>CM052896.1:70239482-70333022 GCA_028534135.1 Potos flavus
ACCCCCCGCCCTGCCTCTTGAATTCTTCATATCAGAGAGATCATATGATAATTGTCTTTTAAGAGGGACTTTTTGATACATGGTAGAGGTCAACATTAAAAAAAAAAAATCCGGAAGTATTTAAGCACAAAACGGAAGGCTAGATACAGAATTACTTCCAAAACACTTTGAAATTAATAAGTAAATTCTTTGAAGGTGTGAAACAATTACCTCAGTGTGTGATTTACCCTTTTTCCCGGAATGTGTTGTTTCTGGCAGGGGAGCGATCTGAGCTGAGGAGAGCCCTGCTAACAGGATTACTCTGCTCTGGCTCTTGTGTTTATTGAGTCACCTAGGACTTCTTATAAAACAGCAGCTTTCAAATGTACACACACCTGCACTCGACACCCTGAATCCTCCAAACGTTTGTTTAACTGTTCTCACACCCCGAGTATCTCTCCCATCCAGTGAGGTCAGAAAGCGCCGAGATAGCCACATTCTGCTTTTTCCTTCTCCTTGGAAATCCACTGGAGCGTAGACATCTGTGTGGGGCCGCTGCTAACAGAAAGGGAGAGCTTTTCTCAGGGTAAGGATAGTGCTCTTTGCCACCAGGACTCACTGAACATTCCCAGGCTTACCTCCTACTGCGCCTAAATGAGGGTTAATGTTTCTCGGGAAATGTTAACTTGATTGGAGGTCCTGCTGGGCTGGAGCCCAGGGAGCCATCTCACTGAAGCTTCCAAGCCATTTTTGCACTGGGTTTGGGCGGTGGCTTCCCTTCTTTCTAGTAGTTGGGCTGCAGAGGCCAACACTTTTCCATATTGCCCCGTGCAGGGTGAAGCCAGGCCAGGGATCTTGCTGTGGGAGTAACGGGAGAGGGAAAAAGGAAAGCCTAAAGCAAAAGACCAAGACAAAAGAAAAGAGAGGGGAGAAAAAGAAAAAAGAAGGAACAGAAGGAGAAAAGATAAGGAAGTATGTGTCCAGTGAAATATAGTAGAAGCTAACTGCGTGAGTCTGTTGCTTGGACATTTATGCTCGTATGTCTCTGGCTTACTATGCTCTAGGTTTGTGTCAAGCCTTTTACCCGGATGGCCTCATTCATTCTTCCCAACAGTACTAGCAGTTGTAACTCTTATAATCATATTCCCTTTACTGATGGGAGAACTTAGGCTCCAAACATATATAAGATACTCAGGCTTATTCATTCTTTTTAAAAACTTTACATGACAGGGTAAAGGCCATCTGATTCCACCTACTTAGTGAAGATTCATGCCACTGTTTCATTTCATAAATCTTCTACTCAACTCACCATCTCCCAAATGCGTTTTCCCCTTTCTTTTCTTCTTTTTGCCCAGGGATTGTCCTATTCTCTATATCTATTATGTTCTTATCCATCCTTAAAATCAATAAATATTGAGTATGTAACTACACTGTGATGTCATAGCTCTCGACAAGTCACTGTACCTCTCCTTGCTCACTGCCCATCGGTGGAGACAGATTTGCACATATGTAATTCTAAATTAAGGCAGGCTGTGTGATAAATCCTATAATAAGGCACGTAAAGACAGGGGTTTGGGGGAGGGGACATTGGTTCAATCTGATGGGGTCTGGGAAGGCTCCCCCTACTACTAAGAGAAAATGGATTTTGTGAAGCCCTCTGATATTCTGATAAATTGTTAATAGGAAGATATTAGAGGGAGAGCATTCCAGGCAGAGGGACTAACATGGTCAAAAGTATGGAAAAGGGAATATATGAGGGACATCTAGAGAGTGGTGAACGGTGAATAGTCTGGCTCTTTTAAGCATAGGGTGTCTCTGTGTTTATGGGAAGGAATGAGGGTGTAGTGGGAAATAAAGCCTGGTAAGTTTTGAGCTATATATACAATGGAGAACTTTGAATATCAGCTGCAGACTTTGTATTTTACTAGTGTACCATGAGTATTTTTAATGATTGGATTTAGCCATAGAAAACAGATGGCAAAAGTAGGATAAGAGAGGAAGGACCGAATTAGGAATCTAGTACAATAACTAGAGGCAGCTGAAGTAAAGCAGTGGCTGTGATAATATAAAGAAAAATAGAAGTGATATTATAGAAGAAGAAATATTAGGATTTGGTATCTGGAGAATGGGGGGCTGCTGAGGGAAGAGTTAATGGTGACTCAAAGGAATTGAACGTGAACAGTTAGGAGAATCCTGTTAGCATTTATGGAGGTTGGGCACATTTTAATAAGGAACAATTTTGAAAGCTAAGTATAATGATCTTGGTATCCAATTAATAAGAATATCTGGGTATATAACTTGGGTACAGGCATTTTTGTAACCTCTGCAGGTGATTCCAAAGTGCAAAAAAGTTTGACAACAATGATTTAGAAATAGGAGAAGCCTGAAAATCGTCTATGGTTATGTGGAATATTCAGTCAAAAATACAAGTCTGAAGCTTGGAGTAAGGGGTCAATGCTGAGTATATAACTTTGGCAGTCAAAATAGAAATAATAGCTGTAGCCTTGGAAGTTGATAGTGACAAGAAAGGACTATTTTATGAGAATAAGAGAGAAATATGATAGAACCTTGAGGAATGTCTGGAGTAACCGAGAGCAAGGATGCCATATTAAAACTGGGGATTGAGTGGAAATCTACATGCTCAACTTCCAGAATGCTGGCAGCCAGGGGAGAGTAAGGATGTAGGTCAAAGGGACTTTTCATGGAATAAGGGTGACACTGTCAAGTTCATAGGCCAAAGAATAGAACTAGTTAAAAAGGGACAGTTGAAGAAGATAGTTTAAAGAAAGACAAGAAAGAAGGTGAATTGACACAGTGATTCAGATGAGGGAGAAGAAGTGAATCAGGTGGGGCTGTGAGTTTCAGGAAGGGAGAGTGTATCTTCTGAGATAGGAGAGAAAGAAGGAATATTGGGTGGTAAGCAAGAGTAAGGAGGGAAGGAAGTCGAAGGATTTAGAATGAAGGAAAATTCAGTGTGATTAGTGAGTGAGATAATTACTTGACTAGAGGGAGGGTTTAGGGTGAGGAGGGACTGGAGAACAAGACTGGGATTCAAATCCCACTGTCCCAATAGAGATTTCCTATCATTTTCCAGTCCTAAGTGATTGCTATCCCCTCTAAACTGTATTGCATTTACTATTTGTAGCACACGTTTGGTGATTAATCACACACAGTCTTGTGACACCATTTCCATTGTTGTCTTGAACTTCCATCTATATCTTTTATAGTTAACTTTTAAGATGATTATACTCCATGACTATAAACTCCTCAGGGCAGCATTTGCATCCTAAATTTCTTTGTTGTATGCACTTTAAACATTATTTGGGCTAAAATATACTTTATTCTTAATTGGTTGATATAGAATATTCTTATTAAAGCTAAGGACAGAATTGCACTTTATTTTCTCATCTTTCACAATACTTTATCTTAGCTGTATAAATAATGGCACAATTCTATCTTATCACCTTCTCCCTTGTTTTCCACGAGTCTCTCCCATTTTCTTTGCCTCTTGCTTTTCATTATGAATAAAACAATCTTTAAAAGAGCATTTATGCCATAAAAAAGAGAACAATATGATTTTATTTTTTTTGTACTTTCTTGATTCAGGTCTAGCTGGTTAATTGTTTTAATAGGTTGTTAGATTTTTAAAAAAATCTATTTAAACAAACTTGCTGAGAGAATATACTCTGAGCTGCTTCTTTGAAAAGGACTCAAAGTGTCTAATGTTACTTACCAGCTGACCAGCACACTGGTTGATGAAATTTGTAGTCTTTGCTCTAAATCTCTCTAACAAGATTAGGTAAGATTGAACCTGAGAAGGTAAAGGTCTCTAAATTGACATAAATGGAAAGGGCAGAACTGGATCATACCACTATTTGAATCGCTAACAAAGTCTAATCTCTGACATATTCTATTTGGTGCACTATAATCTGTGTACATACACATGCTTCTAGTAAATGATGAATGAGGTTTAGCTAACATAATATAGTTTATACTCTTCTGGACCTTTGGAGGAAATACAGGGTTGAGGAGCTCTGCTCTGTAAGATGACCTGGATCACTTCTCTGGAACAGAGTCTCTATAAAACACACACTCATGCATTTTTCCAAACCAGCTTGGTCAGATTTATTTTCCTGCTGTCATTCATTTGATGCCTCTTCTGGCTTTCATTAGATAGATGGGGGAAATACTGAATTTCACTGGATAGTTCCATCTGGCTAAAACCAGTTAAATAATTTCTGATGGGAATTGTTGGTCCAGTTGTGGGACTAGAAAGAAATTAATATATATGAACGTCAGTACTTATTCGAACCTTCTAAAGTTCATCTATAATTTGAGGGCTGTGCATTTTGAATTATGAGGAATTTTGAAAAACTCCTCTTTGTCTCAGCTCTTTTCTCTTTTTCAGACCCTCATGCCCAAAGCTTTTCTTTCTTTCCTAGCTGAAAGTAAGCGAATAACCACATGATGTAAACTCATGATTCCACTGCTAGGGAGGCTCAGTAGTATCCGTGATATGGACTGTCGTAGGATGCCAACCACTTAATGTGTTGGAATTTTTCCCATTATTCAAGACTGTGGAGATTCCAGAACCTGACCTGTTGTATATTTAGCCAGTGCTTTACACTCACTCCCCCCGCTTTTGACTGTTTCTCCACTTCGCAAACTTTTTTTTAAGAGTTACATATTTCTTTATAAAATGGCAACTTTCTGGGCCCACTACCATTATCATTAATGAAGTTCTCATGTCATGATGTTTTTTTTCTCTCAAGTAAATTAGAATAATATGAATCAATGGAAAACAAAATGTATTTTTTAAAATTTTCCTTAAATAGTATTACTATTAATTTTGATTGTGTTTTAGAGTGAAATAAAATCATCTCATTCCCCTGATAGGTGAGAACTTTGTAACTAACTTCAGTAACTATTACTATTAATCAGTAATTGCAAGTTTCCCCACCCCCTTTTTTGGTTGAAGGCTGAGTTATTAATGGTATAACATAGGACAAAGAGAACAGAGATGTGAACAAAGATATCATAAAGGTAAATTTGATGCTCTGAGTGGTTTTCTTCCTTTGTAATTACTTTTGTGTTTTCTCCAATTGTATCGTAGTTTTCAGTTGTATTTCTGCTCCAGACCTTTGACAAATAGCATCTTCTGTAGTTACCTGCAGATTCTTTTAGTGTCAGTTGTACACAAAAAGCTTAACGACTCTTCTCTTTTGGCTAATATACAAAGGGGAAAGGGGTAACAGAGCTTGAAGATAGGATCTCTTTGGAAATCCTGCATTTTAAGCAGATGTTGTCTCACAGTAGCTTCTTTAAATGAATGCCTTAAAATAGAAACTCTTGTTGTGCATACTTTTCCTAGGCAATCGATAGTTCTCTTTCTTCCCATAAGTGATAAAATTGGATATTGGGAAGTATAGGCACACTTCTCCTCCTAGGAGGGAAGTGGGTTGGGGATGATGCACTATTGGCAAAATCATCAACAGCAGCAGCAAACAATGCTTATTAGGCTTCATTTGTAGGCAGGTGGACTGCCTAACCAACAGCCATTGCCCACCCCCTCCTCCTGTACTGTGTGGTTCAGGGAGGTGGACCGTATCCTCCAGCTCAGGCAGTGACTCCCAGTCCATCAGACAACCAAGAGGGCTCCCCTTCCATATTACCGATTGGTTTAGGCACAGCCAACTGATGCCTTCTGACCAGTTGAGATGAAGAAAAGTCTCTGCAGGGCTTTCAGAAAAGATTTTTTTTTTTTTCTTTCTTGTAGAAAGAGACAAAGAAGAAGAAAAGATGCTTTCACATCTTTTCAAACTCTGGATGCTTCCACAAAGACATGAAGCTGAGCTGCTGTAGCCATTTTGTCGCATTATGAATAGAGCTAGGTTGACGTCAGGCTGATACGCCAAAGGTGACAGAGGAGAAAGATGGATTTTTTTTTTATATCATTTAATAGCTGAATTAACCAACCCTGGAGCCATCCTACTTTCAGCATTTTTGACAATTTCCTTCTTTGTTTAGGCGTCTTCTGTTAGTGGAGTTGGAATTTTCTGTTCCTGGGGGCACACAAATCTTAAGCAACAAATTCAGTGTTCTAATGAAGTGTTATCAGCTGCTGAGTATTCTACACTTTGACTCTTTCTCTACCTGTTACTGTTCAAAATACTTTTACTTCTTTTTTTCCTCACTTCTTTTTTTCCTCACTGTTAAACCATCCTCCCTTTTTTTAAACCTCTTCTCAACTCATTGCTACATTGGTGTCTTTGGCCACAGGTACTCCAGTGAAACTATCCTCCCCAGTGTTCACTCATGACCTCTTGGTTACCAAATCAGTTTCTGAGTCTCAGCTCCCGTCTGTAAGTAAAACATGTGGTATTGATTGGTGGTTTTCATTAAAAAAGTATTAGCCAATTAATTTATTTCAAACTAAATCTTACTCATAACCCCAACATATAAAGCAAACCAAAATGTAAAATTAAAATAAAATAAAAGATGCTTTTAACACACACACACACAGAGAAAACCAAAATGGAATTTCTTGGTTGACTCAAGAACCCAAAGGCTTTTCACCCTGCTTATTGCAATCTGAGCCTTCTCTTGCCCTCCTCGCCCCGACCTCTGCAGAACTCAGAGTTCACACAGGACACAGTTCTAAAACTAGATTCCCAATTGACCTTGTCGATGCCTCTCTTGCCTCTTTTCCATTTGCACTGTAATTCTTCCACCTAGAATGCTTCGGTGGTTTTCCTTGGCCTACCTATCAAATTCCCTCCTTCCTAACTTTGTCCCTTGGAGTTTCCTTTGTTTTCATTTGCTACAGCCACATGTCTTTTCTCTCTGCTCTTCTCATTCTGCTCCTCAGATCTTTGCCCATCTGCACCTATCCCGTCCTTTTCATTTCCACCCAGAACCCATCTGAGTCATAGTGACTATCAATTTCCTGAATGTGCCTAAAGCATTTCTACCTTAGTTGTGGCACTTAGCACATTCTGTCTTTGAATCTTGTATTAAAGATAATCCTCGGGCACCTGGGTGGCTCAGTCAGTTAAGCATCTGTGTTTAGCTGAGGTCATGATCCCAGGGTCCTGGGATCGAATCCCACATCGGGTTCCCTGTTCTGTGGGGAGTCTGCTTCTCTGTCTGCCTGCCCCTTCCCCTGCTTGTGCAAATAAATAAATAAAATCTTAAAAAAAAAGATATTCCTCAAGCTGTATGCTCTCTGAAGGTGGGAAACTATTTCTTGTTCATTGTTCTGAACACTCTAGTGCTCAGCATATCCCCCTCAAAGACTACTCTCAAAAAGTGCTGGTTAGTGAAAAAAAATTTACAACAGAAATAAAAATCCTTATGTGAGGATTCTTTAGGTTATTTATTTGTTAGTCCTTTAAATATTTGTGTCAGTTTTGTAAATAGATCTATACTCTGAAGTTATGTAGATTCAATTGATTTAATTGATATGATGGAATCTAGGCCGGTTATATAAAACTTAGGTGAAGTATCTTTTTAATATAAAATTTTTTATAGGTTTACATTTCATAATTAAAAAAAGAAAAGAAAAGTGAAGCAGTCTACTATGCCCATACTTGGAAATTTACCTTTTTTGGCATTTTAAGCAGAGTTATTTATGAGTTAGTTAGCTCACTGACATCCTAGGCATACAAGTTGTGAATTAATGAAAAGTGTGGCAGCTGTACAATACTATAATTTTCAAACACTTAATTTTAATTTAAGTAATTGTTATTGAACTCTCAGAAAGGATAATCAAATGTATGATTTCAATAAAGTATATCTCCTTTTTTTATTTTCCTGTTTCCCATAACCACTATAAGATTGTCATATCTTAATAAAATGTACTTGACAATTCCATTAAGTTTAATAAAAGTTATGAAAGTTATTGATAGTTGTACCACTGTACAACTATTTAGTTTCTACTACTTTATTTTAGCTACTTAGTGCTTCGTAATTTTATTAATTAGCATGATTTGGTAAAGGATTATCAAAAGAATCCTTTTTCTGCACCTGCAAACAAAGAATGACACATACGAATGTATCATCAGAGTTGAATGGTTGACTAATGAAGTCATTCGTGGTTGCTAAGAAGATCAGAGATAGTTCATACATAAACTCCTATCGCTGTTGCCAGAGTAGGCATCTGACTCCCTGTTCTCATGCCTGGTGAGTAGGGGGCAGGAGCCATGGTCTGCACTAAAGTGAGGAGCTTTGAGTGGGACGTGAAATGAAGGAGAATCACAGCATCCGGGGAGAAGGTGGGCATGAGAACCCAAAACACAGCTGGATGCGAGGACTGAGCCCACACCTGGAGGGGATGGCTATGAGAAAGAAAATGGGAAGTTGAATCTAGAAAGAGCCACTTTGAGGCAACTGTACTCAGCACCATATGCTTTACAACACAGGGACCTTGGGTGGTCGCAGAGGTGGTAGCGGTAGGAGCTGTTAAGGCACCAGAAAAGCCAGCGTAGGCCATGTCTTCCACACAGCATCCTGTGATGCCTGGGGTTCCTCCTCAGTGCAAAAATACTTGCCTTGTAGACCCCACAGATTCAGTGTGTGACGTCTTCATACTTTTGAACTCTAGCATTACACCCTAAGGTGACTCGCTTCTGAGATACAAAACGTACAGGATCTGAACTCTTTAATTACGATTTTAATGTTTGTTATTATTATTGGAAATAATTATTATACCTTATCAAGGGTTGTTGAGGTTAAGATTTTATTAACATGTATCTAGAGATCTACACTAAATTGCTTCTATGACTCTGTGTTCAGTATTTATTCTTGGTAGGTCTAGTATTCATAGGGCAACATTTGAAACATGCCAGTTGGCTGGTGATTTAACACGAACTTGGCTGCTGATCCCTTTCTACTTCACACATTCCTCCATTCCTTGCCCATTAATTCTGTAAGAGTTTAGATCAGGAAAGGAAAATGGGCCACTTAAAATGAATATCGTCAGGGAAAGGCTCTGGCTCTTACGGCCTTACCCATAGGAGCCTCAGTAAATTTCTTTCTGCAAAGTATTTGATGCTTGCTGCTTAACTTCCAGCACTACCTCTGTGGGGTAAGTCCCTAGGGATAAGACACCTATGGCTATGGTCACAGAAAGAGAAGATGCCAAAAAGGGTAAGATAAGGAAGCTTTTTTCCAAGCAGCTTTATCTGTTTCAGCATATATGGCCCGGTCTCTAAACTCCCAGCTCATAAAGCAGTATTTCCTAGTATTTTCTATATCTTGGTCTCCTAACAAGCGCAGAGCACTAAGTGGGCTCCACTGTCTATCTGCATCCGGGCGCTCCAACTGTGTTCATCATCATCTGCTCACAGAAGCCTAGAAACTCTGGGGGATTAGTGTTTGGCAGAGTCAGTAAATTGGTTGGTTTGTGCAAAATTTGGGGAGAAGAGAATAGAGTGGCGAAGTGAGTAAATAGTGGCAACATGAGTAAAAGTGGTGGTGAAGATGCAGAGGGACGGCCTCCTATCTAATTGTATTGTGATTTTGAATAAAAAGGTCTTTGTTAAGTACAGGCCGAGCATAGTTGTTTTCAGTGCTAGTTGTAAGCTATTTGTCTAGCGTGATTGAAAAGTGAGTCTGGGTTTACGAGTCCAGGGCCCCACACAATTGTGGAGAGCAGTGGAAGATACTTGTTGTGTGAGATGGCTATAAATGATGACCAAGCACGGGACTAATAGGACAGATGAAAATATGCTGTTCAAGAAAAATAGTCTCCTTTTCATAAAACACATGACAGTCCTGCCCCCTGCATCTGCCATGATATAATGACCCTATTAACACAAAAGAAATGAAAAATAAGGAGTCAGCATGGCTGGTACCTAAGCCCATGATAACATTTTAAATTGCTTAAAGTTGCAATCTCCTCAAAAGAAATTACAGTTGTTGAGTGGCCCTTTTGGCTACTTGGCAAGATCTGTAATTCAAATGGTTTGGGAATTAATTCTTAGGGAATTTTGTCTCAGCTTTTCTGTGTAAAAGGGTCCCAGCATTTTATATATTACAGAAAAATATGAGATGATTAAGGCCAGAAAAAACAGGCAGGGGGAAAAAGAAGAAAACATACCTCTTTCCCTGTTCCATAAAACTGTGGTAGAGTACTAAGTAAGACAAACAACCTTATAATTAGAAAGAAAATTATGAGAAGTTATTTTTATTCTAAAAATCACATTAATGGCTTTGTCTGCAGCACAGTTATTACCAATTGCCATTAACTTGTTGACACAAACAAGCTTAAAATTTACTTCATATTCTGTAGTCCTAATAATTTTTTGAAAAAGAGTGGCATTCAAATGATGTAATTAAAACAAGTAGAATAATAAACATATATTTATGAAGGGTTGTATATGTATTTGTTTTAAGTTGAACAGATAATTTCTAGTGGTTTTGTGAGTCATACAGTGAATAATTAAAATAAATTTAAATTCAAATATTAACATTTCAATTTCCAGTTTGGTGAACATAAGCAAATTATTATAAGTTTGTTTTCAATTCCTGCAAAGCATATTAAAATTAACTTTTCCTCCATTTAAGTAATGTGTATAACTAAACTTCCTTCCTACTGTGAAACGGTTTCATTTATTGCTATTTGTAAACTGCCTAGGATAGATGCAGAGTGGATTGGGCTCGAAACTCCTTGAACAGTTTCTTTTGAAATAACACTACATACGTTAAGCTCAATTACACATCCAAACAGCCACAGCTCACTTTTGGTAATTTATTCATTGATTTAACATAGTACCCAGAAGAGCCATGCCTGCTGTCATTTTTGTAATATATTATGTTTTAAATATACTCATGCTCACCCATGCACACCATTAAGGTGTGCATAAACCTGTGTTTTTCTCTCTTGACAGCTATAAATGTTTGTTATTATTACACAAAACATATGTTCATGTTGTTTTTGTCTAAATTATTCTATCTGGGGCTATAAAGTTTTAATGTTATTAGTTGCCCTTAGAATTTTAATGTTTCACTGCTGTAACCTTCTTAGGATTTCTGTGCAATTAAATAGAAACTATTTCACTGCAGCCTGGAAGAACAATATATTTTATACAAATAAAAAAAAAAAAAAACCCTTCTTGCTCCATTTTCTTTCAGTGTAGTAAAAATGTTTGCTTGACAGTTTTTCTTTTTGGTCTATGGAAGCCTCACCTGTAGTCCTACCTGAGCACCAGCTGCATAGGGAACATTGTTCTTCCTGTGGCTTCTGGATGCTTCCATCCACTGGAAAGACATGAGTCGAGCAACATTGCAACCATTTCAGCCAAAAGGAGGATATTTTACCAGCCCTTCAGGGATCATTCTGGATGCTATTTAGTTGACCGCACTTGGGCCTGGCTTTGGTCTAATATGTCCAGAGACCAATAGGGACTAAATGGCAAGCCCATTATAATGCCAAATATATGTCTGATTTGGTTTGTTTTCCCAGCTTGGGTCAAGGATGATTGCTCAAGAATGCTTTTATTTACGAATCAGTGGAACACTAGCATTTGGTTGAGCCATAGGGGTGCTTTTCTCTTAGGTCTCATTTCCTTTCTACACCCACTCACTTGGTCTAGGCCTTATCGTTCGAAGACGAATCTTGAGATCTTATTTCCCACAGATAGAATCAGGGAGCTGCAAATAGTTTGTATTTTACAGATGAGGTTCTAAGGGTGTCCTGCCTTGTCCTATAACCCTATGTGACTGTGGGCAGTGCCCACCCTACCCTGAGTCTTTGAGTTGTTCAGCCACAGTGCTGAAGCTGAGTAGTGTCACTGACTTTGAATTGACTCCCAGCTTCAATTTTACCTCTGGTTACTGATCACCCCACTTCCATCCTCATCTGCCTAAAATACATGTTGGATCACATCAAACTCCAGCTCAAAAGTCTTGCCACAAATTACCTGAACTCCTTAATGGGGTATTCAAAATTTTCCTTGATCCAGCATCAAATCCCTTCTCCGGGGTCATTGGCCCTTTGTCCTGTCACACAGCCCATACCTCTCAGCCCCACTTCTCCGACACCATACTCACGCACAGGTCCAAGCCCGTTCCCTTGGACTGAGTGCTCTTCTCTGCTGTCTTTCCATCCTAACTGAATTTCTTCAGTGTCCTTCTCAAATCTTACTTCACCCATTAGGGTCATCCTAATTCTCCCTCAGTCAGAATTAATCACATCTGTTATATTCCTTCAGCATGTTGCTCTGTGTGAAGCAACACCTATTTCTCATATATTTCATTCTGTCTTATTGTTCACTAGATTATAAACTCTGTGAGGGCAAGAACTAGACCTCTTTCCTCTTTGTTTTCGTACCAATACCTTACACAGTATTTAGTAAATACTGTTTTATTGATGAATGAGTGAGTGATATTTCTTCATTTCTTTTCTTTTTTAACCTTGAAAGGATTGGGAATCACTGAACCTTTAGGCTGATATCAACTGAAGTTTTATTCAGTCTCCTGGCTTTGTTCAGAGCTTATGGACATGTATAGAGACCTAAAGCGATATGGACCTAAAGTCTAACAGACTTATAGAAAAAGAGATGATGTGACTCCTCAGAGCAACACATTATGTTAGTGGAAAAATCCTGTGAACAAATTCTTTTGCTTACATCTGAAAGTGCCATCCAATGCTCAGTTCGTCTTGTCTGTCCCCCGAGGAATCAAAGACTATCTGGTCTTCATTCTTTGAATAATCTCCTATTGCAATAAAAACTCACTGTGAAAATCAGAGAAATAAAATAAATGAACTTCGAACTAGGGGTATCTCATATATCAGTACTGCTTAACTTCTGTTTGTAGCCCAGTTTCACTTGTAAGAAAATTAGCTATTTATTCATCATTATTTGGAATTATATTGTTTTTTTAGATTATGAGATTGAGTTGCCACAAAAATCAGTATTGTCTATCAACTTGATTTGTTCTTAATTAAAATACAAAGTTTCAGAGCAGTGTAAGTTTTTTTCCTTAAACAGTGCTCTAAAATAAGATACATTATAAAATGAGAATTTCCCAATGTTTTCAGGGACTGAGCCTACTAGGATGTTAATTTAACAGAAAATTGGGTTAGTGTCCCTTTCCTTTCTTCTCTGGCCCTACCCCCAGTTAATGGCAGTCTCCAGCAAAGAGAAGACAGGAAATGAAGTTCTTAAAGGATTCGTGGAAGTCTCTCCTGTTAAAATCATCCTTTTGGACGTCTTTTTGTCTCCCATATTTTCCAATTTAACACCATATGCAAAGTCCAGTTGGAAAGAGACTTAGAAAGCCACATTTAACTTCTTTTTTAAGCATGCATTCCCCCCCCCCCACCTTTTTTGTTAAGAGTGGTCTCAAATGGTGGAGATTAAGGTCCTTAATAGCAGCAGTCACTACACATGAACAGTAAACCTCCTCTCTACCATTTTAATTACATTTAAGCCTTTTAACGATTATATCAGGGCAAAGGGTGGGAGGAGTTGATGTGGTGTTTCTCTTTTAGAAACAGAAAAACTTGTAAAGGAAAACTGCAACATTTGTTGAAGAATGGAGATGACTGAGACTGGTAAGTCAAGGTGCGTGGTTATGCAATAATCTCCCATTGAGTGCTCATTACTGCTAAATAATTGTGTTACAAGAAGATGTCTCAGTTAGGAAAGGGTCAAGGAGGTCAGTTATCTGGTGGTAATGACCATAGCGGTCATTAGAGGGTATTAATGCTATTAAGAATAGAACTTTCACTTTTTATTGAAGTTTTTATTTAAATGATATTAACTTCAATTCAACTTTTAATTGAGGTGCAACCATCCAAATTCTACAGCTGGGCACCAAGAAGTAATGAACATAAAATTACATGTTCTTCTGATAGGTTGATGGTTTCTTATTAGAATTTCAAGGGCCTCCACAGAGCTGTTATTAGACACAAACTGCTCTGAAGTCTTCTATTAGAATTAGGGCTGGGTGAATGATTCCCGGAAAGAATTTCACCGTGGACCACTGCAAGGGAAAAAAGGAGGGAATAATAAAAGGAAGTTTTTTGGTTTTTTGCTTTTTTATTTTCAAGCGGAAAGGGTTCATTTATATAGCTAGGTTTGGGTACATATGCCAGACCCTTAAAACACAGTATACATCTTCCTTCTTTCCTCTTTTCCTTTCTTCCTTTCTGTTTTCTTCCTTGGTGTCCAAACAAATGGGGGGGAAAATAGAAAAGGTTTCCCCCAAAAAAGGAGGGTTATTATTTTTGCTTCCTTTCTCAATTGTAAGGAAGCTCATCTCTCTTGATAATTACACACATCTGTGTGTTACTGTTTTTGTTTTTGTTTTTGTTTTTTATGGTGGCAGTACCTGTGAGAAGTCAGAATACAATAAACATTTTATTAAAATATGTAAGTTGAGCCACACAAAAGGGAGAATTGATGCCAGATTTTTGCCATCCATGATTTATAAATAAGTTGTTTTCTAAATAAAAATGTCCAACCACCTGCAGTTCAGATCTCCTGAAGTGGGAGGGATGTGCAGTTTGGGGAGGGAGGCTTCTATTTCTCCTTCTCTAGGAACAAAGGGGAGATGAAGCAATTTCAAGGTTCATAATTTTACCTCTTCGAGCCAAGAAGGAAGAAGCTATGGGTAGTGAACAATTTCATAAACAAAATCGTCCATACCTAAAACCCTTTGTTTCATTGTACTTTGTGAAGATTTGGTGTTAAGTTGATTGGCTGCCATTTTATAGCAAAGAAATTTGCTGAAGAAATTGATAATGGCCTTTTTTTCCTTTGGAAAACTATTTAAACTACTTTACATTTTTGGTAGATAGCCAGCGTTTTGTCATTTAGACATGTCACATTTCTATGAAAACACCATGCATCATAACACAGTGTAACTACGTGATTTGCTGAAGTTCTGGTTTCTCAAAAAATTTAAAAAGGGGAAAAAAAGGGAGAGAAAGAAATGAGAAAAGGCAGGCATACAATTTTTCCAATATGAAAGCCATTCAGCATGTCCCCCTCCAAGATCCAGTAGAAGTATACTCTGAAGCTAGCCCCACATCTCTGGAGTTCGAGGTATTCTAAGTGGGATTTTTCTGTAAATGTAAGAGGATAACCCCAAGCTTTGTTCCTAATTAGAGAACATATGTGTAAGGTTATGATGTATTCTAGTGAGCTGGTTGCATGTAAGCATCTGTTTGTTAGGCAGCTGTAAGGATTAGATCCTAGATTTCTAAACACGACCAAACTTCTTCAGTGACTTGAAATTATGTCTTTAGTAAGTATGACAGTCCTCGGCCATATTACATTCACCAAACAAGGTAATTAGTTTGGACTGACCTTGTTGTGAAAGGAAAAGAAAACTGCTTTCCAATAGCTAGGTGAATATGGGCCATTTCTGTGTAATAGCCAGAAATTAGAATTATTATTCTAATATGTGGATTTCTCTTTTCCTGGGTGCTAACTGAGACTGCAGTTCTCAACTGCCTCTTCCTGTCACCATTAAATAATGTTGTCATATAAATTCTTAATTGAAGATCTCATCTCATTTTAAACTTGGGTTTTGAGAAGATCTTGTTTCATAGGCCCGTTTAATTTACTTCAGACCATCTCTAAATTGAAATTAAAAATAAGGTCCCAGATGAGAATATAAGCAAGCAGCTTATTGTATTGTTCAACATTTAGAAAATGAATGATTTTTTTTTTACTATAAAAAGAGTATAATGGAAATTACCTCATGTTGCTATTTTGGAAAAGAAAAGCAATATAATGCATTACTTGTAGAATTTGATGAAAAGACACTTGTTAATGCAGTAGAGTTAGGTATCAGCATTGATTTTATTTTCCAAGACATTTTTGTAATAATTTTTACAATAGTAAAGGCGAGATGCTTTTGGATCAGAGAGAAAGGCAAGATGCTTTTGGATCAGAGAGAAAATATCCCTATCACAGCTAATGTCTCCTGCTAGGATTTATATGCAAGCAATAACTCCAGCAGAGTGAAATTATAACCTGATAACATGAACCTTCAGTGTTCTTTGAAATCTGAGGTAAAAGGTAAGCCCTTCCACATAGAATGTATAAGGTCTGTGTAACAGTGTAACCCTTTCCTGATTCAAAGGGGTTAGTTCCTTTAATATTTTAAGTGATGCGTTGTTCTTTCTAATATTAATAATAATGGATGTTCATTGAGGACCCCCCAGAAGCTACAGACAACAGTAAAAATGAAATAAAGTCACAACTCTCTTATCATTGAATGGTAAGGATGGCTAACATTCTTCTGTGCAATATTTCCTTCTAGTCTTTCTTCTACTGCCAGTAATTTTGTTGAATTTTTCAAAATTCACCGATTATACCTAGGGAGACTTAAATTAAATCAAGATATTTTATACTTTACATTTTCTATTAAGAAATACGCTTTCCATGCCTCATTTTCCAAAATAGCATTTTGTTTTGTTAGAGAGCTTTGTTCTCATGTTTATATGACTAAAATCTCACATTGTGCTTGAAATATCCCATCTATTGTTTACTGTGTTATTTTTAGAAAATTACTCTTTAAGTACCCTATGTTTGTGTATAAGATTAAGATTAGCACCACTTCTGTGCTTATGCAAATAAGCTCATGATGTTATAATGACAGGTTTTATATTTACCAATTTTCCACTTTCCAGAATGCTTTCTTGGATAGTTTATGATTTCATGATTGGATTTCATGATTGAATAGTTTATGATTTTTTAAGATTGAGATTGGTTAGATTTTAAATAGGTTTTACAAATGTAGCAAAACAGAGTTAGTAAACACTATATATTACAGTTGTGCAGTTGTACAAAAGTGGGAAAAATACATATATTGATCTCCTGAGAGCTGTAATTGCAGCATGAAGAGATGGGATTCTATTCACATTCTTGTAGTGCTTCAAAGTTCGTTGCTATGATTGAACCCAGCACTCCAGCATTTCACCAATAAGCTGTAGCTCATAAGACGATTTGAGTTACTCTGTTGAAAGTAGCCTTAGAATAAGCTGTTGAATTTGCCACATAAATGAGATGTTTAAAATGATTTAAAAATTTACAGCAGCATTTCGATTGTCAATTTAGGTAAAGGTCTGTAGAAAGCAAATGCAATATACCATAGATGTGGTTATGCTGTGGGTTGTCAGTGTTCTTTTATAAATATGGTTCTATGTAGTAGATCATTGTAATACTAAAAGAAGCCTTCTTAGACCTTGATGACATTCTGATAGCATTCTATAGTATTTAGGAAATGGCTTTGTAGGTGATGGAGTGTGAGGCAACTCTCTCTTCCTAGAGGTAGAATTTTCATTATTATATTCATTCCTTTTCCCCAGGGCTTACAAAAAAAATGCTTGTTTTATTTTTAAAAATGGGGTAGGTGGGAGATGATGTGACTGGACATCTTTTCTGCTATGAACCGTTGACCATACTTTTTCTTCCTTGCCAGCTAAATGACAAATATTTATTGAGCATCTTTTATGAAAAACATATATTGTATTCTCTTTAAATGTCTTTGAATGAAAATTTAGAAGCTTTTGCTATATAGGAAGGGCTTAACTGCTACAATGATCAATGTGTCCATTTGTCAATTTATTCTACAAATACTTATCAAGTACTTAACAACCACACATCCCAGTATGTCATCTTCCCCAAACTTTAAGTTTTGTGTTCTGGGAAGACTTGGGCTTCCCCTAAAAGATTCGGTACAATTGCAAGAAAGGAGAGAGACAGACCATTTTCTAATTGAAAATCAGACAAGACTGATCTTTAATGGGAATGTTCTGGATTTGGCAAACTTTGTGTTCAGATAAAATGGTAAATTTCCAGAGATATACATCTGTGTATAAGAACCCAAACAGCAGTGCATGATGGAGGAGCTGGGAAGGGGATCAAAGATCCAGGCTTTGGACCAGAGAAACAGTGACCTTTTGGAAAGACCTTGGAAGCTATAAAGGACTAGTAGGGACAACAAATTTGAGCAAGAAAACCAAACAGACAGTGTAAGGCTAAGATTCAGACTGCAGTTTTGTAGGTTTCAAAATTTCCAAAGAAAGTTTTGGAGAGAACTCATTCTAAGAATACCATTACATCTTTTTTTTTTTTTTTTTTTTGAGTTAATAATTTGCATACTTGGGGGCAACTTCTTCAGCACCAGAATGTATTTAGACTAGGTCATTCTTTTTTTTTTTTTTTTTTTAGATTAGGTCATTCTTAACTATCACTCATTTATATCACATATATCTTGTATGCAACTAGAATATTTTATTAGGTCAGCAGCCACAAAGAGTCAGCAGATAAAGTCATCTTAATTGTACTGCCATCTACAATAGAAAATCAGGAAGGTTTGACACATTTTAACTGGGCCCTTTCTCTGTTTATTTTTCTAATTTAATTTCATTTTAATTGTAACAAAACAGTATAAAGGATTCGTATCCACCCCATCAATTCATATAAACTGTCTTTGACTCACTTTTCAGTCTTTGACAGATTTTAGGCACAAGATGATAAAATTGTACACCATAAGGCTTTTACACCAGAAAATATGGAAATAGAACAGCAGTTGTTCTCCTCAAGACAGAGCCCTCTATCTGGGAAGAACAAGAGATTTCACCCCCTTCTATGAAGTTTACTCATTTCGGTCTGCTGCTTTAATTTATAGTGACAGCATCTTTAAAGAGCACAGGCTTCCTCTGATAGATGGCATTATTGTTCCCACAATTCATTCCCCTTTCCTGTAAGAGGATTCTACACCCTGGCCCACCATCATGTGACTTGCAGGCCTCCTATGGAGGGGGATGCATCCTTGCCCCATCGATCTAGAGCCCGAGCTTGGCCATGTGGTAAGTGAGCAGATGTTTTAAGAGCCATTGCGTGTCTCAGCTCTTTCGCTCTTTTCCTCTGCCACAAGAGTCACATGTCCAAGTAAGGGCTGCTCCTTTATCCTGGATTCAGGAATGAATAAGACAGATGGAGAAAACTCACAACTCCCTCACAGCCGTCCTTAGCAGACATGCAATGTAAGTGAGAAGTAAACATTTGTTTTTGTAAGCCCTCAACATTTGGGGGTTGTTACTGCAGCAAAGCTCACCAAATACCAAATACCAAAGGCCTGACTAAGGATTTCCCCAACTTCACCAAACCAGTCTATGCCTCTGCATGTCTCCCCAGCTCTGTCTTCTTCTAACATTGCTCTCTTGCTCACAGACCTTCCATAGCTCCTTATTTCAAATTCAAACCTTTTCTAGTTCTAAGGCAGCCTACAGTCTAATTCATATGGCGAACTTCCTTTCTGTTTTTACTTCGCATAGCTTCCATTCCAATTTGGCCAGTTTCCTGTTTGCCCCCAAAGCTCCGCATATGTGTTTAGGGCAGTAGAATATAGTGATTAAGAGTGCCTCCTGGACTGAGACCGCGTAGGAGGAAACCCTGCTCCTACCACCGACTAGCTGGGTCACCTTGAACAAGTTACATAGGCTGTTTAAGCTTCAGTCTTCTTGTCTGCAAAATGGGGATACTAAAAGTACCCAAATCACAGGTGTGTAGTATTATTAGTCAGTTTTAGGCATGACAGTGCTCAGTGTGGTACCTGCCACATAGGACATGATGGTAAGTGGTGACTGGGATTATGTTGCTGCTTTCATGTGGAATGATGCTCTTTCTTCTG
This sequence comes from Potos flavus, assembly GCA_028534135.1. Lineage (NCBI taxonomy): Eukaryota > Metazoa > Chordata > Mammalia > Carnivora > Procyonidae > Potos > Potos flavus. Next base: position 70,259,118 of record CM052896.1, read on the forward strand.
ATTTATCTCAGTTTTAAACAAACTTCAAGTTTGAGTTTAAAGCTCACCTTCTCTATGAAGTCTTCCCTTATAATTTTTTGGTACTATCTTTACTTATGTATTACTGTTTCTTTCTAGTTTTAAGCTTTTGAAAACAGTGATGAGTTAAACTTACTCTGTATCTTTCTATGGGCTGAAGACATCGTGGCTATCCAACCTAATTGATTAATAGTAATTCTCTTGTTGAGGTTATTCTTTTTGAGTGCTAGGCATTTGGGGGAGGTGAAGGTGTAGGGATAGATTCAGTATAGAAATGGCCATAGTTTTAACAGAATACGATTTGATTTTCAGACCACTCCGAAAGTGATTGACATCTGGCATATCATCCAGTTTCCTAAATACACACCAAGCTTGAAATAATCATGTAGCCATAAAAATTGGTTTGGTGTTAAGATAAAAACATGTCAAGAATTCAAAGCTAAAGGAAGTGAGGGCCAAAAGGTCAGTTTTCAGTGTAGGGCTCAAGAGTGACCTCAATATTACTGAGTTTACTCAAGGAAGTTTTGAAAGGGAAAATCATTCCTAGCCCCGTGAAGTGTATGTTCTGCCAAGGTCAAGTTGTCTTGTATTATTTGGGACTCACCACTGAGTACTTTATTAATTGTTTTCAGATTGGAAAATAAAGTTACAGCCTTTCCAGGAAATCAGGAAATTCTGGGAATCAATTTATTTTAGTGAGGGAATGGGGCATGGAAAAGCAGTTTGCCAATTCTATACAACTATGAATAACAGGGAATTATAGAAAGCTTGATGTATGAGTCATGGTCAGAGTAAAAAGTCTTCGCTTTAAGCCTTAAGGTGTATGTAAGTTATATACAACATAAGTAATGAGGGCCCTGTGCTTGGATGTTTTATTGTCTATTTTAATTTGTGTCATCCACTAAAAAAAACAAAGAGAGAGAGAGAGAGAGAATCACATGAAGCAAACGCATCATGGATCCATCTGTAATTATTAAGTTGAAAGTAATTTTAGAAAGTACTACCCTCAACAGAGAACTCCATTATTAATTAGGCTGTGGCTAGGAAGCTGTCTTAGAGTTAGGAGCTAGGATAGATGAATGAATGAGAACAAAATCTGATTGAAGAATACCATAGAAATAGACAATGATTACATTCAAGATATTGATAAGTATAGTGGGGAGAAAAGAATGTCAAACATTCTTATGGGAAAATGATTGTGTTTCACCGGACATATTTTGCTAAACTCATAATGAGTGTCGAAAATGGGTGATTAATTACAGTACTTAATTTTTGAAAGTATGAACACATATGTGAAAGTTGTAGGAATATATATGTTAAGCCAAGTAATGGTAGAAGAGGCGATTACTTCAAAGAACGGGGTGCTATAAAGCCATGTTTATTAGCTTTTGTGAGAACAATGTGGTACCATTCAATTTATTCATTGCTCTATGTTAGATAGTTCTCAAGAGACCTGAAATCCACCATTAAGCTTACTGATTTACATGCAAATAGTTGTCTTCTTGCTCAATTGTATATAGACTAGTGTTTGTAAGGACTTTGTATTTTGTCCAGAAATGTTTTGTACTTATTTAAAAAATTCTTTAAAATAAAGGTGTCTGTATCTGTTAGAGATTTTAAGCCAAAAATCTATATACCTTTAAATATAGCAGACTTTGAAATGTAGCAAATGGTACATGTGCAGAAATATCTACACACATATAACATAATTGCTGGCAATCAAATGACTTGCCCATCAAAACAAGCAAATGGATTCTGTTTTACTCTAAATTCATGGATGCTGTCTTCATTAGGAGTGTTAACTTATCAAAACATCATTTGTTTTGCACTTGGAAAATTATAAAAACATTTCTTTAGGTGTATGAGAATTTGAAAAACATTCTTTTGATATGTGGGTTCAAATCAGGACAGCTAAATTAGAAGAGGTTGAGAAGTGACTACCTGAGTTCTTCTATATTGATGGGCACTATGGGTAGAACTGATGGTTCAGAGTTCAGAAAACCACATTTCTGCCAGCCCCACAGGAACTCCTAGTTGAGCATGAAAAAGTGACACGTAACTCCATGCTGTGAGTGCAATGCGATAAGTCACAATTGTGGAGAAAGCTGTCTACACCAGGTGTCGCGAAGCTTCCCATGCAGGAACTTACTTTTATTTATTTATTTTTTTAAAGATTTTATTTATTTATTTGACAGAAAGAATTCACAAGTAGGCAGAGAGGCAGGCAGAGGGAGAGGGGGAAGCAGGCTCCCTGCTGAGCAGAGAGCCCAATGTGGGGCTCGATCCCAGGATCCTGAGATCATGACCTGAGCCGAAGGCAGAGGCTTAACCCAGTAAGCCACCCAGGCGCCCCAGGAACTTAGTTTTCAAGACCGAATAAAAATATACTGGATGCAAGTATACTTTGTGCAGCAGCCACGTGTACCAATAAGTTATCCCATTTGGGTGTGAGGGAGGGAGAAAGTGGCGTGAGTTGAGGACAGGGAGACAGGCAAGGGGCAGACTATGAACAGACTTGTATGATAAGTATGACTGCTGAGCTTTACCGTGACAGTTAAGGGACACCTGTGGAAGTATTTAAGCCATGAAATTTAGAGGAGTCTCTGACAGCAGTGGAGAGCATGGATGGGGGACGTGGAAATGGAGCGAGGAAAAGCAGTGAGGAGGGAAGCCTCTCGTTGAGCTGCTTATACGGCAATGACAGAGGGAAAATAGAGGAGAGGATGGGTCTAAGAGATGGGTCCTAGGAGGTAGAAGGGTCTCGGCCTAGCCTGTCACCTCTAGTTGTACTTTTCATATGGGTAAAATGGGAATAATAAGAGGACTGTGTACTCCACAGGGTTGTTGTGAGGATGAAATGTAAAGCCCTTAGCACAGGGCCTGGAACATAGCATAAGTTCAATGAATGTTAACTTATGATACATCATAGTACATCAGCAGGGCTTGGTAACTGATGGGAAGGAAGGGAGAACAGAGGCAATTGCTGGCTTTGGACAACGCAGTCGGTGAAAAGCAGTGTATTCTGAGGTATGTGGTTGTGGAGGAAGGACCGGGATCCTGGAGGACGGAAGCCAGACTGTAGCGGGTCTAAGAACAATTCAGAGTGAAGAACTGCAAAAAGGATAGGTTACTTTAACAAGATATTTGATTGTGAAAGGAAGGGCAGAAACAAGATCATAGCCAAAGAGCAATGTTACATGAAGGTTTTCTCTTATTACTTTGTTTTTATTTTGGGTTAATTGTAACATATATAAGACTATGTTCAGCTGAGTCAAGAGTAAGAGTATAGTGGCACGTGGATGGTTGGCATAATGAACTCTGAAATTGAGGTTGGAAAAAACAGGAAGACTGAAGGTTGCTGATATATGGGCAGGGACTATAATTACTCAAGACATGCCTGGGAAGAGTAAATGCATTAACAATGAGAGACAGAGAGTGGTCAGGGAAGTGGAACATGGGAGTTTACACTCTAGATATGGCAAGAGTATGGTTATGGGAGTGGATTGCAGAATGGTTAGCTTATCAAAATGGAAGCAGTCAAGGAACCGGAATGTGGGAAGAGTCACCCTCATGTAAAATGAAAAAGCCGACTGGGGTTGGGAGAGAGATAAAGATCCTGAGCCAGGTGCCATAATCCTCAACTAATGAGTGGGAAAAATCCAGGAGTAATGGGCCATACACAGAGATTTAAGAGAAGTCTCAAGGGACATGTTTTTAAATTAGGGTAAAGGAGCCATAGTTTGGAAAAGGCTATGGGGGAACACAAAGACTGTCTCTCTTCACATTATGGTGAGTGTAGAGGGGAAGAATGAGCAGCCCCTACTTTGGGGGAAAGGGATGGTGAAGATATGCAGAAGAGGAGTTGGGAGCAGTAATGTGTGAGGGTAGGTGAAAAGACAGAAAACGGGTTTCTTTCTTGAGTAGTTGAGAAGCACAGCAAGGATGAGAAGCATGGGAGAATTAACCGGTCCAGAACTCCCATTCTGATACAGGCAGAGGCACTGGAGGGTGGCAGTAGCCTGTGGCCTAATAGACAATATATTCAACTCTGTGTTTTATATGATTCTGTTTTGTTTCCTTTTCTCTTCTGCATCCAACATTTTGCTCATTTCACTGTATATTAGCATTTCAGCCAGATAATTGAAGGGAGGGAGATAGTGAGAAAGAATGAAAATCTAATGAGTAGGTGATTGTATGTTGTTGTGAAATCTTAAAAATTGTTGAGTTTATGCAAAATAACTGCAGCAAATGGTCAGTTTTATCTAGTGGCTTGATCCAAGCAAAATGGTATCATCAATGGAAAGACCACTTTTTCTATCTACCTCTTTTTTTTTCTTGCTTCCTCCTTGCCTCTCTCTTACTTTATTTTTTCTCCTTCCTTCTATTTAAAACTCATATGTTATGTTTTAACTCCCAAAACACTGTGCGTAGTTGTTGGTGTGATAGAGTATTGGAGGTGGTATTCGATGAACAGAACTTGGTTCCTATTCCTAAGGTTGTTATAGATAAGGAAAACAATTAATGATATACATAATTAAAACAGTAATGCCAGCCAAAAACCTGGGCTAAAGTGATGGAGTAAATGATCTCTTCTGGAAGTATAGAGGAAGGAGCAATTAAAGAATAGGAAATGCTTTATGAATTTCTGTGCTTCAGTGGGAGTTTTGGTCCCAGTGTGGCAATAGCAGTCTCTAAATTTCCAAGTCTAGATGACTTTATATATATATTGGATTTACTTTGCTTCCCTGCCATCATCTATGAGAAGTAACATATCAGCAATATATAGTGTTTAAATGCTGTTGAATAGTTTGCAGTATGTCAATGTTATGATGTATCAATGCTTACAGATAAGACCCAAATTGATTAAAAGAATTGTAAGTGATCCTGAAATACCTAAGTTGTTTTTGCATGAATGTCCATGAAATTATGGTTTTTGGTTAATCATTGGTGTGCTCAAAAAACAGATATTTACTCTTGGAGAAGAGGTTTCAAGTACACATCAAATTTTTTTACAGAGAGGGCACTGCAGTCATCCTCATCTATCTCATGACTAGAACCAGTGATTGTGTCTATACAACACCAACCATTTTGATACAAAGTGAAGATCATTTACTTGTTCATTCATTCATTCAGTTGTCAAATGTTTATTGAGTGCCTTCCATGTGCTGGGATCCACACTAAGCTTTTGGGAGAACAGTAGTGAGCAAAACCAGATGGGGACTTGTCCCCTCATGAGGCTCGGGGAAGGTGGAATGTAATCAAATATTTGCACAAATAAAAATAAAATTGCACCTATGATAAATACCACAAGGGAGAAGTCCAGAGTGTTAGGAGAACTTGTAGCTGATTTGATGTAGTCCAGGAAGTCAAGCAGGTGTTCACTAAGGAATGAGAATGGACCAGAGATCTAAATAATGACTAGGTATTAAATAGACAAAGGTGGAAGGGGAATGAGGGACTGCAAATGTTTTTCTAGAAGGGCCCTGGTGTGGGATAAGGTTTGGGAGCGAAGGAGCAGCCATACTGCTTGGGGCCTTGTAGTACTTCTTTGCCATGAAGGCATAATATACAGCAAGTAAGTTTAATTTTTATTCATATCATTTACCGTACTATAGATACATCTCAAGGCAAATGCCTTTCTCAAAAGTAAAGTGGAAAAGACATTATCATCATGATGGAATATTTTAACAAAATGTAAAAATGGTAATATTCTTTATTTTTTCCTTCCAATAAGGTGTGAGGTAGCACACCTCTTCTTTACTCACAAAATAAATATATAAATAAGAGGAAAAATAAGATCTCTAGCTCCAATCTTGTTTATCCTAATCAGGATTAGCTTTATCCTAATCAACAATCTTATATTCAACCTTAATGATATTTCATTAGCTTCTCAGAACCACCTTTCCTGTCTAGGTCTAATTATATCTAATGTAATGTATCTCAACTCACTATATTAAATCATTTTTAAAAAAACATTTAAAAACATTTAAAAATACTGCAGAGCTTTGATTTAGGCCTTAGAGAGGATTAAACCCTCATTTCTTTTTGGGGTCCATGTCTTGCCAGTTTTCTCCTCGACATTTCTCTTTTATTTTCTTCATAAATAACTTAGGGAGACGAAAAGAAATAAATTTCTTTTTGTAGCAATTTATAAATATCTACATAAGTAAAATGCAAGCATAAGCATCTATTCTAATCAATCCTTAAAATAAGTTATTCAATATGCTTCACATTGTGACTAGAGACCAACTCTCTCTCGTCTGTGCTCACAGTAGCCCTCACAGATAACCCTCAATTGATTGTGAGTCTTAGGCACATCTAGTGGTATATTTTAATATCCTATTATCCCCCTCTGAGAGACCAAGATTCTAAACCTTACAAATGCTAAGCTTCAAAGACTGATTTGGAAATGACACAAAAATACTACTTCAGGGGTGCCTGGGTGGCTCAGTGGGTTAAGCCTCTGCCTTCGGCTCAGGTCATGATCTCAGGGTCCTGGGATCGAGCTCCGCATCGTGCTCTCTGCTCAGCAGGGAGCCTACTTCCCCCTCTCTCTCTGCCTGCCTCTCTGCCTACTTGTGATCGATCTCTCTCTGTCAAATAAATAAATAAAATCTTAAAAAAAATACTACTTCAGAAAATTTATTGTAGGAATGGCATGGGACTCTTACATAAATGTACAGTCAAAAAATGTACAAACCAAAGTGTATGAACAAATATACAAACAAAAATCTAAAGATGTGAGATAGTAAGGAATCATTAGCTGCTGCTATTTCCCTCTGATGGCAGTGTGTTTTCCTAAACTACTCTCACTGCATGCACTACCCACAGAATCTTCAGATTTTGTTCCAGGCACATCAAGAATACCATTTTTAGGGGAGATGCAGGAGAAATAGTTTCCTGTTCTTCTACTCCTTGGAAGATTCTTACGAATTTTTCCTTCCCTAAAAATAATGTTTTGGGACTAATAAAGAAAAATATGCCCATCTCCTCTCTGTGATGGTAATGAATAATCAGGTGTGCATTCAATTAAATCTGGCAAGCTCAGTGTACAGAAGGGTAGGTCTGAAGGCAAGGGAAGAATACAAAGTAAGGAAGTGGACCAAGTGGAATATAAATAATATACAATACAATAAAGAAAATCAGAAAGCTAGGACTTTCCAGGCAAAGAGGAGAACTTTTGCTGTCTTTGGGTTGAAAACCTGAAGGACATATGTTAACCAAACATATTGGGGTTGAACTTGGGAGTTATTTCTAAGATTCACTGACAAAAATGGTGGCCTCTAGAGGAAAAACTTTGAAGACCGTCCGTTGGTTGAATTAAGTGTGGTCCCTAACTTCCACTGGGAGAGAAATAACAGAGAGCTACAATTAGAACTCCGGTAAAGGGGAGTTTGTTTGAGGAGACTAAACAGGATGCAGTGTATAGGTACAACCTTCATAAAATTGCAAATAACAGCGCAAAGATTCCATTAAAGAAAGTGAGGAACATTTTGCTTTTAGGGTATTACATTTTGGTCTGGTGAGGGAGAAAAAAAAGAAGCCAACATTCTTATGCTAAAAATTCTTTTTCAAAATATTCTTAGTAGTTGGAGATTTGGAGATGGCAAATCAGCAAATAAATGAAGGTATCTTTAAGGAAAAAGGCTGTTAACATTATTTTTCCAGAAATGCAATATCATTTACTTGGAGGAACAGAAATGATTAATATAGTCTTTTTGTTCAGGGAAGCTATTCCACAAGATAAAAGGCTAGTAATCTAATAACTAGCATATCAGTATTATTTTATTTGCTTTTTCCTGTTTGCAAAATAACTTCAGTGCTATCTTGTTATTGTTGTTATACTTGGCTAGTTATACATCTACGATAAGAGAACATAATTAATGTGAAAAATTATACTGAAATGGTTGTGTTTATTTTGTGTCACTTTAGCAATGCCCCTTCAGGAGTGCTATTCTTATTTTCCACTTGCATTCAATAATAGGCTTGCAGCCAGTGGCATTGTATTTACACAGTTTTTGTCAAAACAATTTTATCTCTAATAGATTTTTATCTACATCGACTGAAAACTTCTGTTTCTGTTTAAAACTTTAATGTAATTTCTTGCATCTCTATTTCAGACAATAGAAAAACTTTTGAACTTATATATACTTGGCAGCTATATATTTTTTTCTTCCACAAAGTTGATTTATTTTTTAAAATAGGGGGAAAATGTCCTTAAAATTAGGCATTTTGTTTTGAAATGGGCTTTGAAGAAAGCAACAAATCTGAACATAGTCTGTTGCATTCATTCACCGCAGAAAGGAACATTTAAAAAATGCTCCAATTTCTGTGACCTTCAGATGATTAGAACTGGTTAGAGATATACATGAATTCCCCACGAACATTAAATGAACCCCCAAGAAACCTTATTTGAGAATATGTAGAGATATATTTTCATTTCGATGCACAAGGATTTACATGTGTGGTTCCCTATTAGCATTACTCAGGTAAATCCCATTAAAAAATGCATATGCCTCTGTGTGTATAAATTTATACATGAAGCACAGTTAAAGTATATCAGTGTTAGTACTCTACCGTGGGAATACAATATGACAAGGAAATTGGCAATACAATTAAAGTTCACATAGTATTAGAATTTTTTTCATTAAGATAAAAAAAGTTTTCATGACAATATAAGAGGATAAATTGAGACTTACTAGTGTAACTAGAACAAATGTGCACATTTCAGTTTAGCTCTGAAACAAATATAATAAGGAAGATTAATGCTCTGGGTCTCTTGAAAGGCACTCTCTGACCATTATGTTGTCCTAATGAGTGTTTGAGATCGGAAAGTAGAAAGTAGGAATCAATGGTAAAACCCATCTATAAGGATGCATATTATGTGGAGAAAAGTGTTTCCTGCTTGCCTCTCTCTCTTCTTTTCTTTTTCTTGCCTTCTTCATTTTCTACCTGCATTCTCTTTCTGTCTTCTGCTTTTCTTTGCACCCCCACATTGTTTTCCTCCCTCTTGATTCATGATCATGTTTCCTTTTTTTTTTTTTTTTTAACCGAGACACTTGTGTTGTTGAGGAAGGGTTACAGTGTTGCCTTCTGCCATCAGGGGAAACATAAAGAGAAGAGACAGCCTTTCCATATATGAATATTTGTGCCTTAATGTACTTGGTACTTAGTCTTCATTCTTTGCCCAACCAAATCCATCTGAAATAGAAATGAGAAACGCACGGTTCTTCACTTTCACACAGGATTCAATTCGTAGCCTTGAATTACTCATAATGCTGACTTTGGTTATTTGCCTCTTTCCCCTGTTTCTCATAGATATATTCACCTGACATACTGAAATATTAATGAATCTTACATTAATAGATGCTCATATATATGTATACACATACAGAGAGCTCATAATTTTGACTTATGAAAGCTATTCAGTTGCAGACCCTTGAGGATGAGACATTCGCTGGAGTAGACCACTTCTGACAGATCATCTGATGTTAAGTGGTCTGATTTTGTTTGGCGATCTTCTGTGTACCACAGAATGATATAGAGGCATTGTAAGCCCAACCATCTACATAGATTTCAGTTCGGATGGAGTTGGGATTGCACTTCAGGAACTTGAAGAGGTGGTAGGGATGGGACGTTGCTACCCTCCAAAGACTGTCAAATAATGTCCAGAGAAGTGGCTCTTCCTGTGAAGGTCATTTCTCCCTCCTCTCAAGTGTTTCCAGGCCAGCGTCAGAGAGGAAAGCTGTCAGTAATTTCTAAGCTGGCTGAGTTTCATCTGGTGACCTTGGAGCAAAGAAGTCTAACACAGTGCTGGTTTCTTGAGATATTCCCTTGATCTCTCTGTAAATACTGCCCAAGGGGTTTTGTTTCCAAGATGTTCCCGAGAGTTCTACTGGCCTAGGAAGTAAAAAGGGTTTTAAGTACTTGAAATTTTCTTCTAGTTTGCTTTAAAATGGCACAAAGTCTATATAACAAGTTTTTGCATTGTTTTAGTTCTTTATTGTATTGTGGGGACCAAGATTTTTTTTTTTTAATCTCTCAGCTTCTCTGTTTCTCTCTACTTGTTTTCTGCCTTCTCTCTATTCAGCAACTTTCACATCCTGAAACACTTGTGTTTCTCTAAATATATAAATTAGTTTTTAGCTTAATCTCCCTAATTCGTTACACAGAGCATTCAAGTTCTTCATATGATTACCCAGTAAAATTCTCTTGTGTCTTTTTAAGAGAGGCCTTCGTTTCCTAAAAAGCTGCCATGCCATGATGCTTCTGGTCTTTGACAGACGAACAGGTGTGTTTACTGTAATCAATGGATCATTCAAGCACAAAAGTTACAAACCAGTCACCTCTCAGTTACGGATTCATTTCTGTGACAATCCTAAATCTTTTGTTATCATCTTTGCTGTAAAATATGCATCAGTCCATTGCTTGGCATGGTGCTATTATCTAGCTAAAGAAAAAAAATATTTGCTTTGCACAGTGACCTGATCTTGGAAGGTTAAATTTTACTTAAATTCTGGCTCTGTGCACAAGGAGAACCAGGTCATTAAATTAAAAACCCAATTATTTATCTCTATGCATCGTATTAGGAAAAACTGTTTCATCCTACATGGTGCACCATTGAAAGAGTAAGGTGACATTGAGGAAATTTTCAACCTTGAGTATTTTTTTTTTTAAGGTTTTGTTTATTTATTTGATACAGAGAGAGAGAGAGATAGTGAGAGAGAGAGAGAGCACAAGCAGGGGGAGCAGCAGGCAGAAGGAGAGGGAGAAGCAGGCTCCCCACTGAGCAAGAAGCCCAATGTGGGGCTCAATCCCAGGATTCTGGGATCATGACCTGAGCCGAAGGTAGACGCTTAAACAACTGAACCACCCAGGCGCCCCTCAACCTTGAGTATCTTATTCAAATGCCATTAAGCTATCAGTAACGTTTGCTGCACTTCCTTTCCCATCCTTGCTGATTGACAATGTACTCGTGGGTAAACAGAGAATTTCTTTTATAACTGGCCTTGTACACTCCCTGATGGCACTTTCTAGTATGGGTGACAGAGGAACTCACTCATGTGTTGAGCCTCAAACAAGGCTGTGTTGAATTCAAGTAAGTCTGGCGAGAGGAGCAGGACGACGGTAAGGGAGGCAGACACTGTTTATACACAATTCTTGGGAACCTGGCAGAAGGATCTGAGCATGGCAGGGAGAAGGAGTCTTCAACAAATATCACACAAGGCTGAATAGCACTTTTTAATGGGAAATTCTTGTTTTGACTCTAATTTTATGCTTAGATGCTTTTAATTTGATCCACTTTTAATTTGCCATTCCTTGGAGAAGGCACTGATTATATGAAAAACTATCTGCTCTATTGCTAACAAAACAGGATTGGTTTCAAGGGCTACCATGATGGCGTTGTATTTGAATGGTGCCCGCCTGGAAACATGGAAGCACACACCGCTGGAGTCATCACGATCATTTTTACGCCCACTCTTCGGATTGTGATTGCCTAAAAGCTTTGTTAAAGTCATAGTTCTGAAGAAAAAGGGGTCAAGACTGTGTCTTAAAAAAGCAGGAAAGAAGCCAAGTTTGGAAATTTGAGGTGTAAAGCATCATAAAGGACATTTGAAGAGCTAAATGGCAGTGGTACATCTGAAAACACATGAAATAATATAGAATAGTTTATTTATATATATTTGGATTTCCCAGAACCCCATCACTTTGACACTGTAATAAAGAACAATGGCATTCAACACTGGTGTGACAAGTTTCAGAGAGGCACAGGTGGAGAATCTGAGTTTGGGCTAAGCATCTGTACGGTTAACAGTTATTTTAGTTAGAGACATCTTATGCTGCATACAGAGAATTCACGTCTTCTGTGTTTTAAAAATTAGGCTTCCATTATTTCTGAAATTCTAATGGCTGAACTAGCAACAGTAAAGATGTCCAGGTTTCAATGAAATATATTTCATAAATTAGCTTATCATTGCACTGATTTAGCATGCCTAGCAGGTGAGAGACAAAAACATGTGTTATCTTCCCTAGGGAACCTTCAATGAATGTCATTCTGGCTTCATATGTCTTTCTTCTCTCCCCTTCTTGAACTGATATAAAATTCTAATGTGTGCCCTCTAGTTCCATCTTCATTGAAATCTAGCAAAACCGCTGAAGGTAAGATAGTGGCAATGGTGCATGAAAAAAGGGAAAAGGAATACAATGATTCATAGCATACTTGAAGAAAGTTGCAATTGTTAACAGTGCTACTTTTGTATGTAGACAGGTTAAAATATGTCATATATCCGTGATAAAAATAAAGTTCTTCATCCTGGCTAGTTTCTTAAAGTTCATGGGAAAGGTGCTAAAACCATTTGAGTAACTTGAAAATATTTCCATATGCATCTGAGGGCGTACCAAGTCACTATCTCCTAAAACAGTAGTCAAGAAAGTAGGTGTATGTGCTCAGACTATCAGCAATCTTGACAAGTGGTTATTGTTTAAATACCAGAAACGATAGATATTATGAAAAACGCTGCTTCTATTATTATGAAAATGAAACCTGACATTTTTAAAGTATAGTAGCTCAAGCCAACTTCTCTTATCTCTGCGTCTTTGTTCTTCTATGCAAATTTGAACTGCTGACTCGAATATCATTTTGTGAATGGTGTTCATTGATTTTCATTTCTGGTAAAGCGGATACCAGTGCTTTCAGAAAGGAATGATCCTTGTCCCTTAGCATTATTCCCATTTGCTAGATGGGAAAACTGAGGTGTATGACCAAATATGTTTCCTTTTACTGGTAAGAAAACTAAGCTTTGGAATCCTGTTCACTTTCACTTTTTCTAGTCCTCTTTTTTGCTGATGGACAGCCCTTTTTCCTTACCATTTCTTAGGAAGCCTGGGCCAACTTTAAGTGGCCTCCTCACTCTTTGAACGAAGCTGTCTGGTAAAAGCTTTGGCCAGAATTTTCTTCGGATAATGATAGGAGGAAGATATATCAGTGACTTATAATGATCTTTGAGTAAAGCCACACAATTGAAATTACACTGCTAAAATCTAGCCAATAAATGTTGGCACTACTAGGTTAATTTAGGGATATGAGTGCTGAAAGTTAGTATTCTTTTTAGCAGTTGAAACTCAGAACTTGATATCCATTGGGCCACTATGAATCCACTCTGCCTAACTCTACAAAATATGCCTTTTTATTCAGAGCACAAACATATTCAAGAACCCTTCTGGAGTTACTTGAAGAATTAAAAGAATTATCAGCATGACTACACTTGCCTTTCTCCATCAAAATAGAAAGTGTGTCAGTGCATCCTGAAAAGGTATACCTTTAGGTTGTTAAAAACAAACAGATATCCAAATCATGATATATGAAAGCCCACCAGAACAAGAATTTATTTAAAGTCTTTGGATCTGTATTTCTCTCCTTCGTTGTCTTTCCATTCAAAATAATACAAATGGCTACCATCACTTCTTACAGCCTCGTCATAAGCATGGGAATTGCATGTGTTCCCATTTCTGTGTCTCCAGCAAGCCAGAACTATACAGTAAATCACATACTTAGCTAGAGAAGAATTTAGACGAAGCTGCTCAAGAAAACAGACATTTTAGAAAATGTGTTGATTTGAGCTGATTTGGGTTTGAAAGCTACAACAAAATATCTCATTGTTGAGTCAGATTTGGTTTCCATTAGTTACCTCTCAGGTTGTCCTTTTTTTATGAATTACTCTTCACTTCTGGAGGAATTAGTTTTTTAGCAATGTTTTATAAATAATAATGGTGATCATTTTTAGCATTGCCTTTTTGAGAAGCACATATGAGTGCGTTCCCTTTTGGTCAATTGCCTTAAGCAAGAAGGATCGGGTCTTCCTTTCCTGTTTATTACACTTCCCACTCTGTCATTATCAGGTCTGATGTTTAGCAAAAACGCTTTCCAATTGCCTGTATGTGCTTTGACAGAACTGACAGTAGAAACTGTATCTTAACTTACTTGAATCAGTGCTGTAGAAAAGCACCCAGGCATGCTGAAGACAGCTTTTATGAGGTACATTTTGTCAGTGTAAACACTATGAAATCCAACACATTTGGAAGAGCATACTCTGTATTTGTTAGAATGAATGAATCACTAATGGATTAAAGAGCACAGCCAAATAAACCTAGACTAGTCATAAGCATATGTGGCCTAATATTCAAATGTAGGAAATCCAATTAAGCTCCAGCTCTCCTTAGTTTTTCATTCATGAGGCAGTAGCTCTACCGAAAAAGCAAATAACTAAAAAGTTTCTTTTACCAAAAAAAAAAAAGCATTGCATTTTTAAAATACAAGTTTGAAGTTAGTCTTCCACAGATAGCCAATTTAATTATGCTAAAAATGACATTTTTAATTAAACACCAAGGTAAGCATAAATGGATTTCAAAATAATTAATCAAACATCAAAAAATTGAAACCTTTTTCTGCTTGAGCAGCAGAAATGAAAGAACCAGTCTTCGGGTCTCATAGAGATTCAATCTAATTTAATTCTCTGTCTTCTCTAAATAAACATTCCTAAAACCTTTTTTTCATCTGGGGGAATAAGGATGAGAGGGGTAATCAATATTTCTAGCATTTTAATTAAAACCGTTAGTGGAATAAATCCATTTAATTATCAGTTAATGAAATACAAGGTCATTTACCTGACAGGAACTTTGAGGGTGGATTACTAGCTGGAATAAAGCAGAAGAACCCAATGTCACAGCCATTTAACTTCTGTCAAATTTAAGGTTAAAATCCTTTTAGACTGTTTAACCTATTCTCTACCATTTTTCTATTATGTATGCCAATTGGCAGGAGAAATGCATGTGAAAACTTATTTTACATTTAATTGTGCTGCAAAGTTTTCATTAAATTTCTGCAAATATCTTTATATTTCTAGGGCATGAACTGAAAGGCTACAATAGATGCCAGTGTAATTTTATTTTTATTTTATGTTTATCACTTATAAGGAGACATTTGGACTTTTTTTTTACAGCATGTCTTATGCATTTATTTCTTCTTTTTTTATAAATAGGAATTAATTAAATATAAATTTCAGCAGTATGAAAATTTAGTAGGCAAATATGGAACAAATATGCAATAGTAAACAAATGACTTTAAATAATTTATGGTTAATTTTATATACCCCTTTTTGAAGTGACCTGGATTTCTTAAAAATAATATTAAAAAGTAAGAGCTGGTTGGTCACTAAGCTAGGTTTGCAACTTGATTTTAAGTCTGTTTAACAAATGAAGAGAGGGCAGGAAGTGTGTTGCAGAGAGAAGTTCCTTGTCTTTGTTGGAGAAACCCGGCTTCTCTAAGTACCTCACCCAGCTCACATTCTATGTAGATCAGTTTTAAAAATGGAACCTAAGAAGGGCTCTTGTTCTTTCTTTCTTTAACACAGATGTTGAATTAATTATCTAGGGTTTGGGGTTTTATTGTAATTTTGTAGATTTAGGTTTGTCTTGTAGCCATAAATGTCAGTTAAGAAGGTAGCTTGTTATTGGGGTCTTATTCTTCTTTTCTAAAATGAAACTCCGTTAATGTTAGTCATGCATAATGCAGACGAGTATATGAAATTTACTCTGCAGTATTTCATCTTGCGACACCTTAGCTTCGTACTATGCAAGGAGCCCAGTACACCTTACAGCAGTTTGCCTTTTTAAAAAAAAAAAAAAAAAAAAAAATATATATATATATATATATATATATGTATATATATATAATATATGTTGATATATAGATATATATTATATATATATCCCTGCTCAACGGAAAGCCTGCTTCTCCCTTTCCCTCTGCCTGCCACTCTCCCTGCTGTGCTCTCTCTCCCCCTCTGTCAAATAAATAAAAATCTTAAAAGAATATATTTATTTATTTGAGAGAGCAGGAGTGAGAGAGAGATTGAGAGGGCAAATGGCAGAATGAGGGGCAGAGGGAGAGGGAGGGAGAGAATCCGAACAGACACCACACTGAGTGCAGAGCCTGATGCGGGGCTCGATCTCACGACCCTGAGATCATGACTTGAGTCAAAATCAAGAGTCAGACACTTAACCAACTGAACCACCTAGGCTACCCTGCTTTTTTTTTTTTTTTACGTTTGTTTATTTTTCTTAATAATCTGTATATCCAACATGAGGCTCGAACTCACAACTCAGATGAGGAGGTGCATGCTCCTCTGACTACACCAGCCAAGTGCCCCAGAAGCTTGCCATTTAAAGACATACTGGTATCCAGTCTAACTTCTAAATGCTGAGTACAATTAATTTACAAGAATCTGTGTCACCTAGGGGCGCCTGGGTGGCTCAGTGGGTTAAAGCCTCTGCCTTCGGCTTAGGTCATGATCTCAGGGTCCTGGGATCGAGCCCCGCATCGGGCTCTCTGCTCAGCGGGGAGCCTGCTTCCCCCTCTCTCTCTGCCTGCCTCTCTGCCTACTTGTGATATCTCTCTGTCAAATAAATAAATAAAATCTTTAAAAAAAAAAAAAAAGAATCTGTGTCACTTAAAACAGAAATCCATTACCAGCTCAAATATGTTTAAATTGGACCAGGGTTCCCCATGAAGATGCAATAATAGCAAAACCAGCATTGTTGGGCTTGTTTTGCATTCACTAGACTGTTTATAGATATTTTAATACTTAAAGAAAATAACAAAAACTGCTAGGAAGGCTGGTTTAGGCTGGGTAGTTCCAACAGCTCTCTTTCCTCTGTTTCATAGTCTTTAAAATGTAATCCTTGTGACTTACCAAAGAGAATTGTAAATTTTGTTTGTTCTAAGCCATAAAGGACGAATTATCCATGATACCTAATTATTTTAACTTTGAATACATAGAAACAACTAGAGATAACCCTATGAGAACACAGAAAGTCTTGGCTCTTGTATAGGTTATGTGATGCTCCTCATACTGACCAGTCATAGGAATTTGCCCCAGTAGCCCCTCTCTGCCCTTTCACATATTTTAACGGCCCCCACCTTGGGTTCCCAGTGCCCACATTTATGCAGTGTCTGCCTTGTCCATTCCTCCACATTTCCAACCACTTTCTGTACCTTAAACAAGGTGCCCATGCCTGCTCTATTGTTTTTCTCATGGCAGCCAAGGATCATGGGTTTAACAGATTCCTCACTCTTGTTTGAATGGTGGTGGTGTGGTGTCTAAATGTTACAGATAATACAGCCAGTGTCTGTGGGGTCAGTTGTAGCTTAATGTACTGTGGAAGATCTGCTTCCTATAGAGATTATAAACAACAAATCTTTGCAGTTTCCTTTTGGTCCCTTATATCTTAGATTCGTTGTTTTTTGACTACCCTTTATCCTCCCACCTTTGAATATCTTCAAAGTCTGTCCATTCTAAATCTTCATATATACATATTCTCTTAGGAGTCTTATCATCGATGATGATTTCCACCAGTACCATAAGCAGTGGTGTTCAGATGTACCTCTTCAGTCCAATCTTCACCCACTTTTCATCCTACAGTTTCATCTTCAATTGCTTGAAGAAGATTGCCAGTTTTATATGGTGTTGACACCTAAAACTTTCCATAATAACTAAATGTAGCTCTTAGCTGTTTCTACTTTTTCTGTCATTACCCTGCTAGTACTGCCTTTAGCCATAGATAGCAGAAGCCATTTGCCCTCTTCTTCTCTATTTCTCAAATAGGAACCATCAGCCACCAACTTCTACTGAATCTTCCTTGACACGCCCTTTTGGAATCATACGTTTCTATTTCCCCAGCTGTCCCAGGAGCCTAGGCCTTAATCTATTTATATCTAGATGACTCCACCAGCCTCTTACCTGATTATCTTTCCTTCTCTTAGAAACCCAGAATATCATGGAGCTGGAATATTTTTAAGCATTCTTTTGCCTTCTGATCCTTATAAAACACAGAAAGTTTTCCTAGAAGGAAATTCCATGCATTATAATCATTCCCTGTTGCATCAAATCCAAGTTATTTTGCCTTTTCTTTAAAGATAGTTCCAGCCATCACACCAAATTAATTTTTCATTTCCAGTCAGGAAAACTACTCTCCATTCAAGCTAAAACTCAACTGCTCTGCTCTGAACTTGTTTACCTTTCTCCTCACTTGATAATTTCTCTCCTCTTTCTGAATGCACACCTCTCAAACTTTTAAGTCCGTTACTGATTTTCTCCCATGCAACTTTATGTGTTCTAACATTTAAAGTGCAGAAGAGTCACTGTATTAATTGGTATGTATCTGGCCTCCATTTAGGTATTCTAGCATTGAAAGTTTAGTTAGCCTATTTGGCCCTTTTTCTTTCCTTTAACTTTTATTAATCTATAATAAGATTTGTGTACCAATTTCCTCATCTATAAAATGGGTATAGTTATATTTATCTCAAAGACCATGAAGAAATTGTTAAATATTAAGTAACAGGTTTGTATTTGTTCATTTGCTTTCTGTGGTCTCTGTGTTAGCAAACCTGGAGCAAACAAAGGATTGCCTCATTTTGTTTATAGTCATGAATTAGCATGTTCAACAGAAAATCATAATAATTGATTTCTACCATTTTGTGTTCATGCAAGTCGAATGATTGACAGTTTCTGGCTTCTGCCTATTAAAAACCTGTGCGGACTCATAGTAGCAAATCAGAAGACCCCTGTCTTGGGCCATTTGGGCTCTTCTGCCATGTGCACAAGTCTAATTTGAAACCATTGTACCTTAAACTCTTACTAATTGCTAAAACTTAAAGTCATTATTTCAGATCATTATTAAAAATCAGACTTTGCCCTATAAAATGCCCATAATTTTTAGCAGCTATATATCTGCTATGTAATTCCCTCTTTCAAAAAATGTCATGCTCAATTTAATATTGATATGTCGTTCACAAGTGGCTGGGGGACTTTGTGAGGCCATTACAAACCCTAGTTTCACAAGAGTTGGGCTCTGAAGCCTGCACCACTGACATTCAGAGTCTCTTTTCCTGCCGCAGTCCCACAGCATATTTTTCATACCCTAAGGGCTTCTCTAGGGGATGTTCTGTGATGGAATGAAGTGGCATTGACTAAAATGAGAATTTTCTCCTCCGTGAGAAAGTGAACTGAGAGGAACCCAATCACAAATGCAACAAACCAATTAAACTGAAACAAAACACCATTCTGGGGCTTATTAGTTAAGAACGAGATATACTCCACTGATAGCCTTTTAGGACGATACCTTGTACACAATTAAAAATATTAAATAGCTATTTTTATAAAATATGTAAAGGATACAAAAGAATCATATTCTAAGCTCTTCTGTAAATTCACGAAATGATGTATATAGGATTTGCAATCTCAGTCTTGTTTTACACTTAACTTTTGGTTGAAAATATTTCGGTGAGGAAAGTACAAAATGAGGAGTTGAATTCAGAAAAATGTATCAATAGAAACTGTGTCAATGGGCGAAATTGATTATTGAAAGAGAAATAACTATCAGGAAAAGCATGAATATATAGCAGATTAAGAAATAGTTGACTGTGGCAGAGATTGCTATCTCATCAGAAAAATGGGTTTTATTTGAATAATTTAATTTGAATTAAGATATAAAGACCCTTTTGTATTAAAATATTTTATGAATTGGTAAGCATAAAAATCAGTATGCTTTCACCATAAAATTTACTACTTAATGTTCAATTAAGAACAGATTTCAAGTTTCAATTTATTTCATACGTTGTAAACCACTCACATATGGTTCTACTTGATTTTTAGACGATCCTTACAAATTCCTTGATGGGCCAAAGTATCCCACTGATTCTGCCATGTTTTGCCACAGGATCATATGCTCTTTATCCTAACAATGTTAGATTCGATTTCTGAGGAGGGAGAGAGAGAGAGTGAGACAGAGCGAAAGAGTGAATTGGTTGTAATTGGGGGAGATTATCATCCTTTCTTTTCTCTCAATTACCTTCTACCCTGATTATACCATTCAATCCAATAGGTAACTCCTATTCATTCAAATATTGTTCATTTTTGAGGGGAAGGGAAAATACAGGAGAGAAAAAGAAAGAGAAGGGGAAGGAAAAATGAAAAGCAGTCAGAAAAATTGTTCCCCAAATTCATTTTCAATCATTCAGAAGTGTGTAGGGGATAAACACAAGGTAACATATGATTTTAAAAGCCATATAGCATATCTGCACAATTCATCACTGGATCTTTTAGTAAATCTTTTATTGATTGATTGATTTGATTTGATTTTTAAGCTATCCTTTTTTCCCCCAGTTTTATTGAGATGTAATTGGCATGGAACATTGTATAAGTTTAAGGTGCACAACATAATTATATATATGTGTGTGTGCGTGCAAAATGATTACCGCAATAAGATTAGTTAACATCCGTCACCTCACATAGTTACAAATTTTTTTCTTTGTAATGAGAACTTTTCAGACTCGCTTTTTTAGCAGATTTCAGATATACAATAGAGCAGTGTTAGCTACAGTCATCATGTTGTACATTACATCCTTGGGACTTGTTTATCGTGTAACTGGAAGTTTGTACCTTTTGACCACCTTCACCCAATTCACTCCCCACTCCACCCTCTCCCCCTCTCACCACCCCTCACCCAGTTGTAAACTTTTAAAATGTCAGTATCAAGTTTTTGGGTAACTGTGATGTGTGAGGCAGGGTTTTATGGGCTGTGGGAGATTTCTGGACTTTAAAGAGATCATGATTTTGTTAGGAAAATGAGACTCACATACCTGAAGAGATAGGTCATTACCTGTGCAAGGTGGTCTATGATACATAGCAGAAGAATAGAAGCATAAGGGTTGGAACTGGGGAACTGGTGTTTATGGTGTCTCTTAGAGGACTTTTTGGGTTTACATAAGTAAGAGAGCAGACTAGAGAAGATGTTTCATGCAGAGAAATGTTGCTTACAAAGACACAGGGGTAAGAAGCTCCTGTTTGGGGATCAGTAATGAGTAGACAATGGTCTAGGGAAGAGGGTTGTGTGGAAAGTAATGGAAGGTAAGATTGGAAAAGTAGACTGGAATCAGACTGAAGAAAAGCTTTTTTGCCAACCTAACCTTTTTGTGTAGGTAGGTGAGTTGGACTATATTTTCCCAGATTTATGGTGATCATGTTATGAGGAATACAATCAGAAATCTAAAGAAAGGCAATATATCTTAAATCTGTCTCTCTTAAGATAAATCTGTTTCTCTCAAGATAACTCTCTGATTTTTAGTTATTTCAGTAGAAATGATAAATAGTTGGTTGACATGAAACATGATAAAGTTTTAGCCATCTACTGGTGAGGTAAAGTAATAAAAGTAGAGTACCAGCAGAACTAACTTTGATTTTTGGTTTTGGCTTTGTTTTGTCTTTTAAGTTGATTTTTTTAAGAAATGTGCTTGAGAACTCCATACTTAAAATGCATTTATGAAGTAATAGTTACAGCAGAGATGACTACAAAAATATATTCAAAGTGAATATAAATCTTTCTATTTTTTATGTGACTTTTATTATCTGCCCATCAAATTTTGCTAATATCAAAAGTGACTCTATTTTAGTAAATCTTTCTCCCCTTCAAAACATTTTTTTCTCTTATATTAATTTGTTCAGAAGCTATGAGATTAGGTGTGGAATATTTTGCTTGTTTTTATGACCATTTCTGTAATATGATAAATAGGAGAAAAAGGAACTGGTTCCTTTTTCTTAGAGGTTCTTCTGATTTACTCCAAGTGAACATCACCTGGGAGTGCTGGTTAAAGCTGACCCAGAAACTAGGATTCCTTTGATGCTCATTGGGCCTTGAAATCTGCATTTCAGTGAATCCACAGCTGATTGTAAAGCTGGTGGTCTGAAAAACATCATCTAGAGTGAAGGAGAATTAATCAATTTAGTGGAGAGCAAACTCACTTGTCTTAAATATTTATATGCAGTTAAACAAATGGCTCAGTGCTTGATGCCGTGGGTCTACTCTGGCATCTCTGAAGGCCTTCTCTAAGGAAGATCCTTGGAACTTAGCAACAGAAAGGATATTTGTGAGGGTTGGTCACACATTTCTAAGTCAGCGTTCGGGGCTTCTCTTTCTCCTCCTTGAACTTCCCTGCCTAACAGCCCAAGTGAATTTAATGGGCAGAATGTGGATAATACTGATATATGGCAACCCCACAGAAGGAATTTTATCATAGTATAAACTCTAGAATAGAGGAATAACTTCAGAAAGGCTCACATGGATTTAAACAAAAAAATTGCATCAGTTTCCAGAGCACTGCCCTCAGCACTGATCCAGGAAGAATGTTCCCACATGGCCTCTCAGGAGCCCAGGACCTGATTTGCCACAGGAGAAAGGGCCGAGGAATTCACTGTAACAGCTTGGAGAATGGCTTCGTAAACCTAAGAAATACTCATTTCCTTATTTTCAGCTGAAAAGGAGTTCAGAGAGTAAAGATACTGATGCATGCCGATCCTGTGGTAGGCTATGCTGAAGGGGTCAATGGTGGGAACAGGAGAGAAGCCCAACTCTCTTTAAAGTTACTGGGAGCAGGCAGTTTCGATGGTAGTAACTGCTTAACACAGCAGATGAGCCTACAAATCTATGAATGTAACCCGCTAGCTCTTTTCTCATTGTGCCAACATTTGCCACAGTGGCTGTGGTTTCTGATATTTTCAGTTTCAGATTTAAATGTAAACTCATGAGGGATACTTTTTTATCATAGTCACTTGGGTTTCTCTGTGTCTAAAGTACCGCCTTATACACAGTAGTCCCTGGGAAGGATAAGAAGAGAAGAGGTGATAGGTAGTCACATTGATAATGTTAACTGTATTATAATCATTTGTTTATTACATGTAAGGAAGGTGCCAGGGGTGCCAAGGTGGCTTAGTCGGGTAGGCATCCAACTCTTGATTTCTGCTCAGATCATGATCTCAGTATCCTGAGATAGAGCCCTGAGTCAGGCTCTGTGCTTAGCACAGGGTCTGCTTGAGATTCTCTCCCTCTCCCTCTGCCCTTCCCCAATTTGTGCATGTGCATGCTCTCTCTCTCAAATAAATAAATAAATAAATAAATAAATAATTTTTTTAAAAAGGTGACAATCTATGGGGTTTTTTTTAAAGTCAAAGTCTGCCCTCCGAACTATCACTGAAAGATTATAATGTAATTCATCTTTTAAAATGTAAAAGCTTTTGGCTCTATGTTTTCTAAAAGACATTCTTTTTCATTTTGACAGAGTTTTCACTCATATTGTATGTATCTCCCTGTTTAATATTTTAAATTTGGTGTGTACTTCAAAACTGATCGCTGTTTTGTGATTTACAACCTTGGAGAAAAATAACATAGTAGTCATAACTTTGCAATTTTTTGTGATGCATGAAGATCAGATTTTTTAATGTTGGTTAATGCTTTGCTAATTAAAGTGTGCATGTTAATTAAAGCAGAGGCTAATGTTAATTACCTATATTAATGGAATCTCATGTAGCACCTGCCTGAAGCAATGGGTTCAATTTTCAAAATATCTCAATTAAGGCTGAAACTTTTGATTTGCATCTAGTAGGGTTTCAATTAACTGCATTGAAAACTTAAATAACGCTCTTAGGGGTGCAAAATATCAGTGATTATATGAAGTATGGTGGAGCTTGGTAGGTGAATTTATAGAGATTCTTTTTTCAGCCTAACTATATTTATTTCTTGTCTACTGGCCCAATTCTGTTCATCCACCAGGACGCAGTGAAAACAACACCTCTTCCATGAAGTATTTTCCAATTCCCAGGATACTGTCAGCACCTGTTTGTCACTCTTCTTTTACCCCATTCCGCCTTGTATTATAATTACTTGTTACAGTCTGTGTCCCTTGCTAAGGAGTAGCTTCTTAAAGGCCTTGTCTTCCTCCCTTCCAAGGGCCAGCACACCTAAGAGAAGCCAGCCTGTTTTGATAAGTTGAAGACACTCTTTGCTTGTTTGCAAAGCAACTAAACACATTTATTGACAAAGTGGATATGAGTGAACTTTTTACTTTTAGCACATGACAGTTGCACCACTGCTAGCTACATTTATGACTGCTTTAAGTAGTGCAGGAAGGTGCTGTTTGGGATTTTTTTTTTTTTGCTTTATCAAAGTAAAGATTGATGCTTTTGTTAATTTCAGTTAACTATGAGCTGAAATGGGGTAGAGGCTACTTGTTCAAGATGAAATGGTCAGTGTATGAGACCAGAAGACGTGTGTTTATGCTGGCAGGGATGATGTTAATATCTTCTTTCAGTCCCACGTTTAGAGTCTGACCATTTCTCATGCAATGTTAGCTTGTGATCATAAGCACAAGTAGTTTAAAGAAGCTATTCATTTAAGAGAGCCATAAGTTTGTTTTATTTTGGAAGATAATGCATGGGGTTGTCAAGTGGTGGACCCAAATAGTAAAAAAATGAATTAAAAATATAAATAGATGACTGGAGATAGTACATTATAATTAGTATGCTTATCGGTTCACCTGAACTTACTGTTATGTTTGCTGAAGACCCAATAACAACTATTTCTGTTGGGTCTTTGGAAAGGATTATGAGCTAATGGTGCTAACCTTTTTGACATCTAGTATAATCATAGTTTCAGAAAAAATAGTTTCCATTACTCTACATAATAGGGGAAGCAATAATCTCCTCAATAAGTATACATGAATAGATCACACACTGATTTGCAGCTCCTGGAAATAAGTACCAGTTAGTGGTGTTCCTTGGCAAACTTTGACTCTGACTGTCGATCTCAGCGGGCCCAGATTTGTCTTCATTCAACTGTGGAGAATATCAAATGAGCATAAGATTTCCACATGTAAGGTATAACCGACAAGGTGACATAAAAGGCACTGTTTACTATCCTGATGTGCTATTGGCATGCTGATTAAAAAAAAATTTTTTTTTAGGTAAAAAGGAATAGTATTGATTGAGCAAGAATATGTCAGCTGTCGTCCTGATGGCAGGACATATGATTACTAGAAATGAGATGTGAATGCGTCTGTTAATGAAGAGCAATGCAGGCTTAGATGTGAAAGTGAGAGCTCCCATACTTCATGTCACAACGGGTTCCATGTTGGTTAGTTAGTAAATGGAATAAATATAACAACTAGCTGGAGAAATATGACAGATCACATTTTCCCAGGATGAGGCAATGGGCCAGGTCTTTACAACTCAGAGAACAAAGTCACCAAAGCATCCATTCCCCATTGTGGCACCATTAAGTTGGCAGATGGCAGAGCATTAGCAGAAAGACACTGGGAACAGCTGGAAAACATCTGGTAAGAAGTGACAACCTAATGGGTGTGCTGGGCTTTTCCTAATTGTGAGGCAATCACTCAAAAAGCCTGGAAAGAAACTTCAGTGTTTTGATGGTGGGAGAAAGGAGTTGGCTGGAGCACTGCGTTCAAGTGCAGGGACTTGAGGAAATTCTGCAAATCAGTGACTCTAGAGCCTGGTGAAAAGATTACAGAAAAAAACTATAGAAAATTAATTTGCTTTTCTGCAAGTGTCAAATTAGAAGACACTTTTTAAAGGTGTCTGTGACACTCACAGTGGACCTGGAATCCACTTTAGGAAGAAATTTGATTCATCACCAAATTATGAATAATATTTAAAATGTAGAATTTTGAGGGTCTATGGAAAGGTTAGGTGTTCATGGAGAATATGGAAACACTAATTAAACTGGAGTGAGGAAGCTCGACTACTTAATGACTCTATTCTCCATTCCTCTTTTTTGATTTACTATCTCATGACTTTCCTGGAACCTAGATGAAATATTAAAGGCTTTTTGGCCATTTCTGTCTCCATATTTCTTCATTTTTTTCCCACTCCAGTCATTTGTCCTTGACTGTCTATGTCTCCTTCCTTGCTCCCCCACTTTCTGACAAGGATCACCGAACTTTCCATAACCTCTCTGTCAGGACTCACTGTATAGAGAGTGACATTTCATTCTGGGAACTTATTATTCTCGATAGAACAGAAACAGTGAGGACAGCATTCCCTAGGGGGCTGCAAGGTAGAATTTGGGGAGACAAAGGCCGCCGATGCCTGCTACATGATTAGGGCAGATTATCTCACAGGTTACCAGACAAGCCTTTAGTTGCCCGCGAAGCCTATGTTGGAATATGCAAGCCTACATGTGTTGGAAAGGAAAGAGAAATCTGAGTAGGTGCCAGGGAATCTGTGAATGTACCAGTTGCTGTCCAGATCACTTAGAAGATTAAACCAGACTGTTCAAAGTACAGCCTTTCAGTAAATCTTAGGTCCATCTTCCCTTGTCCGGCTTCCCCCTTATCCACTGGACTGCATGTTTGTCCTGCCCTTGGGACCCAGGCTCAAGCAAGTAAATAAATGAAAACAAGGAATGGAACAATTTGCTCTAAGTAGGGTCTGACCACCTTACTTTCCAAACATCTAGGGCGCACATGTCCTCTTTAGAAAAGGCAGGTTGCTGTGAGCAGAGGGTTAGGTGGAATCCAACTACAGAGGGAGAGGTGGGAGGTGGGGAGGGAGATGAGGGAGCGAGGAGCTGGAGATGGGAGGGGGAAGAGTTGAGCAAGTCTAGTTGAGTCAGGATGGCACATAAACAAAAGCCCTTCAGAGGCAGTTCGGGGAGCAGGAGGTCAGAGGGGATCAGGTAGAATGTTTTCAGAAAGGAAAGGCAGGGCAACAAACTGAATGCAGAGAAGTCAAGGGCTCAACATGTCCTGCAACCCCAGTCCAAAATTTCTGTTACCACAGGACCCCTATGAGCCCTGCATATTAATACATCATGATAATGGTAACAAATTATCATTGATTGGGAACCAGCCACAGAATGGCCAAGAAAAAGATCCTTACAATGAGGCGGCATTGCTCATCATGCCTTGGACATGTGAAGGGATGGAGTGACAAGATGGTGGAGCGGTGAGCTGGACCAGGGCAAGGTGATAATTAGAGTATGCGGAGAAGGAATTCATTGTGGTGGTACACAGCCACGAAAGTTCCACAATCAGTATCATTTCTAGAGGTGAAGGAGCTGAGAGGGCTTTGTTGTTTTTTGTTTGTTTGTTTTCTTTTGTTTTGATTGAGTCCAAGAATCACAGGACAAGGTACATTGAGCCTTGCAGGAACGTGACTGATGTGTATACTTTACATAGGGACGTCAAGCCACAGCCCAGCTGGTTTAGCTGCTTTCGTCAGGGACCAGTTGGGGATTGGAAATCATGGTTGCAGGACTGTGGCTAGAGAGGTTAGTTGAGATGGGCAGTAGAAGCAGCACTGGACTTGGAGCCAGAAACCCCTGGCTCTTCCTCTCATTACCTATGTGACTTTGGACAAGGAATTTATTTGGATCTCTGGCTTCTGCCTCTGTTCAGTGGGGATAATAGTATCAGATCTACCCAAGCACAGCAGAAGATTGTTATAATTATCAAATGAGAAAATGTATGTGAAATCACATAAGCTATAAAAGTATAAATGTAATTTATTATCAGAAAGTATCAATATCCCATTTTCACTAATGATTGAAGCATTTACTCAGGTACCCAGTGAATTGTGCTCTAACACAGGTGAAAGACTCAGGATCACCACATCCAGTTAATCTGTTAATATGCAAACTGAGTCAAATACAACAAAATCAATACTAGTTTCAAGGAAAATAGATTATTTGGGATGGAACTATAAAATATAAATATCTATGTAAATATAAAATCTTATAGTTCCTTTTACATGTCCAATAAAATGGTGAAGAGTTTCTTTTTGGCTATAGAATTCTGACTAAAAGCAAGATATTTACCATTAAAAAAAATACGGTTCTCTCTTAAGGCCAGGCCTCAAGCTGCAAAGTAAGATATTGAAGACAGCAGTGCATTTAATGCCAATATAAATATGACTTTGTTCTTCCTGTCATCTTTTATTCCCACATGTTTCTTTCTGTCTCAGGACTGTACTCAAACTAAAGTCCTAGCAGTCTTTAAATACCAAAGTGAAGACACAGGTGAATCATCATGTGAAATGTTTTATGTTCTAGATTTGTCTGATTGTTTCCTCACAGTGTCTTGTAACTTCCTCCTCTACCCCCTATTTCCTGTAAACTGTAAATTCTGTCCAGAAGCTTGCTCAGAATCAGGTTAAACATTTTTGGCAAGTGTACTTCCTGTGGCATCTCATCAAGAAATGTTGTCCATTATTGGTGATGCTAAAGTGGTGACAGCTTACATATCTTCATGGAGAGATTTCCCTTGTAATTAGCAGACAATCTGGAGAGCAGTGCTTTGACATCATGTGAATATTCAGTTCACCATTAAGAGTTTGCTTGATGGTTTTAGAAGCCATGGATGATTCTTTCTGGAATCAATTATTTCTTTGGGGGTTGTAAGATGGTAGTTTTCTAATTCTATTATTTCTTTCACATTTTTACCTGGCATTATTCTTTTATAAAGCTTCCTCTTCAACTTCAGATGAACTACAGTTCCTCTTTTATTTTTCTTTATTTATTTTTAAAGATTTTATTTATTTATTTATTTGAGAGAGAGCATGAGAGGGGCTGGGGGAGGCAGAGGGAGAGGGAGAAGCAGACGCCCCGCCGAGCAGGGAGCCCTATGCTGGACTCCATCCCAGGACCCTGGGATCATGGCCTGAGCTGAAGGCAGATGCTTACCCAATTGAGCCACCCAGGTGCCCCTACAATTCTTCTTTTAAAAAGCAAGTGAAATGCCTCGTTTTTCCTCCTTACTTACCAAGTTTTAGGGTAAGGAATTGCTGTAATAGTCACCTTCAACAGGGAGACTTTTTTATTCTCTCTTTTGAGTATAATTACAGATTGATTGATTTTGTTTATTCAATATGCTACAACCAATTAGAATAATTCTTCTTAGGATGCTTAGATTGTCCCAAATTTGCCAAAAAGGAACCTCATCTTGATGGCTCCTCTCTTTTTCTGACAGATCCCATTAGTCAATGAATGCTTCTTTGCTTCCTGGCACAGGATGTCCCAGGCTCACTTTATTCTTTTCCAGCTCCAAATTTGTAAAGGGGTTTTTAAAGTGATATGTTCAGCTATTTTTATAAAGAAACGAGCTGTACCAGACTGTCTCTTTGCCTCATTCATTCATTTAGCAAGTACTTACTAAGTATCTGCCATGTGTCAGGAACCTGGAATATCAAAATAAATCTGGCTCACATCCTGTTCTTGGGGAGCTTCAAATCTAATAGGATGGAGGAATCACGACTATCTAAAGGTGGGATGTTACATGTTTGATAATAGAGGGACGTATCATATGTTGAGGAAATTCAGGTGAGGGGAAGATTATTGAACCAGTTGGAATGTGTGGGATGTGGAGTTGCAGAGATGACTTGGGAAGCCATCTTCCAAGGCTTCCCAAGCCTGGGAAGCAAAGGTGGAAAGGCTGTGCGCCTGGGAGACATGGTTTCATCTAGTGTGAGTATAAGTAGGATTTTCTGTTTGTCGGAAAAGGAAGTCAAAGAGGATGTGGGAGAAGGGGGACTGGGATCCACTCATGAACAGTGTTTCAATACTGTTCTAAGACATTTGAATTCTTAGAACGCCTGGGTGGCTCAGTTGTTAAGCGGCTGCCTTCGGCTCAGGTCATGATCCCAGGGTCCTGGGATCGAGGCCCGCATCATGTTCCCTACTCGGCAGGAAGCCTGCTTCTCCCTTTCCCACTCCCCCTGCTTGTGTTCCCTCTCTCGCTGTGTCTCTATCTGTCAAATAAATAAATAAAAAATCTTAAAAAAAAGAAAAAAGACATTTGAATTCTGTTCTAAAGAAAATGGCAACCACAAAAAGGCTTTTGTTCTTTGTTGTTATTATTCAAATTTTAAACCTGAACAGTGATATGAAAGATGTGCCATTGGAAACTTTGCAGAGAAGCCTTTTCTCATGTAGGCCATAATAGGGGAAAGGTAATCATACTGCCAGTTGGATGTTGAACAAGCTGGCTTGTAAGGGGTGTAATGACTCAAATACAAGGGCACTAGCTACTCCTGTGATATGTCTTACATGCAACAGCAGATCACCAAAAAAGTTTTAATGTCACTTCCTAATAAGAATTGGTTCAATTGCCCATAACTATGAAAAACCCCATGCAGTTCACATATCTTTCTCCCAAGCACAGAACTCCTTCCTTCTTGGTTCTTTCTCAAAATGTTGATCGTTATACCTCCAGATATTAACTTACATGGGCAGCTTTTATTGTATAAGCTATAGCACCTGAGTGAAATACCTGAACTACCAAAATGCTGCTGAAAATTCAAAGCCTAGAAGCTCCTAGTGAAACAAGCCCTCTTATGCTCTTACTTTGAGGCTACTTAACTGTTGTTTTTGGTACTTATTACAACTTTCATGGTGTAGTTTCCCGGCCTAATTTAATGTATCATGCGAAAGATAAGACAAGCTACTAGAGGCTGTCACATCAAGAATTGCAAGGAGTAATTCTTCTAGCTTGGATACAGTAGAGGGCATATTTTGTTAAATGAGAAGCAAGAACTCCAAAAATCATTGGGCCTAAAGCTATTCTATGTGATGAAGAGCAGCTCCAACACTACCTGCAAGGATAATTGCATTATAATTGGCGTTTATATCTTGACAGTCATCCACAGAATCTGTTCTGGATATTTCAGACTTTCGTCCTAAATGGAATTAAAAAAAAAATTCTTGGCACTTCAAGAGGTAAATTGCTCCGTCCCTCTCCCCTTTGATAATTGACAGCCTAATTAGATGGGTTTGGGATTTGTAAACTCATCTTAGCAAGTTTGACCATTTATTAAGCATTTTCATTTTCTCTTGGTTCCTTACGATTTGAACTTTCCTATCCTGTTATATGTTGTTCAACTGTTCTTCCCTACTATGACTTTAAAAATTCTGCTTCTCACTGTGGCTTGGAATGTGATCTGTTTTCCCCATGTCTGAGCTCAACTGGGTCTTTTATCTCCAGAGTTAAAATGTCATAGAGACCTGCTAAAATTAAACGTCATCACTTTAAATTAAAATGTGTAGCATGGAGGCTTAATAGCCACCGGGAATTTTCCTGTTTGCAATTCATAGACTACCCCAATCTATGTCTTAAGCTGAAGGAATCTCAGGAGACTTTAGTCAAAGCCTTCCTTTTCAGGGTATTTATCCTGCCCCAGCTCAGGAAGTCTTTTGAATGCACCATTCATATCCTACCTCACCATTCATATCCTACCTCACGGATTGGCAACGTGAGGTGTTTGCCAGGACTTGCCAAAGATCTCTGCTTTCTACTAGGACATCACCTCTTTTTCAGGCCTCCTGCTGAGATTGTTCATGAACCTATGCTCAACAACCCATTCATTCACTCATTCATTCACTATACAATTTCCTGGGCTTTGGGTATACAATTACGAATAAAAACGATGAGGTCCCTGCCTTTGTGGAATTTACATTTCAGTGGGATATGGATCGTAAAAAGCAAGTGTGCAAAAAGCAAAAAAAAAAAAAAAAAAGTTATTCAGTCAAATAAATATAATTGTAAGATATAGTAAATATTAGGGAGAAAATAAATAAGACCTGAGAGAGAGAATAATAGGAGTCACCTGATTTAGATGAGATGATCAGGAAAGGAAGTAACATTTAAACTGAGACCTAAAGGAGATATGAAGGTGGCAGCCATGTGAAAAAGAAAGGAGGAACATTCTCGGCAGAGGGAATGGTGTGTTCATGGTGAGAAGATGCTAGGCCCATTCAAGAAATTGAAAGAAGCCTAGCATAGCTAGAATAAGTGGGCAAGGATGAGAGTAGCCCAGGAGTGATGGACAGTGAAGACTAGACAAGGCAGGCCCTTGAAGACTCTGGTATTCAAGGGGGAGGTATGTCTGCAGTACACCAGTTGGGGCTGAGGTCAGATCTTCCCTTTTGAGCATAGTATCTAACACCTACCATAATGTCAATACGAGGGGGAAATAAAGAATAATGGAAATATAAAATAATAATGGGGCAATTTGTTGAAATTTGTTCTTTCACTCTTGGCTATATACCCAACAGAAATGCATGCATATTCTCCCCAAAAAACATGTTTAAGAATTATCAGAGCAGCATTACTTATAATTACCGAAAGATAGAATCAACCCAAATGTCCATCAACAGCTGAGTGGATGAATCATAATTCATCCACCTGAGTGAATGAATCATGCAATGAGAATAATGAATTACAGCTACATACATTATGAGAGAACCTTGAGTGAAAACACCAAGCACACAAGAGCACATTCTGTGTGATTCCACTTACATAAATACAAAAAACAGGCAAAACTAATCTGTGGTGGTAAGCGGTTAAGACCATGGTTACCTTTGGGAGCTGTGGGAGGAAGGGAGTGTTGGGGCTGTGGGGTTCTAGCCATGTCTGGTTCTTGATTGGGTGTTGGTTTCAGGGGTTATGTGCAGTTTATAAAAAATTCATCAAACTATACACTTAAGATTTGGGCACTTTTCTATTTGTATTTTATAATTCAATAAAAAGTTTGCACACCATGCACAGCATGTTAACTACAGTTAATAATACTATGTTTTATATTTGAAAGTTGCTAAGAGAGTAGATCTTAAAAGTTCTAATCATAAGGAAAAAATTGTAGCTATGTGTGGTGACATATGTCAATTAAATTTATTGTGGTGATCATTTCTCAGTATAAATATATCAAGTCATTATGCTGTATGCCTGAAACTAATATAATGTTGTATGTCAATTATTTCTCAGTAAAAACAAAAAAAAGAAATTTGCTGTGGCCAGAGCAATGTTTAGGAATACTTCTATAACTAATCTCTTGGCTTAGGAGATAACAGTAGTTAATTTTTTCACTTTGATCTAAAATAAAGAGCAGAGAAAGACATAATTGAGGTAAGCAAAAGTGAGGAGGAAAGCAGGAGGATATAATTTTGTTTAACCTATCCCTAACTTAGAATAGCACTATGCCTGATGTATAGGCATCAAGTCATTAGAGAGGAAAAAAATATGTATTTTTTTTCAGTCTCCTCCAGATATAATAACAGTGAACTAGTGAGCATTTTCAGGAACAACTAAGCAACAAGCCAACCTTTATGAGCTCTAAGCAGCAGTGATGCTGATGTGATCAATCTATATAGTCATAAAGATGATATGAATGTATGGGAATTACTGTAACAGAGTTTTGTACCTGTGTGTGTGTGTGAGAGAGAGAGAGAGAGAGAGAAAGAGAGAGAGAGACAGATCCACCAGAAAATAGGCCCAGTATCTCCTTAATATTTGGGGAATTTGTAGAAAGGAGGGAAGAATTACTGGATATTGTCTTAGTTGGTTTGGGTTTCTATAACAGAATACCCTAGATTGGGTGGCTTATAAACAACAGACATTTATTTCTCACAGTTCTGGAGGCTGGGAGTTCCAAGATCAAGATGCTGGTGGATTCAGGGTCTGTTAAGAATCCACTTTCTGGTTCACTGTGACCTTACACGGCTGCAGGGGGAGGGAGCTCTGTGGAGTCTCTTTATAAGGGCACTAGTCCCATTCATGAGGGCTCATGACCTAATCAACTGCCAAAGACCCCACCTCCTAATACCATCACATTGGGGATCAGGTTTCAACATAAGAATTTTGCAGGGGACACAAATATTCAGTCTATAGCAAATATGTTTTGAATTTTAGTTTGATTTCTGGAGTTTCATTTTTGAGGATATTGCTACTTCAGCCTACGAAAGAATTTTATTTAAGTCAAGATTTTATTTAAGAACATTTCATTTTGGGTTCTGTGGGCACTATTGTCATAACCATTCTTCACACTCATATACATGCTTGCTTTTTATCCTTGCTCTTCCCTGTCTTTATTCTTCTCATTCCACTTTCCTCCTGTTGGGTCTCCCTTTTGGTTGACATGCATAAGCTAACTTCTAAGGCTCTGTGATCTTCCCTGGCTGTGAAAATTGGGGCCCCATAGGAAATGCGAGCTTCATATGATCTCCTCTTGCCTGATACCCAGATCCCTAGGAACAGAACCAGGGTAAACCTTAGGCATAGATGAGGGAGGTGGGCATTCAAGACTTGGGCATCTTTTTCAGGCTCTCCTCATCCATGCTGTGAAATTAGATTTTCATCCATAGCTTTTCTTAAAGTTATTTTGTAGGTTTATGCATTTTAATCTTTAAATGAAGAATATTGAAATTTATGAGCTTGGAGGTGACTACCATGTTAAGATGTTAATGCCTGTGAATATTTGCTATGAATTAATATATTGGTATCTTTTTGGGGATGGGGAGAGGGGCAAAGATAATGGGAGCTTTTTTTTTTTAAGGTTTATTTATTTATTTGCAAGAGAGAGAGCAAGGGCTTGTGCGTAGGTGGAAGAAGGGGCAGAGGAAGAGAATCTTCACACAGACTTCCTGCGAGCCAAGGCAGGGCTCGGTCCCAAAACCGTTGAGATCATGATCTGAGCTGAAATGAAGACCTGGATGCTTAACTGACTGAGCCACCCAGGAGCCCTGGTAATGGGAGCTTTTGTGTGGAGGCTGTTACATATGGCTTTGAAATGTAATGGAATATTCTTATCCAATATTTGGGTTCTAGTCTTACTCAGAGTAAGCATCCTAGCTTCCGTTAGGATTTCCTAACCAAGCACAATTATCTACCTTTACATTTTTATTATAACTTTAGCAAATTGATCAATAACCAATATATTGAAAAGCACAGCGTTTTTCCTATAAAAATATTTTGATATTCCATAAAAATCTAATTTTAAATAAAATATTTATTTTAAGTTTTAAAATAACTCTTCTGATTCTCTTTCTTTTCTTCATCTTTAAATATTTCTCATTTATCAGTGAATCACATCTCAATATAATATCTAGATACAATGTATTTTCCCTCCTTTTAAATACTTTTATATTCTCATCTGTTTTTATGGCATGTTACTGCATGTCTCCAGAGACACACAGCATTTTTATTTTCGAGTAAATTTATATTAGTTACAGTCTCCAGCTGTTTTAGATATAGAATCATTTCCTGTCGGTACTGTTTCCAGGACAATTCTTTTTTCTCCTCACAAAAATGAAAAATGTAATTTAACAAAGACATCCTATAATTGCCTTCATATATAGCAAGGTATCTAGCAATCTAAATACTTATTTTATTTAAAACATCTGTCTACATAATATCTAGTGATTGTCCAGGGCTATATCATCCTTGGGAGAGGCAGCTGCTGCCATTTTTATTTAATTTATAAAGAACTATCAAAAATGTTTCCTTAATATTGAATATTCTGCTGTTATGTCATATATGAGTTTCTCTTTTTTCTTTTCTTTTCTTTTTTTTTTTTAATGAGAATAGCTTACCTTTTTGGTGCTCGCAATTAGTTTAGTCTTTTTCAAATTGGGAAAGACCATTCTTGTAAAAATCACTATGGAAACATTCTGCAAGAATAGTAAGCTTTTGTTAGATATATATCAAAGTATCATAATAAAAATGGTGACATGCTGCTCTACTCATATAAGCTTATACTGGAATCACATTTTAATTGCCAAATTCTTTTAGAGTCATTTGTAGTGCATTTTTGTTTCATTTATAAATAAAAGTGTAGAGTCTTTATTGTAAAGTCATTCTGCTGATTAGAGCAATCAGTTGATATTTTCTTGTTGTTTTTCAGAAAACATATGGAGGAAGATGGAAGCTTCTATAAAAGCTCTTTGTCTTGGGGGTGATACTGAATGTTGCTTATAGAGGAATACATTTGTAAACTCTATTTATTGTGTACGACTTTTAATAGATCGTATCAATTTAAGCTCAGCTGAATGCCAAAAACAACAGACACCCAGGCTCACAATAGTGTGTCTAAATGAGAAAGTTTACCTTTTCCAGGAAAGTAATGAAAATATTCCTTTTTGGAACACTAAGAGTATGAAAGGGAAATGATTATGGTTCCCT
Source organism: Potos flavus (assembly GCA_028534135.1). NCBI lineage: Eukaryota > Metazoa > Chordata > Mammalia > Carnivora > Procyonidae > Potos > Potos flavus. The sequence goes on from CM052896.1 coordinate 70,294,987, forward strand.
ACTGACATACAGTTATGATTGACAGGAAAAACCAACATGCGTGCCACCTGAGACATCTTGTTCAGGAACTTTCTGGAGGGTAGTAAATTGCTGTTGGCACAAACACAAAAAAATAAAATGACTTGATTCAGCACTTTTCAATTCTAAATCCCCAAACACTAAAGAAAGAAGTAAATATTCATCAAATGATCAAAATTTATATTGATTTTTATTCTACATTAGCAGCTCAAAGTCGAGATTCTTGACAGGGTGGATGTCGGTTTGAATGATTCTCTTTGAAATGAGGATATAGGCACTGAGCTGAGTGCTACCGTGCATTCCTGAGCCATAGGCCCTGATTATTAGAACCGTAGGAGGCTAAATTTTTAAAAGAACAGTATAAAGACGCAGTTGTTCAGTTCTGTTTTGAGAACTAAATTGTTATTATTAGTATGTAAAGTAATTCTTGTTGTTCCTGCTTCATTCCTTCCTTTCTATCACCATCTAAGGACAACTATTTTATAGAATTTCAAAGGAACTGGAGTGCCCGTTGTCGTCACAGAGTTAATAGCGGCATTTGCCAGCATAATTGTACTTGGGAAGGAACTGCCAGTCCTGCAGGGCAAGAGGAGCTAAGATTATATCTTCACATTATACATCTTTAATTTTTAGTTTCTGCCAGGAAGTAAATAAGGATTTGCTGTAGTGGAATTTCGAAGATGGGAACAAGGGCACAGCCATAGAATAAAAACACAGACTTGATGCCCGTGTCATTGTGCAGAGATTTGCTAAGGAAACAGTAATGGAGAGACATCAAAATTCTAATCATCTCCTCCAGTCCACACAGTGTAATCACACTCCCTTCCCACCATAGCTCATGACATAAAATCCTGAATTTTTAATGATTTTAACTACTTGCATTATAAAGAGGAGGTTGGTGGTAGATGAGGCCCTCCACAAAAGCAGTTGTGTGATGTATTTGTTCTTGAGGTTTGTTAGGTGGAGGTGTGGTTGTTTTTAATAAGCATCTCATCTTTCATTAAAATAGAAGAAGGAGACATTTTTCTTTACGCCCAAACAAATGCAGAATAAATAATGAAATTAGCATTCATGTTAATTTTCCCACTGTTTTAAATGCTCACCATTTAACAAATATCATTAAGGACATATCTTTAAAATGGAATTTCCTAAATGTTATCATGAATGGTTTTGTTTTGTTTTTTTAAGGATTTTATTTACTTATTAGAGAGAAAAAGAGAACAGGCAGAGGGAGAGAGAGAAGCAGACTCCCTGCCAAGCAGGGAGCTGGGGACTTGCAGGCTCAAGGCTCGATCTCAGGACCCTGAGATCATGACCTGAGCCAAAGGCAGATGCTTAACTGACTGAGCCACCCAGGCGCCCCATCATGAATGTTTTTAATGACTTACAAACAGCATCAAGTCAATAGAAATAAAGATGACCTTTTAAAGATATAATATTTTTCACTTAAATCAGTTATCTTTTGCAGTTATCTGATTTGATTATCCATGTATCCATGAATGTAAATATAAATCAACCTTGGGAACCTAAGGCTAGATTTTCTGGAGCTGCCAGGATGGTCATAGGAGTTTTGTATCCTAATGTACAAAGATTAGTATATACAGTAGTCTTTGCTGAGTATAATATTGAAGTAGCTTTGAGACACTTGTTAAATATTTGGTGTGTATTTAATTTTTAACAATGGGAAAATATTTATATTTGTAAATACTTTTATAACTCTCTTATCCAATGATAAAAAGAACATTCTAACCAACTTACTGTTTCTTTGTCAACATTTTTGAAGTGTAATACTAGATTTATCCTTAGGTGAATATTTTAGCTCCTATTATTTAGTATAATTGTTCTGTAATTCTAAGTTATAGGTTTCCTGAAGGCAGGCACCATGTCCGACCCAGATTTGTAACTTATATAATATTTTACACATAACCCTGCCAAGATGTATTTGTCAAATGAATAAATGAAGGCCCTTAATCAATTTTATTATAAAAAATACATTGCTCCTTAGTCCTGTAACTCTCTGCTCTAACTCTGTAGGAGAAGGAGGCTTTGCTATTCCACTTAATTATGCACGCAGGACTGAAAAACAACATGAGATTCAAATCCACTGTAATGCCAAATGCTATTTGTGTTTAGCCAGAATGTAGCTAATAATAAATATCTTTAGAAAGTTCATTTCTACACAAGGAAAATGCACTTTTTTAAATTGAGGTGAAATTGGTATATAACATTAGGTAAGTTTCAGTTATACAGCATTATACTTTGATATTTGTAGATACTACAAATTGATCACCACCATAAGTCTACTTACCATCCATCACCATACAGTTGTGCCCCTTTGTCCATTTCAATCATTTGTTTATTTTTGCTTTTTTTCCCCCTTGACTTTGGAATTATATCCAAAAAGCAAAAACAAAACCAAAAAAGGATCCACATTGCGAAGACCAATGTTAGGGAGCTTACCACCTAGGTTTTCTTCCGGGAGTTTTATGGTTTCAAGTCTTACAGTCAAGTCTTTAATTCATTTGAGTTAATTTTTGTGAATGGTATAAAATAGTGGCCTACTTTCATTCTTTTGCATGTGGCTGTACAGTTTTCCCAACACCATTTATTAAAGACACTGTCTTTTCCCCATTGTATATTCTTGCCTCTCTTGTCAATAATTAATTGATCATATATATGTGGATTTATTTCTGGGATCTCTATTCTGTTCCGTTGATCTATGTATCTGTTTTTATGCTGTACCATACTGTTTCGATTACTATAACTTTGTTGTATAGTTTGAAACCAGACAATGTGATACCTCCAGCTTTGTTCTTTCTGAAGATTACTTTGGCGATTCAGGGTCTTTTGTGGTTCCATACATATTTCAGAATTATTTGTTCTAGTTCTGTGAAAAATGCCATTGAAATTTTGATAGGGGTTACACTGCATGTATAGATTGCTTTGGTAGTATGGACATTTTAACAATGTGAATTCTTTCAGTCCCTAGGCATAGAATATCTTTCCATTTATTTGTATCTTCTTCAATTTCTTTTATCAGTGTCTTACAGTGTTCAGTATATAGGTCTTTTACTTCTTTCGTTAAATTTAATTTCTCTTTCTTACAGTTCATTATTAGGCATGTTGAAACACAACATATTTTTATATATTGACTTTTGTATCTTGCACCTTTACTAAATTCATTTATTGGTTCTAACAGTTTTTTTGGTAAAGTCTCTAGGTTTTTCTATATCTGGTATTATGTCATCTGCAAATTATGAGTTTTACTGCTTCCTTTTCAATTTGGATGCCTTTTATTTTTTATTTTTATTTTTACTTTTTTTTAAATTTGTTTCTTTTTTTGCCTATTTGCTGTGGCTAGGACTTCCAGTACTATGTTGAATGAAAGTGGGGAGACTGGGCATCCTTGTTGTGTTCCTGATCTTAGAAGACAGTCTTTCAGCTTTTATCCATTGAATATGTTACCTGTAGGTTTGCCATAAATGGCTTTTATTATATTGAGATATGTTCCCTGTATACTCACTTTGTTGAGAGTTTTTATCATAAATGGATGCTAAATTTGTCAAATGTTTTTCCTACTGAGGCCTGTTGAGATGATCATATGATTTTTATCCTTCATTTTCTTAATGTGGTGTGTCACATTGATTGATCTATGCATGTTGAACTAGCTTGCATCCCTGGAATAAATCCCACTTGATCATGTTGTATGATCCTTTTAATGTATTGTTGAATTAAATTTGCTAATATTTTGTGAAGATTTCTGTATTAGTGTTCATTAGGGATATTTGCCTATAATTTTCTTTTTTTGTGGTTTCCTTATCTGGTTTTGGTATCAGGATAATGCTGGCCTTGTAAAAAGATCTTGGGAGCTTTCCATCCTCTTCAACTTTTTTTGGAAGAGTTTGAGAAGACTAGGTATTAAATCTTTGAATGTTTGGAAGAATTCACTAGTGAAGCCCGTTGGTCCTAGACTTTTGTTTGTTGGGAGGTTTTAATTACTGAGTTAATCTCCTTTCTAGTAATTGGTCTCTCCAGATTTTCTATTTTTTCATGATTCAGTCTTAGAAAATTGTATGTTTCTAGGAATTCATCCATCCCTTCTAGGTTGTCCCAATTTGTTCTTGTATAGTTGTACATGGTAGCCTCTTCTAATTCTTTGTGTTTCTGTAGTATCAGATATAACTTTCCTGATTTCATTTCTGATTTTATGTATCTGAGCCCTCTTTATTTTTTCTTGGTGAGTCTAGCTAAAATTTAGTCATTTTTGTTTATCTTTTCCAAGAACCATCTCTTAGTTTCATTGATCTTTTCTACTGACTTTTTAGTCTCTATTTCCTTTGTTTCCAATCTGATCTTTATTATTTTCTTCCTTCTATTAACTTTGATTTTTGTTTGTTCTTCTTTTTTCTAGTTCTTTAGATGTAGAGTTAGATTTTTTTTTGAGATTCTTTTTATTCATTTCTTGAGGTAGGCCTGTATTGCTATAAACTTCCCTCTTAAAACTGCTTCTGCTGCATCCCATAGATTTTGGTATGCTGTATTTCCATTTTCATTTGTCTCCAGGTATTTTTTGACTTCTTCAATTTTTTTGTTGACCCATTGGTTGTTCAGTAGAATGTTGCTTAATCTTTATATGTTTGTGATTTTTCTAGTTTTCTTCTTGTAATTGATTTCTATTTTCATACCATTATTGTCAGAAAAGGTGCTTAATATGATTTCAGTTTTCTTAAATTTGTAGACTTGCTTTGTGGCCTAACGTATGATCTATCCTGGAGAATGTTCCTTGCATGCTTGAAAAGCATGTGTATTCTGCTTTTGGATGGAATATTCTGTATATATCTATTAAGTCCACCTGGTCTAATGTGTCATTTAAGGCTGATATTTCCATATTGATTTTCTTTCTGGATGATCTGTCCATTGCTGTAAGTGGTATTAAAAGTCCCCTACTATTACTTTATTGTCCATTTCTTTCTTTAGATCTTTTAATATTTGCTTTATATATTTAGGAGCTCCCACATTGGTTGCATAAATATTTACAAATGTTATATCCTCTTCTTGGATTGGCCCTTTGTCACTATATAATGGCCTTCTTTGCCTTTTATTACAATCTTTGCCTTAAAATCTATTTTTTTTCTGATATAGGTATAGTGGCACCATCTTTTTATTTCTGTTTGCATGGAATATCTTTTTTTAGCCCTTTAGTTTCTGTCTGTGTGTATCATTAGATCTGAAGTGAGTGTCTTATATGCAACATATAGATAGATCCTGTTCTTTTTATTCATTCAGCTACTCTTTGTCTTTTTATTGGAAAATTTAATCCACTTACATTTAAAATAATTATCAATAGGTATGTATGTATTGCCATTTTGTTGATTTTGTAGTTCCTCTCTGTTTCTTTCTTCTCTTTTGGTTTGGTGATTTTCTTTAATGTTATGTTTAAATTCTTTTCTCATTATCTTTCGTGTATCTCTTGTAGATTTTGGCTTTGTGGTTATCATGAGATTCACATGTAATACCCTATGTATATAATACCCTATATATATATACATAGGGTATTACATGTGAATCTCATGATAACAGATAAATAAATAGATAAAATGTTATTTATTTATTTATTTTATTTATTTATTTATAATAACAGATAAAATGTTATTTATCTGTTGTTATAGATAAATATTGTTATATCTGTTGTTACAACATAAAAATAGATAAAATAGATAGATAATGTAGCAAGTTGTTTTTCTCATGTTGCTTTTAAGTATTGTCTTTTTATCTTTAACTTTTGGCATTTTTAATTTCCATCTGTCATGGTGTAAATCTTTTTGGTTCATCTTATTTGGAACTCTCTGTGCTTCGTGGACCTGAATGTCTATTTCCTTCTCTAAGTTAGGGAATTTGTCAGCCATTATTTCTTCAGATAACTGTCTTACCCCCTCCTATCTCTTCTCCATCTATAATGTGGATACTATTCCTTTTGATGTTGTCCCACAGGTCCCTTAAGCTATCTTCACTTTTTAAAATTCTTTTTTTTTCTTTTTGCTGTTCTTTGTGGGTGAGTTCCAGTGCCCTGTCTTACAGGTCACTGATCCTCTCTTCTAGTTCTTATAATCTGATGTTGAGCTCGTCTAGTGTATTTTTTAGTTCAGCTATTTTATTATTCAGCTCTGTGAATTCTGTTTGGTACTTTCTTATGTTTTCTGTATCTGTTGAAGTTCTTACTTTGTTCATCCATTCTCCCAAGTTCATTAAACATCTTTATGACCATTACTTTGAACTCTTTATTAGGTAGATTACTTATCTCCATTTCATTAAGGTCTTTTTCTGTCTTGTTCTGTCTTGTTTTTCTTTGTCTTGTTCTTTAATTTGGAATATATTCCCGTGTCTCTTCATTTTGCTTGACTCTCTGTGTTTGTTTCTATGTATTAGATGAAACAGCCACCTCTCCAAGTCTTGAAGGAATGGCCCTGTATAGGTGATAAAACTTATTGTTCAATTTCGCTCTAGCTTTTGGTTGTTTCTCAGACCGTTGTGATTATCTAAGTAGCCTGATTTGTTGTTGATAGTTCCCTACTATTGAGGGTGTGCTAAAACCTCTCAGTGTTCCAAAGGGAGGGATCTAAGACAGTGCCTAGTTTTAGGGTAATTGTAAGTCAGAACTTCAGGCAGCATCTTTTAAGATATTTAAATATCTCCAGTCTTGTGGGTCTGCAGTCGTAAACCCTGATGACTTCTAGACCAGGAGATCTGGAGGTATCCTTTGGGCAACTGTTGTAAGTATCATGGCATTCGATATGTGTATAAGATACATGTGTATATACCTTTCTGGGAGGTATCAGCAAGCTTTGGTGAGACCGAAGGAGGATGCAATTATTCTATCTTCCCACCCATGTTCCCTGGGAGTACCTCTGTAGCCTCTGGATGTATGGAAAACCTAAAATCTGTCTCTCAGGCCTGAAGCTCCAGGACAAGAAGATAAGCCTTTTTTACATGAAAACTGGAAGTATGTTGTAGTCTGGTGTTTGTGTAGTGCCCTTGGGTGGTACCCTGCCAAAGACTATCTCTTCAATTGTTTCAGATGTGTGGGAACCAGAAATACATTCCCCTTGGCCACCAGAGCCAGATGGTCAAGGAGCATCCCCTGTGTGGGTTTCATGTTCCCACCAGATATAGTGGGGTGGGGTGAGGCTTGAAGACCTGGTGGAGAGCACTCAGCCAGCCCTGCTATGGTGCCTGAGGGCTCATGGCTGTGGTGTGTGGGCGCAGCAGGTTCAGCCAGCCTAGCCATGGCTGTGCTCCTGGGGGTGGGCACCCCCACCAGCGCTAGCAGGCTAGGGGGTGATGTTTCTCCACAGGGCCAACACCAATAAGACAAAAGCAGAAGGCAAAAATTGCGCCCACTCGTGCTTTTGTCCTCAGAGAGAATTCCAACAGCTTCTTGCCTTTCTGGCAGACACTTTAATATTAACAAATGAATTTCCTTCACTTATGGTCTAGGTGCCTTTCAAACTGTTGCTTTTGTGCTAGGTCCCTAGGCCAGTGGGTCTGTGCATGAGCTCTTTAAGAGTAGCTGTTACATTCCCTATAGCCCTATAGGGTTTCAAGACCACACACTTTAGAGGCTTATCTCTCCATCACAGTTCCCAATGGCTGGGGCGTCAAAACCCCTTGCTCCTCAGGGATAAGCTTCATACTATGAAATCCCTCTTGACTGTGGCTCATGGTGTTACAGGATTTTTTCCTGTCAGTACCTGCTCTTCTTGGTCACGCTGCTTTGAAGAATGAAGAGGAAGACCAGACAGAGGGGTGGGCAGCAAAGCAAGGTTTATTGAGCAATAGCAAAGTGTTTAGTACAAAGCTTCCGAGGAGAAGGGGGCCCGAGAGTTTTATGGGCTTTAGGGGTTTTTATGGGCTTGTAGGCAGGCTGTTTTAATCTGATTAACCCTCCCTGTGCCTGTCATCTAAACAGGTTTTTGTCATCTGTCTATCACATGGGAAAGGGTGGAGGGCTCCTTCCTCCACTTCCAGGGTGGCGTAACATCCTTTTGAGGGTGGTTTCCTCTTAGGTCTGGGGGCCCTTGTCCCTGCCTGCCTGCCTTCCAATTATCCTTCATCAGTGACACCTGAGGTGAGATTTCTTTCTAGACTGTGTCTCTGTCTATCACACCCCTCTCAGTGTGGCCCTTTTATCCTTTGCTGTGGAGGTGCTGTTCAGTTAGCTTTCAGGTCCTTTTCAGATATAATTGTTCCATATGTAGCAGTATATTTGTTGTGTTCATGGGAGGAGGTGAGTTCAGGATTCTTCTATACTGTTATGTCAAACTCTCCTCAAAGGAGATGCACTTTGAATTCAGTCCCAAAGGTGAGTTATTTTAGGAAATTACGAACTATCTACAATGATGACAAAGGCAAAAATGCACCAAATAACTAGGCTCTTGGGGGGAGGAAATAACCCAGTAATACTGTAAAGGTGATAGTTTAAATCGTGGAGTATGGGGAGCTCTACCAAACAAAATCATGGAGATTTACAAGTGTAGATTCTCTCAACCCTAAGTCCCTGTCAGGGCCCATGGGATCTTGAGACCTGTAGGTGCTTCCAGAAGAAGGGGCAATCTGGGCCAGTTGCATGAGCGGTATACAAGGGAGAAGGAAAAGAGAAGTCATAGTAAATATATAAGGAAGAGAAAAAAAAAAATATGTAAGGAAGAGAAAAAGGCATGTGCTTAGAGATACTACATCGAAGGTTAAGAAAACTCTGTGTAGTAAAAGTAGGAATGTATTTCCAAATGACAAAGTTATTGGCAGAAAAAATATAGTCTTCTCTCTCTCACCCCCCTCATTGTGTAAAGGATCTTCCTGAGTAGCTGTGGACTCTTCCAGAAACAAACTGTGGCATTGTTAATATCTCCTCCAAAAGCTTAAATTATTCCTCTTTTTTTTTAAATGAGAAATCATATTTTATTAAGCTAAAACAAGTTCCTACCCAGACGACTTAAAACTTGTTTTGAAACACGTTGTGAAGATTACCACATGAAGACAATAGCTAAAGTTTCATTCTATATGTGTGTGACCATCCTGGTTAGTTTCTAATGTGATATATGACATATAAGATCAGTCTGTTAGCTGAATAAAACATTATCAAGTGATTCTTGAATTAAAGAAGCTTTTCTCCTTTTTTTTCCTAAACAAAAGAAAACAAGTTACATATTTCAGTAATTTTCTTTTGTCAAAGAAAAAATGGTTTCCTTTCTAAGTGAGAATGAAGCCCGCGGTTTCAGAAATCAAGCTGAGGCTGCTGCAGCCTCCAAACAATCTGTTTTATTTCTTTGTACATTTTAAACCATTTCAGATCTTCAAACGTGGTAGCATTTATTCAACCATTTTTTGTAGTGTGCCTGTGCTATACCCTGGGCTATGCTGGGTGCTGTTGATTACAGCAACACGCACATAGACAAAAGTCTCTGCCCTCATGAGGCTTCTAATCCACTGGGGGAAGATGGACGATACAAAATAAGTAACATGGTTTGGCTAGAAATGGTAAATATGTGTGAAGGAGTATAGGAATTGTACAGGGGTGGGTGTGAGTTGAATTTTTAAGCAGGAGATCAGAGAAGACCTGAGTGAGAAGATGACATTTCTGTGAAGAGCTTAGGGAGGTTAGGGACTGAGCTGTCTTGCAAACAAGGTCAGGTGCCCCTAGAGCATGCCTAGTAGTCCTGCTGGAGCAGGTCAGGAAAGGTTGAGGACTGAGTACTGACCGTTGGCAAGGGGAATGTGGACAAAAGCCTGATTGGAGTGTATTCAAGAGAAAATCGGAAAGGAATTGGACACAGTGAATATAGAGAGCGTATGTAAAAGCGACTTTGCTATAACAGAGAACAGAGATACGGGGCTTTAGCCAGAGGATAGATTAGTATCAGTTGGTGTCTAGGGATTATTTATCCTTTTTTTTTTTTTCCTCACCAAGGGAAAAGCAGTGGCATTTTTCTGGCTGACGTACTTGTGCTGATGAGAATAATATAGAGGAGAGAAAAAACTTAATGCAGGAAAGAAGGGCAGTTTACTGCAGAGCTGATCATCTTTATGTAGATAAGAGGAGGTCTGCTGTACAGGTAAAGGGATTGGTCTTAGATAGAAATATGGAAAGTTTCCACAGAAACAGGAGGGAAGGAAGAGGATGTGGACACAGAGGCAAGTAGGCAGGTAGCTGTGGTGGGAAGCTATGAAGTACAGTGTGAAAGAGCAGACAGACCTTTAACAGCATGAGTTAAGAAAGAGTGAAATTAATTTTAATGTTCTCAGGATACTTAATGCAGCAAAGGAAGCTGGGACATGCAGTGATGATGAAATAATTGACATTTCTTAACTAAATTAGTGCTTTTTAAGGACAAGGGTAAGGGATATGTCTCTATGTGATTATAGAAGTGATTATGTGTTTAATCCTTCAAGATTGTTAGGGAATTTAGCCCCCCAAATTTATCATGGGTTAGCCATTTTGTTATTAGATACAATATTGGGGGGAAGTATATGGTTGAGTAATTATTCAGGCCCCAAAGAAGGTGATTGAATTTGGATCACCACATACAAAGCCAAATTTAGATGAAATATTTTAGCACACTGTGTCTTATGTTCCAATTAAGTTATTAATTTGTAGTGTGAATCTAAAGAGGAGTATCCCTAGTGACTTAGGCTCTAGGTGCTTATAAAATAAAGAGGGAAGCATGCTATTAATGATAAGCAGAGAAGAAAGAATACTCAACCTCAGATGAGAAGGCAGTGTTTCTAACTTTATTATGTGTATTAGTCTGCTGGAATGGCAATAACAAAATACCACAGACTGGGTGGCTTAAACAACAGAAATTTATTTCTCACAGTTCTGGAGCCTGAAAATCCCAGGTCAAGATGTTGGCAGGTTTGGTTTCTGGTGAGGCATCACTCCTGGTCTTGGAGATGTCCATCTTCTCGATGCAACCTCACATGGCCTTTTCTCTGTGTGGTACTCTTCATCTTATAAAGACACCATTCCTATTGGATTATGGCCCCACCCTTGTGACCTCATTTAATCTTAATTCCCTTCTTAAAGACCCTGTCTCCAAATATGGTCACATTGCAGGTTAGGGCTTCAACATATGAATTGGGAGGGAGGGGGTACTCAGTCAGTAACATTATATTAAAGATTTACTAGAGGTACAAGTTACTAGAACCTCTTAGGCATTTATTTGGGACACTGGCCTGATGGAAATTTGATTCCCTTCTTAATGCAGTATTCTCAAAGCATATCAGGAGGTAGGTGCTTTAGGAGCATATTTGGACTAACCCATCAGACGAGTCTCTTGCCATGACAGGAAAAGGGAGATGGAAAAAGATGAAGGTCATCACAGAAACAATAACATCTTTGTGTTGTTGGATAGCATCCAAATTCCCTAACCTGACATCCTCTACAGCCTATCCCCTTCACTCTTAGACTCTTCATCCAAATGCCCCAAAGCTCCAGCCACCATTCTCTGAACATGCCACATCGTTTCATGACCCTATGCCTTTGAACAGACAAGTAACTCTGCTTATAAAGATATCTATCTGCTTCTTCACCTGACAAAATCATACCCGTACCCCCAGATCTGGTTCAAATGCTACCTCTTTCAAGCTTTTATTGCTCATTCCTCACTTTCAGACAACTATTTTTTTAATTCCCATCCTCCCCCACATTTATTTCACTTGGCATACTTGTAGCGATCTGTTGGTGTAACTCTTTCCTCCACTATACTGTAGTCTCTTGGGAAAAGTAGTCCCTTTTTGTTTTGTTCTTCTTTGTACCCATAGTCCTTGGTGCAGTTCCTGACACGTGATAAAGGCCCAATAAACATATGAGTAATAAATGGACGTATGAATGTACAATTCAATTACTCAGCAATTATTTCCTGAGCCCCTCTCATGTTTCAGATACTGCCAAAGTGTGGGGAATACAAAATAGCAAAGGAGATAGACAGACACAGCCTCATTATGGTGCTTGGAGTCTGGAGACAAAGACAGAAAAAGCATAAACCAGTAAATACAAGAATTTTAAGTTGTGTTATGTTTTGGGAAGAAAGTTAACACTGTTCCAAAAAAGAGAAGAATAGAGTGAATCTACCTTTGATAGGGTAGTCAGGGAAGGCCTCTCTGAGAGATAAAATGTCAACTGAGAGCTTAAGGACAAGAAGACATTAGCAAGAGAATGTTCCAGAGAAAGAGGACAATATGTGCAAAGGTCCAGAGACAGGAAAGAGCTGTTTAAAGAACTGAAAATAGGCAGGGATGACAGGGACGTGGTGAATCAAGAGAGAGACAAGTAGAAAATGATATCTGAGGTAGGCAAGAACCAAATCTCCTGGGGCATGGAAGTTTTTGGGGTTTGTTTTGTTTTGTTTTGTTTTGTATTTGTCTGAATGTAGTATGAAACCAACTATGTTTTATAAAAACCACTATGGCCACTGTAAAGGGGGGTTGGAGGGACAGGAATGGATGAGGAGAGATGAATGTTAGAAGATAATTGTACTGCAGGGGAGAGGGGACGAAGGCTTGGACAAGGCTGGCAGGAATGCAGATTGGGCCAACAGACTGGAAAGACATTTTGGGCGAGGAGTCAATGGAATTTAGTGAGTAAATGGCTGTGGGAAATAATAAAAGGAGGAGTTAAGGAGACTTTCGGTTTTCTGACCTGAGCAACACATGATGCCATTTTCTTGAAAGAGAAGACCTAAGTAGAGAAAGTCCTGGGGGGTGTAGGGAGGATAAGAATGGACAGTTCTGTTTTGAATTTTTCTGCTAAAATAAATCCAAGTAGCAACGTTAGGTGGTTGGTTAGATACGTAAGTGTGGAGCTCAGAGGAGAAGATTGGAAACCATTACTATATAGACTGCAGTGAAAGCCATGGAAAATAGTATCAAGAAAGAAAAGTAGTCTAGAATTAAGCCCTGACGCAACAATAACCAGTGATCTCAGCTATGATTCAGAAATCAATCAATGAACCATCTGTAAAACAGATTTGGGGATGGTGGAGAAGGAAAGAGGGAGAATGATAGAGAATCCATCACATTAGGTCTGCCAAGGGGTAATGCATACCTCTAGTAGAATAAGTGAGAATAATCCTCTTTCTGTCATCATATATGCTCTCCCATGGCATTCTCATTTCATCTCCTAATGTCAACTGTTGCTTCTAGGTTTATATATCAGGCTTAATATTTCCACTTGCTTACTGAACATCTCATTTTGGTATTCCATCAGTCCCTCAAACCAAAAGACTCAAATCCAGCTCATCCTGTTTCATCCATCCATAGTACTCCTTTTATACACCTACTCCCATTGATGGCACCATGGGCCTCTCTGACCAGGAGGTAACAGGTTGATCTGTAACTGAATCTATTCTCTTATTCCTTTTTATTTTCCTTAATGATATAAGTTGCCAATTCTGTTGATAACACATCAGTAATGTTATTTAATCAAGCTGAGCTAAATTATAAAATATAGTCCAAAAGTGTCCACTACTATCATAAGTGCTAGTAAATAAAATTCTTTTAATCAGAGATCCAGTTTTACTATTTTTAAAGAAGTGTATTTTCTTCAAATCTTCATCCTAAAAATTTATCTTCAGACTAAGATATAGTATGAGAAAAATTTAACCAGTCTGCAGAGAGATTTAGACTGGCAAAGCCATTCAACCTTAGCAGAAGGAGCTACTTTGGTTCTATTTTTATCATCACGTTTAGGAATGAATCACTGAAAGCAGAGATAGAAATAGAGATGGATAGGAAAGACTTGGGCCATCTAATTCATCTCTTTGTTAGTGCAGGGAAGTTTCCTATGTCAGATGCCTGTAAGATATTGTGCAATAAAAGTCTTACATTGCAACATTTCAATCATTTTCATAAGGTGACTAATTATCTTTCAAGTTGCTCTCAGCATTGTTCTCTGGACTCTTTTCCATGTATCCTTGTCATATGAGAGGTGTGTCCCTTTGTACACACAAATGGCCTAGAATCTCAAAGGGATGAGTTCCAATTATTTTTCCCTAGTAGTGATGTCTACATTAAGTTGACCTCACTCTTGATGACTCTTTTTGTGACCAGTGGCACACATTTGTAAGATCATTATCCAGAACAAGGAGTGGTCCAGCTTGTTGCCTTAGGATGGTTAAAAACTAATGAGAACCTCTAGGGATCAGACATGGCTCTTGGCACCTAATGGTGGAGATACACTATTCAAATGGGGTTTTCAATAGAATACCTGATGTTCGATGATCTCCTCATTATCCATACAGTCTTGAAGGGAAGGGTAGAAAAGGGCTAGCATTTGGGAGGATTAGTGTTTTCCAGTTCTTCGACTATAAGTTACCAATTAGTTAGGGCAAAAAAAAATTCACATGAACCAAATACAGATTATAGTTTTCAACTGACTTCTGAAACTTCAATGATAAGAATATAGTAATTTTCGCATTTTTTAAAAGTTCCTCCTCCTCCATAGTCTACAGCATTCATAATTAGCTGCTTATAGAAAGCAACAACGTAGGAACTCCAAAATGGCTTGAGATCTTACATTTCATAAACCACCCTTTTCATTTACAGAGTCCTGATTTGCTCTTTTAAGCAGCTGCCACTTTATAACGCTGCTTTTGGGTTTGTTTTTTTTCTCTTCCATGGTCAAGTCTATAAAGCCAGAGATCAGGCAGAAGCCTTGATTGGCTCACAAAAAAGCAGAAGGTCATGTCTGACTTGGCTTTTCCTAAATGTAGAATTCTGGCAACTACCCAACAGCTGACCCAGAACTGTTTTTAACGCGATATGTAATTAAATTAGAAAGAAGTAGCAGTTTTAAGGCTTATCAGAAATGTGAACAGACGTGCTTGGATTTAGTGTAGTAGGGCCAAAAGAAAGAAGAGTTCCTTTGGTCCACAGTGCACGCAAACTCAGCATTTCTCCTTCCCTGTTTCCATGGGCAAACAGTCCCAGTCTCATCTGGTGTCCTGGGGAGCCCTAAAGTCACAGGGATCACAACAGCTGCAATAAATAAAGCATCTATTTAATACATTTCCATGCCAAATATTATTCAGCATTCTTTTGGCCTTGGTTTGATAGAAAACAGCATGGTGAACTTACTACCTCTCTTTACTACAGTAAGCCCCAAGTAACTCTGAAAGATGTAACAATTCAAACCAATACTGCAAAATCGCTATTCCTTCTGTTTTTAAATTAAGATGATAATACAGAAGACCCAAAAAATGTAATAAAGGAAGTCTGTTGTCACTACCGAAGATGTATTAGAATTGGTACTAGGCTTTTTTATTCTTCTCGGGGAAGATAATGAGAAACGTTCAGAATATGTGTCCATGCAAATGTATGGGTTGGAAGGAGATCTTTAAAAAATAAATGTTACATATGTGGCAATATAAGGAAGAATATTTTTAAGGAATTTTGGAGAATTTTTTTGTAAAATCTCATCATACAGTATTATGATCTCAGGGATATTTGGTGATATTTACTGAGTCTTCTGAGAGTTCATTTATTCAGGTCGTATTTTAAGGAGGAACTTATAAGATTCAGATCTAAAAAATAATTCTGTAATATGCCCAGCTGATCCCATTAAATCCAGCCCGAAAAGGAGCAGTATAATGATGGGAACAATTCCCATTCTTTGAGTTGTTACACCTCGCTTGAAATGCATTCCTTCTGGATTAACACAGCAGCTCCTCTTTGTTTCTCTCTGCAGGCTGAGGTTCAGCTGTGCTACCTGGAAGCACAAAGAGATGCTGTTGAGCAGATGTCCCTCAAGCTCTACAGTGAGCAGTACACCAGCAGCAGCAAGAGGAAAGAAGAGTTTGCCGATATGTCAAAAGTTCATTCAGTGGGAGGCAATGGGTAGGGAGCTATTCTTTTTTGTTGCTTGTCTGTCACTGATCTCTACTGTTTCAATGATGCGCCACTGGTCGGTGTGCGGCAGGCATTTCCTCCTCAGCCCACAGAGCAGGACAGGCTCGGGAGAGTAGGCATGTGTGTTCTGTTGCATTTGTGCGGCGATGGAAGACCGTGGGTTTTATCAGCCCCTGTCATCTAGCCCAGAACATCCTAACTTGGGGGTTCTTTTTTTCCAAGCAGCCTTTTTGCAAGTTTCAGATCTCTGTTTCCAAGCAGAGATGGTAGGTGTGTTTGTGGGACTACACTGTGCCTATGGTGTTGGTCTTTCTTTTTTTTTTTTTTTAAAGATTTTATTTATTTATTTGATAGAGAGAGACACAGTAAAAGAGGGAACACAAGCAGGAGGAGTGGGAGAGAGAGAAGCCGACTTCCGCTGAGCAGACAGCCCATGTGGGGTTCTATTCCAGGACCTTGGGATCATGACCTGAGCTGAAGGTAGACGCTTAACGACTGAGCCACCCAGGCGCCCCTGGTCTTTCTTCTTCATAAATCTTTTTTCTGTGTTTTTTCCCCCTTTTTAAACTTTACCATTTATTTTAAAGTCTACCAAAGGAACTTTTAAATATCAAAAGCTCACTAGAAATTTGGTAGAACATAATTTTCCTGACAACATAGATATTTAATAATTCTTTAGAGACCCTGGGTTAGCCAGTTGGCTTCACATAAAGTCAATTGGAATAACAGACTAGTGCTAGCATTGCCTAGGGTACATGAAAGAACCGAACAACTTCAGTGACCCACCAATTTCATTCAGCCTGAGACATATGGCTGTATTTACCTTATTCTAACTCCTCATACTATTAAATAATTAACTCACACATTCAGATATTTCCAAATGGTTTTAAAGTTATGCAAATATTATGTGTGTATGTATATATATTTTTTCTTTTTGTCTTTTCTGGCTCAGTTCTATTATTTTATAGGTAATTATTAAAGAATAAAAGAGTACTAATTAAATTTAATTATTTCATTATTTTAATGACTTAATAATAGTATACTCATAAAAATGGAAACAGTAACCTCTTTCAGTTTTATACATGAGCCAGACAGCAAGGGGGAGAAACTGTTCCCCCAAGTTCCATTACATGTTAATAAATGTCATATAAACATGTGACGGGGTGTGACTGTAGCCAAAATATTCCCTAAAAAGTCAGGAGGAAAGAAATATTTTCATGCATTTGTTTGCATTTCTATTTTAAGTGTTTATAGTTACAGATAGTTGGGGATAAATTAAGTACCGATTATAAATTCTGTCTTGTGATATAACCCAGGGTCTAAGAATCCAGGGAAAGGATAAGAGTCATAATTCTATTTAGGAATTGGCAATGGACTTTTCAAATTTTCAAATTTCAAATTTTCAAACCTATGTAATTTGCTGCTCTAGCAGGGTTATTTTATAAATAGACACGTTATGTATATATTTGATTTATCTTATGTGATTCAGCAGACATTCCTAATGACTCATAAAAAGAAAAGCATAGCAGCAAATAAGAAAGAAAAGGTTAAATCTTGGAGCATGAACAATAAGCTGTTTTGATGCTTTAATGTGCTTTAATTTCTCTCAATGCCTAAATAGTCTTTGGTGTAGATGCAAGCACAAACTTTAGGTCACATTCTCTTGTTTTCTAAAAGCCCTGGGGACTGAGCGGGTACCACGTGCTTCTGACCTCAGATTCCAAGGACCCAACCTGAGTACTTACTCTGGGCTTCACAAATCATACATTTGCCCTGGGAATTGCTTAGTTAACAACAAGCATTGTTCTGTGAAGTGGGAGTAGGTGAACTTGCCTGATATCCTTTGTTTATGCTCCTTGGGGTGCTGAAGGCTGTGCATTGTGCAGAAATTTAAGAGTGTGCTGAAGAAAAGGCAGCTATTTAATACTAAGGACAAAAACCATATACTCCTTTCTATTTTCTGTTTATATACAGAAAGGCATTGTTGGAGGAATGCATGTGGGTGAGGTTATCTGGGGTGTCCTGCCCCCAAGACTCCCTGCTCCCACAGTCAAATCCTTAATTCTGGAGCCTTAAGAACACAGCCTTGTAAAATTATCTGCTCCAATGATACATAAACTTCATTAACCGTTCCTTTTGTTGCATAGAATGAGCATTGTTTCCAATAAGCAACTGTGGGAATAGTGTGGGCTTTGTAGGGTCTTCATTCCATATACAGACATCCAATCCACCAAAGAGAAAATTAAGCCGGTGATACAATTCATATATTTTTATTTCCTCCCCATGTCTACATGCATACTAAGACCATGTGGTTGAAAAAATGTATAAGCTACTCCAGGGAAGACTCAGCTGCTAGATAGAATGTGATCTTAAATTTCTACAAAGTTTACATGACCACAGTATTGCTTAGAAATGAATTTTAACCTCTCTGGCTTGATGAAAAGTTGGGTATCAAGGTGATAGAACAGAGCTTATCCACAACTACGAACTGTGTGTTTAACCGTCATGAATATGTGTGGCGGAAAGATCTCCCTGAGTGTATGTGAGGCTGTGTGAGCACTAGTAACAGAGTTGTTTACCTATGGGAGACATTGGGCACTGGCTCCCGCATCACAGAGCGGGAAACTGGCTTCCAGGAGGGACACGCAATGCATGAGTCACTGATGACGCTCTATGGGAGCAGATTGGTGTTTTCATGCCTGCCAATTTAAATGAAAGCACTTACAGACTGTTTTGTTTCTTTTACCCAGTAAATATTCCCTGAAGGCCTACTGTGTGAGTGGCACGATGGCCTGAGCAGAGTTTGTCAAGAACACTTAACCTTTTGTATATTTTGTAAAGTGTACCCATCTCTTTTCCTGACACCTCTTTCTATCAAGAGGTTGTCTGATTTCATTTTTTAAATGAATTTCAAAGATGCTGTTTAATTCATTAAGTAGCATCCTACTTGCTGTCAAGGCTTACTGTCGATCACAAACCATGTCTTTTGTTCAGTTTATAAATGATAGAACTGGAAGGCAAAAAGGCTAGGTGACTGGCACGCCCAGGATGATTGTTTAAGTTGCAGCTGAGACCTCTGTGCTTAGTGGACAATTCACTGTGAGGATTCATTCAGACTCTTGATAAACACTTTTTCCTCTGAATCCTATGTTGTGCATATTCCATAGTGTATGGAATTAAATTATGGTATTTTTCTACTCTGGAGAAATTGAAGAGTCTTAAGGAGATTCCATTAAAGACACAAGGAAGTTTGGGCAAAATCACTGGGAAGTAAGCTTAAGTGAAAATAAAATCAACTTCGTTAATTTACCAAATATTACTGATAGGAAGTACAGAGATTAAACACCAAAAGGAGAGACTCACAGTTTGGTAGGACACGTCAGTTTGTAAGCAGCATAGACTAAAGGATCACAAGTGCTAAGTTCGAAGTCTTTATTGGGTAGGGGCTGTGGCTCATGGAAGGCAGAGCTCAATTCTGACTGCTGTGCGGGGACTTGGTGCAGATCAGGAAAGACAGGAGAGGACTATGGATGATTTTTGAAAGAAGGCTTGGTCAGCGACATTGAGCATCTTTTCATGTGTCTGTTGGTCATCTGTATGTCTTCTTTGGAAAAGTGTCTATTTAAGTGTTCTGCCCATTTTTTAAAAATTGGGTTATTTGGTTTTTTGGTGTTGAGTTGTATAAGTTCCTTATATACTTTAGATATTAATTTTTTATCGGATAGATCATTTGCAAATATCTTCTCCTATTCAGTAGGTTGTCTTTTTGTTTCACTGATGGCTTCTTTTGCCTTGCAAAAGCTTTTTATTTTAATGTAGTCCCAGTAGTTTATTTTTGCTTTTGTTTCGCTTGCCTTAGGAGATGTGTCTAGAAATATGTTGTTAGAAATATCAGCTGTGGCTGATGTCAGAGAAATTACTGGCTGCCTATGTTCTCTTCTAGGATTTTTATGGTTTCAAGTCTCACATTTATTTAGGTCTTTAATCCATTTTGAATTCATTTTTGTATATGCTATTAGAAAGTAATCCAGTTTTGGGGCACTTGGGTGGCTCAGTCGGTTAAGCATCCGACTCCTGATTTTGGCATAGATCATGATCTCAGGGTTGTGAGATCGTGCCCCAGGGCTCTGCACTGGGCATGCAGCCTGCTTAAGATTCTCTCTCTTCCCCTGAGCCCTGCACCCCGTCTCGCCCTCTCTCTCTCTCAGAAAAAAAAGAAAAAGTAGCCCAGTTTTATTTTTTTACATGTAGCTCTCCAGTTTTCCCAGCACCATTTTTATTGAAAAGACTGTCTTTTCCCCATTATATATTCTTGGGTGAAAGAAACAAAACAGTCTGTGTGTATTTCAGCATTACTTAAAATAGCTAAGACACAGAAGTAACCTAAATGTCCATCAGTAGATGAATGGATAAGGAAAATGTAGCATATATACACAATGGAATATTACACAGCCATAGAAAAGGATGAGATCACACCATCTAAAGCAACATAGATAGACCTAGAGGGTATTAGCTAAGTGAAATAAATCAGACCGAGAAAGACAAACACCATAAAATTCCACTCATAAATGGAATCTAAAAAAAAAAAATGAACAAACAAAAAGCAGAATCAGAATGATAACTACAGAGAACAAGCTGATGGCTGACAGAGAGTAGGGAGTAGGGAGTGAGCATAATGGGTGAAGGGGAAAGGGAGGTACAAGCCTCCAGTGATGGAATAAGTCACAGGAACAAAAAGCAGAACACAAGGAATACAGTCCATGATATTGTAATAGTGATGTAATGGAACAGATGGTAGCTATACTTATGGTGAACATAGCATAACATACAAACCTGTCCAATCACTAAGTTGTATGCCTGAAACTAATTTAATATAGTGTGTCAACTCTACTCAAAAAAGAAAGAAAGAAGGCTGGGTCAGAGGAAGAGCTTTTCAGTTTAATCTGAACAACTGTTTATAGAGCACCTCCAAAGACAGACCACGGTCCTTGCCTTCATTTTACAGTCTAGCAAGAAAGTGTGACAATAAGCCAGTATTTACTTGGGAAATGAGAGATAAGGGGAAGCAGAGGGTGCTAGAGGTGCTCAGAGCAACAGGGTGGGCTCCGGGAGGCCAAGTTGCATGTGTCATGCTCTCTACGCTCTGCCCTGCATCTGGTGCTTGGTGTGTGCTAGATGCTCAGTGAATGAATGGATGCATAAATGAGTAGCTAAAAGTGATCTGGGGCTCAGAGAGAGGGAGCAAAGGTCTGGAATAGTCAGCTGCCTGCTAGTTCCATCTGACCGGAAAGCAGAAAGTAAAGTTGGGGGTGTGTGAAAAATAAGGCTCGTGAAGAAGGTGAAGTCCTGCTCCTTGAGTTAATCATTGAGTTCATGGCTCTGGACCAGGATAGTGCATCAGAATCACCTGAGGAGCCTTTAAGCTGAGAAATGCCTGCCTGCCCCAACCCACTGAAAATTCTGATTGAGTAGGCAGGCATGAACCAAGATATAAATATGTTCTAATGCCCACTTCCAGCTGAGAACCTTTGTACTAGTGGTTTTCAAAGTGTGTTCTCTGAACAAGCTCCTGGGAATTTGTTAGAAATGCCAATTCTTAGTCCCACTCCAGACCTACTAAATTGGAAAGTCTAGAGCTGGGGACCAGCAACCTTTGTTTAATGAGCTCTCCAGGTGATTCTGATGCTGCTGTTTGAGAAACACTGCTTTAGTCAGTGAAGATTTTAGTTTAGAAATTAATTGAGAATGTGGAGACTGAATTGGAGATTAAAGCCAGAAAGCATCGATGACCCATCAGATGAGGGGAATAAGGAAGATAGCGAAAGGAGCCACTCTCATGTTCTAATTGCTAGTTCAGAGAGGAGAAAGAAAATAGGAGGATTTAGATTCAAATGACTTTTGTGTCATTTAATATTGAATATTTGTTGAACAACTGTTAAGTGCAGGCTGTACTGGGGATGCAGAGACAATGGGACAAAGTGTGTGGCAGATGGATGTAAATCAGGAAAATCTTCCAGAAGTGTCATGGAATATGCCTCACAGCCAGAAGTGACAATGAGAATGCTTCCTATGGAGGGAGCAGTGTGTACAAACTTCTAGAACCAGTAAAGACTGCCCGGGAGGTCAGTTTTGAAACAGTATTCTGGCACTGGTATGGAGAATAGATCAGCATGGACAAGAGTAGGCAGTGCTCCATTAAGATGCTATTCCAGTCGTCCAAGTGAAAAATAGGGCCTGAGGTAGGACTGTAGCAATGGAAGCTCAAAGTTTCCAATGGAAACTAAAAGAAAGTTGAAGACAGGCCTTGCCCACCAAGTGGGTAGGGGGCATTAAAGGAGGGGGAATTGAAGAATGGACTTCCATGATTCAGGCTTGTGCTCTCTGACAGATGGACATGTCATTCACTGAGGTGGGGAAGAAAGGGGAGGAGCAGGAGTGGAGGAGAGAAGCTGAGTGTTTGAGACATGGGTCTTTAGATGGTCTGCGGAACATCCAAGTGGAAATGCCCAGGGAGCAGATCTGGAGCTCAGGAGCTTGGGGTTCCTCAATCACGAACAAGGTGTGGTAACTCTGGGGTAGCAGAGGCTTAGAAAAGTAGGAACTTACATCATGGTAAACTACTCCCCCACCCAGATGGACATGACATTATCTTTAAGGAATGTTTGTTTGGAAAAAAGTATGGATAATCCAAACATGTTGATTTCAGTTGGAATCTTTCCTGCTATATTAAACAAATCTTCCAAAATAAAAACTCCATCATTGAGAATTCCAAGTGGTATCTTGATTGGCAGGAATTTAGGGCTACAGTCACCTATTATTTTCTGTCTCAAAGTTACAGGGCTTCTGATCCTAGATATTAGAGTGTATTAGGACTGCTTAGATTGCTTCCAGTGACATAAATAATTTTTACCTTTAGAGATAGTCATTAATTCCCTCTAGTCTAATTTTTTTAAAGAAGGATAGAGTGTCTCCTAGATTAAAAATTAGAGACTGGAGTTCAAGTTGCCATTTTGCTGCTTTTTAGCTGGTGACCTTCATTGGGACTTTTAACTTCCTCAAGAGACAATATCTCTGTCTGTAAAATGGGAATAGTTATCCCAGTCTACTTCATATTTTTAAATTTTTTATTTTTATTACCAGAGCATAGTTGACATACCATGCTATATTAGTTTTAGGTGCACAATGTAGTGATTCAACAATTCTATACCTTGAGCAGTGCTCACCATAATAAGTGTAGTTACTCTCTGTCACCATACAATGTTATTACAATATTATTGACCATATTCCATATGCTCTACTTTTCATCTCTGTGACTTATTTATTTTATAACTGGAAGTTTGTACCTCTTGATTCCCTTCGCCTATTTTGCCCATCCCCCTACCCCCTATTCCATACACTTTTTATAACACAGAAATACAATAATCGAAAAGAAAATATCTAAAATATTTATAATGTAATAGATGTACAAAAATTAGTTAATGAAATATGCATTGAGCAACTACTATGTTGCAGGGAGTGGTATGAGATGCTAGGAATAGAAAAGATATAAAAAATGCAATCTCTATAGTCCTCATTCTAGTGAGGGAGAAAGACAAAGACGCTCCAATACATCCTTATGAAACAGTAGATAAAATTCAAGATAGAGTGTATTATGGGGGTACCTAGGAGGTCTTCCTAATCAGGGAGATTTATGGTGGGAGGGAGTATCTGAGCTTTCATAAAAAGTGCATAGATATTAGCTATTAGAAAAAGGTTGGGTAGAAGGAAGGTGAGGATTTCAGCTACAAGACAGTAACTGTGTAGGGAGGGTGTGTATGCGTGTGAGTGTGTATGTATTGAGGGCTACTATAAATAATAATTTGATATTGTTGAAGCAGTGGGGCATGGAGCTCTTTTTTGACTCTGCTTCCTGGAATCAGGAGGGAATACTAAGCAAGTTCTTAGGGACTTCTACTTGTGTGATAAAGTTCTAGAAGATACCTCAGTCTCATTGGCCATATGCCAGGCTTCCTCTGGCGATAGGGAAATTTGGGCAATGTCTGCAGATGGAGACATAGTCAAGGCTTATGCCCTGTATCTAAGATTATACAAGTAATTCACTCCTTACCATGCAAGGTTTTGGCGTAAATTTTGCTCCCAAATACAAACAGGATATATAGGTAATTCCCAAGCACAACAGGCTGAACTAAATGGACTTTAAATGGACAAAAGGTTAAGTTTGGCAGAAAGGATGAATCCATTTTCCTTCAGAAAAAGAAGCATCTCTGTATTGCTATGAAAAAACACGCACAGATATCTATAAAGCATTGCCAAAGGGAAATGATTTTGACAAATGAAAACAAATATATCACTATTTAAACCATTGTTTGATTAAAGATCAAATTCGATTCTCTAA
This sequence comes from Potos flavus, assembly GCA_028534135.1. Taxonomy (NCBI): domain Eukaryota; kingdom Metazoa; phylum Chordata; class Mammalia; order Carnivora; family Procyonidae; genus Potos; species Potos flavus. The sequence continues at coordinate 70,319,300 of CM052896.1, forward strand.
ATTAATTAAGCAATAAGATACACTGAATGATTTTAACCACCTGAGAAGGGATATAATCATCCTGGATTTTACTGCTGCAGGGTGATCTTCCTGGTTGAGCACCATGCCAACAATATTGCTTCTGCAGGTAGATGAACATAGGTGCTTACTCATATTCTCTCTTTCTCTCACACAGAATGACCATTTTAAATTTGTGCTCAATGGGTGTTTTTGGAATATTGCTACATAAAATGTCTTCTTTTTGGTACACACCAGCCATAAAATGAAGTACTATCTCTCATTTGTGCTAACGTTGAGAATGCTCTCACAGATAAATCACTAGGCAACACAAAGAAACTTTATTTACACCATGAATTTCTACTTTTTTCCTTTGACTCTTGTCCTGTCTCAATCTTATGAATAGCTGATTAGTGTGCATTTCATGGTGTTTTTGTTTTTGTTTTTTTCTCCATCTTTTGTACGCTGATGTTTTTAAATACTGAGATCACAACACAACACGCAGTCAAAAGGAGCAAGAAGTACCTGGCTACATTCTGGATGACTGATATTCTGGGTATTATGCAGTTATTAGAATAGGTCTTTCTGGGCTAAAAAAAATCTCACTGGTAGAAATGTATTCATTGGAGTCATGATATTATACCCTTTTAATGTGCAAATACATTAAACTAATTTTAGACCTAGACAGTCTTCCACTTCAGTGATCTAATGCCATCCTTGCCAGGATCCAGCCAAGGGCAAACTAGAGAGGCAGAAGCGTACTTTCTGGGGAACTATTACTTCATGCTAAAAATAAAGTCAGCTAAGAAAGATATATATTTGTATCTCCCTTCCATCTTAATTTTTGTACTGCTTTGGAGAGTTGATGAGGCCCATTGAAGAGGCAGAGAGATGCTAGCAGGGACAATTAAGAGGGTACCAAAGACAGATCTAATCTGCCTCATTGTAATGGGCAGAGCTTAACTCTTCTCTTTAAAATGTATTCCTTTATTCATTCCCCCATCTTCTTCACAAAGGATTTGAGTCAACTTACAAAAATATGTGCAATAAAATAAGATAAATATTTGACTGAAATAAGTCAAGCGAAGCTAAAATGTGTGTAAGAAAACAAACAAATGCATATTCTCTGCATGGCCTCAAGAGGGGTTGTGATTTGGCTCTCAATTTTCCATACTAAAGAAAAGAAAAAAGTCTCCTCCATCATAAAATTCATGGTATCCTAAGATTAAAAATAATATGTATCGAGGGAAGCACAGCTTCTTATGCCACTGAGACCTGAGGAGTTTCTCTAGTAGTTCTTTAAGGAGAAGACAGGCTTCTGTGATACTACATCCCTACAAGAGATGTGAAATTCCCAGGGCAATTTTTAAATATAGGCTGAAGAAGTGATGTCAAAGCATAATTCAGTAAGAGCAGTTCTACAACTAACTAAAACCTTGTAGTCTGAGCATAACACTTTCTGGGCAGGGTCGGCCTCGGTGAAGGAGACAGTCATTCTAGATGGGTCTCCATGTTAATTCTGCTACCTGGCTTTTGTTAGAGATTAGGCGGCAGAGAGTAATTTCCAGATTATTTACTTCCTGCCCAAACCCTAAGAGTAAATACTCTCTTTTGCCTATTAAATCTTGGAGAACCAGTGAGGCCTAGGGTGGGGTAGTCCTTTGACAAAGGGTAAGCTGCCCAGCTCACCCCACTGCGGCAACAGCATGTGTAGATCTAGTCCCCTCTAATCCACAGGTGATAACACAGGAAGATTTATTCTTTTCTTTTTTTTAAATGACATTATCTCGTGCTTTGTATTGTCCCTCCATTTGTGTCTGAATCACTACCAATTCTAAATTCTTCAGAATGTTTTCCAGCTCTTTGGCTAGAACTTAGTCTAGTGTATTTATCTGGAAATTTAGATAAGGGTCTGACTTCCTGACAGCCTAACAGAATCCTCCAAATACATCCAGAAATCTCCATTGATATTTCTAATTGATATTTTCTAACCTAGGAGATTAGAATTTTGTTTTGCCCTATGGCTTTTGTTACAGTAACCACTGTTTATGGATAGGCCGCCCGTGAACCCATGAGAAAATGCGGTCAGTCATTAACAAATTTGTAGGGTTGATTTTCTTTTTCTCAGGTATTTTCACATATATGTGGGCATATATGAGAGTTGAGAAAATTACTGTGGGAAAGAACTCCATATTCCTTTTTATTTATTAATGGCAAAGGCAGGCTGCTTTTCTCATGAGGAAGTCGCTCATGAATTTTCATTCAAAATAGTAAATTAGTGTCCACACTTTAATATGTTTAGAGTGGAAAGGGATTCTACATGCAACTGTGCATATCAGATTCTATGTCTAGAAAGCTAAATTTTATTCTTTAATGATATTATGATTGGGGCAGGTGCCCCTGTTCCATCTCCCTTCTGTGCTTACATGTCACATGGAGTAAAGGGTGATGGGAAATTTGGATCTGTGATTAGTATTTTACTTCAGTAAAATTCTTAAACCATATTTGTACAAGATTTTGTTACCACTCCCTTTAGTGTCTTTTTTGAAAAGCAGAGGCCAACTTCCTTGAGCAAATAATGTGAACACTGAACACTTAGTGAATATTTGGGGAAAGAATCAATATGCTAAAGAAGCTAGGAAAATTGGATCATTTAACAGAAGTCCCACTATAGACAAGCTGGTATTTCAGGAATCAGTCCTGTGTTTTTGGATGTGTTGGTGTGAAATGAACCATTAAGCATAAGAAAGGTGGAGTATTAAATGCTCCCAAATATATGTGACTCAGACTTAGTAGAAAAACTGCCAGGACTTTTTCGTGTTATCTTTTCTTCAACCAATAATTGCTCTATTTTGATGATTTCTTCATTTGGTTGTCTGTTTTAATCAAAATTCCTCAGTGGGCCAAGCTGAGACCTCATATATTCACACACACCTCCCATTGATTTCACTTGGGTGAAACTTTATCTTTTAAGCAAAGTTTAAGTTGAAATGTTGAGTTAATGATGCTCACTTTAAATACCAAAGGCTGAATGCATTTATGTATTCAAACACTTAGCTAGTCAAACATAACTCCCATCAGGGTTTGGAGGAAGGATTATTTCTTAAACTATGCTCGCCTTACAAATAATGTATTGCTATCCAATCTGCAGAAAAATGATACTGAATAAACTTGTTAGTATTTTATTTCTGCAGTGAAAAGCCCGGGAATCTTTTTGTAATCATGAAAAAGCAGAGTAAAATGGCGGACAGGATGTTGGGAAATTTTTTTGTCAATTACCCAGACTAGTTAACCCAAACCTAGAAATAAACACTAAAGAAAAATTTGCACACTTGTTTCTCTATAGTCTTATCTCCATCTCTATTAAATTCTCTGTAAGATAAACATATTCATAATTCTGTACTTGTCTAATGAAAATGGACTTTGAGTTAGAAGGCTGTTTCTCCTCATCACATGTGTAAACTTTTCCACCTCCTAAAATGGGAATATTATACCTACAACAGAATGTCGAATTCTTTTATTGTGACCCCATTTCAGATCGAGTATGTGGCAATTTAAAGGAGACGTATCCAAAAGAATACCATTTTGGTGATGTGTTTGCTTTATAACACTTTCCTAGAGTATATATGAGTTTTCTTTGTAACATTTTCATAGAGAATATAACAGGTTCATAGGCTACTGAAAAGGTATGCTTTGAGATCTTTTAACTTCGAACAGATTATATATTTGAGTGGATGACACAAAGCGAAACACAACTAACAGAAAGTTTTATGAGGAAAATCCCTCCAAAAGAATACTTGCCATATTTATATCCCTTATAAGATTGTGAGCCACTTGCCACAATTTCAGCTGCCTCTCTCTCTCTTCTAAAAAGAGAGACTAGGGCCTATGTCACCAAGAATTCAAGAAAAGAACCTTGTTCTGAATTCAGCTGACAGAATCAGCATATTCTTCAAAGGGATATAAAACTGTTAACTAGTTCTGTGCTACACTTGATAAATTCACTCATCTATGATCCTCCCTATTTTCCTGTATAGTAGCTGGCACTTTGCCTGGAAGACACTGTCTTTCACAAAATCACTTGAAAAACACTTCGCACACCTTTGCAGGTAACAAACATAAGAAAGTAAACTACTTTCTTATCTAAGAATTTTCCTGAAATAATGAGCACATTTAATTGCATTGATTTCAGAAGCTTTTGAAGAATCAACGAAGAAATTCTAGTAATTTGTGATTTGCTACGAAGTTACATATTCGATTTCACTAAATTTGGAAAGTTCTGCGGTCTTTTCTAAGCTGGGAATTAAAACATGGCCAAGAATCTGAAATCAGGCACAAATACTTAAAAGAAATGTTTTTGTCTTCAGTATCAGGACCTTATGAGAATTGTTGTTTGGAAAACACTGCTGTCAATTCTATACTAATGAAACAAAATGTGAAACCAAAGCATTTACTGTAGCTAACAAACTCAAGCCTACATGTTCTCAGCTAAAATGAAAATAGACTAGACTGAAGAAAGGGGGAGTATCTGTGTTAGGTTCATTTGCTTCTTGTGGGTCTTCTGTGTAGACTCCCTGAGAAGAAAGCTGAGGTGCATTTAACTAGAAGAAATGGGTTTTTGTTCCAAGCCCCTTGCTAAAGGGAATCATAGGAGGGAACAGCTCGGTAGATATAAAGGTGTGGTAAAGAGCCAGTGAAAAGATGTCCATGGTTCTGAGTATTTTACCATTTAATATATGTTTGGTTTATTTCAGTCTCCTTTAATTTTCAGTGTAGAAAAGGGGAAGATGTAGAAGGAATGGGTGGGGCAACTCACCTTAATTGAGAAGCTCCTGCACATAATCTGTAAGTAAGCAAATGTACCACTATCATGGACTTGAAGGCAAAGCCTCACCTTCAGAAGGAGTGACCAAGCCTGTCTGTGTGGCACCGGTTGTGTTGGTATTGAAATCAGGGGAGGAGATCCTATTATCTCTGCCACATGCTGCACTTCTGAAGTCACTCTTGCCCAACTAAAGATTTGTGGCTTCGTTATCTACATTCACTCATCATCATTCGCTAGGTGCTATGCTGAGCACTAGAGATGGAAGATAAATTCATCTCCTACCCTTGAATTGTTTGATCCTAATCAAATTCCTTTTCTTCATGCACATATAGAAAAGAAAACAGGCCCCTTTATTTTCCTTGCTGTCTGATAAATTTTATGAAACCTCCTAAACACATAATTTTCTGGTAAAGCAAGGGAAAAGCCTTACTTCAAAATCAGAGGCCAGGCTCTTTAACACAATGCTTATAGCCTCCCCTAATAAATTAACATTGTCACTGGGGAGCTACTTCCTGGGGTAAATGCCGTTTCTCAGATTTATTTCTCTCCCTTCTTTTTTCTAAGATGGAATCTGGGTTTGCATGACCTTGTGATTCTGGGGTGTGATGAGTTCCGCTGGCTCACCGAGGCCCTTGGGTAGGGGCTGGCTGCGTTCTTTGAAATGGATCTTACCCTAGATACTCCAAAGTTGATCCCCACAGAGGGCTGAGGCTGTGTTGTTCTCTCTTGGCTTGGTCAGGAGGTATTTCTGCTGACGAGGCCTCATCTCAACCCTCCCTGACCCCACCAACTCTCCGAGGTCTGGCTTCAGAGGTCCCCTTGCCCCTCCTTGGGGTCAGTGTGCCTTTGTTGCCATGGCAGCACCTCTGTCAGGTTCACCAGGTGAACTCCTAGAAATCTTTTGGGGGTGGTGGTGAGTGAGAGTACAGTGTCCTCATCGAGGGGATAAAAGAACAGGCAGCAAAGGGAGTCCTGACCAAAGTTCTCTCTGACTGTAACGTTCCCACCCCAGGTGATGGTCTCTTCCCAGACTTCCTAGCAGGAAATGGAGCTGACATCCTGATGCTTTTCACTTTCCTTTCAATCTGTCTCACATACCTCCCCTCCAGGTCTTAGTCCAAGAGAGAGAAGGATGCACATCTTAGCAGGAGCTCCTCTTGCCTTTATATCTGTCTTAATTTAAATCCACTGATATGGAAAGGGTGAGCTTTTCCCTTTATTTCTCCTTTGCCATTTTTACTATTCCCCACAATCATACTTCCTTAATTTTGGGGGTGACATTCCCCCTTTCTCCTTTTTAAAAAAATAAAATGTATTTATTTATTTGACAGAGAGATAGGGAGAGCCAGAGAGTACAAGCAGGGGGAGTGGCAGAGGGAGAGGGAGAAGCAGGCTTTCCACTGAGAAGGGAGCCCGATGAGGGGCTCCATCCAAGGACCCTGGGATCATGACCTGAGCCAAAGGCAGACGCTTAACCATCTGAGCCACCCAGGTGTCCCCTTCCCCACTTTCCCTGTCTTTATGGCTAAAGTGTGGGAGGGTGCAAGGAGAGAGAAACGACCATAATTCAGGTGGTATTTCTAAACAATTGTCCCTGTTGTATGAGCAAATGCTTGTTAGTCATTCCTTATTAGTCGCTCACAGAGTTAATAAAGGAAGCTTGGTGGTTTGTCTGATCATGTTATAGTGGTTTTGTTTGTTTTTTAGTATTTTGAAATGGGATACTAGTTCAGATTTCTCGTGTATGCTGAAATTCCTTGCTATTCAAAGCGAGGCCTGTGACCAGCAGCATTGCTGGTTGCCCAGAATGCAGAATCTCAGGCCCCACCCTAGAATTACTGAATCAGGACCTGTGTTTCAACAAAATCCTCATCTCTGTCACGTGCACATTAAATCTGAGAAACCCTGCTCTAGGCCACCATAGCCTTGCTGAAGCTTTTGGTCACATCACCGGCACCCAACATCAGCATTCAGTTAAACATCAACTCTACATGTCAGCCAATGACGATCCTTGCCCCTGGATGCTTATGGTCTTAATCAATAATCTTTGTAATTATGATAAGGTAATTAAAATAAAGCAGACAGTTCTAGATCTAGTCTCCTCTATCACCAGACACACCCTAAGTTTTCTTTGACAGATTAAGATTAAATTGTAAATTATGAAAAGTAGATGTTCATTTTTGTGGAAAGCAGCCATTTAATGTATAGAGACAGTAACAAGGTAGTAATAAGATACTCTCTTGATAAATCCAGATTCGTACTTGAGCCTGCTGCTTTGCTGGCCCTGATAGGGTTTTGCTCTGTTACAGTTTGACAAGGATGTGGTTTCTTTTAGGGAGATGATTTTGGGGGGAAGGACAAAGTCATAGTTTTTCATCCTGCACTTTCATTTTCTGATCACAGTGTTTTAGAAGAATCTGGGCTTTACTTATTCACCAGGCTTTCAATAGAGAATCACATTAATCCTTTTAAGCTCCTTATTCTAATGATTTATTTTGTTGAAAACCATAGTGATCCTCCTTTGAATTTTAATGATTGCTGGCTATTCAAAGATTCATTGTTTTGACTTCCTGTCCTTACCTTTGTTTCCTACACGTCTGTGGGGAACACCTGTCTAATACTGGATCTGCCCCTGGTTCTCACCGGCTTACCAGAGTCACTCAAGCCTATCTCTGAGTGTTAAGCTGAAATGCTGGCTACTCATCCATGACAATAAATGTAGGATATATGTTTGCAGAGATAGGGAGATAGACAGCAGAGGGACAAATAAATGATTGAGTCATTTCCCGGGGAAAATGATTATTATCAGATTTCAGATCTGATAATAAATTGTGATCGTTGTAGAGAAATTAGTTGAATTAGTATTCTTAATCATAAATGTATTTCGGATGTGACATCTGTGAAAATCTAGTGGACAAGAGAGAGGCTTGAATTTTGAGGGTGCTATTCTGACCCAAAATTCTGGACCCCATTCCTTTCACAAGGCCCTGACCCTCCATTTCTCAGTCTGTTAAATATGGCAGTGCTCTCTTTCAAGGACATAGTAGTAGTCATTTTGTTCAAGTGCTGTAAATCCTCAAAAAGGGTTAGCGAATGGAAATAGTCTCGATACATCTCAGGTATGAGCTCAGGAATAACATGTTATGTTTTCAAAATCTAAGAAATGCTATGTCACAGGCTTGAGTTTCTATTTTGCCCACTGCGTAACCACACCGAGAATTTTTCCCTTCTCTTTTCACAGGTATCACCTAGGAACATCATGGGTTTTCAAGAATATATTATTCTAATATGAGATTTTAACAACTACACTGTATTTATGCATAATACATTTTGTGCCTTATCTTCAGGCTTCTGGACTTTGATTCGGAATATCAGGAGCTCTGGGATTGGCTGATTGACATGGAGTCCCTCGTGATGGACAGCCACGACCTGATGATGTCAGAGGAGCAGCAGCAGCATCTTTACAAGGTTAGAGCTACCCTTCTTGCCTTTACCTTGCTGTGGAAGATCTGATTAGCCTGACAAGTCTCTCTCTCTCTCAGGATATCTTTGCGTTCATTGTATGTATCATGGTGTCTATTAGAATTCCCTTCCCTGTCCCCAAACTCATTTCCATCCCTTGTGTGCTGACAGGCTGCACCGACATCATAATTGCAAGAAAGTTCCCTTTATCACATTCTATTTGGTGTAATTCTATAGAAGGACAAAGATTTATCTCCAAGATGAATAGCAATAAATGAAACCGCATTAATAAATAGACTGAAACAAAATGAAGGATAAATGGACTGGTAACATTTAACAAAATGTGTTTTCATTGGAGCACTCAGGTGGATTCTATCCACCCCTCAGATCTTTCCAGAGAAAAAAAGAAATTTGCCTCCAGTTTGGCTTGCTACTTCCAGGGTATAGAGATCGTTCAATTTAATGTTTATTAGTGATACACAGAGCAGACGTTGTCATATCAAGTCAATACATTTGCGTGTGATTTAAGAAAACTGGCTTGGAACTCATATATTGATCGCAGGCAATCCATCTAATAACTATCTACATTGTTTTTCCGTGTCTGCTAATTCACCCTTAGCCTAATATGTTTTACCGATTCTACTTAGTCTTAGAAGTTCTTACAAAACAGCTATGTGATTTTGACTGAAAAAATGGTTGCAAGATTCCCAGCATCTGCAAAAGCGGTCGGGGAGGGTAGAGGGACTTTCCACTGAAATATCAGATTGCAGTAAATCTTCCTCATTTAGGCAATTTTTATTGGAGTAATTCTGACAGTTGTCATCCTTGAATTGCTTTGAGCATATGGCATATTTCAAAGAGCAGATTGTGAATCATAAAAAATAAAATTAATAACTAACCACAGAATCAGCAACAGTATAATGACAAGAAACAACTACCCTCTAGCTTTTAAAAATTTCTTGTAGAATAAGAAGTACATTCAAGGTCAAATGAAAGTTGTCTTCTTTCTTCCTCATTTTCTGTCATTTTAAGTTACCTTTCCTAAATATGTTATTTTAACTTTTACCTTCTCTAAAGAGATATCTTTATTTATACTTTTCAAGGGTCTAGTTGACTTTAATTAGTGTCCCCTGAGAATCATCTTGGTTAAGAGAAGATATAAGCTCCCCAGGGAGTTAGCAAATGGTGATATTTTATTCCTGAAAGAATTCTGTCCAACATTAATCGAGTTTGTTGACTACTAGCTATTTCCTGTATGGGTAGCCGTCCACGTTAACAACAAAACTATCTAGTATATCTTCTAGCATAACATATCTGGAATAACAGTCTTCACCTAATGTAAACAAAACAAGGTGATTTCACATTTCATGTCAGGATCAAGAATTATGTATGAAAAATGCCCATTAATCTTATTAATATATTATAGAAAAATATTAGTTTCATTCCTAATAAGGATTGAAAATCGAACCAAACAGGAAAAAATAATACAAAAGTTAACTAACCATAAGCCATTATCTCAGATATTATTGTGCTCATGATGCCAAATAACATTTCTTTTCTTCTTGATGCATTTTGAATTTTGCACATAAACCACTATTTTTTTTTCAGTAGCAGTGCTATTCTTTGTCAAAATCGCATCCATATAATTTACATCACAATTAATAGGAAATCAGTCTTTTTTTTTCTTGTGGTTTCCTTATAAGTGCTCTGCCTGAGAATTCCCATTCTGGCATATTGAAGGCCATTATTCCACCCACTCAGTACTCTTGGATTATAGTATTTTCCCAAACATTTTCCATACTGGGGTTCTTTATTTGTGACTCACGTCCTGTCATCATCTTTTTGCTCTGAGGTCTCCAACACAGCTAAGTTCATGAGACTGGCCCTAACTTTGCATTTCGCTTATAAGCAAAATTAAAGATTGAGCTATACACCAAAGGCAAATGCTACAGGTCTGTGGAGTCTTTCTTTACACAAGCCCCCACATTATTCCAGAGGTTTAGAAACCTCCAGAGCAATCTGAGGATATTGACTAAGGAGTCATTTAGAACTTGGGGTCGCTCCTGAATTAGAAAAATTGATGGAGGAATATTAATTTCAGGTCTTCGTCTAGAATCCTCAGGGATTCTCAGGTTGGGGCAACATTTTCCATGTCCCATTCCTCTGTTCTAATGTGCCTTTTCAGGAATCAACTGAACTGATGACCTGGGGGAGGAGGGTTTCAAGCCTATTGATCACAGAGACCCCAGAGTAATAGGCTTCTTAGTTGGTCCCCAGGCCTTCCTCTGCTTTTAATACCGTTTGAGACTTTAATCTTTAAATTTGTTGTCCCTGAAAGATACCAGTGCTCTATCAGCATTTTTCATCAAGGGCATCACTGACATTTGGGATGAAACCAATTTTTTTTGGTCAGTGGGACTCCCCCTTCCCCTGTGGGGCATTTACTACTCACATTCTCTGGTCACGGAGACCATTCAACAGGATGCCCAACCCATATCACAGCATTCCCAGTCCAGCTCAACCTGTGTACATCATCTTCCTTTCTTAAAATGCGACTATAACACTAAGAAAAATGCCTTGCTTTTGGATTTTATACGTTGGTTTTTTTTTTTTTTTTTTAAAGATTTTATGTATTTACTTGACACAGAGAGAGAGATCACAATTAGGCAGAGAGGCAGGCAGAGAGAGAGGGGGAAGCAGGCTCCCTGCTGAGCAGAGAGCCCGATGCAGGGCTCGATCCCAGGACCCTGAGATCATAACCTGAGCTGAAGGTTTAACCCACTGAGCCACCCAGGCGTCCTGGATTTTATACATTGTTAAGCAAAACACCTTACATAGCTGATACCGAATTAACAGTCATTGCGTTCAAAAATCAAGGATGAGTGCTCGCTTCGGTAGCACAGATACCAAAAAATTAAGGGTGAGAATGAAGTTCATGATTGCTGGAATTATCATAAAGAATGAAGGTGAAACCTTTCAGAGAGACCTTCAGCTGAGCGATGGTAAAATTCCAGGGGCCGTAGACCAGGACAGAAGCATGATTTCCTGTTACCATAGAATTCAAAACCTTTTCTCTCCTCTCCTTGGGAGGGCTCTCTGTATTTCATCACTCAGCTCCTTTTCTGGAGTAGATAGTCATGCCCAGATCCTGACTCATGGCATGTACTACACGGACTTAGGTTGAGTCCCCAAAGTCCACATTTGGAAATGTTGGTTTAGAGAAAGCATAATAAGATGTTAGTCAATGAGAGTGAAGATTTTTTTTAGCCTTTTCTACATCAGGCACTACTTGCCTGACTTTCCCTATTTGTTTTATACTCTAGTCTCTGCCAGAAAATCATCTGGCCTTAACCCCTAGATATGCAACTCCAGGTAAATACCTTAGACTATTTATTCAGCAGCCCTCCTGAGTTGGGCACCTGTTGTGATATGTTGGTAACCCCAACCCAGCAAAATACCATAGGGACTTCTTAAAGGACAAGAATTAGATTTAACAGGCAAAGAATACATTGACACGACCCGACATAATTTAGAACCTTAGCATTACGATGGGCTACAAAGTAGATTTTCTGTTTAAACCATTTCTTGTTATTATTTTCCGATCCTTGGGAATTTAAGACCATCTTCTTTCTAATTAATTTTCAACAGCAGGGTCTTAAGAGCAACGCGAATCTTATTTAAAAATGACCACTTCCTCAAAAATAATTTCTTCCTTGTTTTGAGACAGTGAGCCATCCTGCCAGTGTCTTTCCTTCTCCCGTCTTTGTCTGGCCCACTTGCCCAACCTCTGAGCGGGGACCTTCTATAGCTCTTTTCTAATAAACACTGGCAGTATTGTCAGCCTAGAAAACACAAACGTAGTTCTTTCTTGTTTTTTCTTCCTCAATCTGAGAATCACCTCCAAGGAGAATTTGCTCCCACTCTCTCCCTTTCTTTTTCTTCATTCCTCCTACCTTCCTAAGTAGGACAATTTAATTTGTCAAAAGTAACCACCGTGATTTTGAAAGTTCAGCTCCTATTTGGACTGGAGTTACAAAGCCAGAATTCATAATCACAGGGAGCTGTCACTCTGCCGGTCTGCATGTGCATTAACTATTAATGGAGAAATATTTAAAACCCACTTGCAAAGGAAAAGCTCCATTTTTTTCATTTCTACAGATCAAAGGTGGCATTATTCTTGGACTCAGGGAAGCTCAAGACACCTCCTCCCACATCCTGTGAATTTTATAGACTGAGTGACCTAGAAGCATTACCGAGATCGGAGAGGCTGGAGCTCAGGCTGCTGCTTGTTGCTGTCCTGCCCCCAGCGGCAGACACAGCTGACTCGGGAGCGCTGTGAGGCTGTGCCCGGTCAGGGGCTCCTTCCCTTGCCACAAAGCACTGGCCGTTCTCTGCCACCTACAAAGCCCAGGCGACAGAGCCCTTAGTGAGCCTGGATTAGTGTGGGCTTCCAGAGTCCAAGGGTTAATTTCAAGGGCCACATTCAAAAGTTGCAGTCTGGCGATTATTGTTACACTTGAACAAGAGCTGTTTTCAGAGAGTAGGAAGCTCAAGAAAGCACCACATTTGTAGATTTGTTCCTTGAGAGGATGGCTTAGCTGCTCCTCATCGACAAAGTATTAGCTTATATGATTTCTAAGGGGCTAAAATAACACTTACAGCTGACAGATTATATAACATTAGTACCCATTTTAACTAAGAACTTTATACTTTCAAGGAATTTACAGACAAGAATTTATATTTCATTTTGAGGGTTAGTTACTCTCATATAGTTCTGCTTTTATGGGAAAAATGCAAGTGTCTTCTATCTTTCTCTGTTGGCATAAGTATTAAACAAATATGTCCACTGTGCAAATGGAAAAGGATGGTTCATTTTGCATAATACAATGCTCGCTAAACAGACTAATTTGATTTTTTACTCTGCTCTGGATTTGAGGTTGCTTATAAGAATTCATAAGAAACACTTAAAAATATTTTTTAACATAATACAAATACAAATACAAATACAAATCAGAATCAGGGAAAATATACATAGTCTCTTTCAGTGAGAAGAATTAATATATAGGCATAAAGACTGTATGGTCCTATGCACTTACTAAAGATCCTAAAATTTCATGTTGGGTTTCCTGGTAGTAAAAGCAAAGAGGGAAATGTGCTCAACTGCAAAATTTACATTTTCCATGAGAAAAAAATTACAGTTCCTTTGAAAAAATTTATTTTATTTTGATACTAGATATGAAAACACTTTCCATTAGGATTTTTTTTTTTATGTGAGGGATTAGAATGGCATGGCAAAGAAATGTCTAACCACAATATTTCTTATAAGTAAGTTTCTAAACATAATACTTTTAACAAGTGAACTAATTGTGTTTCTCTAACTCTATTGACAGATAACATTTACAGACTTTGAACACAGCTCTCACCCACAGGTGGTTATTT
>CM052896.1:70333122-70425004 GCA_028534135.1 Potos flavus
TAACTGTTGATGCCAAAATGATGTTGTTATGGCTATGAACCGATCACAGATCACAGATCTGACTCTTGATTTTGGCTCAGGCCATGATCTCAGGGTTCTGGGATTGAGCCCCTTGTCTGGCTCCACACTCAGCGGAAAGTCTGCTTGAGGGTTTCTCTCCCACTCCATTCCTCTGCCCCTCCCCCCCCATTGGTGTTCTTTCTGTCTCTGTTCTCTCTCTCTCTTAAATAAATAAATCTTTTTAAAAAATTAAATTCTGTTAATTAGGCCTTAGGTTGGAATTTCAGTACCAAAATGAAGCAAATTACTAGTTATTGAAGCAGTCAAGGTAAAAATGTACCAGATATATCAGGCACAAGAACCTAATGATAATTTTTTACCTCTTTCTCAGTAGATTAATTGTAGATCTTAATTGTATGTTAGATTAAAACTCCATTAAGATAAGAAGAATATGCTTAAAATCATTATAATATTTCAAATAACATTACCTAGTCATTTTAAAAGTGATCAGAATAGGAAAATCGAGGCTGCCTCCCCTGCTCTGTAGAAATGATTTTGTTGTTCTGTTTTTATGAAAGCTACAAAGTCCTAGATTAACTGTCATCTTAATGTGAGCTTTGATGAATCCGGGTTTGCTATGAAGACAACTATATATCTTTTTCTTTTCTTTCTTAAGAGAGGACAAAACTCATCCTGAAAATGCTTAGAAGAAAAAGTAGATAGATGTGCTTTCTGAACAATGTAGGAAATGCCGTTTTTGCTGGAGCTTATAATTCCTATTTGAATCACTTTTTTAAGAGGGAAAAAGAAAAAAAAAAAAGAAGGATGTTAAGAGAATAGTATGCCAAGAAATAGTTGGCTCTGTGTGCAGAGGGGCAAGGAAGGGAAGGGCCGCCAGCAGTTTTTGTCTCTGGTGGGTGAGCTACTGTCCGGAAGGTGCGTTGGCTCTCGGGGCTGCCTCTGCTGTATTGTGCGGCTCCCTCGCTGCCTGGCCTGGCCTGCTCTGGCCTAGAGTGGATCAAACAAGCCGTGGGGAAAGTTCCCCTCATTTGCATCACTTCTAGACAGCCCTGTCGTACTCTTTGCTGACAGGAAATCACTGTCTTTGTCACCTTTTCTCAGGGCCCTCCTTTTGGCAGAGATGGGCCATGTGACCACGCTTAATCACAACAACAGGGCTGGCTCAGGACTCAATGACATGTTTTCCTCAGCACTTCAATAAATGGAGTAGAGGAGTCAGAAGGAAATGACTACATTAATTTTAAAGTGAAAAGATAATTAACACTTGAAGGACTAATGCTACAACCTATGGAATTATTATTCAAATTGAAGTTAATTTATCAAAAACTCGTGAAAACTATCTCCCCTAATGCAACTGTTTAAAAAAATAAACCTTGAATAGTAAGAGTGGGGCATGTTGGAGGGAGAGTGGGAAGAAGGCAGGGAGAGAGAGGCTGTAGATGGAGAGGGAGAGAGAAAAGGGGGAAGAGAAAGAGGGAAATCATAGCAGGCATAAGCTGTGTTTGAAAAAGCAACTTAAATGGGCTAAAACTTCAACATTTGGGACTGAAGGCTGGAGCATGTAAAACGCTTACTTAGATGATATGAATAGGACACTGGCAAACAAAAGCAGCAGTGTGCTCCTAGAAAACTGTGCTTAAAGGAGTTTCCTTGGCAACAGAAATGCAGTTCCAAAAGTAGACAGAACTTTCCTCAGAAAACATACTATTAATAACAACCTTCCGGAACAACTTGGAACAATTTGACGACTTGGCAGTAATAATGCCAAGTGTTCTGCAAATTAATCTAACACATAACAGTTATGTTTCCCTTGCCCGTAATTCTGCTGGACCCCACCAAGAGCTCCTTGCTTTTTGGTGGCCCGAATGTGAAAAATATTTCTAAATGTTGTCATGGAAAAAGAAAACCCAAAGAAATGCTAGTGGCCAGCAGTGGCCAGTGATTGTGTTCAGCCTTTTGGAACGCACAAGAGAATTTAATGAGATGCGTTTATTCCAATTAAAGCCACTACATTTAGTATCTCATCCCAACAAAGATGCTCCCACGAACAAAACTTGTTCACAGGTTAACAGCCTGAGAGTTACTGTGATGTGAAGCACATCTTGAGGCCACTGGTTATATAAATGTAACACTTCACTAAATACGCGCTGGGTGTGATTTTGAAAAGCATCATCATTTCTTGTCAGCCCAGAGAATAAACTAATCTTGGATCTACGTGGCCAATGGGAATCATTTGAATTCTCTTGAAGGCAATACGTTTGCCAGCCAAGAAAGGTATAGTGTTCCCCTCCTCTGACCTTTCTTGAATCCTTGGATCTAAAGGTTAAAAGTAATCAATATCTCATTGAGCAGCTTGGTTTCAGGGTAATAAGTAATAACCATCATGTTAAAATCCAAATGATTACAGATAGCACTTAAATGAGTTGACCTGTTTGGGAGCTTTTATTAATTGCAATCAGGATAATCATTAGAGTTTGCTAATAAAATTTGGGATTAAATTGCAAATATTTCAGCCTTTAACCTTTGAAAAACGACTTTTAGTTAATTAGATGTGAATGTGCAGTGTTTCCCTCCTGTGTTAAGCTGAGAGATTTGGCTTTCACCCTACATGTTTGGAGATTTCTTTCTGGTTTTTATGACATAAATTAGAGGCACACTTAAACTACTTATAAGAAAGGGTGTTTGTTGGATTTGCTGCCGCCTCTGGCTCCAGATCTGCTCGATACTGTGTGTTAGGTCTCAGGTCAGTGAGTCCATGGAAATGTCCCTCACCTACTTTTTGGCATTGCCTGTTTCTAAATTATTTATCTTTAGTGGTTATATTCATATTTGGGCTGATGTGCTTTGTAGCTAGAAAAAAGATAGGATGTGTGATTGGACTTCACATGGTATGAACTGAGAGTTATTTATTTTTTTGGAAAAAAAAAAGACTACCAGAGTTTAAAGATGAAAACCAAGTATCATCATTGACAAAAGGGTCTTGATATAAAAAGGATAAATGTTAGGTTTAACGTTCCATGTAATTACATCAGGAAGGCACTGGTTGTCGTAACTATAACTGCCTATATCGGGAAGGCATTGGTTATCCTAACTAGATCATAACTACGACACAAAATCACATAACTTACAACATAAGTTATAACATAACCAAGTGTGTAAGATATGCTGTTGAATCCAAGTATTTTGTCCTTATGATTATTCTAGTTTTTATGATTTATTAGGATTTCATGCTTGTATTCCTAAAACAGAAAGGTAGGGCTAGAAAGGTACCTAGATAGTATTTTGATTATTTAAAAAAAAGTCCTGGTGTTCTTTTCGGCAGCACATATACTAAAATTGGAATGATAGAGAGATTAGCGTGGCCTCCCCCACAAGGATGAGATGCACATTCGTGATGCGTTCTATATTAAAAAAGAAAAGAGAAGTCCTGGTACCTGTTCAGAATAGTCTGGAAAACCCTGGGTGGGAAAAGCTCAACCATAGTACTTTTTCAGATAAACCCATTAACCTCCTTTTTTCTTGTCCTTATCTCACTACCATGTCTAGCTTTAGAAAGAGATAGATTTGTGATTGTCCAAGGGACATCATTTTTGGAGTATTAGGAATTCCCAACCCAACTATTCCCATTACTAAATGTCCATACTCCCTTAAATCCCATCCTTAAGATTCATTTCTTTGAGATAAAAAGAATGCAGTCTACTGGATGCAGGTATTCTCATGGGGTAGGAGGATAATACTGAATTAAATGCCAATTTTAACATTTCGTTTAAATGGAAGGGCACTAGGAAGGGAAGACAGAATCAGTAGAGAGAAGAAATCTAGAAAAGGGACCAAGGGCAGATGTTATTTATTTCACCGTTTGATAAAAAGGGAAGTGTGGGGGGGGTGGGTATGAGATAGGAGTAGGATGGAGGGGGAAAAAAGCTAAATTGGTCAAATCTTACTATTTGACTCTTTTATACACATGAACTTGTTTAATGCTTTCACAATGGTCCTGGATTATTTTCCCCATTTCATGGATATGAGCAAAAACAGAGAGGTTAAGTGACTAGCCTAAAAGAACTAGTTTCTCAGGTTAGGCTAGGGCTTGCTGAGATTCTGAACAACCTCCAAATCTCAAAGGTTTAAAGTTACAAAGATTTATTTCTCACACAAACTACTCATCCATCACAGATTGGCTATGGGCTCTGCTTGGCACTGTTCTTACTCCAGGACTCAGACTAATGAACTAAATATCCCCTCAATGTGACAAAGGAAAAAGAGAGTTCTGGAGGGTCTCCCTCTTGACATTAAACCTTCTACCTGGAAGGGAAACCTGTTACTTCCTCCGAGAATCATTGACCAGAACTAATCACTGGCCCCACCTACCTCCAAAGTTGATGGGGGAAATGCATCCCTAGGATATGCCTGAAAGGCAGAAAACTAGAAATAGTTGTTGAGCTGTGTCAGTAGCTACCACAAGAAATAAGTAAATAAGTCCGAGTTTTAACCCAATCTGGTTGCCTTTAATGCCCACAATCTTTCACATGCTACTTGCCTACTCACTATTTCCCCATATCTTCTTCTCTACTGTAGGCAGCATTCTTTTTTTTTTTTTAAAGATTTTATTTATTTATTTGACAGAGAGAGAGATCACAAGTAGGCAGAGAGGCAGCCAGAGAGAGAGAGGGGAAAGCAGGCTCCCCGCTGAGCAGAGAGCCCAATGCAGGGCTCGATCCCAGGACCCTGAGATCATGACCTGAGCCGAAGGCAGAGGCTTTAACCCACTGAGCCACCCAGGTGCCCTATAGGCAGCATTCTTGCAAGTGCATTTTCCTCCCTCTGCATGAGCTTCTAGTGCCAGAGAGAAAGAAGTTCCTATATATTAAATGGAACATCAGCAGAGAAAACATGATGGACTTAGGTTTGCTCCTTAGCCAATCATCAGGCTGTTCTGTGAAAACCCTCAAACTTTCTTAAGCACCTCAGCACCCTAGGAGAGTGTTGCCATGTGGAGCCTCACAGGAACCTCCTATATTTTGTCAGATTCAGGAAAGCTAAGGCTGAAAATATTTATGTTTGGCGGGGGGCGGGATGCACTTAAGGCAGCATTGCCCTAGGAAGATTCAACCTCGTGGATCCTGTTATTGCCAAAGGGAGCCACTGAAGAAAGGTCTTCATGGAGAGATACTCTAGAGGAATATCATTTGCAGAAAAACCATTTTCCAGTCCTGTCAAGGAGGAAATTTCAGTTCTCAGAAACAAGGGCATTCCCAAGCATATTTTTTTAATAACGTTGGCATTTGCGAAGCTCATACATTCTTAAACTAGGCACTTCTGCGACACTCTGTACCTAATGAGGCACACTGGGGTAAGCTAAGAGGGAAGCAGTGGTCTTCCTGCTGAACCTTCATTCATTTACATAAGACACAAGACATAAACATATACACACATACCCACACATGTGCGCACGCGCACACACACACACACACACACACATATATATACACACACCCACATACACATTTTCTCTTGCTGAAGCCAGGAAAGAGTCAAGCAGGCTAATGCTTCTGGGGTTGATTCTAATTCTTCTAAACTTTTTTAGACCACAGAGCCTTTCTCCAGAAGGACATCTGTACACCCCTGTAACTCCTCTCAACTTACTATTTCAGCCGCTTTCCTAAGTAATTGATTCTCTATACTCATTGATTTAAAGAAAATTTGTGATTCATGGTATTTCCCTTGTCATCTTATTGTATCCATTGAAAACTAGGAAGGTCATGGAAAGGGTACATGCACACATACAGTTATGCACACACATTCATGTGTGTTGACACATATATACACGTATACAAAGTATTAACTCATCTAGTTAAAAAAAATCTTTCATAAGGATTGAATTTGGATGAAACCAGATTCCTTGGACCAAATATGCTGGTAGTCCCGAGACATTTAAATCATGCATATGTAAATAACTACACAAACTTCTTCATATATGCCAAGTTTCAGTTTGGAGCTCATTTCTATGTTATAAGTCTTGGCATATTCAATTTTGCTACCTTCATTATAATAGTTATACCCTGTCTGTATTCGTAGGTGCCTCCCTAACAGCGCCCTCCTTGAGAA
The DNA here is from genome assembly GCA_028534135.1 of Potos flavus. NCBI lineage: Eukaryota > Metazoa > Chordata > Mammalia > Carnivora > Procyonidae > Potos > Potos flavus. The sequence goes on from CM052896.1 coordinate 70,339,249, forward strand.
TAATTTAGCCATGAGTACTTTATTATAATTAAATGCATACTTTTTAATAGTGATGATAGGTTTGGACTTTGTGGACCAAATGTGAGAATGAATGATTGTAATTTTTGTTAGACTCCACACTCCAGGAGGGCAAGGTTCATGTCTGTGTCATTTATTGCCAAATCTCCACTGCCTAGTGCCGTACCTGGCACATAATAGAAACCCAATAAATACATATTGAGAAGCACTTTTCAAATAGATTTATTTAATAAGCTTTTAATTAAATCCTACTGATTGGAACTATGCTATCAATTCATTACTTTTGCAAGAAAACAACCCTATTTTCATGCCGTGGTCATCAGTCTGAAACCTCATGGGCCTCCTCTTAATATTGTATATAAAAACAAAACCAATAATCTCTCTCCTTTAAAAACTGAACTGTGTTAAGTGCAGTTCTCAATACTCAGGGTACTCAGATTTGGCCAGGTTGGTATCAGGAAGAAAAATAGAGAAAAAAAGAGGGAGGGAGGAAAGGAAGGATCATGATGCCCATGTCTGAGACAAACGGTACAAAAATTATACAACTAATCACCAGAATTCTGTGGCTAGTCTGCAGCCTCTCAAACTGTACTATTTGTTGCTGCATTCTTGATTATGTAGACAATATAATTACTTAAACATCTAAGTAATAACGTACCATAAAAATGTAAAACCAAAAAATAGAACAATAGATGCAGGTGAACGTGGACAGTCACTAGACATGGTAGGAATATCAGCACATTTTTTTTTTCTTGTACCACAGTTAATGGGAGAGTTTATTGACATATTTGTTGTAGAAAATTAGGTTTGACTTCAGAGGAGTATGTATGTCTAAAAAAGTAGTCATGAGGGGGGTGAGAAAAACAGTAAGAAGTAACCTGGGTCCCTCGTGATGAGGGTGGATGGATGGAGTCTAAAAGACTGACTCCTCTTTCCAAAGCGATAGCTGGCTAATTCAGAATATGCAACTTAAAAAAATTAAGGTTGACTGCTGTAAGGTCAGGAGAAAGCTAAAATGTAATTTTGAAACTTTCTCCCATTCTTTGATTTAAAAAAAGTTTCACACTGTTCGTAGTTTTAAAAAATAATATAGTCATTTACATTTTTAACTTAGCCATTAATTGTGTGAGCTTCAGTGATTTTATGCAATTAAGAAAAAGCTAAAAGATGTACCATTTAAAATTAGAATTTGATAAAGATTTGTGATGAATTCACCTCATGCCCCTATTTTTGTCCTTGACATCCATTTGGGTTTGCTGTCTTCCCATCGAACTTTGTCCTTCCTCCTCAGCTTTCCTCAGCTGAGACATGTTGAGATTTGAAAATATGTGTGAAGAACGTTCCTCTCTGTGTGATTTTTCTCTCTTCTTCCTCAGTCTCTTCTGCCTGTTGATGCTAAAGATCCATTCTGTGAATCACTGGATTTCTTACAAGCCATGAACAAAAATCTTCGTGTTCATTAAAACTTAAGTATAAATGAATCTCTAGAGTTGAGCTAATTGAATTCTTTTTCTGGGAATATAGCAAAATAACTCAAAGTTGGCTAGCATTTTATAATCCATGTTTTGATGATAGCTTAAGAGGCTCCGTCCGTCCAAGTTTGGGTTAGAAAAAGAGATGAAGTATGGAAACACTGTCAGAAGCCTTTTCTGTTTACACAAAGATCCAGGGATACCATAAGTAATGCCAGAAATCTCATGTGACAGCCAGCTCTTGTGGGATTTTTTGAGCTCACCAAGTTCAGGAAATAGACAGTTCCAGAAAGCTGATTGGAGTTCAAAGATTTTTTTAAAAATTAACTGAAGTGAATAATTGTGTTCTCTGTCCATTGTCCAGCGCTGCTGTGCCGATCTGTGCTCTGCTGGGGGTGTGCATCTCCCCGGGGCTAGGTAATATCGGGCACTCGATAAATACTTTCTGATTTACATTGCCTGCTTAATGAGTGTTCTCTCCGGAATCTCCCAAAGTGAATCTCTTAGAGGGTTTGTACAGTTATTTATTTCCATGGGAAGTGAGAATTTTACCTGGAGTTCAGGACTGCAAGTGACCTTATAAGGACCTTCATTTCGTTTCCTCTCTTTCAAGGATTGTTTTTTATCCATTCCAGATAGGAGAGAATTTGTCCTCCATTAAAGATCTTTCCAGAGGGAATTCCACAGCCTCCCATTAAAATGTTTAACAACTCTCCCTGTCCTGAAAGTCTTCTTATATCTAGTGTAAATCCCTTCTGTTGTTAGGTTTAATTGTCAAATCGGCCAGAATCCATGCTTGGTAATTAAACCTCTTCTTTCTGTTTTCTATATAGTCACATTTCTCAAGCTTTTGCAGGTTTCTTTTCAAGTTAAAAAATCTTTTAGAAGTCCTTTCTATCAATTTTGTCTATACTCTATCTAACTGAAACCACTTCTCTCCTCTTTTGTAGGAGAAAATATGCTAATATTGAGATAGTGATGGTAGGTCCATATATTTGAGGGGCTTTACCAAGCTCCATGGATTTCTCCATCAGGTTTTTCAACTCTCTCTTATTAACAGTTAATAAAATAGTTCATGGATGGTTTGGAAGAGGAATATGGCCTGAGATAGTATGACTTACATCATATACCTAAAAAAAAAAAAAAGTTTGAAAAGGAAAAGAAAATGATATAAAGTGGGCTAAAAAACCTTCTTCCCATTTAGGGACAGAGCTGCTTCTTCTCCCAGTGGATGTGTAGTATATTATTTATGTAAGAGTGAGCATCATGCTTTTGGCTCACATTCCATTTGGAGCATATACAGTATGACAGTTTCCTTGGCTTATTGTTGTATATATGGCTATCTATTTTTAATACATTGCTTTTGTCTTTTTTCATGCTTGCTTACATCTGTTGTTATGAAAACTGACATAAAGTTTTTAAACATAAAAGAAGTGATGGAGAAAGAGATGGTAAGAGACAAACAACATTTCAAAGGAATGCAAGATGGAGAAACAGGAGCAAAGTCTCCGTGGAGAGAACCAAAAGCAGCCTCTGCAGGATAAATGGCAGGGAGGGTCAGAACAGATTTCTGTAGTCACAGAGAAAAAATGGTCACGAGGTTACAGAAAGCATTTCTATGTTAGAAGGAAAATAGTATGTTTTCCACCAAATTGTTTAAACTTTTTAAGCTGCAGTTTTCAAATCTGTGAAATGGGGATAATCCCCACTTTGAAAGGTTGTCAGGGTTCCGTGAGTAATGTATGTAAGGGGTTCAGCCTTGTGCTTGGTAAATAACTCAATATATAATACAGACTCAGGGGTTAACAAACTCTAGCCGGAAGGTCGAATCCAGCCCATGGCCTGTTTTGTTTTTTTTTTAAATAAAGTTTTATTGGAACATAGCCAGGCACATTCATTTATGTATTGTTTGTGGCTGTTTTTACACTTCAGTGTAAATTGAGTAATTTGAGTAATTTCAACAGTGACCAAATGGCCAACATGCCTAAACTATCTGACTCTGCAGAAAAAGTTCACCAGTACCTTGTGTATAAATAACTATTAAGACAACTCTTTAGTAATATACATTATTCTACAAACTTGAATGATTTTCCAATTCAATTTCCTGTCTGTTGTATCACAATAATACCTGTTGATTATCATTCTTTTACCCAAGGTTCTAGTTTTCCTCTTGTAACAACCCAGTCTCCCCGTTTTCCTTGCTCGTCAATGTAGCATTAAATGGTTAATTGGTTCATTTCACCACCAGGTGGCCTCCTCTACTCTATTGTGCTTGTGGGACCCAAAGGAAAGCAGAAAATGGATCTAATGCACTTCTTTCAACTTTGGCTGTGATTCTGCTCTTATTAGCACTTCTCCGGTGGCTTTGCTGCTCTCAAATCACTCTCTATTTTATATTTGGTCCTGAAACATAAATTCACACTGACCTTTTTAGAAAATGAATTCTAAATCAGAGTTAGAAATAGTTAAAACTGTAAAAACAAAATAAAAATATTTAAACACGGACTTATACCTACATCAAAGTGGTTTTTTAAAAAAGAAGTTTGGCTGTCATGTAAGAGGTTTACCGTGACTCAGTATTATTCTCAGCTGTATCCTAGCAGGATTGACTAATCTTGAAGCTTCTATAGGAAAAACAAAGGCCACTGTCCCTCAGGTGTCCATATGTTAATTTCTCTTGAAGAGCATAGGTGAACTTCAGATCAGTACCCCAGTTTCTTTATGTTTTTTATTCTCTAGATTCTCCTTTTGAATTTTCTTTTATCTTATTTTTGAGCTTTGCTAAAGACCAGTGCCATGCAAGGAAGATTAGAAAGCTGTGTGATAAAGTGCTGGAGAAGGAGGCTGGATTCTCCTTGGGCAATGACTCTTATCCTCTCAGATTTCACTTTCTTCATCTATAAAGCCAGGGGAATGGACTGGGTGGCTTAAAGGTCCATTCCAACTTCAATATTCTCTCACTGGTGAAAAATCAAAGATTATTCCAATTAGTAATTGATTTGGCTAGGAACCATCTGGCAAAAACCAGAATTAAAGAAATTCTATTTCAAAAGCTATGGAAACAAACTCATAGGTAAATATAATTTTGTGACAAACTACCATAAAAAGAGTATAGTTTCTAAATGCCACATTATTTTTAGTTCATTTCAGGTGGTAGTAGTAAATGCAAATTTTATGAGCCTTCTTAGACCCTTTCTTTTACGTTTGACTTTTATTCAGTAGTAGATAACTATTCAGTTGGATTCTGAACAGTGTCTTGCTAAATCTGTCATAGAAGTTTAGCTTTCTCTTTGACGTCTTATTTTCTACACATTTTAATTTTCCTACCATTTTCTTTGGGCAGAATGATCAAATCCTCTTCAAATTTCTTTACAGCATAGAAAGATATATTCACTTACATTTCCATTGAAAATGGGTCGTTTTATATGGTACAAACAACCTGTTCTTACCTTCTGCTTGAGTTGCGATATGCACATCGCTGGTTTGTATTTGAATTGTCACATTGGATGTCATGGCAAATACTGCTAAAGGCATTTAGCTGTCTATGAGGAAAGGACCAGAGTTGTCCCTAGGGCATTTTGGTAAAGAAAAGACTCACGTTTGAATTCAGAGTTACCCTGGGAGACCTAGTGACAGACAATCTCTCTAATTCCAAATTCCCTACTGGGGCTACTTCTCTGGAGAGCTATCTGGTTAAAGGCAGATTCATACTTGCTTAGGGAAAAATTGATTACAAGTTTTTTCCCACTTTGCAAACTGCACTAATTAGTATCAAGCTCAACTAATAATTTATGAAATTTGCATTGCTTTCTATTTGCCTAAGCACAAACATTTCCTACCATATATATTTTCAAATATATGTTCATATGTCTCATGGTTGTGTCTAACACATATTAGGAATTAATGGTCTAATAATTTCACCTTTACTTTAAAAGTCCGGAAAAGTGAGAAGAAATGATGCTGTGTGGTATTAGCAACTGTAAAGATGAGGCAGTAAGCATCTGTTAGGGATTACTAGATGCTCTGAAAAACAAAATAAAAGGAAGATTATCCTTTTCCTTCACCAATTTATAACCCATTTGGAAAAGCAAAACCAAAAAACAGGAAATAATAGCAAAGATAGCAAATATGTGTAGTAGCAAAAAAAAAATAAGTGCTGGTCTTCTTAGAATGTCTTCATAAGAAGAAATGATATTTGAACTGGACCTCGCTGCATAGAATTTAAATAAGTGGAATGAAGATATGGAGATAGGTGCATCGCAGAAGAATACAACATGGGGTGGGGGGGAACCCTCAGATCTAGGAGTTAGTTTAACAAACGACTAGGACTTTATCCAAATCAGGAAGATACATTGGGGAAGAGGAGCAAATCAGCAGCACCTCCTAATAGCTTTCATCCATGTGTTCAGTGAAAGTCAACAAAAGGCAAGATTGTTTTCCATTGAACAGTTGAGTCCTAGATTCAATGTTTTATGTAGTGAAGGGAAATTATATACATAAATATACAAACTAATGACATAAAAGAGATGAGAAAAGTTAGGCCAAAGGTCATATTTTCTTAGTAGGCACGATTTGGATCAAGTTTGAACAAACACTTGTACCTGGTGCTTATTATGTAACAGGAGTTGTTCTAGGATCTTTGCATGTATTAGTGCATTCAATCCTCACAGTAACCTTGTGAAAGAAGTATTAATATTATCCCCAGATGAGCAACTAAGGCACAGGGAAGGGCATAGCTAGTAAGCAATGCAAACGAAGTTTAAAAATGGGCAATCTGATTCCAGGCATATATTTTATTTTCGTTTATTTATTTATTTTTGCCAAACTCCTTGAATCTCATTGATTCACAAATTAAAATGCTCGGCATGGGTCCTTTTCTGTCACCATGTTTATAGAACCTAATGATCAAACGGTTATGTGTGTGTAGGTTTTGAGAAGTAGTGTTACTAGGTAATACCAGCATGTTCTCTCCTCCCTTCATTAAGGGGGGAGAAAAATAGTAACACTTTGTTGATATATTTTCTAAAAGATGAAGACTATATATACATAGCTGATATATATGTATTATATATGTATATATAATATGTGTTATATATAAATATTGTTTACTTTTTCAGTGGCTCCTCTCCAATGTGACCTATTTTATTCTCTAATGTGGATAGTAGCTACAGTACATTATTTCTAAGACAGATAATAAAAAGGAATGGGAAATATGCAGTCTTAACTTACAAATGAGTAACAGACCACATTATCTTATTACAAGTCATATATATTAAAATTGAAGACTTTGTTTTAAAATGGCACACCTTCCATAGAGATCTGAAATTTCACACAAATAAAATCTGTTTATTTCTTAAAACGTCTGTGGTGGGTAAGTGGTGAAGGTATCATTGTTCCTGTTTTACAGATGGGATGACCACAAAAATATGAAATAACTTCCCTCCATAGAGCAAGCCACCAACAGAGCAAAGGCAGAAGGAACAGCCACAGACAGAGTGGTGCCCGGTGAAGGGGCTCCCTACTGATGTGCTTAGAGAAAATCCAAATCACAAGTTTTGTACCTATTTCTTCCTGAGAAGTTATCCAATATTATGGTTATAAGCTGCACTGAATGGCCACATCCTGGCACTTCTGGGGGGTTTTTGTTTCAATCTCCACTTACTGAATTTTTGCAGCTCTTATGGTAATTTTTAAGTCATCAGTATCATATTCTTTCATCCGATTATTTCAGGGGACCCATTCACTGAAAACCTTCTCTCTAGCTGTGATTTACTTCCTCTTCTGCAACATTCTCTACTTTTACGTAGTTTTCATGATTTGTTCTCTGTGGACTATTGTTTCCCCTATCTGGTGAAACTTTTGTAATTTCCTTTATTTCCTTATTACTTTCTCTCCATCCATCTCTGTATTTCTTTCATTTTGTTCTCTAAATCTTTACTCCTTCCTCTTTCTTACTTTTATCACTCTTGTGATTGGACAAACATATACACACACAAACACACTGTGTTTCTCTTTGATGGAGCTATTCTAATAAATGTCTTTGAATGTTTATGGCAGACTGCTTTACATAGCTGGAAAAATGCTCAAAAGCACTTATCATAACCGATGTTTGCTCTTTATAGTCTTAGTTTATGCTAATAAATTTTCACCTGCACCCTAGAGCTTCTTTAAACTGCGAGCCATCATTCTTCTGAACAGCAGGTATGACTATCAGTGAGAGCCTGTCTGCCCTTCTAGCCTCAACTTCATGCTACTAAAAATTTGGGGAGGTTTGTAAGATGAACTTAGATCAAAATGAATCTGGCCATAGAAGCTCCAAGTTCTCAAGTGTGTTTTGAGCACTCCAGAGTCAGTTCGAATGACATTCTTGACCTTATTTATTTACATTATACTCCTAGGGCCTACCAATTTTCTCAGAATTCTGGACTGATATCTAAAGATGCATTTTCAAGAATGACAGCATGATCTAGCAAACTAAGCTGAAATTCCTCCTGAAAGTTCTGTTTCTGGGTTTTAGCGGTTATCTTACTGACCTTGGGCAAGTTGCTTAGCTTCTGTGTATCAATTTCCAATCTGTAAGACAGAAGTGATATTACTGACTTTCCCCACGGGCTTCCCATAGGAGAACAAAAAAGAAAACAATCCGTTGAAATGACAGTCAGACTTTCTGATGCTGGAACAACAAACAGTGCTTAAAGCCTGAAATCTCTAAAATTTATTTTCTTAAGCTCTTTCCCTAGTAAATATGGACATATACCCCCCCCCCCAAAAAAAGGAGTTTAGAACAGAAAGGTTTTTAAATCCACAGCAGATTGGTGTTGGAACTGGAAACTGGACCCACCTCTTGCATCCTGGTCAAATATTATTGCTCTGAGAAAACACTGAATTCCTAGAAGGAATTCCTAGAAGGAAACATTTAAAAGATTTCTGTCACCTTCCTCTTTTCTTTGATATATTTTTATAGAAGCTTTTCTTAGGTTAACCATTCCTAGCCATGGGAAACAATTAACTTTGTTCACAGTTTCGGTCTAAAAATTGAGAGTAATATTTATGTGTTAGAGATTCTGATAAAATAGTTTTTCACTGAGCATATGAAGTTTAAAGATAAATGGAGACAATCATATGCTATTCATTTCTGTGTGCTAATACTATACCTGACAAATATTCCAACTGCTGATACAGGCTTACTTGGTCTTTTATTTGGAAGAAATTCAAATGAATAAATATTTTCCAACTTCTACAGCTAACCCATAATGCTGAGAGTTACTGTGGATAAAGGGTGAACAGCACATGATCCCTGACCATACACCCCCATTGTAGGAACTTATAATCTAATTCTGAAACTACATTCATCCTTATCTGAAATGAAGATAGCAGAGTACCCTCCAAAAGTGGCCTAAGGCATCAAATATTTTGTAGTTCAGGGATTTGGGTGGTCACCAAGAAAAACTCCATGGCATTTTGCATCTATTAAGATTATGGATGTAAAACCCTTTAAAAAGTCAAAAATACACTACAAAGGGAAAAAATCTTGATGTGAATATATAATGGTTTGATGGCATTTCTATTGTGTTTTGGTAGCGGACAACTCTGGAAATGCTTTGATCGGCTATGTCTTAAAACCTAAAATATGGTGAGTCCTGGATAATCATGGTGAGTTTCTCAGTGCTGGTGTCCATAGTCCCTGAAGAATGCCCATGTGCACTAAACTTAAAAAGATAGCTTTTGATAATGACATTATGGGGGGGGGGTAATGCTTTCAGCCTTCATTTAGGCCGTTGATTCTCATAGATTTCTGAAGTCACCGTGTTCTGCAGCAATCTTTTTGATAAACTACAATGGCTGCAGTGTTCTACCTCTCATTTTTCTTGTCATCCTCAAAGAGAAAGCAAGATACTCTCTTTGAAGAAACATTATCAACAGCATTAACATGAGAAATATATAGTCTCTTCCTTATAAAATTAATTTGGCATTATTTTTGAGGTACGCAACATCTTGGCAACTGCTTTGGTTTAAAACTCTGTGATTTGGGAAAAGCACGTTTCAGAATGTTTAATTCAGCGATACAAAAGGCACTAATGAAATATGCATGTATGAATTTTATATCATATTAGTTCCCTCTTTCTTGAAATCTGAATAAAAGCCAAACATCTGGATTACGTTTGAAAAGCCTGAATTTCCAATTTTCAGAGAGATTCAATCTATTTTGACATTGCACACTTAGCCTTAACATTTACAGTGTGCTATTAACATTACTTGCAATTGTAAAAAAAAAAAAAAAAAGTCCAGATTTAAACAAACTTGGTGCCTCCTAATGCTAAAAATATATCTATATTTGAAATGGCTGCTGCTGCACAACTGTATACGTCCATGGTTTAGGCTTCATCAGCATTTCTATTATAAATACTTGCATCGAAGGAGCCTATAATTCAGCTATAGAGATATGGGGTAAGCTTTGATATATAAATTCTCCCATGGTTGTATACTAAAACAACAAACAGCAATTCATGTATCATTTAGTTTGAAAAAGTATTCATTGATTCAGTGTTTACTGAAGACCTCAAATATTCAAGGTACTCCATGATTGGTCCCAAACAGAATAGCCCTCATCCTTTGAGCCTTTATACTTCAAATATAAGATAGATAATAATATTTCTGTTTTTATACATATTTGGGCATATTTTGGCAGCTAGGCTAATGCAAGTGTATATTTATGGTCATAATTTAGGGAAGTAAATAGGGATATTAGTGCTTTATCTCATTTCATGATCAGAGTTTATTTAAGATATAGCTTTAAGGGGTAAAGTAAGAAGTTCTGTGTCCACACAAGAGATCAAGGAAGATAGAAGAATGGGACACTGTCTTTGAAGTTTGCATAATAATAAGACTTCAGTGGACTTTAATTTACTATACTCAAATTTTTACTGGATTTCTTGTAGTATATTGTAGGTAAATCTCATTCTTCTGTGACATGTGGAAAACAGCTAAAGTCAGGAATTTCTCTTTTCTCATCTTATTTGCTTTATTTAAAAAAAATCCAATAGATCATAAAGTAGTAACCACTGAAGCAAAAATAGATGTGTTTCAAGGCATTCGTTTAGGTCAGAGGATGGAAAGCAGAAGAAATAATACTTTTAAATGAGAAACTTTTTTAAAGGAAAAAACTGAGTTTCCATTACATTAATTGCTGCTCCTCGTGTCTTTTTTCCATCCTACACTACATACTTTAACAGATATTACATAATTGCATAACTATTCTTACTATGTGCTGACATGACATTACAACAGCCCTGATATGGTGCATCATAATGAAACCGTAATTAGAACAGTCATGATGTATTATGCCAATGATCCACATCATCACTGAAGTGCATTGGAATGCACAGAAAACCCATTGAGATGTGCAGATTTTCAACATAATATAGCACAACCATGAAGTTTCATAGCATGGAGGAGAAATTGCCATTATGCCCACACTGCTGGCAGCAAGGGTTATAACACATTTCTTCAGTTTGTTAGAGAAAGTTCTGTATTGATGGAAGAAAATTTTTGAGAGTACCATTTGTGAAGTTTATGTCTTTAAAACAAATCTATAGGAAAGACCTTGTTGAAATAGGGACTTAACTGCATAAATTCTATAGAAGTTTCCCATAAAATGTTTACCCAAAAAAGGACCCAAAAGGTTTCATTTAATATCTCAAATTCAATGAAATACTTTTCTAAAGAAGTAAGGATTGATGATGATTTAAGGATTTTCATTTAACGTTGTCTTTTCTTCTCCTTTTTGGTATCCTATCTTGAGCTCTGATAACATAGCTTACATTTTATGTGGTTGTATCTCTGCTCCCTTGTTGTTCTCTTAGGTTTCTCTACATGTGAATCTTATATGTGAGTCTTGTTCCAGTAAGTGGTGGCTTCTCCTTGACTTGGTGTGTTTTGATCTTGGCATTCCTCCTATACACAGAATAATATGAATGTTATGGCTGATTTGGCGATGTGAGCCCAAAGAAGCTCAACTTCCTAAAACAGAGAGGAACTTTAGACTTTATTTTCTAGGCCAGTCCTCATTCAGTGGCTCATCTCATAAAATCTCCCAACCAGGTACACTTCTGGTCTCTACCTGAATACCTGTGGTAAGTGGGAACTCCCCGTCACCCAAGCTCTGCCCCTACTTATTCTTCAGCCTTTGATCCCATGCCTGCCCTCTGAGATCAGATGAAAGAAATTAATATTTTTCTTTTGAAAGCCCTCTAATTTTCCAAGTCTGCTAATATGTCCTTCCCTCTCTTTCTCATTTTCAACTCTTACTTACTCTTGGCTGAATATCTTCAGCTCCTTCCAACAGCTTGCTCTTTAGAGAAGCATTGAGTATTCTGCCTTCCTTGAGTGCTCTCCTTTGGCCATTTTAGACATTGTCTAAGCCCTGCTTGGAAAATGAAACCCACACAGAACCAGGACTGCAGGTTTGAGCTTAGTAAGTCACAGTCAAACTGATCCGTTGCTTTTCTTATTTTATAACCCTATATTTGTCTCAATCCAGCCCCAGATCATATTTCCTTTTTTATATTTACCTTCCACTGTCTGTTAACTCATTAAACCTAAAGACAGATGGAACCTACTTACTTCTGTTGTTTATGCAGTTTTTGTATTTTTATTTTTTTTATTGATGGGAGGTTATTATCTCAGGCTTGGCTTGTCTCATATCTCCTATTTAGATTTAATCTACTATGCTAGCATGTTGTCTTCCCTTTGGAGTATAGTATCATCATAAATAGACATTACGAAGCAGTTGCCTATGAATCAGATCCAACTCAGAGACACAGTTTGGCCTGTACAGTGTTAAAAAGTTTTAATTCAATGTATAAAAATGAGGAGATTTCACATGAAAATATATATTTCTGTCTTCTCTTAAACATATATCCCTGTTCACACAGAAGCCATTTTGAAGCCATATTTTCAACATAGGAACAGTTGGCAGAGCTGAGTGGTGGTTGCCCCTTTTCGATGGAACTTGTGTTTTCCTACCCTCCACAATCCACACTACTTCTTCCTTTTTCCCCTTCACTGAGATCAAATGTTAGTAATCCTCACATTTTTGCATTGTTTTTCTTTTAGTAGAGAAAATAGTTCTCTTTTTCTAAGACATTAGCAACAATTAGAGTATGAAAGAAGATGACTTATCTGTGCTCAACTCAGCTGCTTTCCATTAGCTGCCAGGCAGTAGGGTACTGGAGCTAGCTAGTACTGGCTCAGAAGAACTGATTGTTAAATATTCAGGAATTTTGCTGGCAGTAGCAACCTTTGGTAGTTTGGAATCTGCCATGGTGGGAGTATTTACACCAGGGAAATCAGCAAACACTACAAATCAGGGCTTTTTTTTTTTTATTTCTTTTTCCCCCAGAGAGCCAGTTTGCAAGTATACCACTACCTTGTGTGTATTTGAATTCCTGCTCTCTGAACTAAAATATTTATTATTCTTTATTGATCATTGAGATTATATACTTTGGCAATCCAATCAACATGCCGTATACATATTTTACTTCTATGTATCATTAATAAAAATATCGGATAGGACTAGACCAAAAAAGAGCCCTGTGGTATAACATACCCATGAAACCGTCATCTTTACATATGTTGTTCAACAGGTTCTCAGGAAGACTCCTTGTACTTCTGTGCTACTAAATGATTACATCCTTCTGCTCACTTTATGCTTATGAAAATCTAATATACCTGATCTAGGAATTCACATCCTTGCTGTAGGGATTTAAGTCATTAGATTTTGGGTGTATGTTCTTAGCAATTTAATTATGTTTAAAATCTGGTTAGTAGTGTAGTAAATAACTGGTATTGCTACAAAATTGCATTGAGAAGGTAATAGGATTGAATTTCTACACAAGTTGACAGTCAATTAAAATTTCCATATATCCAATGAGTTAGCCAGTTCTTGGCCGGGGAGCTAGAACAAATGCCTTCCTCCTAAGCCGATCACTTCAAAACAGGCAAAATTTATAATAAAGTCAAATCAAGACTCAGTGCATCAACTAAAAGATGAGCTTGGCTTATCAAATACAGATCAAAAGCAAGAGATAGACTAGAGAGCACCCACAATATTTCTTCCCTAAATTCCTCTATTTTTTATTGTCACCGGAGGAAAAATAACACATTAAAACCTCCTTACTGAATTACTGTCCTAAACCAATAGATCCGTGGGGCTTGTTCAGCTAAAAACCACAACAGACTTTGTAATGCAGTGATGTAATCTTGGCTTTGTGTCATTTATATTCAACCTAAAAAAAAAAATACCACAATTTTCCTGAATAGACAGGCTGACAACAATATTGTTCGGTGTGGGTTTTTATTTGGATTCTTTCCAAATGGTTCACATGCCTTCACAGTAACACATCATGCTTGCTTACGTTTTTTGCCTGAATTCCAAAGTTTGCCCCTTTTACTAGCTTTCTATTTTTCTTTTAAGGTCTCAGTTATGTTTGTAAAACTAACCAGCTCCACCACAAAATTAGGATGTATCTTGCAGAGTGCATTCATTTTACTTTTTGCATATTTTTCCCGAGGTCATGTCAAGGTTAGTTTGAATTCCATCCTACATTAAGACTTCTTTCACAGCTATTTAGCTCGGCAGCCTACTCCCCGCTGGGGTCTGCCCCTTGGGCACGTCAAAGCTTCAGACCTGACAAATCACACACAGATGAAGCTGTACAGTTTTTTAAACAGTTTCATCAGTAACTTTTTTTTTCTTTTTCACTATCCTCCTTCATATTGAGATTTTTTTCCCTCTGAATTACCATTTAAGGAATTTTAAATTCTGTTTGAAACACTTCATTTTCCCTCAGAATTGCAAACCAGCAGTATCATTTATTTTCTAGTAAATCATACTAATAGCCCTCCTAGTCACCAAGACTACAGACCGAAAGACCCGCACACCGTTCCTGACTAGTATAACTGTAATTCCATTGTTATAATCTATTTGTAGCAGGAAGCTTAGTGTTAGAAAGGTGGCTCATCTACCGGAATCAGAAAAAAAAAAAATGTCAACCATAAAAATGCATCGAGTTTATGACATATTACGAGTTGAGCCTGGAAATGCTTCTCAAATGGTTCGTAATATGCTCTTATCAGTATTTTAGCAAATTGTGAAACTAATGGTGCAACTCCATTTCCTGTTTAATTGATGAAGTTAAAATGCTTGGTTGCTAATGAGTGTATTAGCAAACAATGTCCCCTCGACAGGCTTAAGTAGATCAGGATTTTTTTTTAAAGCAGCTTACAGTCCTTATTTTTATATAACAAAAAAAATTGGCTGCCACAAAATTGCTAGATCAACCGAAGAAATGGTGTAATTATTGCTGTACAGTCTTTCTGGCAATGTCAAACGGCCAGATTATAGTTTTCTAGTTCTCACACTAGAAAATAGCTATTTTCTTTTACAAACTATAGGCTTTTCCTACATTTTCATTCAGGACAAACAATACCTGAAGATCTTAACTGCAGACTAAGCAGAAAACTTAGAAGTGAGAAGAAAAAATAATATTTGAATGAATCTCCTCTCCTCCGTCTTCTTTTACAGTTAGCTCAGTATGAAAGTACCCAGCGAAGGGGTCCATAAAGGTTGCCTGGTTGAAACTAATTAAAGACAGGTCTAAATAGAAAAAGAAAAGAAAAGGGGATCAAAGGAATTACATTAGATGTCAGGACGGTGTTTGGGGACATTTTATTTAGGTTTTTGTAATTCTGTTCCAGGAAAAAGCTTAATTCTAAAAATGTCCATTTTTTGCCATAATCCCACATTTGCGTTATTTTTGCAATAAGATACGTGTCAACAGGCAAACATCTTGAAGAAATCATTTCGGCATTGGCGCATTAACACATTATGGTGAAAAGAGAGGCTTGTGCTTTTCACGCAGTGCATTTCAGTCTTCAATTAATGTGAAAGCACTACAATGCCTATGCAACTTCTCTTGCCTAGTGGTGCACCATTTATCATTGCAGTTTTACATTGACCTTGACACCCACTTCATTAGAATAAAGATTGTCTACCATTTAGGTTACATTGTTCCTCTGCACAGAGACCCCATGCAAATTTCTGTTCAGATAGAAGAGCTGCGAGGCTGTCAGAGGTCATCTGCATTAAATGATTGCTGCTATTTTCCAACTGCTTCTTTTCATTCTACTCAATTCAGGCTAGGAGGATCAATCAAGTCCTCTGCCTGAAACAGTGGGACTGCTGGGAATATAACTGTTTTGGGTAGTAGTGGATATGCCCTAAACAGTATTAAATATTTAATATAAACTCATTAAAGGCCATGCAAAGGCTTCAGAAAGATAGCAGATTTACAGGGAAATCTGAGGGGCTAGAGAACCTTTTAAAAAATAAATAGAAGAATAATAATCAATTTTGTAATTTTTGAGAGTAAGATTACAATAGTTCTGGAACTTAGATCTTCTCTGTAGAGACTCCTTTCTCACCCTTGACATGGTTCGGGAAGGGATGAGACAGGCAGGCTTGGTGTTCTTATGCAGTATTTTACATGAAATCGGAATGAAAAGTTTTCAGTTCTTGGTGTTTTTATTTTTCTTCTATAACAATGAATTTTGCCCTGGGTATTTATTTTCACGGCTTAGGTGTTTGTTATGTAAAAGAAATGATTGGAGAAATAAGTTGCCAGGTTTCCTACTTAAGTTTTCTGAGTGATATAATTGGAATTAAATTATTAATGGGAGATACTTTAAAAAAGATTGTTTTATGATCTTCTATTAGGGAATTTGCAATTCATTTTAATATTTGTAGTTTGATTTATATTAAAGATAATGCAATCTATGTCCAATTAACAATACATGGCCAATGTAATGTGATTTCCAGATCATGCAAATGGAATAAGCTAGAAGAGGGGGTAAAACTCAATTCTTAACCTCAGATGTAATTTGCTGTGCGAGTTCTGGCAATTTTAAATGACATTGCACTTTTTAATTTTTCCAAAGGCTCAGCAGCAAATTTATCCCAATCAAGAAAGCCTATTATTAATTTACAAGGACAATTGTAGGAGTCTTTATAATTTCTCTGTGCGATTATTCGCCATAAATTGCTAATGGTAGAATACAAAGAGTTTGCAAGAAATAACGACTGTTATTTGTCTTGGGCTTGAGCCTTCTTCCATCGTGCACATCTTCCTGAAGTGTTGGCGATATTGGCTCCATGTGAAACTCATGCGTGTTGTGAGGGGCTAGACACTGGTGTTCTGGAAAAGGGGGCAGCGCCCGAGCTGCTACAGAGACGGTGCTGGTCTCTAGCAGATTCCTGCACTTGGGGGCATGTACAGCTGAGCCGTGGACCCTGGACTTTCATGTAAAAAGACTCTTTGTTCGCCACTGAATGGCATTAGGCATGGACTTGCTGAGGGGCCACCATGAAGCCTCACATGAGGAGGGCAAACACTAGCCAGAAAGCACAATACGGGAGTCACAGACAGACGCATCTCTGCAGTTTTGTGCAAAAATGCATATTTTCATGTATAGTTTTACCAGTAGTTTGGTGTTTTGGTGTATTCCTAGCATACGCTTTCTGGTAAATAGGCTAAAATACAATTTCTTTTTCCCTCGCTGTATTTTCTCTATCTTTCTGTTGTGAATTTTCGGGAAAAGGGGATTATGCTGGATACACAGGTGTTCGTGGTATTTCTTTGCCCTGGAAAAGATACTCAAACTTGTTATTCTACTAACTAATCATTCTCCTTGCCTTAACTCTTCCTAATAGGAAGTCACATAAAGCCCAGTTTAAAATATGGCATAAGATGTAAATGCTCCAACCCTCAAGACACAGACTCGGACAGCCCTATTCTAATAATCAAGAAAATTCTTTGGTTTAATTCTTGTGTTTCTCGTAACCCAAACTTCACTCTCTGCTCAGCAATGTCTGGTCTCTTTTCAGCATAACCAACAGAAGCACCATACAAAAGTCTTACAATGGATGTCTTAATCTCTCTGTGTGCTTTTAGAGCATTATTTTGAATTCCATCATGCTGCCTTTTTTCTTTCCTCTTCTGAAGTTTTATTACAACAGCAGAATTCCCAGGGAGCTTTGGGGGCAAGGTTCACATAATATAGCCCTGAAGTTTCGCTTAGGTGGACTCCATCCCCCCATCCTGGCCATCTTTTGATGATCTTTCTATTTCAAAAAGATTCACTGGGTAGAGTCTTATAGCATTAGCTGTATGTAGTTTATTTTCTATTTTTTTATTTACCAGACAGTGAGCATCTACAACCCTTTCATGATGCTTTCTTTCTCTGACCTCACAGTGACAAGGCATCTTGTTCTTTAACATTGAGGGAGGCAGAAAAATGCTTGAGTTGCTCAATGTGTGCCTTCTATACCAGTTTCAAAATGGCTTATTCTTCTGGTTTCCATGGTGACAATTAACACTGTTTCAAGGCATTGTTCCAGTCTCCATTTGGGCAGAATTTTTGGTGTGATTTTTAACAAAAAAAAAAAAAAAAGATTTTAGGAGGGAAAAGAGCTTTTAGCATAACTGTCAAAAAAGTTATCTCAATCAAGTCTTTATGCATTTCTAACTATATTTACTTCAGAAATCCCTGTTTTTACGGGCTTTGTTTTATAATTCAATTTTAGCTCTTGTGTTTTTACAAAGTAAGCACTGAATAAGGATTTCTAAAAACGTCTTTAATATTTGGTTAAAACAGCAAGCTAGTGTTTGTGGTTATTTTTAACTGTTTTTAAAGTTTTCTTATATACCTTCCGTACACATAGGAGTGGAATTTAGGATAGGAGTGGCCTGCGTCTTTAATTTAGATCATTTACGTATCTATTAGGAGGCTTCATTAGTCAAAATTGAATTGGCCAAGCAAATACACTCAATAATGTAAATATGCCCTTTCAATAGAGTATATTTTATTTTTGACTAGACAGAGAGGCCCACAGCAGGTGCTGTGGGGAAATTAAATACTGGATGCTTATTTACCTTAGCACTCAAGAAAAGCCATCTGACTTTAACTTCGTTAATCTCATTTTTGGCTATTGAAGAGTAGTCTCTATCGTAATATCCCCAGACTCTAGGACACAATGGGGCAGCCTCTGCTCACTTACTGCTGTGGGTGAAATGAATATGAAGATTAAATTATCCTCTCACCACAGGAGAAAGTAGCCCTACTTGATAGGATGACTGAGAACTGATGGAGCTGGCAGTTGATTCTCCCCATCTGAGGCTTCCAAAAAGATGTTGAAGAGAGAAGAGGAAAACGTCTTAGGCCTCAACAAAAACTACCCTCTGGCATCATTACATATATAGATGACTTGAGGCCCTACATCATATCAGATTCAACCTTCGGAGTGCCTCAAAAATTAAAATCAATATTTTTGCCTTAAATTACATGACATTTGAGTAGCTCTTGTGCACATACCGACACACCTAACAATTAGCTGGATTCTCTTAGCTTTCATAGTTCGAAGGCATTGTCCATCAATCACATCTTTAATCAAGCTGTTTATACAGTAGGTTACATGGTGACACGACAAGGAGCATACATAAAGACAAGGGTTTTTAGTGTAATAACCTTTTATAATAGCCATTGCAGGGACTACTTGTACCATGTTTCTTAGAGAAAATTATTTTCTTATGTCTAAAATTAAATTAATTGCTTTTTATATTTTTATTATTGCAAGACTATCATTTTTATGGGACAAATCTAAACTGTTCTCTGCCTTGACTGATCTGCTGTGTGGGAGCCGTTAAAAGTTGGGGTAAAGAGAGGGGATGAGCTTGTCATAAGTGACAGTGATAACTGGTTGAGGCTGCTCCCAAGCGGCACAGCCTGAGGACTCCTTCTGTCATTGCACGTGGCATAAGCAAAAGATCTGAATAGGATTCTTCTTCCTGCCTGAAATGCTGGTTTCCCCAATATTATGTCAAAGAAGTCTTACCAGATTAATTATGTAAATCTTTGTCAGCAGCATCATCTTTAGATGGGAATCTGATTACAGAAAGCAGATTGCCCTCTCCTCAATCATCACTCTGATAAATAAAACACTATCTAGATTTCTAGAATACTTGTTGAGTGTTTTGTCCAGAAAACTCGAGTGGCCAGTGTGTTTTTTAAGTATTGGAGTGATAGGGTCCTGGTAATCGCCTGGCGTTAGAAAATGCAATCAGAATCTCCCATATATACGGATCAAATTCTGGAAGAGCTCTAAAACAATCCTTGATTTTTTTCATTATGCATATTCATGTAATTTTGGGCACTTTGACACCCTGATCAACATTCATTAATACTATGAAATGCTTTAAATCACCTCATTTAAAACATTTTGTTCTGTGATCCACAAATGACTAACATTTGGAGAAGTTTACATAATACAAATGATGTGCATGTTTAGTGTAAATGAAAGATTAAAATATGAAACTAAAAGTATGCAAACATATGCACGTAAATGCTGAGGATCTATTACCCAAAACAAGGAGGTCACACCTTCTTTTCCTTTAAGCTGCTTCCAATTGTATTTTAGTTTGGGATCTTATAGAATATTGTGTTTTAAGGGTGAATAACATGCTTGGGCATGTTTTGAACTCGGCTAATTTGCTGCTTTGCCCAGACAAACGCTTTTCTGATTAGATGTGATAAGGTGCTCGTCTTAGCTCAGTTAGAGCAATGGAGCAACTACCAAGGGCCTCAGTGGCCCAATTTACACACCTCAAAAAAAAAGGGGGGGGAAATTGCCATTATATTTTGGAAACATGCTAAAAAGTTGTAAAATATGTGTAATATTTTAACCGGAATGTAGTTTTCTATGCAGAGGTATTTTTCTGTGTAGTACATTTTAAAAAATATAGCCAGAGTCATTTAAAGCTATTTGTTATATAAGGCTTTCTAACTATGAAGTTATCCAAATAGAGTTATTTGAAGAGAATCACTATAGTAACTGCCATTAAATGGCATTTAGATTATCTCTAGCAAAACATCTTTTAGCAGAGACTCACCTGGCAGTTTGTTAGAATACAATGTATATTGGGGGAGAAGTGTCTGTAGTCAATTGTGATGTTTGGAGACATTTTATGGTAATCAATAAAGCAGCATAGATTTGTAACCATTTCCAAAGCATTGGTTTGCTCTTTTTTTCTCTGGATGTACCTCTTATCAAGCCCACACAGTTTTTAAGTAAAAGAAAAATGGAGGTGGGGGAGTGTTAACTGAGAATTTAGGATGAAGGTCACACAATCTTTGGGGATCATTTTATTTGTACTACCCTGTACCACCAGTCCTTTGTGGGGCAGAGATGAGAGAGAGGCAGCACTCTGGAACTGAATAGTGACTGAAATTAACTATAATATTAAATCTCCCTGGACCCGGTATTTTCCTGTGTGGAATATTTTACATTAAAGATCAAATGTGTATGTAAACTTTACTTTAAAATGACCTAAATCATGGGGCTCCTGGGTGGCTCAGTAGGTTAAAGCCTCTGCCTTCGGCCCAGGTCATGATCTCAGGGTCCTGGTATCGAGCCCCGCATCGGGCTCTCTGCTCGGCAGGGAGCCTGCTTCCCCTCTCTCCTTCTGCCTGCCTCTCTACCTTCTTGTGATCTCTTTCTCTCTGTCAAATAAATAAATAAAATCTTAAAAAATAAATAAATAAAATGACCTAAATCAGGACGCCTGGGTGGCTCAGTCAGTTAAGCATCTGACTTGGCTTGGATCATGATCTCATGGGTCATGGGATTGAGCCCCAAGTCGGGCTCCTTGCTCAGCTGGGAGTCTGCTTGAAAAATTCTCTCCCTCTGCCCTTCCCCTTGCTCTCTCTCTCTCTCTCTCTCTAAAAATAAAATAAACAAATCTTCAAAAAAAGTAAAATAAAATGACATAAATCTCAGTCAACTAAATGGAATACCTTGGATGTTTATGTATGTGGGAATAATATATATTTGAACTGTTTTCAGCGATATTCCTCACCTTCTGAAGGTACTTAGGCTTAGCCTACCCATACATTTTATTGGAAACAAAATCTTTTAACACCCATGAGCATCACTAACTCTGCGCTCAAAGATTTTCTAAGAACACCTGTCTTCCTAATGATATCTCTCCTTTTCTCTTCTCGTTTTAGCGATACAGTGTGGAAATGTCCATCAGGGACCTGAAAAAGACAGAGCTGCTTAGTAAGGTTGAAGCTCTGAAGAAAGGTGGCGTTTTACTACCAAATGATCTCCTTGAAAAAGTGGATTCAATTAATGAAAAATGGGAACTGCTTGGGGTATTTGCATTTTTATTACTGTTTGTAGGTTATGTGTACATTTTTTGTGTAGTGAAGTACCCTATCTGTCTGATTTCTAATTTGAAGCACAAATATCTCTCTCTTTCAATTCACTACCTACATTTCAAACAAGCTATTTATGCTATTATGAGGAAAAAACACTGCTTTTCCTCTTCTGTTGATTTTTTTTTTTTTTACTCTGAGCTTGTCTCCTCTCAGATTTTAATAATTTTGGTTCTTTAATACATAAAAAAGTAAGTAAAATATGCCATGTATTATGGGTATGCACCAAGTCAACTATAATACAGTATATCTGATATACACTGACTGTCATGCTTGAATGAATGTTAATAGAATTTATTCTGAAGGTACATGTTAGAGACATCCACTGTTTAACTATTTACTGTACCCTTCAGATGAAAAGTGGAGTTGTCACTACAGCTTTTAAGTCACACTAAAGCCACCAAAACAAAAATGCAAATCTGACCCAAATCTGAATTGTAGAATGAAATCGGCCTCTGTTTTGTGCCTCAATTTCCAGCTCACTTTTAACAAAAACCAAAAAAAAAAAAAAAAAGTTTCATGTAATTCATTTCACGCAATGATGGGCTGGGTCTCGGCCAAAAACTGAGATGCAAGAATCTGGCAAAAAGGCAATATAGAGATTCTGTTAACCAGAGACCAGGATGGCACTGTGCAAGAGACAGTGCCGTCCTTTTGTTGGAAGACAGCTGAGAGAAAGAGGTTAAACTGTATTTTTTCATCAACTTCTCCCCTAAATTGCCTTCACTTCAAATCAAGGGTAAGCTAAATTTGTCAATTACTTAAATGATTAATTATAACAGCCAAGTATGGGTGGTGTCAGTTATGGAGCATAATTTTGCATGCCTTCCATTTCCTGCCTTTTTTTTAATTTTAAAGAAATAATACTCCAAAAATATTTTGAATAAATAGCTCTCCGTGTACCTTGATGACTTGGAGGAATGCCAGTGTTCGGTTTATGCCATGCTTAATCTAGGTGATTAAAAAACTGCAAGTTTAAATCCTTGCTTTCTCATCTAAATTCACTACACTCTACCCTTGTGCAAAGTAACTTAGAACATTGAAAGTTTTTCCTCTGGCCTACTGTTAACGTTACTTGTTAATAGTAATTAATGGCTTCCACTTTATAATATGGTGATTTGAATTGGAGGCTACCGAATTCCACAGAATTCATTGATCTCCTGCAGGAGAAATGTGGTTAGCGTACGACATTTTTAAAGGGTTGTTTCACCAAACAGAGATCAGCAACTTTATGTGCTTGATAAAAGGAGCAATAGTTTACGTTGTATTTTAACATCCTATTTCTAATTTGATAAGTAACTGACAAAAATCTTTTTTGAAAATTGTTTGATGTCATGTATATTGCTTTCTCAACAAAAATTTTAAATCAACATAACATTCAAAAAAAGAGAGAATATTTAGCTATCCTTCGTGAGTCAGATACCTGAAAAAGGGTTGCCATTTTGACAAAAATACCATTTGAGGACAATATGCAGAGTTTTGTAATGATTCAGGGGGGAGAGAAAGGTGGAGGGAAGATTTTATCAAAACGTATGCCACACTAACACCATCAGGCATCCTGCTTTAATTGGCATGATTACATTTTAATTGGCATGAAAAAAATTTAAAGACAAGGATTTTAACTTCTAACAATAGTAAAATAGAGGGATATGGTTTTTAATATTACTTTCATCTAAGGTGAACAGTGTGGAATGGAAATACATTAGAATGAAATGTCAGTGGTGCGTACAGTTTAATCTGTGAAATTTTGTCCCCTGTGCTGCATATTACTCTGTCTCAATTGCATATTAAACAACCCTATCAAGGCAGGCATTGGCATCTGCTGTGCTGACACAAATTGTGAATTAAATGAAATTGATGTCCTCTGTCGTATATTTATGAAGACGGACCATTCTCTGAAGTATTCTGTTTATGAAGAATTTATGATTGCAAACTGTTCCAGAACAAAAAAGTGGCAATAAATTCTTTTTTGTGACCCTACCCTCCAAGGGCATTGATTTCACCTCCTGCTGCTACTTTTGTCACAGCATAAAAACAATAGCTAAATCTGGATTCCACTGAGGGTCTTCAAATTATCAATATTTGCACCATGAAAATACAAGGGTGTTGCCAAGAAAGGCTATTTTTCTGTTATGATCTCCTAAAGATACTATTTACAGAACACTACACAGCAAATGAATGTTTGTTGACTTAATTTTATTTGTGTTTTAAAGCTTATTTTTGTAGGTTTAATTCATCATTATAGATTAACTCCTACTGATTCTCCAGAGTGTTTTCCATCCAAAAAAAAAAAAAAAAAAAAAATCCCTCTCAGCTGCACATTCATGCCATAGTGGTTAATCTAAGAAGGCTTCTAGCATAGCAGATTGGGAT
Organism: Potos flavus; assembly: GCA_028534135.1. Lineage (NCBI taxonomy): Eukaryota > Metazoa > Chordata > Mammalia > Carnivora > Procyonidae > Potos > Potos flavus. The sequence continues at coordinate 70,363,443 of CM052896.1, forward strand.
TTACTTTGACACATATATTAGAAAGTCTGTCTAGCATCCAGAAATGCAAAGTGGGAAGAATTGTAGGGTCGAACAATTTTCCAAGTCAGGTAAAATGCAAGAACAGCACCAAGGAGGATACCCCTTCTGAACAGCCCTCATCATATGGTTGGGGAAAATTATACTTTATGAAAGAAGCAAAAAAAAGGAATTTAATTCTCCATGCACAATCTACTCTTGGTCTCTTTAGTATATTGATTAAACTCAGACTTCTATCTCCTGAAAATGTTATGTAGTGAATATTTTACTGTAAACTCCTGTTATGAGCATTCAAATGAATTTTCATCAGTGACCATGGTGAACTTTTCCTTCCTGTTAAAGGAAATTATAAGTGAAAGAGGTCTTCTTAAGCCTCTAGTGGTAGTCAGAACAGCACACACTGCTCAAGAATTCGAAAATCCTAAATGGAACAATGAGCTCATCTGAGCTGAATGTCGGTTGTGAGGTGGCAGGTGGCTCTTGTTAGTAACCAAACTGTGGCACGTTTTTGGTACTGAAGCTAATCTATGTTTTTGTTTTTTTGTTGTTGGTGGTTTTTTGTTTGTTTGTTTTTGTTTTTGTTTTTCATCGGATGCCTTAGAAAACCCTAGGACAGAAGATCCAGGACACAATGGCAGGACACGGTGGGTCTGGTCCACGTGACCTGCTCTCTCCTGAAAGCGGAAACCTGGTAAGGCAGCTGGAGGTCAGGATCAAAGAACTGAAAGGGTGGCTAAGAGACACAGAGCTTTTCATCTTCAATTCCTGCCTGAGACAAGAAAAGGAAGGAACAATGAATGCTGAGAAACAACTGCAATACTTTAAGGTAATAAAAAAAACAATCAAAGTTGATAAAAAGCTTTCTTTATGGTAGGAATGAAATATTTATCAAGTACATAAAGTATGATACCCATGTATCTATGTATCACTGTGCACTTAAATGTTCCCTTGGATTTATAGACACCCTCTACATTTCTTGTATGCCAACGTCTGTGTGTGTATAAAGATGAACATTAAGCCTAGCAAACACACATTGTATAGGGGAAATTGCTGCTGCTTGTGTGTTTTGTGCAACGCCTGTGGAGGGAGGGCTTTGATAAATTAAAAGCAGACCAGCAAACACTAAAGATTACTGAGGACTTTGAGAGGCAGACCTAAATGTTCCATAAATAACGTGGCTAAAAATACTTCCATAAATTGATACGATAGAAGCGCATGATTTAATTGAAGACCATTAGTGCTAACAAAAGGAAACATAATTTTTACATATGAGAGAATCAACTATTTATGGAGGGAAGACATAAAGTAAGATGTTCCTCCATGACAGGCATATTCCATGGTAGGAAAACGCGAACCTTCACCACACACCTGTGTGCGTGCTCACTGTATGTCCATCAAGAAGCATTTACCCCCATTTGTTTCCATGGTTTATGCTGTATCTACTCAAAAGCAGTTTCGAATCCGAATATTTTCCTTTATTGCCTACGCTAGCCTGTACTACTTGAATCTTCCTGTAAATGCGGTGAGTATTCGGGCTCTGGCTGTTGTCAGCCTGAGGCTTTGGAGTTATAGGATGTGAACTGGGTGGCAAGAATCCTTCTGGCATGAATGATCTCAAAGAGGAGAAAAGAGAAAACCAAGAAGGAAAGAATTTCTTAGGACCAAGCAACTGTTTCTTTGCGAAGCCTTCCAGGGCCAGGTTTTATTCACCCTCCCCAACTCGCCCCCCCACGGCCTGCCTTCCCCTGGCAGCCCTGCAATCTTCCAGCCGTCCATCAGAGAATTTAGTCACATGCGGTTCACCTTCCATCTGCCAGACAGGCAGGCTCAGCAGGCTCACCTCGCTCACCTGCATAGCCCAGGAGGAGGAGCCCTCAAAGGTAAGACCACAATACTTCCCAATAAACTGCCTGCATTACATATCTGCAGACTGTTTTGCTTGAAAATCTCCTCTTCTGCATTCAAGTGACAAGACCAAACTTGGAAATTAAATGAAATGGGTTTTCCTGCCTAAAATCTACTATCCAGAAGATTTGTTATTTTGTCCTTCCTTGTCTTGCCCTGACCCCCGTTGCAGGGAGATGGAGTCTTCAGATATTTGAACACTATGTTATTTGAACGTTACATGCACCGTAAAAGGATCCCAGTCATTACTAGGCTGGATTATGTGAAATATATTTTTTCTCTATAGTATCTATATCATAGCTTTAGTGAACCAGTTAATGGCCCCAGACAGATGTGTGACCTTGGTCTTATTTCTTGCATTATCCCTTGGTGTCTCAATTTCTTCATCTATAAAATGGGATAGTGATAGTATTTATCTCACACAATTGAGTTTATATACATAAATTATTATTTCTACTTTTTGTAATGGTGCATTTAAGGGAGAGGAATCTCTTAATACTATAAACCCAAAAATGTTACATAGTAATTGGAAACAATAACAGGAAGTTTGTTATTATAATTATTTATATACCTACCTATCCCCATATTTCATAGATATTTAAAACAACCCCCTCCAACTTTTATTATTATAAATGGAAAAACGAGCAGTTCTGCATTAATTTTGCTGATGCTTCCAAAAGACATTAGCTTTATGCTTTAGCTTTATATAGAGTCATCAACATGATTTTCAGCTATCCTAGAAACAAATTTAAGAGTTTCACAAACAGAGAGAAATAGGGAGAGGCAGAGAGAAGTCTCTAGCCTTCCAGATCATTAGATAATTCCTAGGTATCTTAGTCATTTGCTAATACTTTCTAGCCACAATAGAAATATTCACTACACCTAATTCATTATTTACCATGTGCATTTTAGTGCCTGAAAATAATCCTAGAATTTTCATTTCAAAAGTACCAGAGACTATCACATGCTTTTTGCTATTTTGTTTCTTTTTTTAAAGATTGTTTTTCTTAGAGCATTTTTATGTTTTCCGTGTCACTATTTATGAACTAACTGCTTTTATACCCTACTCTTGTATATTTAGCTGTTTTTAAAACAATATAATAAATACAGAGATTTTCTACCCTCCCCCCAAAAGGTAGGACTTTGATGATAATGTTTACCTCCCCATATGGTTTCCCAGCCCTATTCCGTCCCCTCCTCTCCTCACCTAAGATAATCATAAACCCAATATTCTTTGTGCCCTTGCTTTCCTTTGATAGGAAAGAATATTTTTGATTTTAGTTGTTTTTAACTTTATTAAAAGGTAGTCTTGCTGTATGTTATCTTTTAAGACTTCCTTTTTCATTTAATATTATAATACCAAGATTCATTCATGTCTTTGAGTATGGCTGTAATTCACTTATTTTGACAATTGTATGATATTCCATTATGAGTATATACATGTATCTCATTTAATGCTAATAGCAACCTATGAAGTTGGTATAAGGATCTTGATTTTGCAGGATGTTCCTATGGAAACAGGCACATGGAGGTTAAGTTTTGTGTGTCCACATAAAATGGGTGGTAGAATTAGGTTTTAAATCCAGGGTTGTCTGACCCTAAAGCCTCTAAACTACTATGCAAAATTGATATTTATTGATATTTACTGAATGCCCTTCAATGCCAGATGACTCAAAGGGAAAAACAGGACAGAACTAAATGTCACTATTTCTTTGTGGTTGGTTTATCAGCCACAATCTTCAGCAGTTTGGCCAGAATAGCAAATAGTTTTAGCTACTGAAGTTCTTGGGAGGTGAAAATATTTGTGTTTTTGTTTTACATTTTTATGCTATATCAGTGTAAACTTCTTTGGCATTGTCACTTTTTAAATTGAAACGTTCAAACTTTTTTGAGATTACAGCGCCCTGATAATTTTTCTCTATCACTTGAAACTTTAGTCTCATCTAAAGTTTTGACCTTGAGGAGTTTGATCAGATCAGCTAAGTGGATCCAGCATGATGACCCTTCTTTTTTGTTTTGTAAGAAAGCTTTATGCCTGTCTGTTGGAATAAATGTCTTTCCTCGCCAGAATTTTATATATTTCTTAGCTGTTTACTCTTTAGTGTTGAGTGTATGATTAATCAAGTGTTCTGTATATTACCACATTCATTGGATGAATTAAACCAAATGTTTGCAATATAATAATAATGTAACATAATGTTTATAACCTGCCAAAATCATAATTGATAATAAGCATATGTGGAATAAAAACTTCTTCTTACTTACCACAAATCCAAAGACCAGATACCCTTTGCCTTCTAAGTGATAAACCCTCTCAGATAAGAGTTATTAAAGAACCTTTACATATAGAACTCTGCCACATTTCTACTCTTCTTGTGTGTTCCCAAATGTCTTCTGCTATCATTGGTCACAGACAGGCTCTATCCACAGGACTTAGCTTTATGATTCTCCATTCTCTAAAATCTCAGGCTTTTAACAGAATGAATTCTTTTATATGCACCCAGAGCAATGATAGATAAGCCATGGTGCACTACCCAGGAGAATGGGTTGGGAGGGTGCTGCTTATGAAAAGGAAAACTCATCACTTTGTAGACACAACTGTTTCCTTCTTAGAGTTTGGTCTGGGATGAGAGAAAGGATGAGTATCTCAAGTATTCAGAAGACGAGAAAAAGGAATTGTGGAATGTGTTATTTTTCTCAAAGGCAGTAAGTGTGATAAACGTGGGATTAGACACAAAGCAAAATTCTACCTAAGAAAAAAAGAGTCAAAGCCCAGCATGTGGAGATACGCGAAGGTGTGAACCTAAGACCCTTGGGACACAAATGCAGAGTCGTCAAGGAATGAACACACCATTGCAATCAAATGTGGAGAGCATGTCAGAGATTTAATGAGGTCAGCTGGAGAGGGCCGCTTAGAGCCGTGTGTGTGTGTGTGTGTGTGTGTGTGTGTGTGTGTGTGTGTGCATGTGCATGTGCACCTTCAAGGCCTTTGGCTGGAAAGCACTACTCTTTAATGATGACCCTTCAGAGAGAAAATAGTTGCTTAATCATACGTTCCTTGTATTCCATAACTGAATTTGTTATTCTAAAGACTCAAATTGGGGAGAAATTATTCAATACTGGCTCAAAGAGGGGACAGCACTGGACTGGGCCCAGAACCAGCCCAGGAAGGACAAGTTTAGAGCTGCCAAGAGGCTCTGTCATCAAGAAGGTGAATGAGTGGAATAGATTTGGTAAGCTTGGAAATGATTAATGCCGCACATTTGCTTAGCAATTTAAATTGGACCAAGCACTTTGACCCAAGCTATTCTACTTAAACCTTACACTAATTATGTAAGGTGAAAATTATGATCACTTTCTTATGGGTGTTTTTATATATTTTTATGAATGACGAACTTGAGAGGTCATTCAACATGACTTGTTTGAATCCACACAGCAACTAGCATCAGAGACAGAGCAAAAGCCATGGTCTCTGGGTTCAAATTCCAGTATTCTGCCATCTGGTCATTCACTGATTCTTCAAAATAAACATTGAAACCTTGTTGTCCTCTAAATCAAGGGTTTGCGAACATTTTCTGTAAAAGGCCAGATAATACAATCTCTGTCACATTTACTCAACTCTGCTGCTGTCCTGAAAAAGTGGCCACCAGTAATATGTAAATGAATTAATATAGTCTGTTCAATAAAACTAATTTACAAAACTATTTACAAAAGCAGGCAGTGGGCCAGATTTGGCCCTCAGGCCTTAGATCCCTGACCCTGCTCTAGATTACAAAAATTATCATAAACATAGGAATGGCTACCATCTACATCTCCTTTTCAGAAAGGAGGCCATGCTAGAATTGCAGTAGGAGGAACGAAATGTTCTTTAACAATTTGAACAATGACAGGTAATACTTATCAAGTGTTCATAGGATGTCAGTCACAGTTTCTAATTGTTTTACCTGCATTTGCTTATTTAATCCTTACCACCATTCTGAGGCAGGTAGTTTATTATCCCATATCTCTCGATGAGAAAACAGATGCAGGGAAAATTGAAGTAGTTTGCTTGAGGTCATTCAGGTAGTTAATGACAGAGCCAATAGTCAGGCCTAGTAAGTCTATTCCAGAATCCGCCTCTACTTTGTAGACTCAACAGTCCCTAGGTCAAAGATCTATTTCTGAAAAGAGAAAAACATATTAAATTGTAGCCTACTGTTGTTCATCATCACATTTCTGAATACTTGACAGCCAGCTGAAGGAAGTCAGCGAGTCAATGTCTTAAATCTTGGAAATAAAAAATTTAGGGTAGAGTCTTTAAAAGGATGTCAAATTAACTATCAAATGTGCAGCATTACTAAGTAATCACTCTGAAAAGGAATATCACTAATTTACTTTTTTTTTTAAAGGAGGTAAATAAAAGAGCTAAACCTAGTTCACATGCTTGAAGAAATATTTTCCTAAATCTCACTGTGTAATTTCCAGAAGTAAAAAATTGGTCCAATCCAGGCAAGACATTTAGAGGGAATTTCCCATGTCCACTTTTAACTGATCTCAAATGCCACCATAAATAATCACAGTTCCTGTGTCCCCCACAACCCACATTTTTAAAGAGATTAGGTTGGAAGACAGAAGAGAATATTTTGGAAGTTTTGAAATAAGTGAAAGGAAGCTGTGGTTCCTACAGGTCCAGGATCATCCCCATTGCTGTGTCCTGGAGCCATTATAAACTTTGTAATGATGTTGTTGGCAAAGCTGCAAAGAATTACAGGGATTCAATCTGGCTGTGACAAAAGCATGTGAATGCTTTCAAAATCAACGAACGTCAGACAGGACTTAATCTTTTCTATTATGTCTTAGGTAAATTTTTTTTTAAAAAGTTATTATATTAACAAAGTAATTTCATCAAAAGAAAATACTGAATTCAACTTTTATCAGATATTTTTCCCACCGTATATAAAAAAAAAATCCATCATCTAACACTTTAGTAATTTTAAGTAACCGGATACAATCCAGAACTGCCTTTAAAAAAATTTGGCTGGTTTAAGGTTTAAATTCAAAGATAGAGTTAAATAAATGTTATATACACTACCATCTGGGGGTGGTGGGAAGACCCACAGGAAATTTTTATAGGTAGTCCCAGTGCAGCCTTTTAAAGTAAATAAAAAGAAACAACAGAGGCCTAATTCTTTCTGAGAATACCTTTTACTAAAAGAAGATGCTGCATGATTTCTATGAAGGGAAATGAATTGAAGATACAAAGATATTGCTGTATACTCATTTCATATGTGTCATTTGTATTACTCCTATCTGGTAAAGCAGATTCATGGAAATTAAAGACTGCAATGCTAATCTAGAAAGATGAGAGAGGTCTCACCCATCTTTACTTTATGGCTACTTAGAAAATCAAAACTGCATTTAGTCTCTGAAACCACTGTGATTACTGTTTCTATTCTTAATTCTTCATTGATTTCTTAACATCACTTACGTGTTATTTTTATTGTTAATAAACTCAAATTAGGAAGAAACTGGAGAACAGAATTGCAAACTTGTCTCCATGCTCTCCACTTATCTAAGTGTAGGATGGGAACAGTGCATCTGACCCATAATAGTGAGGAAGCTTACACCAATGGGTTCAAGTTGCTTAGATTTATAGTGGTTCTACCTATTTCTAATCCATGATCTTCCTTAAAGCCCTAGGTTTTCATCTTAAAAATGGAGATAATAGGGATGCCTGGGTAGCTCAGTTGGTTAAGCGTCCAACTCTTGATTTATGGCTCTGGTCATAATCTCAGGGCCCCGAGTAGACCCATGTCAGGGTCTTTACGAAGTTTCCGTTCTCACCTGTGAAAAGGACAGCTTTTTTAGGATCCAATATACCAAATCCCAGATTATCAAAGGTGGGTCTCCACGGTAGACTACTTTTCAGCTTTTGAGCAAGATGGCGAAACAGCTACTTAGAGTCTCTCTTCTTCCCCATTTTCTTTCTCCTTGACCTTTTTAAACACTCTTTTTAGATCTTCATCCTATTTTTCCCAGATTACTGCTCTACACACACAATTAGATCTCCATTTAAGGAGATAAGCAAAATTTCCTTTTTTCGTGTTTATAATGACTTGTCAGTCCTCTTCCGTAACTTTAGTACATTATTCTTTTACAATTTACCAATTATTTATTGAGTACCTTCACTAGGTCATGTTGGTTGGCAACATTGTGATCTAGGATTTCCAGCTATGTGATCTCAGTAAATAATTCCTCTTGCCTGATATCGTTATTTGTAAATTAGGTTTTTGGTTTGAAAGGATTCCCTTCAGCTCTAGCATTCTATGACTCTGTAGTAGGCATCTTTCTCCTTTGATAAATTTATTCAAGTATAGATGCCATTTAATTCCTCTAAACAACACTTTTGGTCTGGCACAAAACTTCCAAAACATAGTCAATTCTGTGTACCCGGAGTCATGTTTTACTTCATTGAGAGTGATGCTTCAGAAGGACAAAGGCATCTTTTGAACCAGAGTTCATTGCCTTTAGCACCACAGTAGCCAACTTTGTCTTCGTACCCATTTCCTTTCTAACATTATAATATCTTTATAATTTGAATAGAGATGCTGGTCTAAAATGGGAAAGAAAAGGGGCACCTGCGTGGCTCATTGAGTTAAGCCTCTGTCTTCGGCTCAGGTCATGATCTCAGGGTCCTGGTATTGAGCCCCGCATCGGGCTCTCTGCTCGGCAGGGAGCCTGCTCCCCCCCCCTCCCGCCTGCCTCTCTGCCTACTTGTGATCTCTCTCTCTCTCTCTCTCTCTCTGTCAAATAAATAAATAAATAAAATCTTTTAAATAAATAAACAAAATGGGAAAGAAAAGGTCTTCCTAGTTATGAATTTCGGTCAGAATGGTGGCACAGGTAACATGAATATATATGTTTTTTTTGTTTTATACATTATCGGGACTTGGTTGATTTAAAAGTAGAAAGAACTCTACCAATAAATTGCTGGTATGGTGATGACAAGCAAATGTATAGGTCTGTGAGAGGCGAAATACAGAAAACCCTTGGTTAAAATTAATGACCAGTGGGGTGCTTGGGTGGCTCAGATGGTTAAGCATCTGCCTTTGGCTCGGGTCTCCAGGTCCTGGGATCGAGCCCTGCTTTGGGCTCCCTGCTCAGTGGGGAGTCTGCTTCTCCCTCCCCACTGTCTCCACCCCCTGCTCATGCTCTCTCTCTCTCCCTCAAATGAATAAATAAAATCTTTTTAAATATATATATATATGTGTGTGTGTATATATATATATATATATGTATGTATATATATATATACATATATATAAAATTAATGACCAGGTTGAAGAGATGGAGAATTTGAATCTAAGAGGATGAACCAGACACCCTATAGTCAGAGACCCTCCCCTCACTTTATTCCTTTCTAATCTATTAGGTGCCTTGAAGTCTTTCATGATGTATCTAAAGGCATAACATAACCTTGCCTGACATTTTTTTGTCAATTTTTTAGCGTATTGTTTTAGGTGAATTTTTTATATATTGCATTCTAATCAAATCTGAAAATCTATGTCTTTTAATAAAAACACTAAGCCCATTCACATTTAATTTCTTGATTAAGACTGCTGATCTTTTATTTCATCATGTTCATTAATTTATGCATTCAGTATTTCTTGGACATCTACCATGTGGCAGGCACTGGGCTGAGTGTTAGTGATGCATGAAACTTATACTGTGGTCTTGTTTAAACATTTTTCTATAAGACATGTTGTTTTGTTCATTTTTACCCTAGTAAATTGGAATTATTTTTAACATATCCTTTATATCTAATAACAATGAATCGACTTCTTACTGATGCCACTTTTAAAATGAGAAATTGACTTCTCTGCATCCTCTACCCTATTTCTCCATTTTTGTTGCTATAATATTGGATTTAGTTATTAGCTAATATTATTATTAATTTACTAACTTAATTACATTCTTTCTCATACTTGCAATAATATCTTTTGATGTTAGCATTATATTTCATAAGAATATGAAAAATAATCCAGAATTAATTTTTTATAATACTCATTTCATTGCTCGACATCAGTTTTTTTAATGTCACGGTTTTCCATTTTCTTAAAAAAATTACTCTTAGTACTATTATATTGTCTTCTAATAATTTTTATAGGAAAAGTACATTCTTAGTATATTCTCCAAACCCTTGCATGTCTGAAAATGTATTTTGCTTGAACTCGTGTATAAACAGTTGCTTGGCCGAATATAAAATTTTGCCATGGGGAATATAACCTTTGGCCATCAAAACTGCTAATGATTCTTTCAGCACTTATAGTTATAAAGGAGAAGTCTGATTTTTGTTGCTACATAGTAACCTTGTTTTTCCACTTCTATATGACTGAGTGTTGCAATGTCTCTTTTTATTTCTTTTGCTGGGAACTTGGTGAGTCCTAATTATTTCTGAAATAGATCAGAGAGTTTTACTTACTGTTTGATTATCACAAGTTCTCCATATGTTTAGTTCCCTCCTCTTAGAAATCTTATTCTGTGCATATTGAGTCACCTAGATCTTTCCTTCACTTAGAGAAATGTATTTTTATTTCCTCTTCTTTAACAGAGACTTTTGGTGGAATTTTCAAGGCTGTTTTCTGTTTTTGCAGTGCCCAATTTTGTAGGTTGTCTTCATTGAAATCTTTAATTCACCGAAAGTTCTTTTCATCTTTATATAATCTTTTTTCTTTTTTTTTCTTTTCTTTTATTTTTTTCAGTGTTCCAAGATTCATTGTTCATGCACCACACCCAGTGCTCCATGCAATACGTGCCCTCCTCAATACCCACCAACAGGCTCACCCAACCCCTTTATCGATCATATTTGTTTCATTTTCAGAAGTGCCTACCTCAGTGCTTTGGATGCAATATCTTTGTGCATATTTTTGAGAAATGGATTAAAAATTTCTAAGGTATTCTTTTTTCTTGTATTAATTCTGTTTCAAAAGGAGTCTATTAGTCTGTTGCTTTTAGTGTTCAAATTGGTCCCTCCTTTGAACTACAATGTCTGTTAGTGTATGTGTTGGTTTTTCTATGTCTCTTTATTCTTAAGGAGGGAGTTTTGTTTTCCAGGACTGAATGTTAAGATAGGTCCTCTGAGAGATTCTATAAGTGGCTTCCTGTACAAATATTTCAAGCCCAGAAAAGAGGAAATGGAAAATTTCAATTCCCTTTAGTTTTATTTAAATTCCAGAATGAGAAAATATAAACCATATACAAGGGATAGCAAATTGTCTATTGATACTGAAGCATGGGGTACCTACATATCTAATATCAGGTGAGGTTGAAAGCAAGCTAAGGAATCTACACTTTTCTCATTCATCAGGGGCATCTTCAGTGTCCCAGAGCAGGAGGTGGTCTTGCAGAGTTGCGTGTCTGTCAGCTTTGAGAGAGAAAGCCCCATTAGCAGGTAGCTCTTCTGTAACTTAGGTGATAAGTTCTGGGGACTTGAAATAGTACAATTATAGTGGAAGGTAGGAGGCTGAATTTAAGAGAGACCTCAGGCTTAGAGATGACAGGATTTGGGAACTGCTATGCTGGTAGGATGCAAAAGTTGAAGGCCTTCTCAGGACTTCTCCCACTAAGAGCTCCTCTCTTCCTGGAATGCTGTTGCTTCTGTCTTTAAATAAGGAAGAGAATCTTCAGCAAAAAGCCTTGGAAGTAATAGAACATGTGTAAAGATAGAGGGGTTCTGGTACCTAAAAAGAGAAGCCGGTACAAGATTATTTGGAGTTCGGGGAATGATATTTTAAATTTATTCAATATTTTTCTCTTATGCAAACACTTACGTCAAGTATTGTGTTGGGTACTGGGGTGAAACATCCATTGTCCTCTTCCAAGGAACACACAGTCTAAAGGGGGATAGTAACAAGTCAACAGGCAAGTAGAATAGAATGTAGCATGTGCTGTGGTGGGAATTACCATAGTGTGCTGTGGAAGTACATGGGACATTACTGGGGAGCGGCTAGGAAGTTCCTAGAATGAGTGACTCTTAAGTTGAGATCTGAGGTGAAGGAGGGCAAGAGTGAACAGAACAGTATGTGCATGTGCATGGAGGTCTGGAGATATGAGATTGAAGAAATTCCTGTGCTTATTTCAATGTTATTCTGGTGTATGTCAGTAGGAATCTATGTCTTAACAACAGAGTTAAGATTTTTTAAATTAAGATTTTATTTCTTTTAGAGCAATTTGAAATTCATAGCAGAATTGAGGGAAAGGTACAGAGATTTTCCATTATACTCCCTGCCCCCACACATGCACCGCCTACCCCATTATCAACTTCCCCCACCAGAGTGGGACATTTGTCACAACTGACGAACCTGCAGTGACGGGTCATGATCACTCAAAGTTCATAGTTGTATTACAGTTCACTCGATGCTTACATTCTGTGAGACTAGACAGCTATATAATGACATGTATCTGTCATTATGGTTTATCATACCAAGTATATTCACTGCCCTAAAAATCTTCTGTGCTCTGCCGATTCATTCCTCACCCCTAGTCCCTGCCCCAAACCCTGGCAGTCCCTGATCTTTTTACTCTGTATAGTTTTGCCTTTTCCAGAACGTTGTATGGTTGGAATCATACTGTATGTGACCTTTTCAGATCGACCTCTTTCACTTAGTAATATGCATTTAAAATTCTTCTATGTCTTTTTCATGGCTTGATAGCTCATTTCTTTTTAGCACTGAATAATATCCCATCCTCTGATTATAACATAGTTTATTAATCCATTCACCTACTGAAGGACATCTTGGTTGTTTCCAAGTCTTGGCAGTTATGAATAAGGCTACCATAAATATCCATATTCAGGTTCTTGTGTGGACATAAGTTTTCAACTCCTTTGGGTAAATACCAAGGAGCATGATTGCTGGATTGTATGGTAAGAGTATGTTTCATTTTGTAGGAAACTACCAAACTGTCTTCCAAAGTGCTCATACCATTTTGCATTCCCACCAGCACTGAATAAGAGTCCTTTTCCACATCCTCTTCAACATTTTGTGTTGTCAATGTTTTGAATTTTGGCTATTCTAATAGGTGTGTGGTGATATGTCGTTGTTTTGAGTATAAACTTTTTAAAAGTAGGACTATCTTAAAATACTTGTTTTGCATACCCTTCATAGTACCATAGACAATTTACTTTAGAGTCACTAGATACTCGAGAGGTACTTAGCAGATTGCAGATTTTATCATGAGACAGGACCTGAGATCACTTAGCTAGCTCAACCTTTTTATTCCAAAGAAGAAAAAAACAAGTCTCTGATAAATTAAATGACCACACAACCGGAGACAGACAGCAGCCCACATCTCCTGAATCCTAATCCAGGTCATAGTCCAATAATGCCAAACCAATGATTTCATGTGAGTTAATATTGATGTCTTTGCAATTCTCACAATTCAATTTTTTCTCTATAAAATAGAAATAATAAGCCTATCTCATCTGATGAATAGAAATAAAAAATGATCATTACAAGGGACATTGTGATTAATAGGAAATATAGAAATGCTTATTAATACTATGAAATCTTATTATAAACAGTATTAAAAATACATATGACAATGAACCAAGGATCCTTTGGTATTGGAATTCAGAGACTTACCATCTTGACCTGCCACAGATTCTCATTTCCAGAGGCTTTACTCTCAGGAGTTCGACTCAGTGTTGAGTTTGCTATCATTTTTCACCTTCTGTTTATTTTGTACCTCCATATGAGAAGCTTAAAGAGCTTTAGAGACATTAGCTCATTAATCCTCCCAAAACCTAAGATGGGACAGAGGCATAAATCATTATTCCCATCTGGAAAAAAAAATAACCTAACTTATCTCTCTTAATTTCATTAACACTCTAAACTGTTGATTAAATACTAACTTATATTCTGTACATTTGGAATATTTCATTCTCTTCCCCAAGGATATTTTTCTCTTTTTGAATTTAATGTCATCAGGATAAGTGTAAAAATGGATCGGCAGGTCTGGTTTTAGAAGTTCTTTTGAGAAGTGTGGGATAGGTGGTAAACCAGGTTCTTCCTTCCCCTCATGCTTTCCTCCTTTTCTCAAAATGTCCTTCTCTACTGCCCTTCAGTCATGACAGGACAAATGACTTAGGAATTGGAAGAATGTTTCAAGACCCATTCATTCCTTTATCTGTCAGCCAAGACTACCTACCAGCAGGAGAGCCAATGAATATCCATTCAACCATGCCATCCTAACTCCCAATAAAGCGTTGGTGCAATGGACTTCAAAGCTTTATGAAAGCAACAGTGGAAGTTAACTTTTCAATTTTGTGTGCTTTGCTTGGGCATGTGGTTCTTACTATAAAGATTTTTGGAGTTAGACTTTGAAGATTTTAGAACATGAACAGAATACGTGAGCAGAATCTGAGGCCAAGCAAGGTTGATTAATACAAATGATTGCAACAAGACACTTGCCCAATTAAAGTAGCTTCCTACAGTTCAGGATGGTAAAAGGAAAATAAGTAAAAATGATAGACAAAATGAAATTATTCTTTCACCACTAGAATTTCACCAGGGAAGATGAGAGTCAATTTGCAACTGATTTGAGAGATATTCAGAGTTGTATTTTAGTATTTTTCTACAAGTCCATCATAGACCCCCACATGATATTTTTCCTATCTCTTAACAAAATAAGCTTATGTAATAATCTGATGCCAGAAGATTTTAAAAGCTAAAGGATCATTGCATTTCAGAGAAAGGGTATTGAGGGCACATGAAAGTTACATGATTTACTTGAGATCACACAACTAGTTATTGCCAAACTAGGAGAAGACTCTAAGTTGTGCTTTTTCACCCTCAAACCAAGTTGCTTCTCAGATGTTCGGCTGGAACACCTTCATGCTCAGATGACGTATATTCTGCCTTGGTGCCAAAATACTAGATGGGATGAATAAAGACACTATCCCCCAATATATTCAGTCATCTTTTAAGAAGCAAGCAGGAGAGAGATATGGTGTCTCAGAAGAAATGAAAACAGAATTCTCTAGAAGGAGAATTAACTTTATTCAAGAAAATTCACTCAAAAAATTCTCCCGGGCCTCCGCTTTATTTTAGCTATGGGAGTGTTTAAAGAATGAGGTTCTTATTACATTTCCTTTTCACAAGGTTCTGGAATATTGCTTTGAGCTAAATAATCATTATAGCAATTTACCAGTTGGCTAATATTTAGTCAGCATCTCTCTACTACCTAATATAATGGTTGAAGAGTGTTTTGCTGTTATATATTAGTTAAACTTCTAAACGACCCTGAGAGTGTGGTTAGTATTACTGCACATCTGGGAATACTGAAAACTGGTGAAAAGGAGTGGATTTGCCTTGGATTTCCACCACAAAAGCAAAGGAAAGAGCTAAGAAGCAAATTCCTGGTGATCCAAACTCACAAGAAAATGCCCTATTTAGATGCTATAAAAATAAAATCAGAGATATGAAGTTAGAGCTGTCTATACCTCAGTCTCTTCCAGGTCAGTGAGGAGTAAATGAATAAACAGAAGGGTCTTTATAAACAGAAAATAAACAGAATAATAAATAAATAAATAAACAGAAAAGTCAGGAGCGACTTTTTGTCCCTAGTATCATTTCCCTCCTTTCAGTGGTGTTATTCCCCAAAGCCTATCTCTCTTCCTGCATTGTTATTGTGTCCCAAGTGTTCTTGAATTCATTTATTTCCCACCTGTAGGATTCTGAAATAACAGGAATACTTCCCTAAAATACCCATTCCTAGTTGTTGTACTTCAAGTAACACTCTGAGCTTTGTGACATGTTCCAAGAGTGGCTTCATAGGAAATAAACAATATGTTACTCAGGGATAAATTTGGGAAAATAGAGTCTGATAGAGGAGGGAGGTAAGGAATAGTCAACTATGTGTGGATGAGAGAGCTAGAAAAATACCATGCAACAGAGCTGAGTGAGTTATAAAACCAGTCAGTTCAATCATCCATCCTCTCCTATGTGTTCCACACTATACCTTCGAATTCCTCTTAGGTCATCCTTGCTTCTGTGTTCTCTCACTTTCTTTCTCCCTGCTTTTTCTTGCTATTTCATTAACCAGGTATGATCTTTACAATGATCCTTCTTTTATAGATTTAGCCTAATGGGTGTATTGTGCTGTACCTTGTCACATAGAATTCTTTTCTTTCTTTCCTCAAGGCTGTCCTGAATATTCCTTTGACCTGACTGGTGAATACCCAACATCCGTTAAACGCGCAGATGAGTTCAGGTAGCTGGGATCAACAGATAATCTAGAGGAGAAAAATCACCTTTATCTATTCCCCAGAATTACTTTGAAGTGATTCCCATGGAATCTAATGAGAGATAAAAAGTGCAGTGGGTGTTGTAAATAGATTTCAAAATATAATAATATAAAAATAAATGGCAATTAATGCCTTATCTGCTTATAAAAAGAGTGATTATAGAATTTTAAGAAAAGGTATTTTGTGGTATAATGGCTAAGTTGCATTTATATCCAGCATCCTTTCCCCCTTATTGCTAAAAGTTACCTTCCTATAATTTCAGACTAGTTTAACATCTTAACAATAATGGACATGTTTACAAAAAAAAAAAAAAATGAACATGTTTTTAAAAGATTATTGCCAAAAGTGCATTCTTTATTCCAGGGAGACTCTGTAATAGATACCAGCATTTTAGTAATGATACAAGCAATCTGTAAGCTATTAACAGTTTTCTTTAGAGTAACTTAATCTTCATATTGTTTTGTATGTCTAGAATTTTAATAGTGTTTTTAATTTAGAAAGGAAGTATATAACATATTACTAATTACATGTGAATATGAACTAAGCACGTGACCACTGAGCTTGATTTTTTAAAACAAACATATTTAAAAGTACTTAACCTAATGTAGGGAAAGTCACACAAAAAATTAAAGAATACCACACAGGGATAACAACAGCTCTCATGGAGTAACACACTGAGGGTCTGCTAATTTTAGCATGGTTATTATATTTTAGTCCACAGCTAAAAAAATAGCTAATAAAAATAGAAACACTCTTTTCCAAATACAATTAATGTTTTTCAACACGTGAAAGTACAAACAATTAAAACATCAAATGAGTATTTGTAAAAGAATGATTAACTTTTCCCAGGATGACACCATTCATCCAAGAATTTGCAGTATTAGCTAATAGTCCTGGTGGCCCTTCATGATTCAGCTTTATTGGTGAGGATGCTAGATTGCAAGAAGTTAGATCTTTTTTTAGGTCAAAGGTCAGGTTATTTAGGACATGGAGGTTAAGGCGACTGGTCTTTGGAACTCAATTGTCTGCTGCCTAGATGAACAGATTTTTCTTAAAAAATGGAAGATCGTTTTCTAGGTCAAAGTTCAGGTTATTTAGGACATGGAGGTTAAGGTGACTGGTCTTTGGACCTCAATCGTCTGCTGCCTAGATGCCTAGATTTTTCTTAAAAAAATGGAAATATTCACTAGAAATATTTTGATTTTAGATGGTTATAAGAAATCATTTGATGTTAGAATCTAGACTTACATTGACATGTACAGTTTTGAAACTATTTTGGCACACATCCCAGACCTTCTTCGAGAAGCTGATAGAGATGTGCTTGGTAAACCAATTCAGGGGTCTTTAATGCTATTTTTAAAATCCAGCTTTTACATTAAATAAACCAGTTTGTTATTTTGAAAGAAGTTATAATCTACTTAAAACTGTCATTCTCTGTTTCTAACTTGCAATTAGATGGTATTTCCAAAATGTCAGCCCTAGATTCTGCTTCTACCATCACTATAATAAAATGTGACAGCCAAGATATTATATCAATACCTTTTCCATAATTAGCAATAAGGATCCTGCCAAGGGTTAACTAGAAAAGTTTCATAAACGTTTTTCTACAAATGGTTCTGAAGGCAGTATTATGCTTTTGAAATCTGCTAATGTAGCAAAGACTCATGACAACCAAGAGACAAATCTATGAGCAAAACTGTTTGGAGAGAATAGTTTTGTAGTGTATGATGTATGTTATGTAAATGAGCTTATTAGGACTCTCATCTATTTTATTATTGGTGACCAATTTAATAGAGGCATTTAAAAAACAATATTTCTGCCTGACTCCTAGAAATGAAGAAGATACATTGATATAATTGAGAGCAAATGATTGCATGTCGTGCCATTTAATCATGTCATTTTTCAATTGCTATTTTTTGCACTTCACTGCATGCTTATAGAATATTTAGCTTCAATATAGATTAGGTCCCAGGGCTTGCAACTGAACTGAGTTCCTATGTTGGCTGACGTTGTCTTTTAAGTTTGGAATCAGTTAAAATATGCAGATGTCATCCACCCATATTTCCTTTAAAATATGCAAGTCATCATTCATACCTCACTTGAGGTATTTTAATTTTTTTGCTGTTTTGAAGAATTACCTCTTTACAATTCCTGGATGGAAAGTCTTGTTTGCAATACTTATGCACTAGATATAGTTAAGGTAAACACGTAATTGGTTCAGGAATGGAGCCATCAGGACCAAAAGCTCTGCTGACCCTCTACTGGAAACTTGGATGATCATTTGCCTAATAAATGTTTCCCATTTTTGTTCAATCTCTTTTTGATTACTTATATAACTTAGATTTTTCTCAGAAAAGAGATTATCCTCCACTGGCTGCTAGAATATGAGGTCCTTGTGGGTAGAAAGTTCGTCTCTTTTGTTCTCAAACAGATGAGATGCATCTCAAACACTCAGAACAGTGCCCACTATAGTAGGTGTTCAATAAATACTTATTCAGTGAATGAATTAGTATTTTTGCTGTCTCTGCTATCACAACCACCCTGGGTTTAAGAATTGCATAGATTACTAATTTTTAACAATGGCCTAAAAATGGGTATAAGATAGGCCCCTGAAAGTTATCCTGAAGAACTTGTTGGCTGTCTTTTCAACAGTAGCGTTATGGCTGTGGCCATTTCTGGTTAGAAATTGGGGACCAGAATAGTCTGAAAATGGAGAAATTTTACAAATTTCACCTCTCTTATGAAGGGAAATGTAGCGTAACATTTTTACAGTTTGGCTTGGAATTCAGGTTGTGTGGGTTAGCATCCTGCCTTTGCTGCTATTAGCTGTGTTAGCTCTGGTCAGTTACTTAGCCTCTCTGTCTCTAGACAGAGAAATTCATAGCAGAGAAATTCACAAATAATGTTTGCCATTAATGAATGAAATTAGTGAAAAATAACTAAGAAAATACTCAGGATAGTGCGCTAGCAATTTAATAAGTTTCAATGGTTGTTGGTTATTATTTTGCAGTCAAGTAAGTCCTTGACTAAATATTTGAAGAGAACATAACATTTTAAAAATTTTGTGTTGGTTCGTATACATATAGTCAATTTAGAATGACCTTTGTACATTTGATAGGTCATGTTTTTCATTTTTCTACTGCCACCAACAACACAATAGATTACAATTTCATAAGATGTACATGATTGTAAATGAAACTCACCACTGTAGTAATTAGATTTAACTAATGTTCTTTGATTTCCACATTTTCTTCAACTCCTTTTCCATATCCATGCTCTTCTAGGTATACTTTTCTGTTTATGTTTTATAATATTTCTAGAAGTAGGACAGCTATATTAAAAGTGGCATGGTATTATTTTTATCATATAACAGAATGTCTTATCTGTGGACTGAGATTTATAGGTTTGTAGTATGACTCCATCTGAGGGAATTTTATAGCCATTAGGTTTTTTTTTTAATATTTATTTATTTATTTATTTGACAGAGAGAGAGAGAGTGAGAGCAGGGAGAGGGGCAGACGAAGAGGGAGAGAATCCCAAGCAGACTGTGTGCTGAGTGTGGAGCCCAACAAGGGGCTCGATCTCATAACTCATGACCCCAAGATCAAGAGTCACACGCTGTACTGACTGAGCCAGGCAGGCACCCCTTTTATTCCTTTTTATTGCCAAATAATATTCCATTGTATGGATATACTACTTTTTTTTATCCATTCATCCATTGATAGATACTTGGGTTGTTTCCACTTTATGGCTATTATGAATAACGTGGTTATGGATATTTGTGTGGTCGTATGTTTTCAATTCTTCTGGGCATTTACCTAGAAAAGAATTTGCTGGACCATATGGTAATTCTATGTTTAACTTTTTGAGGAAACGTCATACTGTTTTCCAAAGTGAATGACACTAATTTGCAATCCCACAACAATGCATGAGGATTCCTATTTCCTTATATCCTTGCCAACATTGTGATTTCTGTCTTTTTTATTTTAGCCATCATAGTGCAGGTAAAATAGTATGTAATTGTGGTTGATTTGCATTTTCCTGATGGCTAATGATGATGAGTATTTTTCCATATGTTTATTGGCCAGTTGTATGTTTTCCTTCAAGAAATGTCTATTTAATACTTTGCCCATTTTAAAAATGGAGTTACTTATCTCTCTATTATTCAATTTTAAGTATTCTTTATATATTCTGGATACAAGTCCTTTATCAGATATATGATTTTCAGATATTGTTTCCCATTTTGTGGGTTGTCTTTTCATTTTTTTGTGGTCATTTGAAGACCAAAAGTTTTTAATTTTGATTAAGTTGTCCAAAAGTCACTTGTACTCTTGGTATCATATCTAAGAAATCTTTGCCTAAAAAGTCAGAAGTCACTTCTACTTTAGATGTCCTATCAAAAGAAAAAATTGTCTATCCCCAGGTAATGAAGACTTACTCATATGTTTAATTCGTTTAAAACTTACAACAACCTAATGGGTTAGGTCTTATCAAAAACCTTTACCTTTTTTTTTTCTTTTTTTTTTTTTTACTTTGAGGAGGCAGAGTCTTCTCTTGACAGACAAATCACAGGCACTTAAAAATAGGTACCACATCTTCTTATATTCCTCTTATTTACCAATTCCAATCCTATAATGAAAAGTATGGAGTTTGGCACATAATTGATACTCAATAAATATTTATTGCTGTGAGAAATACCATCCATATGATCTCTGTGAACCTTGCCCCAAAATAAAAATTCAGAATCAACCAGTTAAAAGCGTCTTTTGAAGACCCACCGAGGTACCAGTGTTGCCCCGCATTTTCCCCATCTGCTGTATGTTCTTATTAGACCATGGCTGCAGCATTAACATTCCCTGCATCTGATGCCTTGTACCTTTCAAATAATCATCATGGTTTTGTTTCGCTATATACACTTTCTGAGAGAAGCTTCTATTTAATTTAGCACAATGCCATATGTATTAGGCATTCATTACTAAATGACTAATTTGATAAAATCAATAAAAAGGAGTAAAATCCCCAAATATGGTATTCAAACAACCTAACATATCATATCATCATTCTTTTTTTTAAAGATTTATTTATTTATTTTAGAGAGAGAGAACAGTGGGGAGGGGCAGAGGGATAGGGAGAGAGACTCTTAGGCAGACTCCATGCTCAGCGTGAAGCTCCTCGTGGGACTCCATCTCACGACCCTGAGATCATGACCTGAGCTGAAACCAAGAATCCAACATTTAACAGACTATGCCAACCTGGTGCCCCCATTATCATTATTCTTAATAATTATATTGAAAATTCCTGAAGATCATCAAGCAAGTACTAATAATATAAAGATACCTCTAGTTGAAAAATTCTATTCATTGACTGATTCATTTTCTTTCAGTAATTCAGTAACAATTAAAAAAATAACTGATCACCAAATGGGTGTGGTCTCTAGGCTCCTGGCTAACAGCGTGACTCTAGAATCAGAACTTGTAGCTTCTATTTTATACTTCTAAAAAAAAAAAATCTGCTCAACTGGATTCATTTTCTTCTGTGTAAAATGAAGCTCCCGCATTTCCTGTAGGTCAGTATTTTCAAACTTGAGTATGCACCATAATCACCTGTGGTGTTTGTTAAACCATAGCCCATGGGGGCATATCCCCGAGTTGCAGATTCAGAAGATGTGGAGTGGCACCAGAGAATTGGCATTTCCCAGTTCACAGGTGATGCTGATGCTACTTGGCCCTGGGAATACTCTGAGCACCTTTGCTCTCATTTAGTCACAGGTAACATACTAAGGGAAGACCATTGCCCACCTCATGAAATTAAAATGGTGAAATACATAAAGTGCAAAAACGAAGAAAAACACTTGAAAAAGTGTGGGAAGTCCTTGCCACAGGAGGTGAAGCTATTGTGAATATTTAAGCCAGAAGAACTTGCCTGTCTTTTTTACTTTTTTCCCCCTCTCTGTTATTTCCTTACTCCCACTAGATGGAAGGCAGATATATATCCATATATGCAGGTTGAAACTTCTTTATTGTGCTTGCCACAGAGAGGGCATACTCAATAGATATTGTTAAACAGTTGATCAATCCAGAAAATAAAGGTATGTTTGACTTTATAAATGGAATTGCTTCTTAAATGGTTTTTAGTTGACAGATCACCTGAAGTCCTATCACTTTGTTCGTGTTGACCTACCTAATGATGTTACATTAACCTGCTGAATATAATTATGTAAGATATATAGAGACAAATTGCTCTGGAGTTCTCTCAGCTAGATTTTTTCTCTCTCTGCTTTTAACATATGCTTAGTTTTGGTATTTTTAAATTTGTATTTTCTTCCTCATCTCTCTTTTCTCTATTTGCTTCTTACATTTTACTTATTTTTTTTATTTTTTATTATGTTATGTTAGTCACCATACGATATGTCATTAGTTTTTGATGTAGTGTTCCAAGATTCACCGTTTACCTGTAACACCCAGTGCTCCATGCAGTAAATGCCCTCCTTAATCCCATCACCAGGCCAACCGATCCCTCCACCGCTACATTTTACTTATTGTGCAGTTTGGGTTTTGGTTTAATTATAGGTGATTGTAAGCTTATTTATATCCTTTTGTGATAGTAGATGACACAATTTTTTTTATGTCAAGAATATGGGTATACAAGTAAATTATAATCATGTCATACAATATGTGTATATGTGTATGTGTCCGTATATGTTTATGTTTAATATATAATGAAAAATAAAATACCAGTATTGGAAATCTTACTTTTAATAGTGTTAAACTGAAGCCAGTGTCAAAAATGATGTTACATCACATTTGGCTTAATAATAGAGTAGTTTAAACAGTCAAAAGGGTTGACAGAGAAAGGAGAGGAAAAAGAAAAACCCCCATTAAAAAAAAAGAAGAAAGGAAAGAAAACCCCCCAGATAAACCAAAAAGACTCCTTTGCATCACCATTGATAAATTGAAAACCAGATTGGCGGTTTGTAAGTGTGATATAAAAACCTCCAGCCTGGGGGCGCCTGGGTGGCTCAGTCTGTTAAGCCTCTGCCTTTGGCCCAGGTCATGATCCCAGGGTCCTGGGATCAAGCCCTACATCGGGCTCCCTGCTCAGCAGGAAGCCAGCTTCTCCCTCTCCCACTCCTTCTGCTTATGTTCCTGCTCTTGGTCTTTCTCTGTCAAATAAATAAATAAAATCTTTAAAAGAAAAACAAAAACAAAAAAAAAACCCTCCAGCCTGTTGGCAGCACTATTGCAACATATCCAAAAAGATGTGTTTAGAGGGTTGGAGATCTGATTATTGTAAAGGAAAAAAAAAATTGACAGAAAAAAAAATTGACTTAAAAATTTTGATTTTTACTTTTCTACATTTCTCATAGCAAGCCTGACTTTTTAATAACATGAAGAATTTGAGTAGATATGTAAAAAAAGTAAATTAAAAGTTTGTCAGAAATTTAAACGTTGTACACCCAAACCATATTCCAACAACTGAATTCTGAAGTGATACAAGACAATGACCTCAGTACTAATAGAAGTAGTCTTATAAGAAGAAATTGCCTAACAATCACCAAATAACAGGACAATTACATACAAAAGCATTTGGAATCTCTTTCTTAGACATACTGATAATTAGTGGAGGTTTTTTCTTTCTTTTTAGATTTCCTTTCACTCTTCTCTCTGTACTTTTCTGTGAAGGCAATATGACTATGCTTGGGAACCAACATGATCTCATGAGATATCAAGGAAAATGCTTCCAAATTGGCAATAATGAAAAACATTCCAAACTTACCTGTTACTTACTTCCTGTCCAACTACTTCACTCTCTCTTCTCCCTGACATACTAAGGTGCCCCCACGGCCCCAGGACTCTTGCTTTCCGACCCTTCTGTCTTGAGAACCGCAACCATTCAGCTTGGACCATCTGGCTCATGTTGTTTCCCTGAAGATTTCACCAACTCCTCAAAGAGCAACTTGTGCAAACTTCTGTTAACATGTCTCTCTCTACGTTACTCTCATTACCACACTTATTTGTATAGTCCACCTCCCATAGGCGCTCAGCTCCTTGAGAGAAGGAGCAGTAACTTGCTCCTTTTTGAAGCCTTGGTGACTGGAACAGTGCCGAGCAGATGGAAGGTGCAATGCACATTTGAGGAGGTCTGAGAGACTGGGATGAGTTTATCTTATTTCACTGTCTTACTTAGATTATTTAGTTTGGATTTCAGTTTTAAAGTACTTTCCTCTGAAAATGTAAGCCAGAAATAGTTACAATACTTATTTGTTCCTGTATACTTATATCTAACATTTCTCTGTGCATAGTTTATCATGGAACAAATGTAAGCTACTGATTCTAAGAAACATTGCCAGCAAACGCATTGGTTTTATTTAGTAGGTGTTTGTGATTATAAATAAATATGTATGTTTTAATGGTTGTCATGGAAACCCATTTATGTAGAAGAATGTTATTTTAGCAGTTATATCTCCTAGATATAAAAAAGCATCAAAAAATATGTTGACCATTTAAAATCCCAATTTTCACCTCCTTTTTAAAGTAGTGTTATTTCCCCGTGTGCATATAGGATAAATTATTAATCCAGGATATAGATGAAGTTCTTTGGATATTTAAAGTAAAAAAAAATTGTAAGATTTTGAAGATCCCAAAATTAGATAGTGAATATTAACATCCCATCAAATCTGATACTGAATGTCAAAAACAGCTTTCATGGTTTTTAAACTACCCAGACTGACTCATATTAAGATATGGGTTGGGGATCATCTGGACACTTAAATACTGGATACATTCTAGATACTCATAAAAAAATTATGGCCAATGACCTTTATGAAAATTTCCCCTAGTGATCTCACATGTCCTGTTTCAGAACTTTGAAAGTGCCTGTGAGGTGTATGAAGCTCATCGGGGCTACTTTGTAAATGTTACCCACGAGGCCATCCGACCTCCACAGTTACCGTTAGTGCCATCCATGGTGAATTTCATTTGGCTAAGAAACATTGGGACTTTTTGCTGGCTTGAGGAGCGCAGTTATTAGTCTAGTCAACTGCAAAGAGAGTTTTGTAAGATCCCATTTTATGGCATGGAAATAACACTTTTGATTTTCCTAACCCTGTATTTTAAACAAATTTATAGCAACACAAAAATGAAAAATGAAAAATGAATTCCTCAATATTCATATTCACAGGACTCATTTCAACCAATTTCAGCTGGCTACGTTATTATCTTGAAGTGTTAATATGGGACCAAAATTTGGCAGGAGATAATTTGGCTTGATAGTTTGACTTCCTCAACAATTCTAGAGCAAGAGAGGAAATCGAAGGGAGTGTGTGTGAGAGAAAGGAGAGAGAGAGAGAAAGAGAGAATGCATTTAGCAGTGGGGAGGTAGCAGTATTGGAGAGGGGATGGAAACAATGCTTTTTGCTTTAGTAGGCCCTCAAGTCTTATCTTCGAATATCCAGGGGTCCTCCTCATTCAGCACTGAACAAATGAATAGCATCAGTAAAGAAATTTGTCAGACCTGGTGGTTATATCAGGAATTATGTAGGAAAATAATAATGAATGCTAGGAAAATAAATAAGGGTAAGTTCAGGAAACATAACTAAAAATGCTGCACTGGTATAAATTGAATAATAAAATTCCTAGTCATATTTTGCCATAAATAGAGGTTTGGGAATTTGTCATTCACCTTATTTAAAATTCAGAAATATTAAAGGCACAGTGTTCTCTCATTACAGAAATAATAGAATTTCAGCTATTACAGAGTTAGGGTCATTTAAATGGCTATAGCATGTATCATATCAATAAGCGGAACATCTGTATGAAATGTCCACCTGCTGATCTACTACTGCTCTGTGCACATTTCAGTGAAACGCACTTAATCATTTTAGGACTTCTTCTAATGAAGTCTTATCTAGATTAACATTGTAAGCACAAATACTTTTAGGCATTAAAACCCTCGCACTAAATGAAATTGCATTGTCTTGTTTACCCTTGTTGATTAATAAGCAATCTGTTAACTGTTAGAGCAGTCCAATTGTAGCAGTTGAAGGAGATTAGTAATTCAGTGATGTTTGTGGATATAATCATCATTTCTCCTGAAGGCTTTGAATTAGAATATCACTTACACACTATCCGTAGGCAAAGAAAAGATATAATATTTTTAGACATGTGTACCCACTATTTTGCTTGAATCGTTCAGCTTAGGGTCACTGCAGCAATACAAATGCTTCTGGGGGCAAAATGCTATTTTGATGCATGCATATCCTTCTTAAATTGTGTGAATGTCTATTAAAAGAAACAGCAACCAACAAATAGTGCAGTAATAATCCAGTATCCTAATTTCTGTTTTCAGAACATTATTGCTTTGTTAATCAAGCTTCGGAAGAGAAATGCTGCTTATCATTTTTTCCCCCAATAATAGATGTTATGTATCAAAATTCTTGGCAATCTTATTTAACTTTTTCCCAGCCAGTAGAAAACTAAACTTTTGGTTCCAAAAAATCGAGGAGTAAATTTGGGAACATTGAGCACTTTTCTATCTTTTGTGTTTCCTGTGACCTGGAATCAAAGCATGTCAATATATTTGGCATTCACATGACCTACATGATTTATTTCATTAAGTTATAAATTGTTAATCACCTAGTTGTCAAGGTGGGACCCAGAATTTTAAATGGACAAATCAGTGAAAAAAGGGAGGAGGAACGGGATGCAGCTAAATTCTTAGGCATTAGTTGGGTATCAACAGGAGGTCTCCAATCTAAAGACAACTCCAGAGCCCTTCTTGTCTTATTGTTCATAGCTGAGTATATCACTACAATTTGAAATTATGGTGGAAGAAGACATTTCGTGTTTGAGGGAATTCTACTCAATAAACATGCATGGATTGATCCCTCTCTGTGTTGCAGTCCCTCTGTGGTGAAATCAAGCAGCGACGTCGTGGAGTGGCCTCCATCCTGCGATTGTGCCAGCATCTTCTGGATGACCGGGAGACTTGCAATCTGAATGCAGACCACCAGCCCATGCAACTAATCATTGTAAATCTTGAAAGAAGGTGGGAAGCCATTGTCATGCAAGCTGTCCAGTGGCAAACAAGGCTACAAAAGAAGATGGGAAAGGAGTCTGTGAGTGATTTTTTTTTTTTTTAAGCATAATGGTCTCTTATTTTTCTCAGAAAAAAAATTATTTCGGGGCTTGGAAAATGTATTCATCTTACAAGTGGTTTTGTAAACCAAAGGGATAGATATCTTCAGCCACTCAATGAAATTCCATTTGTCATAGCACAGAGATTTATTTGCCTACTAATAAGAAGTGTTTCAGTGTATCTCATTGTCTTTAAGAAAAATCACATGAAGACTTTCCTTAATCTTACCAAACTAAGCCATTAGTTCCTTCAATCATTCCTTCACCAATGATATTTTTAATCATACAATACCACATGAAGATATAGTTAGAAGGTGGCTTTCTACTCTTACAGCATATGTGTATGCTGTAATGTGTGTGCTCTACAGATAGAGTATACTGCTTACCTTTTCATTACATGAGTTAACACTATTTGTACAACAATCTCCACTGTTCCTTCTTAGAGCTTCTTCTCATAGAGGTGGGTTTCTGAGAGCTAGCAAGTTTCCTCTTCAAGTTTTAATGCAGTGTTCCAGGTACGGGTAGGGATCCCTTTTAAGAATTTTCCAAATTTAATTGTAGGTTCAAGCTGTTGCTACATGAAGGAAATAAATGTGACTAGACTTGTTTAATAATAATATAGAATAAGCCCTTGTCCAAAAAACCTTCATATCCTTAAGGGAAAGGGTTTGTTGATAAAACAACTGCAAATGACCCTGAAGTCAATGTCCATTAGTTGAAGGCCTAAGTCTCATGTTTGACTTACATAAATGAAGTACGTACATACATGCATATGTGGAATGGAGAGTTTTTCTTATGTGTTTATGTTATCAGTTCTATGTCTTTGGAAAGTCCAAGATTCAAAATTGAAAAATCAAATGTAATAATCTTGCTACAGATAAAAAAGCCTTCTATGAATTCTAATTTAAAAAAAGCATTAATATTTGCTATCTGATGCATTTGGCATTGGGGCTGAGAACAGAAGGGACAATGAATCAGTAAGCTTTCTTACTGTTTCTGCATCTGTAGCTATGTTGAGTCTAGGGGGTGATTTTATCCTTAACAGTTCAGTTTAATTGTTTTGAGCTAAAGTTGTTAAATTTCTTAAGACTTCCAAGTTATTACCAGTAATCAGAGTCTATATAATTGGATGTCTTTTCTTGAAATGACCTGTTTGTTTTGAAGCTATTTCGCTGGAGTGTTTTCTTCTTTCTTTCTTTCTTTCTTTCTTTCTTTTTCTCTTTCTTTCTTTCGTGTTGGGAAGGGCAAAAGAGGTTATTTTTTATTCTATAGTTTGAAGCCTCTAAGCACGTTAGTGACCATAATAAAACTTACACAAAAACCATCTGCACCTGGAGAAGCTTTGACATTTTGGAAGCATTCAAACTGCTTCGGAGGAGACAAACATGGCTTTCTTTGGGGATTTATTTGAAATCATATGATCAGGGATACAGGACTAGATCTCTGTGAACTAGATGTAGACATTTTTATCCTGCTTCTGTGGTAAAGGTAAGCTTTCACTTTAAGACCCTGGCTACTTCTTAGAGGCTCAAGATAATACATAGAAGTAGATATAAATTGCAGATAGAGAAAAGTTTCCCCTTTAAGTTAGCTACTGAATGTGTAGGTTGTTTGGAATGACAGAGGTAGCAAATAGGGTCTTCTGTGCTAAACAAGGTTGAAAATCACTGTCAGGAAAAGGATAGAAGAGAATGGGACTAACACCAACAATACAGTAAGCACAGGGTACCTTATTAAGTTGGAGATATTTCTTACTTCTGATCTCTGTTGGTTGGATAAAGAGGTTGCTTTGATGGGTAGGCAAGTATTTGACCATTGTTGGTGGCTGCTGATACAGAGAATCCGAAGTCTCTAAGTGGTCTGTTTGCTTTTTATCATATGTCCCCACCCTCAAGCCATTTCTTCTTTTGTACAGGGATTATCACTGCTAGGTTTCCAAGGCCTGTGTCATACTTGCATATGGTAGATGTTTAATAGATATTTGCTAAATGAATGAGTACATGCTTTATTTCATAAATTTTGTTTTATTCTGGCATTTGGTTTAGAGTTCTATTTATATTCATTATCAGTGTTCATATTCCAACAAAGTGGCTTTGAGTATTGTTACATTACTATAAGAATATTCACCTTCATGAAACCATGAAGAAACGTTCTGACCTTTCTTTTTGTCTGATCGAAACAATGTTTCCAAGTTCTAAAACATGATGTGAAGTACCCCATGGTATACTCTTTTCTTCAAAACTTATTTCTGAAGGAAGTTCTGTATGAGGTATTGGAAAAAGTGGTTCTAAACATGTGGGCTAGGTTCTGATACTGAGAATTAGAAGCTCTGATTCAATCAGTGCATTATAGAATTTTCTTCATTAGTCACTTTGGAAATAGCTTATATAAGAGATGTCACTTAATCATCATACATGCAGTGCTCCTTCTTGTTCAATTTACATCTGTTTGTGTGATGATATGATTACTATTAGTCTCCTCCATTGGTCTGAAGAAAGAAGCCACATAACCAATTTCTGCTCACCTTTGCTTCCTAAAGTCCCACATAGTACTTAGGACTTAACAGGTACTTCATCATATTTGTTAAATAAGTGAATTTTCTCTAAGTGATGATCTATAGTAGTCAGTGTTAGATATTCAGAAGTGAATAAGATCTCTTCCCTCTTCTGAAAAAAGCATACCTAGAAAGATAATACAAATGTACAAATAGGTAATAATACTAGGTAATAGTCAAAGGTAATTACTGCCTTCCTTCTTATAGTTAACACTGACAAAAATATGGAAAACCTTTCTATAATATTCAGAAAAATTTAGTTTTAGTTTTAGTTTTAGTTTTATTTAGTTTTATTCAGAAAAATTAAGTGTATAAATTACAAACAAGCTTCTCTATTACCCCTAACTAGGTAAATAATGAATATATTTATCTCTTTTTTAACACTTGCAAGAAAGCAAGAGATCTTGTATTAAATTCCCAAAAACATCTTTCCAGAACCCTTATCAAGATTTTGAAATTGCATAATTATTTTTGTGTGTGTTACCTGTAAAACTGATCTCTGTCCATACTTTCCAAGCTTTAATTCTAATTTTCATTTGATTTGTATGTTGTTGTTGTTGTTGTTTTCCCTAGTCTCCTCCCTTCTTTCTTTGTGAGCCAAAGAAATTTGAACTTTGTTCCTTTTACACCTTTCATTGATTCAGGCCCATTTCTTGTCTGACAATACTGTGCATTTGTATTACCTTAAGCCATCCCATCTGCCAAAATAGCATTCCAAATTTATTATGTATTATAGAGAACCAGGATTTTTATTATTTTAACAGTTTAAATATGACTTCCTACAATAGATGAAAATTAAATGTATAAGACAGTCCATAGTAAAAACAATAATCCCTACCAGTAATTTATAAATCCACTCAGAACAGTGTTTCCTAATTTTTGGTGAGGACACAATAACTCCCTGATGAAGGCTATAGACATTCTTCCTCTTAAAATACATTAGCAAACTTCCACTTTCAACCAAGATAAAGTAAGGGAGTAGATTACCGTCATACCTGAAACAACTAAAAAACTGGATGAACTCACAATTTTTAACCTTGAATATCAGGCAATGAAGAGATGTGAAATGAATGAATTGATACAATGGTTACCCAAACTTCTGCCTAGTGTTTCCAGGGCACAGGGTACAGAAAGGAAAAAATCTATGCAGAACCTGGAGTCTCGCAGAGTAGAAGAGACAGATCTGGGAGTCTGAGGAGGCCAAGGCAGCTAAAGTTGCTATAGGACAGAGTACTAGAGAGGAGGGAGCTACAGGGGAGAGCTGTAGACCTATACAGAGGGATCCTCTCAGGTCTTAGGCAGAAGAAACCATCCAAAAAAATTACAGGGAACAATTCCTGGAGCTCACACATAGCTGGCAATAGTTCCTTTTCCCACCAGTCACAGGAGAAACCCTCATGTTCACATGTTAGTAATGGGGTGAAATTAATACTAAATGCTGTTCTAGTCTTGCTGTAAAACTGTAAAAAGCAAGAACTGAAAGAATCAAACTCTTTCAGGGCACCTGGGTGGCTGAGTTGGTTCAGTGTCCGACTCTTGATTTTCCTCAGGTCATGATCTCAGGGTCATGAGATCAAGGGTCATGATCTCAGGGT
Organism: Potos flavus; assembly: GCA_028534135.1. Taxonomy (NCBI): domain Eukaryota; kingdom Metazoa; phylum Chordata; class Mammalia; order Carnivora; family Procyonidae; genus Potos; species Potos flavus. The sequence continues at coordinate 70,394,934 of CM052896.1, forward strand.
CATGAGATCAAGCCCTGCCTTAGGCTCCATACTCAGTGGGGAATCTGCTTGAGATTCTCCACTGCTTGAGATGCCCTCTTCCTCCCCACCCCCACTCTCTCTCTTTCTCAAATAAATAAACAAATATATATATATAAAAAAAAAGAATGAAACTCTTTCAAAATCATTTAACTGCACTGATACAAAACTCAAAAATACGTATAGACATACAAATATCCAGGATCCAACAAGGTAAAACTTTGAGTATCTAACATCTAGTGAAAAGCAATTAGCATGCAAAAAAGAAGTAAAATATATTTGATAAGAAGGAGGGAAAAATTAAGCAATAGAAGCAGATCCAGTAATGACACAGACTATAGAATCAATAAACAAGAACATTAAAAGTTCTTTTACTTACATTCCATATGTTCAAGAAGCTAGTAAAAAGTAATTGCATTTATTAAGTAGAGACATTGAAGATACCTGTCTAAAATCAAACTCTACCCATGAAAACCATAATACATGGTTTATGATGAAAAATACATGGAATGATATTAATAGCCAATTATACATTGAAAAAGAAACAATTCGTAATCCTGAAGACAACAGTAGAAACTGTCTAAAATGAAACAGAGAAAAACAAGACAAAATAGAAAACATGGCGTCATGAGCTGTGAAACAACTTTAAGCAGCCTAATATATATATGTAATTGGAATCCCTAAAAGAAAGGGCATAAGCAGCCTAATATTATATATGTAATTGGAATCCCTAAAAGAAAGGACAAACAATTTTTGAAGAAATAATGGCCAAAATTTTCCAAATTTGATAAAACTATAAATCCATAGATCCAGAGTGTCAAAAAACCTTAGGCACAATAAACATGAAAAAAACTACATCAAGGGACATCAGAATCAAATTGATTAAAACCAGTGATGAGAATATCCTCAAAGGATCCAGAGAAAACAGAAACATTTTTAAGAGTTATAGCAGACTTCTTTGTCAGGAACAATGCAAATCAGGAGACAGTGGAGCAACATTTTTATAAAGAATTGAAAGAAAATAACAACCAAGAATTCTATACACAGAGAAAATAGTCAAAGAGGAAGATAAAAATGATTTTCAGACATCAAAAGATGAAAAAAATTATCACCAATAGAACTACATTACAAGAAATGTTAAGAGAAATACTTCAGGCAAAAGAGAAATGATATCAGCAGGAAACTTGAATCCGTGCAAAGAAATGTTAAGCACTGGAAATGGTTACTATGTGGGTTAATATGAAATATTTTCTGAATTTAAATCTCTTGAATTGATAACTAGTTGTTTAAATCAAGACAATAACCATGTATTATGGGATTTATAACATGTGGAGAGGTAAAACATATGACAACAATATCACAAAAGCCAGGAAATGGAACTATACTGTTGAATGGTTCTTATACTACATGGGGTATTATAATATCACTTAAAGATAGACTGTGAAAATTAAAATGTGTACTGTGACTCTCTAAAAGCACAAGAAACTATAACAATAGTCCAACAAGGGAAACAAAATGAAATCATTAAAAAACTATACATGCAATGCAGGAAAAGAGGAAAAATGGGAATAAAGAACAGGTGTAACAAAGAGAAGCAAGCAAGATGGAAGATTAAACCAACCACATCAGTAATTCTATTAAATATAAATGGACTAAAAACCCCAATTAAAATGCAGTAATTGTCTGATTGGATTAAAAGAAAAAAGCAAGATTGAACTATATGTTGCCTATAATAAAGCCACCTTAAGTATAAAGACAAAATGAGTTAAAAGTATGGGAAAATATACTTTAACCAACCCAATTGTTAATATTTAACAAATTAGATTTCAGAGCAAAGGTATTACAAAATATAAAGACATTTTTTAATGACAAAAATCAGGAGGACACACCATTACTAAATATTTGTGTTCTAATAACAGACCTTACACAAGTCAAAAACTGATACAAATGGAAGAAGACAGGAATACACAGTTTTGGGCAGAGATTCCAACAGATTTCCTCAATAATTGATAGTATAAGCTGACAGAAAATCAGTAAAAATATAAAAGCCATAAACACTTCATAAACCAACTTGATCTGACATTTAAAATACCCTATCCCACAACAAAAGAATATACATTCTTTTCAAATGTACACAGAACATCTACCAAAAATGACTCTTTGGTGAGCCACAGAATAAGTCTGAAATTTAAAAGGGTTCATATCATACATAGTATGCTCTCTGATGGAACTGGTGTAGAAATAAAGACATATATTGATAAAATCCTCAAATATATGGAAACTAAATAGCATGCTTATATGCAATTCATGGAGCAAAGAAGAAATGAAAAAGGGAAATTATAAAGTGTTTTGTACTGAATAGAAATAGAAAACAATACTAAAATTTGTGCCAAAAGATTTGCCATTAAAATAATAATCTTAGCTTTCACCCTATACAACTAAAAAAGAAGAGCAAATTAAATACAAAATATGTAGAAGAAAGGAAATAAATATCAGTGCAGAAATCACTAAAATTAAAAATAGGAAAACAATAGAGAAAAAATCAATAAAACAAAAAGCTGTTTTACTGAGAAGGTAAATCTCTATCAAGACTGATCAGGAAAAAAGGAAAAAAGAAACAAATTATCAATGTCAGGAATAATTAATAAACATCACTGCATATTCTACTAATATAAAAAGAATATGAAGGGAATATTATGAATAATTTTATGCCTTTAAATTCAACTATTTAGATAAAAAGGAGAAAAGCTCGAAAGTTCCAAGTACCAACATTTATTCAAGAAGAAATAGCCTCATATCTGCTAAATAAATTGAACCATCAGTTAAAAACCTCCCTACAACAAAAATCTAGGCCTAAATGGCTTTATGGATGAATTCTTCCTAATCATTGAGGAAGAAATAGTACTAATTTTATGCAAAGTCTTCAAGAAAAATTTAAAAAGAATACTTCCCAGTTCATCTTCTGAGACAGTATCACCCAAAGACATTATAAGAGAACTACAGACCTATATCCCTCATGAATAGAGATAGAGATTCTTAACAAAATTTTATCAAAGCATATCAACAATTTATAAAATACATAATACATCGTGACAGTGTGAGGTTTAGAAATGCCAATTTGAAAAAAACTCAATGTAATTCACCATATTTATAGACTAAGAAAGGAAAACTCTGAGATTATAACGGTGGGTGCAGAAAAAGCATTTATCAGATCTAAGTGTCAGTCACTAAAAGGGTGGGGCAGTTGTGTTATGTGCTAGCCATATTGAACCTTGTCTTAGTCACTGGGTTACCATTTTTCATCTATTGTCTCATTTAATCTTTCTAACAACTGTAGATGAAGAAACTAACTTTTTGAAAAATGAAGGAAATTACCCAAGGTCATAGAACTAGTAAGCAGAGGAAAAAGATCTGGATCCATGCATATGTGACTCCGGGACTTTAAGCTCTTTCACAGCTCTTAAACGGTTTATTGATAAAATTTCTTGCCTCACCTTCCCCTCCAGTAGTCTTATTTTTCCTTTATATTGGAAACTTCCTGGAATTATTTTTTGAATTGAATACAAGAAGAATCATATAAACAAATAACAATACAGTAATTTCCATTAATGTACTATTTTTTATTAGTTGGTCAGTCCTAGGAATTATTGAATGCTATGTTAGAGACCTAAAGACTCAAGCTAAATTTGGTTTAGTTAGAGAATTCCATTTGAAAGTAAACCCAATGCTTCCCTGTATTCTTATCTTTTGGCTCTTGTGTAAAGAAATTTAGATTCATTGGAAGGAATTCATGGATAGAGTTAAGTATTGCGACTATTTGGAAAAAATAAATCAAACAATGAAAAAATCACTAAATAAAAAAAGAAAAAACTTGAGAGGAACAAAAGTTGCTTTTGAAAAATTGAAAAGTTTGAATAATAGAGTAAAGTTTCGATTTCAGCATGTATTTTTATGAATGAGATGCTTTGGATAAGGTCATCATGCATCATCATTCCATATGTTTTACTCTGAAAGTATTTCTAAAAGTAATAAGATGAATTCTTTGTAAAACTTTCTTGAGTTTACTGTTGAATCCAAAGACAAAAAAAAAGGGGGGAAATGACCTAACAGTTAATATATGCATGACGTTAGATGGAAAAGGACTTCAACTGTATTGCAAATAAAGGCTTTCTTGGTGTTGATTTGGAAATAAAGTCTGGGATTCTGCCATAAATATCCCTGCTCTGCCAGTCTTTAAAAGCTGTAGTAATCAAAACAGTATGGTACTGGCACAAAAATAGACACATAGATCAATAGGATAGAACAGAAAGCCCAGAAATAAACCCACGATTACATGTTCAATTAATTTTGATGAAGGGGACAAGAATGTGCAATGAGAAAAAGATAATCTCTTCAACACACGGTGTTGGGAAAACTGGACAGCTACATGCAAAAGAATGAAACTGGACCACTTTTTTACACCATACCCAAAAACCAACTCAAAATGGATTAAGTACCTAAACAAAACCATAGTAATTCTAGAAGAGACCACAGGCAGTAATTTCTCTGACATTGGCTGAAACAATATTTTTCAAGATGTGTCTCTTAAGACAAGGGAAACAAAAGCAAAAATAAACTATGTAGATTTCATCAAAATAAAAAACTTCTGCACAGCAAAGGGAACAACCAACAAAACTAAGAGATAACCTATTGAATGGGAGAACATATTTGTAAATGATATATCCAATAAAGGATTAGAATCCAAAATATATAAAGAACTTAACACAACTCAACACCAAAAAAATAATCTGATTTTATAATGGGTAGAAGACATGAACAGACATTTTTCCAAAGAAGACATCCATATGGCCAACAGAAACATATAAGATGCTCAACATCACTTATGATCAGGGAAATGAAAATCAAAACCAAGTTGAGCTACCGCCTCATACCCGTCAGAATAGCTAAAATCAAAAACTCAAGAAACAACAGGTGTTGGCAAGGATGTGGAGAAAGAGGAACCCTCTTGCACTGTTGGTGGAAATACAAATTGGTGCAGCCACTGTGAAAGACAGTATGGAAGTTCCTCAAAAAATTAAAAAGAACTACCTTATGATCCAACAATCACACTACTGGGTATTTACCCAATGAATACAAAAAAACTATTTCAAAGGGATATATGCTCTCTTATGTTTATTGCAACATTATTTACAATAGCCAGATTATGGAATCAGACTAAGTGTCCATCAACAGATGAATGGATAGGAACACCTGGGTGGCTCAGTCAGTTAAACGTCTGCCTTCGGCTCAGGTCATGATCCCAGGGCTCCCTGCTCAGTGGGGAGCCTGGTTCTCTTTCTGCCGCTCCCTTTTCTTATGCTCTCTCTCTCTCTCTCTCTCTGACAAATAAATAAATAAATAAAATCTTAAAAAAATAGACGAATTGATAAAGAAGGTGTGAGAGAGAGAATGAGATATATAATGGATTTATCTATATATACATATACAATGGAATATTATTCAGCTATAAAAAAGAATGGAATCTTGCCATTTACAATAACATGGATGGATCTAGAGATTATACAGCTAAACAAAATAAGCCAGTCAGAGAAAAACAAATACCATATAACTTCACTCATATGTGGAATTTAAGAAACAGAACAAATGAACAAAGGAAAAATAAAGAGAGACAAATCAAGAAATAGATACTTCAATGTAGGGATTATGCTTCTGATCCCTATGGGACATTGACACAGGGTCACTCCTTCAAGACTGAGAGAGGTAGCTGATTTGCCTAATACACAGAAACAGAGAGTCAGACAAAATGAGGAGACAAGGGAATATATTTCAAATGAAAGAACAATGCAAAACCTCAGAAAAAGACCTTAATGAAACAGAGCTAAGTAATCTACCTGATAAATAGTTCAAAGTAATGGTCATAAGGGTGCTCACCAAACTCAAGAGAAGAATGGATGAACACAGTGAGAACTTCAACAAAGAGATAGAAAGTATAAGAAAGTACCAGTTAGAGATGAAGACTACAATGACTAAAATGAAAAATGCACTAGAGGGAATCAACAACAGATTAGATAATACAGAAGAACACATTAGTGACTTGGAAAACAAAGTAATGGAAATCACTGAGTCAAAACAACAAAAAGAAAAAATAATTTTAAAAATGAGGATAGTTTAAGGGACCTCTAGGACCACATCAAGTATACAACAAAGCATACTAACATTAGCCTTATAGGGGTCCCAGAAGGAGAAGAGAAAAAGAAAGGGGCTGAAAACTTCCCTAACCTAGGAAACAGAAAGCCTGGTTCAGGAACCACAGAGAGTCTCAAACAAGAGGAACCCAAAGAGATCCAGATCAAGACACATTATAATTAAAATGTCAAATGTTAAAAATAAAGAATCTTAAAAGCAGCAAGAGAAAACCAAATAGATAAAAGGGAACCTTCATAAGGTCATTAGCTGATTTTCAGCAGAAATTTTGCAGGCCAGAAGAAAGTGGCATGGTATATTCAAAGTGCTGAAAGGGAAAAACTTACACCACAGATGACTCTATCTGGCAAAGTTATTCAGAATCAAAGAAGTGATAAAGAGTTTCTTAGCCAAGCAAAAAGCAAAGGAGTTCATCACTGTTTAACCAGCCTTACAAGAAATATTTTAACTAAAGAGACTTCTTTTTTTTTTTTTAAGGTTTATTTATTGAGAGAGAGAGAGTGCAAAAACCAGGGGAAGGGCAGAGGGAGAGGGAAAGAATCTCAAGCAGACTCCCCACTGAGCACAGAACCTGACACAGGGCTTGATCTCACAACCTCAAGATCATGACCTGAGCTGAAATCGAGTCATACCCTCAACCAACTGAGCCATCCAGGTACTCCTAAAGGGACTTCTTTAAGCAGAAAAGGAAAGGCTATAACTAAATGACAAAATTCTCACTGGTCAAGGCAATTATATAATAAAGGTAGTGGATCAGCCACTTACAAAACTATCATGAAGGTTAAAAGACAAAAGTAAAATCAACTTTAGATTGTGTTAGGACTTAAGTGACCATCAGTCTAAAATAGACTGCTATAAATACAGGTTCTTATATATGAACCGTGTGGTAACCACAAACCAAAAATCTGTAATAGATCCCCAGAAATAGGGGCACCTGTGTGGCTCAGTCAGTTAAGTGTCTGTCTTTGGCTTAAAGGGTCATGATATCCGGGTCCCAGATCAAGCCCTGCTTTGGGCTTCGTGCTCAGCAGGGAGCCTGTTTCTCTCTCTGTCTCTCTCTCTCTCTCTCCCTCTGCCTCTCCCCATGGCTAAAGTTCTCTCTCTCTCTCTCTCTCTCTCTCTCTCAAATAAATAAATAAATAAATTCTCTCTCTCTCTCTCTCAAATAAATAAATAAATAAATAAATAAATAAATAAAATAAAATAAAAAGATCCTCAGAAACAAAGTGAAAGGAATCCAAACTTAACACTAAAGAAAAGCATTAAACCACAAGGAAGAAAAACAGCAGAAGATATAAGGAATAAAGAAGAACTACAAAACAGCCAGAAAACAACTAACAAATGACAATTAGTACAAACCTATCAATAATTATTTTAATGTAAATGGACTAAATTCTCCAATCAAAAGGCATAGGGTGGCTGAATGGATTAAAAAAACAAAAAGCAAAACCCATCTATATGTTGCCTACAAGAGACTTACTTCATATCTAAAGATACACGAAACAACAGGGAAAAAGATATGGAAATTAAAAGAAAGCTAAGGTAGCAATACTTATATTAAACAAAATAGACTTTAAAACAAAGACCATGATAAAAGACAAAGATGGCCACCACATAATGGTAAATGGGTCAATCCAACAAAAGGGTGTAACATTTGTAAATATTTATGCACTCAACATAGGAGTACCTAAACATATAAGGCAACTACTAACAGACATAAAGGGAGAAGTTGACAACAATACAATAGTAGTGAGGGACTTCAATACCTCACATCAATGGATAGATCACTTAGAAGATCAACAAGTGATACATTAGACCAGATAGACTTAATAGATACACACAGAATATTCTATCTAAAAACAGCCAATATCCTTGATGAACATAGATGCAGAAATCCTCAACAAAATATTAGCAAACTGAACTCAACAACACATTAAATGGATCTTAAATCATGATCAAATAGGATTTATTCCATGGATGTGAGGATGATTTAACATCTATAAATCAATCAACATAACATACCACATTAACACGATGAAGGGAAGAAAATCATACAATAATCTCAATAGATGCAGAAATAGCATTTGACAAAATTTGACATCCATTTATGATAAAAAAAATCTCAACAAAATAAGCATAGAGAGAACATACCTCAACATAATAAATGCCATATAAGACAAACCCACAGGTATCATCCCAGTCTTTTCTTCAGGAAAGATCAGGAACAAAGAAGAATGCCCATTCTTAGCACTGTTATTGAACAATGTATTGGAATTGGAATTGCCACCACAGTTAGGCAAGAGAAAGAAAGAAAAGGCATTCAAGTTGTAAAGGAAGTAGTAAAACTGTCACTATTTGCAAGTGGTATGATATTCTTTATCGAAAATCCTAACGATTACACCAAAAAACTATTAGGACTATAAATGATTTCGGTAAAATTGCAGGATACAAAACTCACTTTCAGAAATCTGTTAGGTTCCTATACACTAATAGCAAACTACTAGAAAGATAAATTAAGAAAACTATGCCACCTACAATTACATCAAAAAGTATAAAATACCTAGTAATAAATTTAACGAAGAAGATGAAAGACCTTTACTGTGAACACTTTAAGACATTGATGAAAGGAATTGAAAATGACACATAAATGGAAAGATTACTGTGCTGATGGAATGGAAGAATTAATATTGTTAAAATGTCCAAACTATCCAAGCAATGTAAAGATCTGTAATCTCCTATCAAAATCTCAATGGCATTTTTCACAGAACTAGAACAAATAATCCTAAAATTTGTATGGAACCACAAAAGACCCCGAATAGCCAAAGCTATCTTGAGAAAGAACAACAAACCCGGCAGTATCATGCTCCTGGATTTCAAACTATACTCCAAAACAAAAGTAATCAAAACAGTATGCAACTGGCACAAAAACAGACACAGACGAGTGGAACATACCAAAGAACTCAGAAATAAATCCACACTTATGTGGTCAATTAGTTTACAACAAAGGAGACAAGAATATACAATGAGAAAAGACATTCTCTTCAATAAATGATGTTGGGAAAACTGGACAACTATATTCAAAACAATGAAATTGGAACACTTTCTTACACTATATACAAAAAAACCCTACCTCAGAATGGATTGAAGTCTTAAATGTGAGACCCGAAACCATGAAACTCATAGAAGAAAACTTAGGAGGTAAGTAAGCTATTATCAAATAGCTATTGGCTATTTCAGTCTTAGCGATATTTTCTTACCACTATCTCCTCAGGCACATACAACAAAAGCCATAAAACAAATATGACTACATCAAACTGAAAAAACTTTTGCACATTGAAGGAAGCCATCAACAGAAGCAAAAAGGCAATCTGCTGGATGGGAGACGATGTATCTGATAAAAGGTTAACATGCAACATAGATACATAAAGAATTCACACAATTCAATATTGAAAAAATCCAATTAAAAATGGGCAGAAGAACTAAATAGGCAATTTCTAAAGAAGACATGTAGATGGCCAAAAAGCACATGAAAAAATATTCAACATCACTAATCATCAGGGAAATGCAAATCAAAACCACGATGAGATATCACCTCACACCTGACCAAATGACAATTACCAAAAAGATAAGAAATAAATGTTGGCAAGCATGTGGAGAAAAGGGAACCCTCATGGACTGTTGTTCAGAATTTAAATTGGTACAGCAGCTATGAAAACCAGTATGGCGTTTCCTCAAAAATTAAAAATAGTACTACCACATGATTCAGCAATTTCACTTCTGGTTATTTATTTGGAAAAAAAGAAAAAAGAAAAGAAAATACTAATTGGAAAGACATAAGTACCTCTGGGCTCATTGCAGAATTATTTACGGTAGCCAAGATATGGAAGCATCCTAGGTGTCCATCAGCAGATGAACAGATAAAGAAGTGTGTGTGTGTGTGTGTGTGTGTGTGTGTGTGTGTGTGTGCGCACGCACACACACAAACATATGGAATGGAATATTACTCGGCCATAAAAAAGAATGAAATTTTGCCATTTGTGACAACATGGATGGACCTAGATAGAAGATATTATGCTATGTGAAATAAATCAAAGACAAATACCATATAATTTCACTTATATGTGGAATCTGAAAAGCAAAACAAATGAACAAAAAACGCAAAATGGAAGTAGACTCATAGAGAGAAAAAACTGGTGTTTGCCAGAGGAGAGGGGAGTGAGGGATGGGAAAATTGAAGGCAACTAAGAAGTACAATCTTCCAGGTGTAAAATAAAATAAGACCATGCGGAGTAATGTACAGCACAGGGGATATAATCAACAGTATTCTAAAAACCTTGTATGGTGACAGATGGTAACTAGACTTATTGTGGCAATTATTTTGTAATGTTATATGAATGTCAAATCACTGTTTAAACCTGGAAATAATATAATATTGTATGTCTATTATACTTCAATTAAAAAATAAAAATTTTGAAAAATGAAATAGATCTTTGGGCAGTACAATTCCTCCTTTCTCTTACAACTTTCCCGATTTAGTTTCCTCTCTCACCTGCAACATACGAACAAATGTACTGATTTGGGAACACTCAAAGGAAGTCAAGATATAAACTAATAAGTAAAAGGACAGAAAATTCTCTTCAGTTTTTGGAAATCTGAGAGTGTGGTTTTTTAAAAAATAAAACTTGTGAAGACATAGGAATCATACTCAGGAAATGAAACTGGTTTGACATAGTGTCAAATTATATTTATTGATGATGTCCCCAAATAATTTCCAAATTCACTCCTAGAGTTTTGTGGAGAAATGTCCAGGAGTCATTCCTGCAGATACCACTAGCCCTGAATGGATTCAAGTGGGGAGACAACCACAGTGCATAGAACAAACAATGGCTTTTCCCTCACATACACCAGTGCTGTCCCCATGGGGCAGCACTATATACTGTAACCATTTCGGAGTGATCTTACCTTCACGTTCATGCTGGGACCCATCTCTGTAAAATACTATCATGCTGTAATATAAGCTTGTAAAATACTCAGTTCAGTTCTGCTTAGCCCTTTTCAAAACCCAAACCTTTAAAATTTATCTTTTCTATCTCAGTTTCTTCCCCTATCTACCTCCTCATATAAGGTCTCTGACTGGTCCTATCACTATTTTCCTTGCTAGGAGGCGTAGTTATCAGTAACAAATAAAACATTCTTACTTTTCAAACAGATATTTTATTTTAAACAGAAAAATCTGAATTCTTTTGAAATACCTTTATTTTAGCAAGTGTACCTTTGACTCTTTAGTGGATGTAGGATTTTACGTTTTTATTCTCCACAAAATAATTTCTATTTTTTTCTTTCTGCCCTGGCATTCCAGAGCTCTAGCTTTGAAAACAGAACCTGGAGTTCAGAAAACCCCCGCACATTTATTGGCCTTGAAAGTATGCAACACAGCTAGCCACATAATTGAAAATAATAAGGCCACGATAAATGGGATGGCCCCAGGGTAAAACACCCAAGGGACTCAATTGGTGTCACTTTGCATCAATGTCCATGCATCATGGTAATTGAGGTAACATAACCAATTACCACATTTTAATTAGAGTTCTAAGAACTTGAGAAAATTTGCAATGATGAGACAGCTCACTTTTAAAATGAAAAGAGAAGGAAGGAAGGGAAGGAAGGAAGGAAGGAAAGAAGGAAGGCAGGCAGGCCTACATAATATGTTACTCAAGCTTGTTTCTTATAAGCAGAGGTTGCATAAAATGATGTTTTGTGAGTCTTCTTTATTTCCAATGCTTTTTCTATCTCTCAATCTTATTATTTGGTGATGTGCTTTGAGAAACCAAGTATTTTAAAATGCTCTTTTGTGACTAAAATAATAGCACTCTCACCCAAATTTGACTGATGGTTTTAGAAATTTATGACCAAAGAAATTCTCAGAAAGTGGCCTTGGGTTATGATTTCATTTCCTATCTAAGTGTCTCCCACCATTGTAACTTGGAGATTCATTCTAAGGTTTAAGTCAGTGTCTGAACACAGTGACACATTATTAAATTACATATTTCTCTGGCTCTGGTTGCTAAACAAAAATAGACCTAGATTCCACCCCACCCCCCTCAAAAAAATTAAAGGCAGAAAGAATTACTGCATTTAGAAAATAATTTTGACTTGCGGCAATTATTTTTATAAGGCTAGAGTTTAAGTGAAAAACCTCCTGTAAAATTTTAGTGCTGCTACATAATCAAGTAATTATGTAATTACTTGTACTTAATTACTTACAAGAGAGATGGTTGTTAAAAAATCTTTATACATGTCAAAAACAGCTTTCTTCTTTAGAGTATTTCTAGCCAAGCTTCAAATACCAAAAAGCTCTTTTAAAAGTAATTTCCAATAAATTTCTTTTTCTTTCAAAAATTCCTTACCATTTTTTTCAGATATATGAAAGTGCATTATACACAGCTCTCTATTCCCTCCCTCCTGTTTCCACTCAGCAAGAAAAAGAAAGGAAGGGAGAGGGGAATGAAGGAAGAAAGAAGGAAACAAAGAAATGCTTTTAGATTTCAGTTGAAGGGGCTGATGTTAAATATAAGATACGTGTCCTTAATGTGAGGATTTCCAGTAGGCAAGAGTAGATTTTCAAGGGAAGTCGAGAAATTTCCTTTCCTTGAGTATTGCAGTAGAATGCCGTGGCCAAGAGCTTAGTCCAGACTTTGCCACCTAGCAGCAATGTGATTGTGGCAAACTTCCTAGCTTTTCTATGCTTCAGTTTCTTCATCTATAAGGTGGAGGTAAACAATGATACCTCAGTTTATGTGAGGTTTAAATGAATTAATAGTTGCAGAGTTCTTTGAATAACTCCTGCCTTAGAGTCAATAAATGTTAGCTGCTATTATTATTTATTACAGGGACTGAGTCTTATTATCTTTGTAATAGATTAATAGATTATCTTTGTAATAGATTCTATTTCTTTGAAATAGAAATCAATACATTGCCTGGCATACTGGGCAATGAATATATTTTTGCTTAATAAACACATGAGCAAATGGCAGTAAAGTAAGTAGTAGCGGAGGAAATCTTGTGCAATAGATTCCATGGATGACATAACCTCTCCTTTCCAGCCAGAATTGGCCAAACCTAAACCAGTTAAATTAATTCTAGACACACCCCTCTCAGCACTGGTTGACTTTATTTCTCCATTGTTCTCTTATTTTTACTCTAATTGATGTTTTCTGTTTCTGGCTAAAATTGCTTTTTTCCGCTCAGTTTTCTAAGGTAGGAGCTTAGTTTATCAATTTTTAGATCTCTCTTCTTTTCCTAATACATACATTTAACGCTATAAATTTCCCTCTAAGCACTACTTTTGCTGCATCTCACAATCTTGATGAATTGTATTTTAATTTTTATTTAGTTTAAAGTGTTTAAAAATTTCTCTCGATACTTCTTTAACCCATGTGTTATTTAGAAATGTGTTTTTAAATCTCCATATATTTGAGGATTTTTCAGCTGACTTTCTGTTACTGATTTCTAGTTTAATTCCCTTGTGGTCTGAAAGCATACATTGTAGGTATGATCGCTGTTTTTTTAAATTTCTTAAAGTGTATGTTGTGGCTCAGAATATGGTCTGCCCTAGTGAATGTTCCATGTGAGTTTGAGAAGAATGTGTATTCTTTTGTTTTGAGTGAAATTTACATAAATGTTAATTAGATTTAGCTGCTTGATGATGCTATTCAGGTCAGCTGTATCCTTACCGGTTTTCTGCCTGATTGATATATCAATTACTGAAAGAACAGAGCTAAGATGGAGTCCTCAGCACTGGTTGAAATCCGGCTATAATAATGAGCTTTCTGTTTTTCCATGGAGTTCTATCAGTTTTTGCCTCACGTATTTTGATGTCCTCTTGTTAGAGGCATACATGTTTAGGATTGTTGGTTCTTCTTAGAGTATTGATCCCTCCATTATTATGCCCCTCTTTATCTCTGATAATTTTCCTTGTTTTCTGAGTCTGCTTTGTCTGAAATTTATAAAGCTAGTCCAGCTTTCTTTTGATTGATGTTAGCATAGTATATCTTTTCTGCATTCTTTTAACATTTCTGAATTTTTGTATTTAAAGTGGGGTTCTGTAGACGGCATATAGTGGGATTTTCTTTTTTTATCTACTCTGAAAATCTCTTTTAATTGCAGTACTTAGACCATTCACATTTAAAGTGATTATTAATATAGTTGGATTCATATAACTATTTTCTCTTCATTGCATTTGTTCTTGATTTCTTTTCCTTGTTTTCCTGCTTTTTAAAATTGAAATGGAATATTTTGTATTATTTCATGTTGTCTTCTCTCTTAGCAAATCAAAAATTGTAGTGGTTGTTCTAGAACTTTCAAGACACATGTTAAACTAATCCAAGCCTGCCTTCAAATAACACTATATCTTTTCACATATAGGTAGTGCAGGTAACTTATAACAAGAGTTTTCTCTATTCTTTCCACCTATCCCTTATGATATCACTGCCATTCATTTCCCAAAACATTGTTACTATTACTACGTTAAATAAACAATATCTTTTAGCTCAATTAACAATAGGAAAAATGATTTTATTTTACCTTCATTTATTCCTTCTCCATTCCTTTTTCCCTTTTCTGATCTACATAGTTTTCCATCCTCCTAAAGAACGTCTTTTAACATTTCTTGCAGGGAAAATCTGATGACAATAAATCTCCTCAGTTTTTGTTTGTGAAAGAAAGAAAGGAAAGAAGGAAGGAAGGAAGGAAGGAAGGAAGGAAGGAAGGAAGGAAGAAAGAAAGAAAGAAAGAAAGAAAGAAAAAGAGAAAGAAAAAGGATTTTCTCTTGTGATAATTTATATGTTTCATTCCAGTTTCTTCTTGCTTGCATGGTTTCTGATGAGAAGTTCACTGTAATTCTTGTCATTGTTCTTCCATAGGTCAGGCATTTTCCCCCTCTGACTTCTTTCAAGATTTTCTCTTTGTCTCTGATTTCCTACAGTTTGAGAATATGATAGGTTAGTTTGGTGTTTTTCTTGATTCCTGGCTCTGGGTTTGGTCTCTGTCATTAATTTTGGAATATTCTCATTCATTCCACTTCAGATATTTCTTGTTCTCCATTCTGTCTTTCTGCTCTTTATGGTGTTCCAATTACACATCTGTTGTATCCTTTGAAATTATCCCAAATTTCTTGGATGTTCCATTCTTTTTTAGCACTTTTTTTCTCTTTGCATTTAGGTTTGGAAGTCTTTATTGACTTATCTTCAAGTTCATCAATTATTTCCTTGGCCATATCCAGTCTAATGATATAAGTCTATCAAAGGCATTCTTCATTTCTTCATAAGAAGAAATGATATAAGTCTTATAATGATATAAGTCTACCAAAGTCATTGAACATTTCCTATTGGTTCATTCTTGGAATTTCCATCTCCATGCTTATACTACCTGTCTATTCTTGCATGTTGTCTACTTTTTTGATTATAGCCCTTAATATGTTCATCATAGTTATTTAAAAATTTCTGACTGCTAATCCCCAAATCTATGTCATATGTGGATCTGATTCTGATGCTTGCTTTGTCTCTTTAGACTGTTTTACTTTTTTCTTGCCTTTTAGCATGTCTTATAATATTTTTGTGAAAGCTGGACAGGGTATATCAGGTATTAGGAATTCAGGTAAATAGGACATTAGTGTAAAGTTTTATGTTAATCTGGCTAGGAATTAGGCTATATTTCATGTTTGCCATAGCTGTAATTCTTTAGTGACAAACTTCAAACTTATTTAGTGTCCTTGTTTTTATCTCCTCTATTGCTTTTGAGGTTTCCTAAGAATTCTTAAGATATTTTACCACTCTTTTAGGTGTAATACACTCTCTACTGGCAATCTATGTGGTGTAGATAATGAGTAGGGGAGAAGGAGTGTTTTATAATTTTAAGATTAACTCTCAGTTTGGGGCACCTGGGTGGTATAATCACTTGAGCATATGACTCTTGGTTTTAGCTCAGGTTGTGATCTCAGGCTCACGAGATCGAGTCCCGCATTGGGTTGCATGCTCAGTGCGGAGTCTGCTTCAGATTCTCCCTTTCCCTCTGCCCTTCCCACTTGTGCACTCTCTCTCTCCCTCTAAAAAAAAATGAATAGATCTTAAAAAAAAGATTAACTCTCAGTTTTAGTGGGCCTGTGCCCTTGGGCTATGTCCTTCACAAGTGTTTTTAGCTTCCCCACACCTTACGGGACATAGGAAAGCTAGGATTCTGACCAGTTTATGGCTCTAATAGCTTCTGCTTTAGGTAAGTAGATCTCATCTGTGATTATCTGGAGTTGCCTGTGTCTACAGATTTCAGGATGTCAGTTTTCCTGGCAAGATCGGTACTTGGTTGGGTCCAAGAAAAGTCATTGGCTTTCAGTTTGTTTAGCTTTTCCTTCTTTTGAAGACAGGAGTGACAATATCCAAAGCTCTTTACCTATCAGAGTTAAAGTCAGAAGCCCTTAGCACTAGTTGAAATGAAGTGTTCTAGGGGGCGCCTAGGTGGCTCAGTCAGTTACGTGTCTGCCTTGACAGATTCTTGGCAGATCATTGATCAGGAGATAAGTCTCAATCTGGTATAAATCAGAAATGTAAGAGAAATCCATTTCTCAGTTCTTAAGTTCTGTTCTTCTGAGGGAGAATGTGTGAGATTCTCCAGTCTGTATCCTCCAGTTCCATTTTGTATTAAAATCCTTTCACACTACATCAACCGTTTGCCCTAATAATTGTCCATCCAATTAGTTCTAAATACTCAAAAAATGGGCAAAGGATATGATCAAATGATAAATAAATACAAAGTAGTAAATACAGGGGCGCCTGGGTGGCTCAGTGGGTTAAAACCTCTGCCTTCGGCTCAGGTCATGATCTCAAGGTCCTGGGATCGAGCCCCATATCGGGCTCTCTGCTCAGCGGGGAGCCTGCTTCCCCCTCCCTCTCTGACTGCCTCTCTGCCTACTTGTGATCTCTCTCTCTCTGTCAAATAAATAAATAAAATCTTTAAAAACAACAACAACAACAACCACAAAAACAAAGTAGTAAATACAAATGGTTACTAAACCCATGAATAAATATCCAATCCGACTAGTAATGAAGAAAATACAAAGTAACATAGTTTGTCAGTTGCTATTTTTTACCTATCAAAAGGGGGGGAAATTAATGACATATTCCTGTGTTAGGTGAGAATGCGTTGCAAGCTGGCATAATTATGTATTTAGCTACTTATCAATATCCTAAAAATTGTCACACCCTTTGGCCTAGTATTTATTCTTCTCAAATTTATTCTCAGAAAATAATCTGAGCCCTTTATATGAATATATCTATCATTTTTTTTTTAAGATTTTATTTATTTATTTGACAGAGAGAGACAGATCACAAGTAGGCAGAGAGTCAGGCACAGAGAGAGAAGGGGAAGCAGGCTCCCTCTGAGCAGAGAGCCCGATGCGGGGCTCAATCCCAGGACCCTGAGATCATGACCTGAGCTGAAGGCAGTCGCTTAACCAACTGAGCCACCCAGGCGCCCCCTATCATGTTTTATTTAAAAAATCAAACATAAATGGAAACAATGGGGATTTATAATATGTATCTAAGTAAACTGTGAGTAAGTTGTTGGAATATTTAAACCCATTAAAAATCATGTCTTTCAGAAATGTTTTTCAGGTCCTATTAGTTTGACTTTCAAAAGAGCTCTGAAGTCCATCCAGTTTTCCCTAACTGTACGGCACCTTAGTCAGAGCTACTGGCATCTCTTGTAAAGTGTTTAGGATACTACCTGGCACGGCGAAAGTGCTCAGTAAATGTTAGGTATTCCTTTTACCTGTACCACTGCAATAGCGTCTAAAGTTGTCTTCCTCCCATCAAGTGTTGCTCCCTTTCCAGTCTGATCGCTAGCCTGCAGCCCATGTAATCTTTTAAAAAACACGCATCTGATCACACCACTTTGCCTGCTTCTCCAGACTTATTTCCAGTCACATATCTTGTCTCTGCAGGCCAACCCCACTACCTGCTGTCAGGCCCCCAAATGCAGCATGTTCCCTCCTGCCTGAGAGCCTTGTTCCTTCTGCCTTCACCACTCACCATGCTGTGAGTTGCCTCCTAGAAAATACTTATTATCCTGCGCAAATCAGCTGAAGAACCAGTTCCTCAGGCAAGCTTTTCTTGACCTCCTGGAGTAGATCAAGTTTGCCTCTCATATCTTATCACAGACTGTAATCTTACCCACTAGGTAAATCGTAGCCACTAAAAGTTGTCTGTTTTATTCAGGACAGGGCATTCAGTAAATATGTACTGAATGAATTTGCTGAATATATATTTATTGAAAGAATGACATTTTCTACAAAGTTCATATTAACTTGCTTTACTCTACTTATTTATTTTTCTTCCTGTAGCCAACTGCCATTAATTCAGTCTTCATCGACCCACTTCTCCACCTTCTCATATATTCATGGTTTTCCCAACCAGAGAAACCTCTAATTGTATTTATGTCAAGTATAGCTTCCCATCCATGTATCTTGAATTAGTTAGAGGTGAGCTAAGATATTGAAACCCTCATCTCTCCTGGTGTGTGTATGGGACGTGGAGGTGGGGAGGGGGAATGCTGGGCAGGGTCTGTGGGGGAGCCCAGGCCATTTGCCTTCTGTAGTGAGTAATCTCTTCCTTCCTTCCTGGTAAGCAAGTCTATATTAGCATTTTCCATATGTCATAACTTGAAGAAGATTGGGAAGCACTGGTCTAGAAATAATAGGTATTAAGCCTCAATACCAACCCGCTGATCTTGATGCAATAGTCACATTTAAATTCTGATTGAAGAGAAAACATTTAATTGAAAATGCCACTAGGGTCAAATAATTTTCTTATCCCACTATAGGAAGATCAGATTTACTCTAATTTTCTTTTTTATTCAGGTCTAATATTATAGGTCTGTTGTTTCACTTGAGTTGTGTTTATGATTTTTAAACATATAAATGACTAAGTTTGCTGAATGTCAAGAAAAGATTTTGTATTGTCATCGAGGGGGTTAAAATTGAAATACCTATATTGAAAAAGCAAATTTTTGCATAGAAAAATATAGTAAAGCAAGATAGTAAAGGCAGATCCATAGGCCCTAAGTTGGAAAAACTAAAGGTATTTCAACCTAGGTGAAATATTCTTCCCGTAATCATAATACCATCAGTATATCACTGCTGATTATGCAAGAGTTGGATTCTGAATATTTAACCTATTTGCAAGGAAGGTTTGTTGTCTGATTCCATTGGGTCATGGAATTGGAAGGCAGATAATCAAGAGTACCTTGAGTACCTACTATGTGGTCAGCATTATTCAGAGATTTATCTACACAGAAGTACTACAGGACATGGTCTTCACCCTGAAGAAATTGGCAAGCTATATAGAGTGATACTAAGATCATATCAACATAAATGAGACAATAATTATTCCAAGCTGTGTTTGGGCTGAAAATGACAGCACCAATTACAAAACTAAATACAAAGCTGCAAGATATTTGACAGGTGAGTCTGTGCTCAGTGAATGGGCCGTACTATGTAGTAAGTATTCAGTGAACATTTGTTGAATGAATAAACAAATGTCAATACTAAATTGTATGATTCTATCACTGGTGTTCGAATCAAATGAGAGAGAAATCGCTGAGGGCAGAGTATCCAGATCAATCTTTATAGAGGAGTTAAGACTGAATTTTCAGAGACTTGGTGAGGGCAATAGAAACCACATTCATTCATTCGGAAAATATGTATTGCATACTTGCTACGAACAGAGGCATGGTGACATGAGTGAGCGGGGATATTCATGAGGCAGTTACTGTGGTGAAGGTCAGCTTTGGAAGCATTAAATTAAATTTTGGTCATTTTTATATGACCAGATTATGGAATGCCTTAAAAGTCAGTCAGAATAATTTAGAAGAGAGAAAAGCCACTGAAAGTTGTTGGTGTTTGTTTTGTTTTGTTTTTAATGACAGGACTAATACTATGAAAGGATTTATTTTAGGAAGCTTGGTTTGAGAAGTGGTATGTAGGATTATCCTGAACCACTTTGTTTTCTCCCTTCTGTCTTTAAAAAAATCTAGGGATAGATTTTTCACAAACTTCATGGGTGTCTATGAGAGTGTTTAGTTGCCCTTTCAATAACAAATCCTTCTGGTGAATCTCAACTTCTTTTTTCTTGCTGCAGTGTAATTCCATTTCTTGAGTTTGGAGTTTGGGAAATAGAGAACTTTTTCATTGTCCTAGTTGTAGTAACCTTCCAAATGCTGTGGAAAATAAGTTCCTGTATAGTCTTTTTCCCACCAGGTAAAATAACTCCAACTCCCTTGACCTTTCTTAAATGGTTTGTTTCTTCAATGTTAAAGAACATTCCTTGACTTTTAAACTTTAATTGTATCTAACTAACTAGATTCTCCCACATGGCCCCAATTTCTCCCCTTGTTTTTATACTTAAGCAAGAGTAAGTATCATGACAATTACTTCTAAATATTAAAGTACTAGAAGCTCCTAAGATAATATAAGAAAAGTCAACCTTGTCTAATGTGGGATAAAGAATTTTTAATTTGGTGGAAGCTAAAGATATCTGGTGTTCTCTGTATTCCTTACCTTGTCACTGTCATCATTTGTTAAGTGTTACCTTCTTAACTCTTCATATAGCTCTTGTCATCCCCAAGGACTGGAAAGGAGTTATGGCAATAAATATCTAGAAAGTTGTCCCTTCCTCCCTAGGAAGGAGGGGAATCTAACCATGAGCATGAAGGGTCAACTCCTTTGGAGCAAGCAAGCCATGGGCATGTGCAGGAATGAGGAGAGAAGAGACGTTAGCTAAGGATTCTAGGCAAGTCCTGTCCACTCTGGTGTTTCCAGCTGGAGCTTTAATGGGCCCAGGTGGCCTACTAGACCTGCCTACCCAAGAATCCCACTCATGGAACTGAAATTCTCAGTTAAAGAGCAATGCGCTTGGCCAGAATCATCAAGGGCAGCACAAGGGTGAGGTAGGGATTCAGGTGTCTATATATTAAAGGTCGTTCCTGTAAGATAGCTAACCCATGTCATTCAAATTGATTCACATTGCAGTCGGTTGAACTCACAAGACAAAAACACAGAATATGAGGGGCTCCAAAGAATCTATGCCTTTTTGCTCTCTTGTTTCACGGTCTGAAAGAAGCCACTTCAAATGAGGAAGGGAATCCAATTTTCAAAAAGCAATCCTTCCATATTTTTTTTTTCTTTCTGAGTGGCACTCATACAGTAGCAGTGGTAAAATAAACAACGATGTGTTGGATTTTGTTTCTCTTTATCTATATGACATTTGTGTCATCACCGGCGCTCTAATCCATATTCAGGTCTTCATGTTTGGTGTGCAGTAATATGTAAATTATCTTGCCAGCTGCATGGAGCAGTGTTTGTTTATTCTATTTCTTTTGGCACTTCACAGAACTGAATTTCTGCCAAAATGGGGCTGCTTTGGGGAGCACTATGCTCCAGGAGGAAGTTTTGAAAGGAAACGCACATCATAAGTCTTCACTCTGTGAAGCAGCAAAATCAAAACAAACTTTCTGTTTACTAAAATATCGGTATTATGAATGTAAAATAATGTGTTTGTTAAAATATAATGAGCATGCTGCCCATCTCCAGGATGCTCGGTGTACGTGGGTTTTGGAAATGAGGACACAATGCTGAGAAAGCTGGTACATTTTTATTCTTGGAGAGAAAGTAGGTGAAATGAAACAGACAGAGACAACATCTAGAAGTTTAAGGGGAAAAGAAATATTTCAACATGCATATTAATCTCTGGAAACACATGGCATTTACATGCATTTAAATGTGGACAGCTGTGGCGTTTAAGTGTTAAAAAATTTCATTAATGATGCATAGAGCTATCTACTTCTGTTGGCAGGCCTTTCAGTCTTCAATCTGACACTTCCTTTTTTATCCAGCAAGCTAATTTCCCCTCTTTTGTGAGTAGTAACTGTTTTCACACTACTGCTTACCCAGCAAGCCTCCTTATTGTTTCATGGTTAATTATCTTCTCCAGCTTCACCTTCCCCAGCGTAGGGAGCAGGACTGTTCCTCCCCAGCACTAATGAAAGCTGGGTTTTATGGATACACTGTGTAAATAAACGCAAGGTCTGATCAGGCAACATAATAAATGAGTTCCTAAAGTTTATGGAGTCACAGCTCATCTAGTGATTTTACTAAATAATGAGAGAAAATGATTAATTTGGTGGGAGGAGGGACTTTAAATTAGGAGAAAAAAATAACGCTTTGTTATCTTGGTGTGGAGCCTATCTGCAGATAAACATAAGGGATCTCTATTTCTCCAAGTGTTCCCCATGCTTCCTAATAGCAGTGATGATGTTTGCCGGGAGAATGTGTTGTGTAAAGTAGACCTTTGAAAAATATTGTTGATTTGGTAGAAGGTGGAGGTCACCTACATTATATTTCCCTGATTGCTTACTATTTATTAAGGGGAAAAAAAGCAGTCAAGGTTTATGTAGTCAACGTATGCTACGCGGTGCACGGACGGCAAACAAAGCAGAGATAAGTCACAAATGCTACCATGGTCGAGTGCCTAGAGTAGTAAATTTAGCAGGTCTTGCCCAGGTGATTAGCTGCACTGGCCGGTCAGTGTCCTGCCTCCCTGGACTATAAATTCAGCATATTCTCTAAATTGCCGGCTTAAGGAACCCAACCCATATCTGAAGGGTTTGGGGCTTATAGTTATTTTTGGTTATTTTTGCCTTTGCCTTGCAAAAGGATTTTAAGGGATTAAGGAGACCCTAAACCTCTAATATTGCTTTTTTTTTTTTAATTTATAAAATGAACTCACATTTTGAGATCATTTTTCCTCTAGAATGAAATTTACATGTCTTTGATTTGGGAACCTTTGATTTGTGTTACAGTTTGAATCAATGTCCCGGCATTCAAAACTCTCAAGTGCCTCCTCCATGAGAGACCAGGACTAGAGCTTCTATTGCAATCAAGATGGACTTTTTAAATCTAATCGGATCTTAGGATCCTTAGTATTTCTCTCTTGAGATCGAAAAAAGAAAATCCCCCCAGGGATTCTGTGTTTTTAACATGTCTAAGGATTCTAGGAATCAAAAGTATAAAATCTCTAGGAAACTTACTTCAAAGATGTTTATTACCTTATAGGAAAATTCATCCTGAAATTTCAAGCAGCTTTTCCAGCATCGAGTGTAACTTGTATACTCTCTCATCACTTTTATGGAGGGAATAATGACAACGCAAGGGAGGTGTTCTAGCAATTCTGAGAATGTTTAGCTCTCCCTAAGTCTGAAAGCAGTTACCTTTAAAGGAGTCTATTAAAGGTATAAATTAAATGGAATAAAATCAGGTAATAGGAACAAGGGTTAAGCCATCATAAGAAAATGGATCATAGATGAGCTTCCTCTTAATCATCTTAAACCTTGGGCCAAACAGATGAAAAAGTCAGAAAAGCAAGATAAGTTTGATTGATTGGTAGGGAGAAGAGACTGAAATTATATGTACCATTTTTGATAATCTGGTTTATCAAAATTGGCCAACATTTTAGTCTTAGGTTTTTTTTCTCTAAACAGTGCAATGTAGTAACAGTCTTAGAATTAAAAAAAAACAAAAACAAAAACAAAACCACCCACAGCTTATTTATCTGAGAGGAGCAGATGATTAAGAACTATAATAACACCGTGTTGGCTTTTAATATGTACCTTGTTGAGAATAAAAAGACACACAATTCTCTCAACTAATACGTACTTTGTAAAGGGCGTTACCCAACATTTGGCTTCTCAGGCAGACCTCAGCGTGTTGGCAAGGCTCTCCTTATTTGTTAGGCTACCTCCGGAGCATGCCACAAATCTCGCGTTCTTAGAATTCAGTCTGGAGTTGAAGACCCAAGTCTATGTCACAGAAAAGCCCGTGTGCTAGGAAACTCCGCTTGTTGACAGCTCCTTTCACCTCCTCTTTACTACGAATATGCTCTGTAGGTTTTAAAAAAATGTAGGTTTTTATTAATGGGAGATCCCTATCATAAAGGAGGGACAGGAGTCTACTTTTCGCTAAGGCAAAGGTGAGGCAAAAACGATCTCCAGCGCAAACTCCAGTGCAAAACTCCAATGTTCTGTCAGTCCTGACAGTCAGAAGGCAAACACCAAACAGCTGAAATGATGCCAGAAAAATGAGGCCAGATGTTATCATTAAGGGGAAAAAAGTTGTTTATGAGACTTGGCATGTGGTTCTGTCACTGTCTTCCAAGTAGGTTTACCACATGCTAGAATGTATAAAATGCCACCATGTTATTGTGGTTGGGTTTTTATGACTTTATTGAGGTTATGTCTCTTCTGTACTTCCTTTTTTTTGTTTCAGTTCTATATAATACTGAAGAGGTCAGATAAAGACATCCTTTTATTTAAAAATCTCTTCCTAAGTTCTTTTTTTTAATTCATTTTTAAGCAATTCTGAATTTAGTTACTTTCTTGAAACTCTAGAGAAAAATTTTCAGGGAAACAAAATAGTGACAAAGAAGAGAAAAATAACTAATTTTCCTATTCAGTCTGTTGTGAATATGATGAAAGTTTCAATATGTTTGCATATAAAGCGACAGTCAAGACAAAATGATTTATTTACCAATGGTAGTAGATGATTTTTTGAGTTACTTCCAGTTATAGGTTTGGAGTTGGGTGGGAAGGGACCTTTTTCCTACAGTGGATGCCTAACAGATACGAGTAATGATTTATACCATAATTAACGTGTTTAAGGAAAACATAGCTTGAAGCAAGGCATCTGACTATTGCCACGTAGCTTTAGTTCTACCAACACTGAGACTACTGCACCTACGAGTTAGTAATTTTGACAATATCTAAATGTCTTTAATTGACTGGCACAAACATACTGCTTCTTAATCTAAACAGCACTCCTGGGGGGCCGGCTTTCCAGTGAAACTGAAGTTGTAGAAAGGGAAGAAAGCAGTGCTTCTGTTTTGTGGATCCTTCTTTCTTGTGTGGAATTCCTTCCTACAGCCTCTTGATCACCCTGTTTTTTGAACCTTATACATTCTTTGGTTTCTGTGATTTCTCCACTTCCATTCTCCTTCCAAGACTGATGCTGGAGGATGAGAAAGGTGGTGAAGAGCACCTGGTAGGACAGGCTCCTGATTTCAACAGCAATTTTACTGTGGAACCAGGATTTCTTCAGGCTACTCTCTGCCATATCCGATGCTCATTCCTCACCTCCCAGCCTCTAGGACCTGCCCTCTCAGTGGTTACAAATGACCTTCTTCTTGCTAATTCAGTGGCTTTCCCTCACCTCCCATTCTTCTTATCTTTTCTGCTTTTATAACACTCTTAACCACCCACTGCTTTAAATGTCCCCTTCTCTCAGCTTCCATAATATTATACCAGTTCTGCTTGGATTTTCCTGCTGTTTGTTTTCTTTGCTCGTTGCTCTTCCCTCCTATGAAAGTACCCATAAAGTTCTATCCCATCTGTCTTTGCTTCTTACTGTTCCCTCTTCTTGCAATGTCCCCCTCCTCCATACTTTCTCTTGAATTCCTTTCTTTTCAACGTAGCCTATATACCCTTCGAAATAATAGACAATAGCAATGATGGCTAAACTCAAGGCAGGGAAGTCTATAGGGTGAAAAGAGGCAAGACAGAACTGTGAGACATCCTGTCATCTAAAAGGCAGCTGAAATGGATTTTATGAGGAGGCTTAGCATCAAAGTAACCAAAAGAGGACAAAATTTCAAGAAAAATGGAGCCAAATACTACAGAGGAATCCAGTAAAATAAGGTCAAAGGAGATTGGACTATCTCAGCAAATAAGGGCTCTATTAATCCCACTCCTCTCTCCTCAAAAGAGCCTGTTGCATCAAAATGAATGAAGTTGAACTAAGAGAAGTACTATATACAGGATACTCTTTTCTTCAGCATTTCTAACAATGATGAGCATATGCACAGACCAAACAAAGAAGGCTGTAATAAAAAATTATCTTTATTGATAATATATGCACCAAAATATAAATGAATTCAGAAATATTATCTGTTATAATATTTTTATAAGCACGTTCCTCGATAGAGTGGTGAAGTCCTGTTATGTTTGATGGTGTTTTAGGCTCTGAAACTCAACAGAACTGAAGACTCCTGTTGGCTTGTTTGTTTATTTTATTTTATTTTTATATTTTTAAAGATTTTATTTATTTGAGAGAGAGAGCACGCCACAAGCTTGGGGGAGGGCCAGAAGGAGAGGGAGAAGCAGACTCCAAAGCAGGGCTCAGTCCCAGGATCCCGGGATCATGACCTGAGCCAAAGGCAGATGCTTAAGTGACTGAGCCACCCAGGTGCCCGTTTTTTGTTTTTTTTTTAATTGGGGTAAAATTAGCATAACATAAAATTAATCATTTTAAAGTGAGCAATTCACTGGCATGGAATACATCCCCATGTTGTGTAACTATCACTTCTAATTCCAAAACATTTTCATTGCCCCAGAAGGAAACCCCACAAATGTTGGGCAGTTGCTTCCCTTCTCTCTTCCCCCAGACCCCTGGTGACCACCAATTTGTATTCTGTCTCTAGGGACTTACCTAGTCTGAAATTTCATATAAACGAAACCATACAATATATGACATTTTCTATGTGGCTTTTACTAAGCATAATGTTTTTTTGAGGATACTAGCTTTTAAAATTGAGAGGTGGCACCAGCTAGAAAGTCAGAAATTCTCTAGGTGGTTTCACTGTGGCAGAATGTCACCTCCAGACCTTTCCCCAGATCTCTTCAAGAGGTCGTGAGACCACAGCCAAGTCTTCATGCTATTCATGCAGGAAAGGTTTCTGAGAACCCACTTTCTGCCAGGCACTGTTTCAGGTTCTGGGGCTCTAGTGGAGATAAGACAGACAGAGCCCTTACCCTCATGGAGTTTACATCTGGGAGGAAAACCCATGATTCTTAATATTGGACTCTCTTTTGTCCCTGGGCCTGTTGAGAACTAAGGCAGTTTTTTGCTATTATAAAACTCACTTTAAAACAACATCCAATGGATTTTTCCTTTTCAACTATTTCAGAAATGTCTGTATAGTCAAGGCTAGGAAATATGTCCATGTCAGTACTCATTTTAGTGCGATTTGTGAGATGACTTTGGGTTTTACTTGTCTGTTTTGAGTTTCTGATCAGCTTTGTTATTGAAAAAGAGCATTCGCTAGAACAGTTTTTGATCATTAGTGTGAGATAGACTTTCAAAGCATTTTCTGAGCTGAGACAAGTTACTTTAACATTATTGTCAATCTGATAGATAGTGAGCAGGATTTGATTGCTCTCATGTGTCAGTTGTGATAGAATTTCACAGACAATGGACCTGCCTTTTAAAAAAAAAAAAAAGATTATTTTCAGGAAATAGAAAGTGCTTGAGTTATGGGCCTTGCTGAGGACTGGGCAGGTGTCTTTTCTTATCTGGTTTTTCTGAGGGATAAGCCCAGTCAGGACAGACAAAGACAAACCCACACCCCATTTATAGCTCAGTGGGAGTGAGTAAGGAGTCTAATTGATGTTTATTTCATTAAATTTCATGCATGTGGTTGTACTAAAGAGATTAGTCAACCAACCACCAGTCTTCATGCAAACATAGTTAT
The DNA here is from genome assembly GCA_028534135.1 of Potos flavus. Lineage (NCBI taxonomy): Eukaryota > Metazoa > Chordata > Mammalia > Carnivora > Procyonidae > Potos > Potos flavus. The sequence continues at coordinate 70,422,779 of CM052896.1, forward strand.
GGTTATTTAGTTGTCAGCCCTGTCCCACTTCAGCAAAGGGAATCTATGCTGATAGCTGCCAGTCATTGATGCCTACTGTGTGCCAACCCCCTGCACTCCCCCCCCCCCCCATAGAACTTGACATACATTTTCTCTTTTGAAGCTCCCAACACTCCCTAAGGTAGACCCAGTGTGCCATGATTATCTTGGATATACAAATTATGGAGCTGAGGCCTATTAAATAGTTGAACTAAGTAACTACTAACTATTAAATAACTTGCCCAGGACCACAGAGCTAACATGTGAGAGAGGGGATCCAGGATTCACACTCAGATCTATTTGAATTTCTGTCTTAAATCCCAAAATGGTTGATAAACATTTAGTGAACATTTTTGCTTTTCATCTTATTTCTTTTTTTATCTATGTTTTTTCATGTTAACTCTGAATCTATCTCTGCCCCAAAAGAGGCAGATTACAACAAACTCCAAGTTCTCTTAAAAGCTGTCTTGCCATTTTTTGAGAACTAGCAATTTATTATGGTTGTTGGTGTTGTTTTTGTTTTTAAAAAATTTCCACCTAAGTCAAATTTAGGAAAACAATTTTGCATCTAATGCTCAGATACTCTGGTTTTAGATTTGGAGGAGGAGGCAAGAGAAAATAATTGCATCAGAAAAACAGAACAAATATATGAAAGTTGGAATTTCCCCTTGTTTAATTTGATTCCTCCACCCTGATCCATATATACAGTTTCTCTCTCCTGTCCACCACCTCAAACTTCCCTGTGGTCTGATTTTTGCTCTAAGGTAAATATGTGGATCTTTACTCATTTACAGTTAATGATGTTTCTGTTTTTATCATTTTTATTTATTTGTATGTTTTTGTTATATTCCACTCTTCTATAGATCAATCTCTATTCCCAGGACTTTGCAAGTGGTATTGCTTAATGAACTCCTGGGTCTGAAATAAATAGGAGGAACACAAATTGCAAGACCTCCTAATGGTTTTGCCCATTTAGAGCACCAGAAGTTCGACTGGAACATTCCATTCATGATGATTTTTTTGACCTTCTTTAGTTTTTCAAAAGATGCATCTGTATCATATCATATCACTGTTGGGTTGTTTTATAGAATGTCGGGCTCCTTCATCCACCCACTCTGTAGCTGGTAATGTGTTTCTCATCTCTTATAAAAACCCACTTTGTAACCTAAAATTTTAAGAAAATCATAGAAATACAATCCTGGGAGACCTAATGCAATTAAAGCCATACAAGTACAGAAGGAAGTTAATTCTGATGTACGTTACTTGCTACAGTTGGAATCTTGATTCTTTCATCATCATCATCATCTTTTCTCCAGCCTCTTTTACTTTCTCTGTATGTATTGTGCTGAAATAAATAAGCTGCTTCCAAGAATTAAAAAAAAAAAACCACAAAACAGAACAACGACAACCAAAAACCCAGCACCAATTAATTCCACTTGTTTCTTGAGTAGATCTTGAAGGGGTCTGTGTATGTGTGTGCAATTATTTATATAGAGCTTTAGGTTTAGGCCAGATTCTGCACCTATGAAGCAAGTTTATGAATGAAAGAGCCTTACACAAATTAATTTAATTCAGAATTATCTCTGGAATTGCAGTCTCTCTATTGGAACCTCATGGACTACTCACCATCCTTTTGGTTTCAGTCAAATATTGTTCAATTTTTGTCTAAATCCACTTTTGATTTATCGCTTTATCAAAGACAGGAGCATTTATGCCTTTTAAAAAAGTACTGGGCAGTTTCTCTAGAAAAACAACAACAACAAATGGTTAATTAGCTTGAGCATTACTGGCTGCTGAGCTATCATCAAAGAGAGCATTCGACCAAATAATTTTCCTGCCAGTTACATCACTCCATACACTTATCATTTCTTTCAAGGATAACTTTTTAGTTATATAAATATCCCACGCCCTTCCTCTTGGAAACTTTCCGTACTTTCTTGCCCCCAGGGGATATTTTATGTTTGAAGCTAAATCTTTTTTTTTTTTTTTTAATTTTTTTTTTTTTAATCAAAGCATAATGTATTATTTGCCCCAGGGTACATGTCTGTGGATCCTCAGGCTTACACATTTCACAGCACTTACCATAGCACATACCCTCCTCAATGTCCATAACCCAGCCACCCTATCCCTACCCGCCCCTACCCCCCAGCCACCCTCAGTTTGTTTCATGAGTTTAGGAGTCTCTTATGGTTTGTCTCCTTCCTGATC
>CM052896.1:70425504-70468864 GCA_028534135.1 Potos flavus
CTGTGGATCCTCAGGCTTACACATTTCACAGCACTTACCATAGCACATACCCTCCTCAATGTCCATAACCCAGCCACCCTATCCCTACCCGCCCCTACCCCCCAGCCACCCTCAGTTTGTTTCATGAGTTTAGGAGTCTCTTATGGTTTGTCTCCTTCCTGATCCCCTCTTGTTTCATTTCCCTCTCCCACCCCCCACACCCCCCTACCCTGCCTCTCGAATTCTTCATATCAGAGAGATCATATGATAATTGTCTTTCTCTGATTGACTTACTTCGCTTAGCATAATACCCTCCAGTTCCATCCACGTCGTTGCAAATGGCAAGATTTCATTTCTCTTGATGGCTGCGTAGTATTCCATTGTGTATATATATGTTTGAGGCTAAATCTTGAGGAAATGGAGACTTTATTGAAAATATTGACAGAATTTAATCCACAACAGGAGGGAGTGAATGAGGGCAGAACAAATCGCATTTCTTTAATGTATAAAATTTAAAGTCCGAGGTCAACGATTTTCTAAAGATCTTGTCAGATAGTCCCAGGAATTGACATATAAAAAAAATTCCAGCAATTACAATAAATTTAGGAGATGTATAGGAAGAGAGACTTAAGGAGGGGAAAGGACAATATTACAGCCAAAAGTTTCATCTTTTTCCTATGGCAAATCTCCACTCCAACTACTAATTGAGCAAAGGATTTGTTCTTTAAGGTGCTGCTGTAAGTTTTCTATTGCCTGAGGCTTGCATTTGTAAAGCCACAAAGGCAGCATTTGGTCAGAAAACGACTGTCTCATGGAAGACAAGTCCAAGTTACAGACGTCACTTGGGCTAGGCTGCTGACGCACACCCAGATGGCACAATTCCTGCATCTAGTGTGAGCCCCCAGGTTTGGGACTCTCAGAGAAAATCTGTGCTGCCAAATGTTGAAGTCAACCAGAGAGTTTACAAAGAGAGCTTCTCTGAAAGATCAGTTCAATTATTTATTAGCACTCTCATAGTCCGGTGTCAGGCAAGATAGTATTTGAAATTAATACACTATTTGATTAGACTGATTGATTGTTTCTACAGCTGAAGATTTTAACATTCATTAGCCATACTAACCGGTCATTAGTGCTTCCTTTATCAGCAAGCAAAGAATAAACAGAAATCCTAATAAAAATTCATCACAGTGAATGTACTCCATACCTAAGTGAGTATGATGACTGTCAGTGTTCTAGATGAACTGCTGTAACATTGGCAACGTGAAAGATTTCTGTCAGAAAATTTAAAAATACCCCTTAATTAATGTTTACTTTGTAACTGGACTCTTTTAAACTTAAGTAGGCTATACAGATAATCTCTTACATATCCAGTATAATAAAGTGCTAATGGGTATTTTACACTTAATGAGGTTGTGTGGTATCCTTTAACTACTAGTTCCAGGAAAGATTGAGGGCTTCTTAGGAAAGTTTTGTGAATGTGTTCCTGGTGAAGCCTTTTACCGCCTACTGAGGAATAAAAACATCATGGCCTGTTTTTTCAACCAGACCCTTAAAATAATTCTGAATTGTATTGCAAATATGCTGACCTATTATACTGTATGACATCTCTCTCTACCTACCATGTCATGAATCCCTTATGGTTTTTAGGACAAATTGAAAGGAATGATAAGGAGAGAAGGTAGGCAGAGAGAACCCTTTACGAACTGACTCAAGGCCACTCTAGAGCAATGCTACATGTATTAAGCATTATAGCTACCTTATACTGACTGCCTCCTCAGCCCTTCACAAGCATTAGCGTATTAGTATTCAGAATTATCTCAAAAGACGGATAGTGCTAGCCCCCTTCACAAGGGATACGAAGAGATTGGTACTCAGAAAGGTTAAGCAACTTGCCCAAAGCTGGTTGGCAGCAAAGTCAGCATTTCAACCACTTTGCATTGTTCTAGAGCCGCGCTCATCTGCCTGATTACCCTGCATAAACATAAGCTGAGCTACGCAGTTCCGTTCGAGTTTCTGTCTGTAGGTGAGCCTGTCAGGGCCTGCGTACCCGTATCATCTCTGCTGGCTCTGACGTGAATCTGGACAGCTGGGCAGCAAGTGAGGATGGGGAGGGGATCTGGACAGAGTCCACGAGCCCATTCACCAGCTGTGTTCCAGAATAATGTGTCAAGCTCTACCTAAACCGAGTTAAAGCCAGGACATCCAAGGAAAGATCAAGGATCCCAACTGTGCTGGCAGAGTGCAGTGTAAGAGAATCTGGGCTGAGTCAAACTAGAGAGTCAGGACGTCTTCAGAGAGTTGTTATTCTAGGGCTGGAGGGGAGGGTTCCTGCTTATAATAAATAGGGGCGGGGCTGACAATAGTGAGGCAAGTTCACAAGATCAAAGTAGAATCTCTGTCATAGGAAGAGACTGGGGAAGCGAGAGAGAGAGAGAGAGAGAGAGAGAGAGAGAGAGAGGGAGACTAAGAGAACCGGGGCTCAAGACTCAGGGTCCAGTAACATGTAGGTGAGGAAATCAGCCAAGTGTTGTTTATCTTGGGTCTATTTGGGAATAGGGCCAAATTCTGAAAGGGAAGGCAGAAGAAAAGATAGACAAGCAAGGGTCTCTGGCCATGAATGGCTCTGCAGGTGGCTACAAGTCTATTCTATTTCCCCAAGGCAAAGGCTGCTTCAAGTGGAAAGTCCAGGCATAGAAAGGAGGGGGTCTGCCATTTGTGGCTGCAGATGGTATTCCACTGTGGACTGCAGAACTAAGAGCATCAGAGTGAATGTGCCTTCAAGATGTCACAGGCTGTACTCTTTCTACCTTCATTTACCTCACAGTTTTATCTTCACCCAATCCCAGGTTAAAAATGTAGAAGAATTGAAAGGAAATGGTTAATTCCAAAAATTACAACTTGACTCTAATAATCTTACATTTTAATCTATGTTTTTGCCTTCAGTGACAAATTACTATTGATAGAAAAACCCATCTCAGTAATTTTGGATGTTATTCCAGAGAAGAATAGAGCCAATAATTATGCTAACTTTCAAATCCATGCTTGGGGCAAATTTCTTTCCTGACTCTTCCGAGAGATTTTGAATGGATAAAATGTTCACGCTTGTGTTCCCTAATTCTTCTTCTTCTTTTCCCTTCCTCCTACACAGGAGACTTTGAATGTGATTGATCCTGGCTTGATGGATCTAAATGGAATGAATGAGGATGCCCTGGAATGGGATGAAACTGACATAAGCAACAAGTTAATTAGTTTGAATGAAGATTCAAATGATCTTGATCAAGAACCCCAGCCCGTCATGCCTTCCTTAAAGCTTGAAGAGATAGGTAGTGAGGGCCCAGGTTATGAAGAGGAGGCAGGTGACCGTGGGGGATCTCAGTATGCCTCGAGTATCACCGCTCCCTCCAGTCCACACATTTACCAAGTGTACAGCCTCCACAATGTGGAACTCTATGAGGACAGCCACATGCCATTTCTGAAAAACAATCCGAAGTTCACCAGCGTGACACAGCCTAGTGTTTTAACGAAGAGTCTCAGTAAAGACTCTTCATTTTCATCCACCAAATCTTTGCCGGACCTCGTAGGAGGTTCCAATTTGGTGAAGCCCTGCCCGTGCCATGGAGGCGACATGAGCCAGAATTCAGGCAGTGAGAGCGGAATCGTGAGTGAAGGGGACACTGAAACCACTACCAACTCGGAAATGTGCTTGCTCAATGCGGTGGATGGGTCCCCAAGTAACCCTGAAACTGAACATCTGGACCCACAAATGGGAGATGCAGTTAACGTGTTAAAGCAGAAATTTAAAGATGAGGAGGAACGCATTAAGCTTCCAAATAGCTCTCAGTCATCCATTTCACCAGTGGGTTGTGTAAATGGAAAAGTTGGAGATTTAAACAGTGTTACCAAATATACCCCTGATTGTTTGGGAGAAGAATTACAAGGAAAACATGATGTGTTTACATTTTATGATTACTCTTACCTCCAAGGCTCAAAACTCAAATTGCCAATGATAATGAAACAGTCACAAAGTGAAAAAGCACATGTGGAGGATCCCCTGCTTCATGGTTTTTATTTTGATAAAAAGTCCTGCAAATCTAAACATCAGGCTACAGAGTTACAGCCAGATGCACCTCCCCATGAAAGGCTTTTGGCAAGTGCGTCCCATGAAATGGATCGAAGTTCATATAAAAGTGGCGATGTAGAGAAGACATTCACTGGCATGCAGAATGGCAGACAGCTCTCTCTGTTATCCCACAGCTCATCTATTGAGTCCCTTTCCCCTGGGGGTGATTTATTTGGATTGGGCATCCTTAAAAATGGCGGTGACAGCCTGCAGCGAAGCACTTCTTTAGAAAGTTGGTTGACATCCTATAAAAGCAACGAGGATCTTTTTAGCTGTCACAGCTCTGGGGACATAAGCGTGAGCAGTGGCTCAGTCGGTGAACTGAGTAAAAGGACACTAGATCTCCTGAATCGTTTGGAGAATATCCAGAGCCCTTCAGAGCAAAAGATAAAACGGAGTGTTTCTGATATGACTCTCCAAAGCAGTTCCCAAAAGATGTCCTTTACTGGCCAGCTGTCATTGGACATAGCATCTTCTATCAATGAAGACTCGCCAGCATCTCTTACAGAACTAAGCAGCAGTGATGAGCTCTCTCTTTGCTCAGAGGATATCGTATTACACAAGAACAAGATCCCAGAATCAAATGCATCATTCAGGAAGCGCCTGACTCGGTCGGTGGCTGATGAAAGCGACGTCAATGTCAGCATGATTGTTAATGTCTCTTGCACCTCTGCTTGCACTGATGATGAAGATGACAGTGACCTCCTTTCTAGCTCTACGCTCACCTTGACAGAAGAAGAGCTATGCATCAAAGATGAGGATGACGACTCCAGTATTGCAACAGATGATGAAATTTATGAAGAATGCAACTTGATGTCAGGGCTGGACTATATAAAGAATGAACTGCAGACCTGGATCAGACCAAAGTTTTCCTTGACAAAAGATAAGAGAAGGTGTAATCTCAGTGATGAAATAAAGGGCAGTAAGGATGTAAGTAGTAGTGAGATGACCAATCCCTCTGATACCCTGAACATTGAGGCTCTACTAAACAGCTCCATAAAACATCTCTCTGAAAGTAATGGAAATGGTAAGAATTTATCCCACACCCATGAGTTAGGTACAAAGGGTGAAAATAAGAAAAATATTTTCAAAGTTAATAAAGACCCATATGTGGCTGACATGGAAAATGGCAATATTGAAAGCACGCCAGAAAGGCAGAAAGATAAACAGAATGGGATCTCGAAGGAATCGGAAAGTCTCGGTACAACTGGGAAGAAGAATTCAGGCAGTGAGCATTGTAAGTGTAAAGTATTTATGGATAACTCAGATGATGCAAATATTGCTGGAAATGAATTTGTTCCCCAAACTGTTAGACATCGTCCAAAGAAATGTCAAAACCACCACCATTTTGAAAATCCAACAACTGCTTCTCCTCCCACTGAGAAGTCTTGCCCAGAGCTGCCTTCAGAAGCCAGAGTTATCAGTAAGCAGGATTCTGATGTACTGAAATCTTCATCTAATGATGCACCAAGCGTGGCTGGAAAATCTGCTCGTTGCTGCCTAGCACTTGAACAAAATGAAGCAGAGGAGAACGTTTCTGTCAGTGACAACATTTCCTGTTGTGACTGCGAGCCAGATGTTTTCCATCAAAAAGATGCTGAGGATTGTTCCGTACACGACTTTGTTAAGGAAATTATCGACATGGCTTCAACGGCCCTAAAAAGTAAATCTCAACCTGAAAATGAGGCAGCTGCTCCTACCTCGTTAACTCAGATCAAGGAGAAGGTGTTGGAACATTCTCACCGGCCCATCCAGCTGAGAAAAGGGGACTTTTATTCCTACTTATCTCTCTCCTCTCATGACAGTGATTGTGGGGAGGTCACCAGTTACGTGGAAGAGAAGAGCAACACTCCAGTGCCACTGGACATTACCGACTCTGGCTTAGAAGACAAGGAGGACCCCGAATGCTTCTTTGAGGCCTGTGTTGACGACGACCCAGATGGAGAAGAGCCCTGCCTCTCCGGCCCTCCTCCAGATGAACCTGCTGTTTCCGGTGAGGCTGCAGTGCCCCAACAAACAGCAGCTGGCTCCCCTGAGTTCAGCGATACGTGTCTCTTAGCTGAGGAGGCAGACATGGTGGCTCTTTCAAGTCCTCCCCATCAGGAAGAATCTGATGTCGGAAAGGAAGCGGATGGTTTACCCCAGGCTGCGATCTGTGGGGAGAGCTCGGAGCTAACCGCTTCAAGGCTGGGCAGTGAAAAGGAAAGTTCAGAGAACACAGGTGAATCGGGAATGCCAGAAGAACATAATGCTGCTTCAGCCAAATCTGGAGTTCCAGAACTCTCCTCGAAGGCAAAACAGCCAAAAGACAAGGCTGCATTGTGTCCCAACCCCAAAACTTTAACCTGTGAAGAAAACCTTCTAAATCTTCATGAAGAGCAACATAAAAATATGCATAGGTAGAATGCAACCCTCTCCACGCATGAAAATCATCTCATTGAAAGGTATGTATGCTCCTTCTGTTTTAATATATATTCTTAATATATTTTTAGCATATATTTAATGTATATCTATATATACTTCAACTGTGAGTTTGAGTCAACAATGCCACGATAGGAGAGAAGACTAGTCAGAATGACTGGTCATAGCAGACATTTATCTGAATAAGACATTTAGATGGAAGAAACATTCCCAACAATGCAAGTAACTGTGAGGCAAAAGGGAGAGAGACGGTCACAAGCGACATTTTTAGTGACATTATCTTTATTATATAATTCTGACAAGAAGAATACTAAATTTGAGGAAGTAACCAAATAATTTAGGACCCCACATCCTGCCACTGAGGGAGGAAAAAAGGTTCTCCCAATTGCAATTATACCCTCTGATCAAAATGCATGCCCAGAGACAATGCTCCCCACTTTAGTTTCCTGCACACACAGCGGCCGCTCCCTCGGGTGCCTGGAAATGAACAATGATTAGGCTAAAGGCTGCATCTCCTGATCTGGGCCTTCCTTTTATGCTTCTGTCTAATGCAACTATCATCACATTTGCTTCCCCAGTGGAAGGCTGCGCTGTCACAGCTCCTAATCATGGCCAAGGCCGAGAACTCAAACAGGAGGGGAAAGTTGATGTTAAAGAAGAGGCTCTTATTTATCCACACACGGACTGAGAACAGGCCCAGAAAGCAAATGTGGAGAGAATACATGACAAGTTAATGGCGTTTTGATAAAAACAGAATTTTTTGAATTTTGCCTGAAGGTGACAGGCTGATTTCCATCAAAATTTTTAAGAAAGTCATTCCACTCTTCATATTTAATAAGACAGCTAGCTATTGATTGATAATTCCGAGACGATGGTATAGCTCAAAAAGTGACACAAAAATTCTGTTATTTTCTGAGCCCCAGTGATGAATATACTTTCTCAATCAAGTCTTAAGAAGAAAATTTGGCTTTTGAATGTGAGAGTTGTATTTCACCAAAGTATGAGGTGCCGAATGCCATCTCCACCCCCCACTCCAGAAGCTTAATGCTGTAACCTAAACTCGTGCTATAGGAAATGAATTACAGAAGCAATCTACCCTAATTTGTTAACTTATTCAAATAACAGTTATTATACTTAACTATGCTAAAGATTATCTTTTTTGTGGCAGATTGTTTATTTTTTGATGAGCCTAATTACTGATTTTCTAAAAGTAATTTACATTTATTACAAATACATCTTTTAAAATGTGACAGATAAATGTTGTTCCCATAATGTATTATGAAAAAAGTTACTATTTAAAAACACATTATTTAATTTGAAAGATGAATGGCAAACATCATTATTTTTTTTCCTGCAACACCTGTGCCCTAAGCTCATTAAAATGTGTGATTCTGTGTAGAGCTGCCAGAAATGGGGAGGGGGGAATCTATACCATATATATACCCTAAAAATAAACTCGGTATGCAAAACTGAAGAAAGACATCCTACTTACTAATATAGCTCAACTAATTTTCTATGTTTCAGACTCAATTTACAATTGGCCGCAAGTGAGAACAAAAGTAGGAGAGAGAGAAATGTATTTTCTGTGAAACATGCCAACCCATAATCACATTCCCCATCAGTTGCAGTAAAGCTGACCATTAAGGGAGAGCCACTGCAATTCGAGAAGCTGCTTCTAAACAAGTTCTATTAGTACCTATTGTTACTGCTGGCTCGGCCAAGCTCCGCAGAAGGGCTGGTGGAGCCTGGCTGATTTTTGTTTTCTGCACGGGGATAAAGGCTTGAAAGCAACACCCCTCAGAGCATGATGTCGTGTGACTAGGACTCTGAAGTCACCAGTCATGCGGAGACCCAGAGCTCCAGCAGCACTGGCCCTGGAGAAGCCCCTGGGTTGCACCCTTCCCTTTTAGATACTCTGGGAGTTTCTTCCGTCCATGATGTAGCTAGAGAATGGAAATGTGAATGATAAGCAGCTCCATCTTTGGACTTGGGCAAGCGAACGTGCTGTGCTGTTGGATGGGCACAGCCCTCACATTTCACGGCACGATGATGCAAAACTTATCAGCTAGCCCACCTGCCGGTCAGCGATATTTTGTGGAGCCCCCGAGATGTGGTTCCTGGCCCTGTCTCAGGCAATGGGAGATGCAGCCAGATTTTCCTTCTGCCGAACTCACATCGCCCCCAAGTGACTTGTGATCCGCCAGGGGCCATTTCAATAGCCATATTCACTGGTCCTATTCAGTTTTTTTCTGTATCACGCACCCCAAATATCTGGATACCTACATTTTTCATCTGTCCTTAGCATTGGGTATCTGGGCATAGATGTTTACATTTTGTTCAAATACTACCAACCAGGACAAGTTATTTAATCACAAAAGGCTGACATGCCATTGGTGTTAAATATCAGGAATCCGTAGTAAAGTTATTTGATAAATATGAGACTTCGTTTTTATAAGAGCTTAACTCTTGTCATTGTTCTTCCTACAAGATTCAGAAGAGGAAAAAAAAAAGCTCTACTTTTTAAAGCGATTTCAAAACCATCAGTTGGGGTGCTCTATCAGGATAATAAAATACACCGCATTCAGTTTGCCGGGTTTTTTTTTTTTCCCCCAGAAATAAGTTCTCAGATGATGAAATTATGTCATCTGGAAGAGAGCTACAACTTAGAACAGCAGCTACAGTCTGCATCTGTACCAAGAATTTTTTTCAAAAAGGTTTTGACGTTGTTCATTTACTGTTCTAATTAAAAACCCACTGACACCGTTGAATTTTTAAACATGGTCTCACACAGGATGCCTCTACACTGATTTCTAGGCACACTGCTGTGCTTCTCACTGTTTTCATTTCTGTGCCATGTTTCTACCAAAATAGAGAGGTCAGTTACAGCAAATCACATCAAAGGAAAGGTAACTGGATAGATCCAGAAATTTCTGCCTCATTTGGAGGAAGCACATAATGTATGTCTGGAGTGCCTCCTAGGACCTGCCTAAGAGATGTACTTTGCACTAATCTTTTTGCTGTATTCTGACAGTTATTTCTTCATAATCCTCATCATAAGCCTCTGATCTTTGGTGAATGATTTAACCGTAAACTTCAGGCTGGATAAATCCTGTGGTATAAAAATTTCACTCATCCCATGCAGCCAGTGTGTACTTTTTTTTTTCTTTTTGGTTTACTCTGATTTTCAGTTTTGTTTTGCTGTGTATGGGGTGTGTGTGTGTGTGTGTGTGTGTGTGTGTGTGTGTGTGTTGGAGGGACTGTATTTAGGATGCATATATTTCCTTCAGAACTTTTTACTCCATTGCTTTTCCTGTTTTATTGGTCTGCAGATGTGATTGTGGGTAGCTCATCGATTTTAGATTTTCAGCAATTACTTGTATTTATGAATGCTCAAGTACACACATACCCAGTAAAATTGCTCCTACTCAGTCATTACAAACTGAGAAAACTTTAAGAGCAAACGTTTCTCATGTATACAACATAAATTCTTATTCTGTTAGTTGGATTGATACTGTTTAATATGATCCAAAGCTGGCCCAGCAGGTTTAAAAAACTACTCTTGGTGATAGTGTATTAATTTTTTGTTAAACAATGCAAGTGGACCCTTACCAAATTTACCTTTAAAATCACTTTAATAAGTCCAGGTTCTGGTAGCTGTGAAATGTTTTTTAATTATCCAGCCCTTCTGAATAATGAGCTATGCCGTGCTAAATAACAAAAATTTTATTGGTCATCACCCATCACACACACGCGTGCGCGCGCGCGCACACACACACACACACATGCACAAACACACCCCAGATCTGTGCTTCAATCCATTTTGCCTGCCCCTTTCCAAGTGGGCCAAGTTGAAAGAACTGATTAGCCAGAGAGAATTTAAATACCGGCATATAGTAAGATCAGCTTTGCCTCACCCAAGGATTCCTTACTCAGTGTCCATATTTCAAGGGAGTCATGGCCTCAGCATTTGAACAATGCACCATGCTCTTTCTTGAGTTACTGCGGTATTTGTACCAAATTTTGTCCCATCTGTTCCTATCTCCCTGTTCTTGAGAACCTGCCTTCTCTCCCCAACTTCCTGTGACTCCAGCCAAACCACATTTGCTGAAGTGTTTCTGGCTCATAAACAGGTCACAAGATTATAGAGAAGGAGAAGGACGGAGGAGAATATTTAGTTCTAGAAAGACAATAAAGCAACCTGACATCAGACACGAGAACTCGGTTTAAACCCAGACAAGCAAACGCCTTGCTTTATTTGAGAGCTGGTCAGAGGACCTAAAGTAATTGCATCCTATACTGCCTGTCCCTAGAATTTAGCTGTTCCTCACATCCAACTTGTTGCTTTCAGCCCCTTAGAAATAGGCAGAACTCACTGAGTTTGGAACAAATTTGTATCTGAGCCATCAAGATGTACAGAAATAATTGAGTCATTCTCACTTGCACAGGGTGTCTGTACCTTAAATGAAATGCATTCATATCTGAGCTAGAAGCCCAAGTTACATCCTTTTACCAGCAAGGGGCTGAAACATTTGGGATTATAACAAAGCTGTGAATATTTCACCACTATATAATGGTGCGATTGTTCAGTTCCACTGTCACACACACAGTCCCTGAGGAAAAGGTTAAACCACCTGAGGGTCCAGGTTCCCAGGCTGTGAATCACTGTGGATATTTGGCTGCGTCACTTGCCACCAGCGGCCTCACATTTTCATAGTGATTTGAAGCTATCTTGAGTGTTCAAAACTCAGTTCACAAGCAAAAGAGTAGATGATATCCAGAGAAAAGGTCAAACTCGATGATTTTTCTTGTTTTCTTTAAAACCATGTCTTTTTAAAAAAAATCAATATTTTTCAATTTATTCTGAAACATTTTTGTCAGTAATGTGAACCTTGAGCTATTAAAATCACTATGTTTTGTGTATCCTTTTATTTCAGAACATCAGCAGGTACTTCCTCAGAGGGCTCAGTTTTGCGAATGAAACAGACATTTCTGATACCTTTTCTTATCACTTTTTTGTTTCTTGTAGATAAGCCTGACTCAGGGGTGGCCTCGAGTCCCACCCTGGGCTAGTCTGTGGTTACATCACGTCACTGCCATTTGTTACATTGACCTCTCCCAAGATGAATCTTCCCTCCGAATGCGATTTGTCCACATGAGCCTTGTGATCTGGATTGTGCACTGGTTTTCTTTAGGTGATTGTCTTTGAAGTTCGGCGAAGCTGCTTGTTTTCCCACAGATTCCTGTCCCAAGCTACCTCTACCAGCCCTGCCTCTCCAGCGAGACTTTTCCGTTTGCCTCCTCCCTCCCCATCTACTCTTTAAAGTTCTGCAGTCCACCAAATCGATGGTCCATTAAATTCACCTGTCTGGAATGACACCCCTTGCCGGTACTTGACCAATTTCATGTTTCAATCTGGATTTTTTTTTTTTATGGTATGATGCCTATGTTTATTGAAAGAGGTTTACCTAAAAGGCCAACATTTGATTTGATTGCAGCATACAGAAGAAACACTGGTCCTTCTTTCAAAATTAAGCAACTTTTAAAAGCGCCATTTTATTTATTTTATTTTAAAAATAATTATCTATGCAGCACTTCAAGAAACAACTATATGGTGTTGTATATTATAAACTGGTGACATTCTACTATTAAATTATGTACAACATTTTTGTTTTTTATGCTTCTTGAGGTGGTAATGAGAAAAAAGTTTTTTAAAAAAGTGTGCCTTGCTGTATTTCTTATACCATTTATTAAAAAGCTGCTTTCACGGTAAAATTATGTTGGTTTGAAAGGAGGAAATAGCAAGGTTAAGATGTGTGAATAATTTCTGTATATATGTATAACCAAGTACAAACATTGATGTATAATGACAGTATAAAATGCTTTCATGTTTATGATGTCTAGTGATGTGGAAAATATAAGCCTTAAACCATTAGATTGCATGGTAATTAAAATTGGCATAATAAACATAGTTTATTGGGGGAAAAGGAAAATCAGTGATCTCTTCTACCTGTGTTCTTTACTGAATTATTACATCTGATTCTGGAAAAACTGTAATACAAAGTAGCTTCCAAAATATCCATATTGCATAAGAGGCTTAAAATTACTTAAACTACACATGAAGTGTTCACAATTTTCAAAATCTTTCTGATCACTATGAAGATCTTGGAACACAAATGATTAAATGCCAGTTCCCCTAAACCAGTAAGAACCTATCCTAGATTTTTTATTTCTACTTATCATTAATGGTTTAATATTGGATTTCAGGCTACCTAGTCAGTCTCATATTTATTTTATTTAATTCTTTTGAGTGGGTTTGCTAGAAAGATGGTCTAGAAAATGACTATTTTGACTTAGACTATAGATTTCAGGTG
Organism: Potos flavus; assembly: GCA_028534135.1. Taxonomy (NCBI): domain Eukaryota; kingdom Metazoa; phylum Chordata; class Mammalia; order Carnivora; family Procyonidae; genus Potos; species Potos flavus. The sequence continues at coordinate 70,438,396 of CM052896.1, forward strand.
TCTTTGTGTTAAAAGCAATTAGCTGAGAAATATTCCATCTGGTCTTTATTGCTCTTCTTAAACGCAGTTTTTAATTTATATCCTAACACCTACTAAAGTGCCTGATACACAGTAGGTATTCAATAAAAATTTACTGAAGTTAAGTATTGAATTAGGCAGTATGGGCGACATGTACCTTTTCATTTTTAGAGACCTACACTAAAACATAAACAACTAGGAAAATAGGTAATGCAATCATTCATTCAACTGACAATTAATTAACACCTTTTATCTGCAAGGACTATTCTAGACTTGGGGGATGCATAGATGAACAAAGGCCCTGCCCTCAGGAGGCTTACCTACAGCACCGATGAAGTGAACACACAAATGAGAAGCAGTAATTGTCCTGCAGGCGAGGAAGAGAGCAGAGTGGTAAAAAGAGGCACAAAGACAGAAGTAGCAAAGAGGGATAAGGCCAAAGAGAAGGGCTAGAAGGGAACAGAAAGTTCGACAACAGAAAATGAGTGAAGTTTTATTGCAGCGGTAGTGGGCAAGAGGTAAACTGGGAGACTGAATGAGGAGTCTTAAAAAAAGTTAAGGTGGAGCTTTTGTATGTAATACGGTAGGTAGTAAGGCAAGTCTTTTGCACCTGATTTTATTTATCATTAGAACATGAGTATAACACCAAGAACATTTAAAAAAATACTAGTCTACAATTTTACCATTTTAATAACTATTGTTATGTCTCTTCTAATCTTTTCCATACATATCTAAATTGATTAATCATTCTAGGCTTCTGAATAGGTAGTAATAGTTCAAAAGAAGTTTTAGGCAGACATCTAGTAGTGGTGGTCAAGATGGTTACAGGGGGAGGAGATTAGAGATAAATGGCTCAATAGGAGGCAGCTGTAGAGAATTAGCTAGGCTTGAAATAACAGAGGACACAGGGTTAGTAGCCAGAGATCGAGAGTCTGTGAAACACCTCGGAGCGTTTGGGATCTCTGTTAAGGTACGATATATTTTACATACTGAGACAACCTAAATTTTCCTCGGGTAATGTCAAGGTCTACATCTACTGGAACAAACTGATATGCTCACTGAAGACCTTGCGGTATTACAAATATTTGTTTATTAATTATCTACTTAATATTAACACTGAATTTGTAAAATGACTTCTATTGAACAGTACTTTTTCTGGTTGGAAGGGATGGGATAGCTTCAATCTCTTGCTGTGTGTGGGCACTACCTCCCCAGCCATCCTTGAAAATGGTCACACCAACTCTGCCTACACCTTCTACTGAGTGACTCATTATTTGTTAAGGCAAGCTGGTTGAGTGTGTGTGTCTCTATTAGAAGGTTCTTCCTCGAGTTGCTAAAATCTACATAGTGCTCCTTTCCCTCTGCCTTTAATTTTGCTCCCACTTCTGGTTCTGTCCTGATGAGCTGCTCAGTATTTCTGCCCCTTCTTTCTCATGGCATCCTTGAAGATAACTGAGGCCCGTTACTCGTCTTCTCCCTGCTGCTGTGATTTCTGTTCTTCATTCCCTCAACTGCCCTTTACTTGTCATGATTTTCAGATCCATTTCAACCTGAGTGAATGTTAGCAGACAGAATCCTTGAAATTGAGGAACTATCTTTATCATCATACATGTAGAAAATATCTGAACATTTAAGTGGTTTTCTCTAAAAATATATTCAAGATATATGTTTATTCTATTATTGTAAATTTCAATAAATAAATAAATTAAATAAATAATCATTCTATCATCCTTTAGTGGCCCAGTCTAGTGCCGGAGTTATCTTGAATCTTTTCCTTACATCAAATCCAAACCTAAACTGTTTCCATATAAAGCAGGGTTCCCCCCATTTATTTATTCATTTATTCAGTCATTCAGCAAACATTCATTGAGTGGCTACTGGTGTGAGGCATTGTGTTTGGCGTTAGAGATACAAAGGCAACTAGAACACAGTCTCTGCCTACAAAGGGTTTACAGTTTTTCTTATGAAAGTGCCTTTCATGTCCTTGAATAGAGTGATCTCTCCAAATTAAGTGATGACCCATTTATTTTGTTTTCTATCTAGTTTCTCTACATTTTCAATAACCTAATGAGCAAAAATAGTATGCAGAACTATCTGAATCTGACTACTAGAAGTGAAATGTTTTTTGTATCTGAGAACTTTAATTACAGAAAAAAATTTCAGATCTCTGGTCACTGAATAAATATGCATTTTACATGACAGCAGAACAATTAAATTCAGGGCTTTTGAGAATCTGAATTTGATGATTTTGTTATGTTTGGTTCATCCAGCTTAGGTTTTACCCATGCTAAAATTCCTAGGAACAAGTTAGATGCAACTATCAAAACACACTGAAATAATCCAGCTACTTCTTATGGGTTAAATTATTTTACTCTCCAAATGAGTTTAGTATTATTTTAGAATTTTGATGAATACCTGATTTTTCAAGCATCATACAACTCTTATGCTTCAAATTTTTTAACTTGAACCAACTAAATTTACAACTGTCTTTTTTCTATACATTTCTTCAGTTTTTATTTCGAATAATTTCAGACCTATATAAAAGCTGAATGAATAGTACAATATTTGCATACTCATCACTCAGATTTGTTTATTGTTAATATTTTGCTCCATTAGTTTCATCTCTCTACACACACACACACATGCACACACACACACACACACAATTTTGGGTTGAACCATTTGAAATTTTCAGATCCTAACACTTATCTAAATGCTTCAACCTACATCATCTGAGAACAAAAGTGTTATTCTACAGGTCTGCAGTAGCATTCTAACACCCCAGGACTATAACACTGATACAAAAATATCTGATAATCTATATCCGATCTATATTCAAATTTCTTCAAATGCCCTAATAATGTCCATTTGCAGTTGTTTTTGTTTTAATTCCAGATCCAAACAAAAATCCTGCGTTGCTTTTAGTTTTCATGTCTTTTTCATTTTGAACAGTTTCCCTATGCTCTTAGTCTTTCTTTCCTCGGTCCTTCATAACTGACATTTCTGAAAAGTCCAGGCCAGTTTTATAAAATGACCTACAATCTGGACAATCTGGATGTGTCCAGTTGTTTTTTTTTTTTTTTTTTTCATTATTCAACTCAGGGTAAACATTTTTGTGAAGTACAGGGCATAGGTGATGTTGTGTTCAATAGCTACTCTTTAATGAAGAAGGAATGAGTCACTGACATTCTTGATGTGTCTTGAAGTTCACAAGTTACTCTTATAGCTCATGTTTTAGTAGTTGAAGGCGGGGTCAACGAACTACAGTTTGGGCTAAATCTGGCACACTGCATTTTATTGTTTGGCCTATGAGCTAAGAATGGTTTTTGCATTTTTAAATGGTTGAAAAAAAGAAGAGTATTTCACGACATGTAAAAATTATTTGAAATTCAAATTTTGGTGTCCATGAATAAAGTTTTATTGGAACATAGCCACACACATTTATTTACATATTGTCTATGGCTGCTTTTGCACTGTAACTGCAGAGTTAATGGAGGCAGAGACCATGTGGCATACAAAGTCTAAAATATTTACAAAAATATTTTTGGTTCATTACAGAAAAAGCTTTCCCATTTCTGGTCTACAGTGTTCTAAATTCTGACACCATTTTCTTAAAGGTGGATGGAGTCCCATGTGCAAAATCAATGTAACATATTAGCACCTGCCATCATTATTTTTTGCTTTCTGGATTTTGTTGAGTTCTCAATTTTAGTTTCATATTACCTTTAGTAAAATAAAGTATGCCTTGTTTTATACACTGAAAGATTGTTCCACATCCACGGTCGGTTTAAGGACTTAAGTTTAGTTCACTTATTGCAGCCTGGCTTTGATTGATTTAGAGGGTTAGTCAATTACAGACTAAGTCATTAGTTCAATCAGAACCATCAGGAAAATTGACATAACCTAAACTCACTTCGATTCACTGATAAACTGGAATCCTTTCTCTAAATGTTTTTCTAAAGTATTTTTAAATCCTGGCCATTTCAAAGAGTCCATTTTTTGTTTTTGTTTTTTTCAAATTTATTTTTCATCCCAAACAAAGGTAAAAACCACGATCATTGATTGTGTAAGATACGCTTTCATTTCCACATGCTGGTCATAATTAACAATCTGAATTTGCCAAGGAAATAAGTATTCACCACAGACCCTGCTGTGGCCACAGGTGGGCATTCTTATTGAATAGAAGATGTTCAAAAGGTAACCATCCTTAGTACTTTTTTTCCTTAATTCACCATCGAGAGCACTACCACCTCCCACTGCCACATGCCTATGGAGGGGACACTCAAGGAAGGTTTTTTAAGCCACTTCCTCTTCCTTAAAAAGCAACTACATACTTTTCATATAGCAATGGCCCCTAAATAAGAGACTTGCCATGTAGTTGCATTTTCACAGTAAAATAACACACCGATGTGTGCAAGTCAGGCCCACATTATTATGGTTTCTTGTTGCAAAGACATTTTCGCAAATGCCTTGAGATGTTTCTGTTCCTTGATTGATGGGCCCTCACCAAAGCAGAAAATATGCAAAGATTATTTGTACTTGTGTTTTGAAGTAAAACAGGGCCTACATAAAGCAACTTTTCTCCTTTTCTTTTCTGTTGTAACACACACAATTTGGAAGATGTTCACGTGTGTGAGACCCTTCCAGGCTTTTACCATGGATTCATAAACAATTTCCAGTGAGGAAAGACCCCCCCCTTCTGTCCCACTCATAAAGGGGATCATAATGCAGATGAATGGAGTGACATTACTTTATCATAACTTTGAAGCAAACCTAATTTGTACTTTAAAAAATTATTTTTTAAAGATTTTTATTTTATTGCGAGAGAGAGAGAGAGAGAGAGAGCGAGCACAAATGGGGGAGAGGGAGAAGCAGGCTGATTAGCAGGGAACCCAGTGTGGAGCTTGAACCCAGAACCCTGGGATCATGACCAGAGTTGAAGGCAGATGCTTAATGGACTAAGCCACCTAGATGCCCTAAAAATTATTTTAAAATATTGGTACCTTATTATTGGTTACAAATCCCTTATGACATCATGTTTAAGGATCACTGATACTGAGGCTTGTGCTCTCTTGGTTGAAAAGTTCCCCAAAACCTGAGAAAGGACTTGGAAAGAAAAGAGAATCGACACCCCTGTGCATGGACGTACAGCCCTGGATGCTGCGCAGTGATGAAGAACTCAAGCTTTCTGGTGAGTGCGTTCTTTAAAACAAGTGAATTTAAGGGAAGCAAATGTAAAATGCAACAAAATTTGGCCTCATATTTACATTGAAGAAATGGCCGATTGTGATGAGTTAGCCCAGGTAAGTTCACCCCTGGTTAACCATCAGATATGGAACAGCAATGTCTTCCAGAGGTACACAAAACCTTTTGTGTCTCTACCACTTCCGCCATGTTCATCCACTTTATAGACCGTGACAGTGCTCTTTCTCCCTTCTACGTTCATTTTATATGGAAATTTGGAAAAGGATTACCAACGTGTAACCTGGTGTTTTTTCCACACCATCAAGACGTACAATAATAGATTTTGTCAATTTAATAAAAATTAATACATGATTTTATAAACACTAAAATTATTAAACTATTTCCTTGTCCTTACACTTACCCTGCCATTAAAAACACATCTTACCTCCCTGTAAACAAATGGGCCATTACAGGCATAAAACAAACATTATTCAGCAAAATTTATTCAAGGACTAAAATGATGGAAGGTATTAGGAACCTAAAAACGCAAAATATCCTCTCTAAATCCCAATATTCCCTAATCACTGGTTTATAAAAAATACTCTAAGGTGTATAGAATTAGTTGATCAAGTTACTTACACTGTCAGCAAGTCAAAACAAGTACTTCCCTGTGTGTGTGTGTGTGTGTGCTTGCAGATATGTTTCGTTTATTTTAACATGTCTTTTTATATAAAAATCCAAGTTGCTGAAAATTTATCTTGTCACTCAAGTGGTATGAAAATCAAATCAGTCTTCATATAGGTTCTCTTATCCCTGCTGATCTCAAATGACTAATGATACTTACGGCAAGGTTTTATAAAATGAAAACTCCCTGACTTTTTCAGGAAACAGTTCTTTTTTTTTACAATGTGCACCTGTTTTGGCTCTCTCCTAAATGAGAACTTTCTAAGTTCAGGATCACTCTCACCAGTAATGTCTTTCCTTGCAGACTGTATGTAGAAACACTTTTTAGAAAGTAAAATTACTAATCATTTAAAGGCTATGAGGCATTTTCAATAGGAATGAAATAATATTCAATAGGTATATTATTTTTTAAAAGGAAAACAGATTCTGATTAACTTGGAATAATTGTAAACCAGAATATTCTTGTTAACCTAAGGTTCTGCTTATTTAAGTCACCTGTGGCTTACTGGCAACTCGAACGTTTTTCAAACAAAATTTAATCTTTGATTTGGCATCACCATAGCGGTTACCACTTACTGTTTGGTATAATAAATGAATAAGTTATAATAAATCTGGCTAGGTTAGTAAACATACTCTGGATGTTATTTTTTAAATCAATCTAAATAATAATAAAATAACTCATTATCACCTAAGCGTTTACTATGTACCGGGCACTGGGCTAATTGGTGACACCCATTTACAATAAGGAAACTGAGGATGAAGAGAGCTAGGCTAGTTACTCGTGGCTTCCTTTTCATAAAAACAGAGTATGGAGGGAAAAAAGCTGTTTCAGAAACTCGTTTTCCATCCAGATAAATAAGGAGTTATTTTACAGAGTTCACTTAACATTCACATACATGTTGCTAAATTTCCTGTCTATATTACTTATTGAACATATAATTCATGCCAAAACTGAAGGAAAGACTTTCACTTAAAAATGATTTCTTATAAAAATTCTATAGGAAGAAATGATAGCTAAATTAGCACTTGAAAAAGGCCAAAGAAAATTATATATTGTATATAATTATGCCTCATTATGACCTCTGCACATTTTCCAGAAAAGTTAGGCATTAAAAACACACACAACAAGAACACCTTAAAGGTCAGAGCCTGATGAAAGGAAAGCTCAATAGTTAATCATGACGGACGAGATTAATGTTCTGGTAAGAACATAGATTTTTATCATTACATTTTGCTTGGTAAATACTTTAAAAGATGCAATTTCCCTTCCATGTATTTTGTTCATATCTGAAAGAGGTGATGGAGAGAGACAATTCTAGAAAATAAAACTTAAATCTTAATTTAATGACATGAATATGTGAGATTTGCTGATTCCTAGCATTCTTTATGTGATTTTTCTTCACATGGGTCTTTTTGCCCAAAGGTCCTCTCACTTTAAGAGTATAAATACTGAAGTCTCAGTTTCCAGAAAAGTTTACTTCAAAATTTCTCGTTATCTTCAAGAGATATTTCCAAGATAGCAGAGTTCCTGGATCATATTTGTCGGATTTCACCGTGGCAACACCCTTAACTATAAATATTTAAAATAACAAATTCAATGATTTTTTTTTACTTTTTATAATAAAATAAACTTCAGGTTTACAAACTATTGCAAAAATAAAAATAGTACACTTTCGCCAGGTTTACCTATTGTTAATATCTTACCCCATCTGTTTTATCATTTTTTTTATTTCTGAAGTATAATTAACATCAAATGTTATATTAGTTTCAGAAGCATAACATATCGGTTCGACAATTTTGTGCATTACTCAGTGCTCCCCATGATGTGTCGTCACCGTCACCATACAACATTGTTGCAATATTATTCACTGTCTTTCCTATACTGTACTTTTCATCTTTGTGACTTAGTTATAACTGGAAGTTCACACTTCTTAATCTCCTGTATCTATTTCACCCATCCCCCCATTCACCTCCCCTCTGGCCACCACCTGTTTGTTCTCTGTACTTAAGAGTCTTGGGATTTTTTGTTCATTTTTGTTTAAATTCCACATATAAGTGAAATAATACAATATTTGTCTTTCTCCCCCTGACTTACTTCACTGAGCATAATACCCTCTGGGTCCATCCATATTGTCACAAATGGCAAGATCTCATTCTTTTTTATGGCCAAGTAATATTCCATTGTATGTATATACTACATCTTCCTTATCTATTCATTTATCAGTGGAGACTGGGTTGCTTCCATAATCCGGCTATTGAAAATAATGCTGCAGTAAACATAGTAGGGCATCTGTCTTTTCAAATTAGTGTTTTTATTTTCTTTGAAAATAAGTTACATGCATCATGGCCTTTTATCCCTAAATATTTCATTGTGTATTCCTTAATATGGATATAGGTATATTCTCTTAATAACCATAGTACAATTATCAACCTCAAAAGTTTGTATTGATATTATGGATTTATCTAATCTACCTTTCTCGTTCCAATTTTGTCAGTTTCCTTAATAATATCTCAGAGCATTTTGTCCTTCTTCACTATGCAAAGTAGGTATTGAATTTAGTTGTCGTATATCTTTAGCTTCCTTTAATCTGGAAACATTGCCCCAGCCTTTTTTTTTATGACATCGATAATTATGAAAAATAGATTTCTCCTAACCCCTTTTAAAAATACATTATTCCTCATTTTGTATTTATCTTCTCTTTACTCATGATTAGATTGAAGCCATGCATTCTCAGTAGGAATATTGGTGTTCTGTCCTTCTTGGGAACCATATTGGGAGACACACAGTACCATATCTGGGTACCATATCTGGTACCCATATGGGGTACCATATCTGTCCCCCATTAGTGATGGTGATTTTGATCATTTTGTGGAGGAACACTTTAAATCCAGCAAATATTCTGCTCTACCTCAAAAATTTTCCATATATTTAGCATTCGTTGATAATTCTTGTCTAATCTGATCCTTGCTAAGATGTTTGCAAAATTATGATTTTCCATTGATTTTCCAATGCTACCATTTACCAATCAGTTTTGGTATTCCACTGTAAGTTAGAGCCTTCCCTTATCCCCTATTTATTTATTTATTTATTATAGATAAAAATTCATGAACTATTTCCCCATTATTTATAATTCATTACTGCACTTAAATTATTTTGGTGCAGAAATTGTCCCAGATTTGGCTAGTCTGAGCCTCTTCAATCTAGCTCTTGAATTCTTATGCCATCTTTTAAGCGATCCATTAGTTTCTGGTATAATAAAGTGTTCCAGTCTAATCTTGTACCTACCTGCCCCAATCCTTTAATCAGCCATTTCTCTGCAGAGCCTTAGTTCTTTTTAGTAAGGACTGATTAGAGACAAAGATCTGAGTGCTGGGTGTACTTATGGTTATGGGGCTGTCTGTGCTCCGACAAAGCTAGGAAATACATGAGAGATTTCTTTAAGTAAGGTGTTGGTGTAAATGGTCCTATCTGCTCTAAGAGCAGCTATGCTTTGAGTCCATGATTTCATGCTTCTCTTGATTTTCCTTTAGAAGTTATCCCTATCCCCCGGACTCTCAGTTACACTCTGTGCCACCCCTAACCCTAACAACTGGAAACTTTTCCTAGGCCTAGAAACGTGCTCGAATATCATCAAGCACTTCTCTCAGGAGGGTTGCTTCTGTGCACTACAGCAAGACGCCCAGCTGAAGGGGCCAGTCAGGATAAAATCCATCCAATATTCTGCTGGCCAAGTCATGCCGGCGCTCACATGGGAATATGTCTACTTAGGGTCAAGTTTTCATCATGTTCAGAAAGGCACTGTACAGTCTAGCAGCATCTTGGTTCTCAACCCTTCTTTCCCATCATGTTACCATCGTATCTGTCCAGCCTGCACCATGTGAATTCCTGGAGGTTTTATGTTAGCGTATCCTTCCCATTCATTCTCCCTCTATTGTCTTATTTCTGCCCCCACCGCTCCTCTGAGGCTGCTCAACCACAGTTCCTGAGGAAATTATAATCCTACTGGACAGCAAAGAAGCATCTGGTACTTGAAACCTTTCTTGAAAGCCATTTTTCTTTTGACTCCTGAAGCCAAGAATTCTTCTTACCTCTTCCTTTTTGACCTGTGTCTCCTTCCTGCCTTTTCTGCTATGGGTCTTTCTCCAGATTTCCTTCTTTGGCTTCCTCTCTTTTTCACTCTGTGGTTCCCATCAGAGTTATTTCCTATTTCCATAATTTCACCTCACCTGTAGGTGTAATTTTCCAGCATCTCATCACTAAGCTTGGTTTTTCTCAGGATTTCTAGGTCTAGGTTCCTTTTAACCAACTGTGTTTCCACCTGATGGTTCACTTCAGAGCACATACTTTAAAACCAAACTTGTTGGGGCCCCTGGGTGGCTCAGTCGGTTAAGTACCTGCCTTCAGCTCAGGTCATGATCCCAGGGTCCTGGGATTGAGCCCCGTTGGGCTCTCTGCTTGGCAGAGAGCCTGCTTCTCCCTCTCTCTCCCTGCTGCTACACCTGTTTATGCTCTTTCTCTCTATATCAAATAAATAAAATCTTTAAAATAAAATAAAGCCAAACCTGTAATTTTTCACTGTTTTATGTGATTCTCTATCATTAATATTTTCCCACTTGTTCAAGATTCAAACTCCAGAATAGCTCCGATTTCTCTCTCTCTCTCTCTCTCTCACTCACTCTCCCTCTGTCTTTAATTCCCCAAATGTGACTAGAAAGTCTTGATATTCCTTCTTCCCCAAATTTTGAAATCCCATTTAGGTACTTTCCATTCCTACTGCCACCTTGATGCCAAGACCCCCATGACTCGTGGTTCATAGAAATAATTTTTTAAATTCATTTTTGAGTCATTCATAGCACGTATCACTTTCTCTCACACATTTGATTTAATCAAGTCCTTTGTGAATATCTAAATTGGTGCCCTACTGCGGCTGAAGACAGTGCTTGTGAAATATCAGATGTATCCTCTTGAAGGTGGTTTATGGGATTCTCAGTCTTTAGCCTGTAGAAGATTCACCTGAAAAGCTTGTGAAAATGAAGATTCCCAGTCCCCACCTTTATTCTGATCGTGTCGGCCTGGGGTAGAGCCTAACTGTCTGTAAAACAAATACCCCAGATGATTCTTGTGCAGGTATTACGCCGACCGCACTTTCTAAGACTTTCTTCCAGATAGTCCCTAATCTAGTATTGACTCCATGTTGAACAGCTATTTCTCATATGTATTTATACATTACTTCCGAAAGTGATATGTGATGTGAGACAGCTTACAATAAAATTCACAATTACAGGGAAAATCATTAAGATAATAAAAGGCTCAAGCCAAGAAATAAAAACTGTGAAGAAATGATTATTTGAAAATCCAGACTAAAGGGAAGTACTGAAACTGAAGCATAAAAACTCACTCCGAGCTACTCAGCAATCAAGGTAAAGAAAACATGACCAGCGAGAGTATTCTTTATCTAATAAAAAATGACTTTCTACTGTACCTGAGCTTTGAGAGAAATTTACCCAGTGGTTCTTTATTTGGGGACCATTGACTAACAAAATAGGTAATATGATTTAAATCTTTTTTTTTTTTTTTAAAGAAGGCTGCATAGAGCTACTTCTTTCAATAAGCTTAGATGAAAACTGAGGGCATAATACGGTAGCATTTTGGAGAATCTTGAAGATGAGTGAACAGTGGATTCCTTCGATAATCTCTTCGAAGTATCAATAGTCTCAGCCAGGCTTTTGACTGAAGATGAATAATAAACAATTCAAAATTGGGAATGCTATCCAGTTCTGTCACAGGTAGTCCCCACTTCTGACTGAAAAAAGATCTAATGTGTGGATGACAAAGATGCTGTTTCCTTGTGAAGATAAAAGGACTTGGCTGATATTTTCATCCTAATGGAGAGTCATTTTACCTCTGGACAATGGTGAGCTAACTGAGTACTTTGAAACAGATCAAGGACAATTCTCAAAAAGCATTTCAGTGTCTGCACAAACTGATGGCAATGCCAGAATTCTGTACCATAAAGCACAAAAGAAATGGTCTGCCTTGGAAGTTTTTGAGGATAAAGAAGTACCAAAGATCCATCTTGACCATGGAGGATCCTTAACATGACCCCTGTAAAATGTTTAATTTTGAGAGCAACTGTATACCAAGGGTTAACCAGGTAAGTTACACACTGTGATCCTAAGGAACTATGTATGGCAATCAGTTGAGCAGATCAGGTTAATATTATCCATTTAGATGTCAAAGTGTGCCTGCCAAAGTGGATCATTTGGTCTTAGGAGAATTCATATTTAGCGGCTTTTCCTGACATAAGTTGGCCGAGAGGTTGAATTGCTTGTCAAAGCCACTTCTGTGACCAAACAGGAAGGCATGTCATCAACACATGAGAGGTACTTGTCTTGCTGTGGCTAGGTCATCTAAAAACAACCAATTTATTTAGTTATAAAATTAAAAGCAGGGCACTTGGGATCCAGCCCTGTTTTATGCCATTTAAAAGAGACATTTCATCGGTCAAAAAGAAGCCCTTTTCCATCCATGTTAATTTGTGCCATATTGTTCAGCATTAATGGCTCTGAGAGAGAATTATAAGCCTTGAATCTCTGTTGAGATCATACACTTAGGCCTCTTTATGGATTCCATGTCCAATGATAAATCAATAAGTTCCATGAAAAGTCTTAAAATGCTTCTAACTGACTGAAAGACTGCATTTTATCTTCAGAAATATATTTGGCATGCTGATTTCTTTCTTTCAATTATCCAAACCTATTTCTCCATCTATCCTCAGGCCTCTTAGATACTCTCTTATAGTTGTCTTAACATATATCTTATAGGCCCAATTAGCTTTCTTTTGTATTAAATCATCCAAGGTTTTGAACAGTCATTCTGTAAATACATGAGTACTCTAAATTTGTATTCAAAAAAGGAATGAATAAATAGTTGGTAAATGAATAAATAGGTGAATATTTCCTACTTTGGCTGTGATCAAAAATAAAGTTCCTAACCATACAGTTTGGAGACTCAGAAGAAAGAAGCAAAAAGTCAAAGGATGTGATGAATGTGATCTCTGCCGTTTAACTCAAGAGGCTGTTTTGGCTTTCGGTCAAGAAAATTTGGAATCCTATCACTCTAGATTTCCAAGGTACAGATTTTGGAAATAGATGGGCTCCATCAGCACTTATCATGAAGTTATAGAGCTTGTTACATTGGCCAAGCCATTGCAATGTTTCAGTTGGATTCCTCTAATCTAAGTTCCTCTAAAATCTAAAGAACACCTAGAGTCTGAATCATGAAGACTCTAAATTCCTTAATTTTTTTCATTTCTGTCATGGCTTCCATGTGTGTATTGGAGAGTATTATTTAGCCTCCAAAAAGTTTTCAATTGATTGATAATACTTTTGTATTTAGATACTAGCTCTGTTTCAGTACATTACAAACTAAGTCAAGGATTTCTTGTATTTTTCACCTCATGACCTACTTAAGAAAGTGATGATCTCATACTTCAGAGTAAATGAAAGAGGCCAGTCATGGAGATAGGCCCTCTGGGCCACAATGGGGGTTGAGAAGATCCAACCTTAGCACAACAGAAGCACCTTATTCTGGTGTCTGTCAGAACCAAGTTTGGGAAGCCCTGGTCTTAAGTTTATAAACTCAAATCTTAGAGTAGTAAGAGGTTATCAGGTCTAGTTTTGTATTTCCAGGCATTAGATTAAATTACTCTAAATATCCAAGATAGTGGTGGTTTACTGTATGTTCGAAGATTCCTGAAGTCTCTTCAAAGACTGTTCTGCTTCAGGAACATTGTTCCTGTAGAGTCTCTGTGTCAAACTCCTTACTCTCTGAGCCTTATAGTCTGCTCCTTTATCTTCTCGTAAATTAAAGTTAGCATTCTCATAAAAACTATCCTTCAAAACCTTAAGTCACTTGTCAGTCTCTTTGGATAAATAAGGTCAATGTTTTCTATCTCTCTTCTCAGGGCTGATTTCCTATTTCCTCAATATTTTATTTTATCTCCTTTTTAAATTTTTGGTTCTTTTAATTCTCTGTGAGTTCTCCACATTTTTTTAAAATATGGAAATAAAAAAGTGGCAAATTATTCCACAAAATTCTGGCCATCACTGCATATATGCATATTGGCTACTCAACTCACTGTGATCCACTGACATTCTCATGTATTTTTTCATTGTAAGTGTAGTCAATTAATGCCATTTACACTTACTCTTAACAAACAGGTGAGAAACTGTCAACAAGGGACTCAATCAAATTATATATTATAGGTACCTTTGAGTAAAGCACTATACTTAATAAGTCTTTTTTAAAAAAAAAAAAGATTTTTATTTATTTACTTATTTATAGAGTGTGTGAGCAGGGTGGTGGGAAGGGAGGAGCAGAGGGAGAGAGATAATCCTCAAGCAGATTCCCTGCTAAGTATGGAGCCCAACTTGGGGCTTGATCCCACAACCCTGAGATCATGACCTGAGCCAAAACCAAGGGTCAGACCCTCAACTGACCAAGCCACCCAGCTGCCCCAATACTTAATAGGTCTTGAAAAATGTTATCTCATTTGATTCTCACAACAGCCTAACAGGTAGATATTAGTATTTCCATTTTATAGATGAAGATACTGAGGCTCACGGACATTAGATAACTTGTCCAGGGTTGGTCTTGGATTCAAGCAGATTGATTCTTTCACCATTGCTACTTACTATTTCTAAGAACAGTAGTTCAGAACAATAATGGTCAGACCAATTTGCACTACGTACATTATTCTGGTTCTTTCTGTAGTCACCCTTATGTGGAAGCCAATTTGCATTAAAGTTGACTACTTCAAATTTTATTATCTCCTTCAAGGACCAAGTATAACTTCAAAAGAGTTAATGCTTCTCAAAATATGCTTCTAAGCATATTTTTTCTAACCCATTATGGTCATGTATTTTTTATGGAGGCATACTTGACATATAACACATTAGGTGTATAACATAATGATTCAATATTTGTAGATATTGTCAAATGATCACAATAAGTCTAGTTAACATCCATCACTATACATAGTTACTTATTTTTTTCTTGTGAGTGAAACTTTTAAAATTTGCTTTCAGCAACTTTCAAATATACAATAGAGTATTATTAACTATAGTTACCATGCTATACATTACATCCCCATGGTTTACTTATTTTATAACTGAAAGTTTGTACCTTTTGACTCCCATTCCATCCAATCCCTTTACTCCCAACTCCTGCCTCTGGCAACCACCAATTTGTTCTCTATGAGTTTGTTTTTGTCTTAGGTTCCACAAATAAGTGAGATCGTACAGTATTTGTCTTTCTCTGTCTGACTTTCTTCACTTAGTATAATGTCGTCAGAGTCCATCCATGTTGCCACAAATGGTAGGAATTCCTTCTTTTTTTTATGGCTGGATAGTATGCTATTATATGCATATTTTTTAAGTCAGTGCTTTTGTTTTCTTTAGATAAATATCCAGAAGTGGATCATTATGGATCATATGGTGGTTCTATTTTTAATTGTTTGAGGAACCTTCATACTGTTTTCCAGAGTGGTTACACCAGTTTGCGTTCCCACCAACAGTGCACAAGCATTCCCTTTTCTACCCATCCTTGCCAACATTTGTTACTGCTTTTTTCAATGATAGCCATTCTCACAGGTGTGAGGTGATATATAATCATGTTGCTTCTTGGAAAAATCCCATTTATTAAGCAAATAGCATTCGCCATGTGTCTACTCTTCTAGGTGCTCTGTAACTATGAACTCATATAGACCTATGAAATAGGCACTACTTAAATATGAAAAAACTGAGGGAGAAGTTAAATAATTTCCCAAAGTCCCAGAAATAGTAGGGAAATAGAGCTAAGATCTGAACCTATGCATCAGAGATGAAGCCCTTCACTGCTCCCCAAGCCTCTACTGCTTGCTAAGCAATGTGCTCTTTATAGAAAGTGTGATGACTATTTAAATTCTGTTACTGAATTTAAAAACCATAAAGCATATGTTTGTTGATAGATGTGTGTAGGCGACATATGCATACAGATACCCTTTTAAAAATTTAAAAGGAGGGTGCCTGGGTGGCTCAGTCAGTTAAGTGTCTGCCTTCAGCTCAGGTCATGATCTTGGGGTCCTGGGATCAAGCCGCACATCATGGGGCTCCCTGCTCAGCGGGGAGGCTGCTTCTCCCTCTCCCTCTGCCCCTGCCCCCCACCCACTGCTCGTGCGCACCTGCTCTAAGTATGTAAATAAGTAAAATCTTTTTAAAAATTTAAATGGAAATGAAAACAAGCCCTCCCACTCAGAGATGGTTTTATTCATAGTAACATAAACCAAGAAACCCATGGTCAAATATACATAAAAACCTCAAGTTCAAAGCTTCTAGTGCAGTAACATAAATTGGAAGCCACCACAACCTTTCTACTAGTTGGAGATACCTGAGTTCTCAAGCGGGTCCAAAATTTGGTGTCTTGACTCCATTCCAAGCAGCAGAGCTAAGATAGGGCTAAGAGCTCTGAAAATTATCCTGGGTTTATCCATCCTCAAAGTGAACTGGAAGGCCTTGAAAATTTTTCAACCTTGGATCTCCATAGCGTCAAGTCTGCCTCTGCTTTCATCATTGGAGAGGATGTTATTCAGCTATGGTTGGCAACTGCAGAAATACATCACAATTATTTTACACTCTCAAATGTTGGTCACTGTGTCTCATAAGAAGGTTGTTCACTTTATCTATCTATCTATCTATCTATTTTTTATGGATGTTCAGTTTAAACAAGGAATTCTATCACATAATGCCCACTATCTAGTTAATTTTAAATAATGCATTTTGGAAGGTATTTGGGAGTCCCCTTATATTTCCTTCTAAGAGGCCTGGGACATTTTGACTTTTCTCGAAATCAGCATATATTTCAATTTGATGAAAGAAAAGAAGAAATGTTCTGTCTTACAGCTTTTGTTTGATATGAACAGCTGCTCCCAAAACAAGACCCTAAGTCAAATATCAAGTGGAATTTTAACAGATACTGTATATAAACATAGGTATTGCCCAGGCAAGCAATAAAACACACAGAAAAAACTGCTAAAAAGGGGGTAAGCTTGATATGTTTTGGACATATACACAGTAGAGGAAGTGCTCTGGGCACTGGAGTCCCAGGGCCTCTGTTCAAATCCCAGCTCTGCCATTCACCATTTGTAACTCTTTAGGCAAATCGCCTATCCTTTCAAAGCCTTAGATCCCTTGATTATATAATAAGGATGCAAATAATTTGTAAAATTGCTTTGAATATGATAGATAATGTATTAATTAGCCCAGTTGCTTGTAGGTTTGTGCATATATATATATGCATATGTGTGTGTGTATATATATATACAAACACGCATAGAGAGAGGTATGTATAAATGATTTCCTTTATTCTGAAGATCTTATGTTCTTATTTCAAATTTGATGTAGAAAGCTAACAAAGAAAACAAGGAAATGCTTTAGGTGTCCTCAAAATGGCAAAAAAAAAAAAAAAAAAAAAGACCTGGCTCCCTTTACGTGCTCAAAAGCATATGCTCTGTTGTAAAGTGTCTCCTATTGGGTGACCGACACATACTAATCCAAATGCACATGCAATAATGTTGAGCCAAGTGTTTGCTCTATCATCCTGGTTCACTGTGAAATATTTTATTTGAAACAAAAACAAAAGTTCACAATTTCAATTACTTGATAGGTTTCCACGATGCAGACAAACTTATCCCAAGTAGGATCACCTTCCACAGGCTTAGAGCTAGACAAGGAGCCGAAGGCAGCATGGATAGGCTGTGTACACTTTCCCAGATGTAGCACACTGTGATAAATTCTATCTTGACAAAGAAACTACACTTATTCAAAGCAAGTTTGGAAACAATATTTCAGGAGTCTAACCCTTCTTTAATCATATACTTTGATGGAAGAATGTTCTTATGCACATCAGCTCAGCTCAATTCCTTCCAGAAGGACTGACATCTTAAACTGCACTAAACAATGAATCACCTTGTCAAATAAAGTGCAAAATGGAAAACCTGTTACCAAACTCATCTGATATAATGACATTTACAACAACATGTTTGAAGTGATAAACCGACAATAATAATTATATTTCCTTTAGACTTTGATTGTACTTTGAAAGTTCGATGCAATCATACTTTCTTCCTTCAAGAAAATTTTACACCCCGACATTTAATTTCTGAAACTTCAAACCTTCTATGAACATGCAAATCACAGTTGGCATTAAAAGAAGCACTCTCGGCTCTCTCTCAGGAGCCCAGAATAATGATGATGATGATGATGCAAACAGTGGCTAAGTATAGGAGACTTTTCCTGTAATTCAAGGTTGATGGAAGCATTTCAGTTCAGAAATGACAAATAGAGCACTTTTCTTTGCCTAACAACGAGATACTGCTGGTGGACTCTCTTGAGGAGAATAAAAGCAGAATTAAGACCATGTGAAATGCATAGAGTTTTTGCACACAGTACTCACTTAATTATTATTGAATAGATAACCATGGGATATTGCAAATAGTATTCTGAGCATTCAGAAAACTGGGTCTCTCTCCTCAGGATGGGCTTTTAATTACCCTCTGATCCCAGAGCAGGCTGGGATGTTTCCATGCCATGAGTTTAGGCCTTGCGCACATTCCTGGCTTCCTCTGCTGCCCTATGATCCTGCTGGGTCAACAGGCTCTCCAACCTGCTTCTTGGCAAATGCTTCTTGGCAAATGCCCCATTTCCCCAAGCATCAGATCCTCTGCTGCATTCCTAAATTCTCCCTGCTCTAGCAGTTGTCCTCAAAGCCCGTGGGCTCCCGCTAGCTGGCATTCTCCATGTTTTCAGTAGCTTTGGCTGAAAGTTCAGTGGGGAAAAATAATCTTTGACTAAAATGAGATTTTATATATTATTTGAAGGTACCAGTTACCCAGGCTTTAGCATGTGAAAATGGACACTTATTTCTAGACATAACTGTTTTAGGTGCTCTACTGAACATAAAAATGGTATATTTTGATGTCTAGAGTTATAATCTTACACAAGTGAAGGACATGATATATACATATATTTTTTTATGATTCCTCAACTCTTATATGGCCTCCCCCAAGAGAGAGTAAACAGCAATATTCCAGACCTAAATTATGAACATGTTTATTAAATTACTTGTTTGAACTACTTCCCATACAACTGTATCAACTATCAGATTGCAAATTCCTAGCGGTCTCTATGCCATTCTGTCCATGCTATCACCATACCTTCCAAAGCGGTAGCACTCCACAACTGGGTTAACATTGAAATGAATATACCTATATAAATAAAGGACATCCTGGACTTAAAAACAAAAACAAAAAAACCAAAAAAACCAAAAGGCAGTTTGACACAGTCTTCCAAAAGGCAGATTTCCAAAGCAGCTTGACTCACATCGGACCTGGCATATAGTCATCCCTCATTTCGTATTTGTTAAATGAATAAATGAGGAAAGGGAGGGAGATGTGTGATCTATGGAATGGGAGCCAGTCTCACAATGTAGAACTCAAAGGAAGGTGGTTCTATTGACAACTGCACAAATCGGGGTGCCGTGAGGTCACAACGACAGCCGTGATCACTCATGACCTGGCTGCAACTTATACATACCTCTAACACACCCACGACCTGTTACCTCGCACGGTGTTGATTATGAAACCCATTCTGTAGATGAAGACGAGCCTCTTTTGTGAGGTCGAACAGCAGTTGCAGGGCTGAGCCAAGACGTGAAATCAGGCTGGTTCCTTCTGAGCCCGTTATTTTCCTGCTACTCTGTGCTGCCCCGCTTGTCCCTGGAAACCCATGAAAACCGATGAAAGCCGGGTGGGGCGGGTGGGGAAGGAGAGCAGGCTTGCAGCCTTTCAGACTCATCTCAGGCAGTGTGGATTTGAAGTCGTGAGGTCAGTTAGGAGAGGGGCCGATGATTTTGTTGATTCTAAAAATGAAACTTTTCTACATACGCGTGCATAGGACTCCAGCCAATTTTTAAAAAATTCTTTTGACCCAAAGTGTAGAATAACACTTTCCCATTCTTTGAAAACAATAAGAGATGATTGGTGGCCACATGCTGGAGTGGTTATCTTCCCCATGCTCTCCACATCATTATTTGTAAAATCATCGACAGGGGGAAAGCGATAAAGACTCCATATTGTGCAGGATACTGCTGCATTCAAATAGCTTTGTCCCTTTCTCGAAAAATCAGTCAGGAAGACTGGCTAATTGGAGGGCCAGCAAGCCCATGAAGTCTACATAATGAATTCCAGGGACAAGGACACATCAGGGTTCACATTCTAGTAAATGACTTTCGTGGCAAAGAAATTGGGAGGTTGTCTTCTCACGTGCAGCATCCACAGGCACGAGAGCTTTTTGTAGTCTGCTAACATCATA
The DNA here is from genome assembly GCA_028534135.1 of Potos flavus. Lineage (NCBI taxonomy): Eukaryota > Metazoa > Chordata > Mammalia > Carnivora > Procyonidae > Potos > Potos flavus. The sequence continues at coordinate 70,458,691 of CM052896.1, forward strand.
CACGTAGAGCTTGGGCTAATGTCTGTATTAATTTAACTTTGTGCTGGAATTGTCGCTCGACTTTTTTTATTTTAAATGATTCACTGCTTTACAAAATGAAAAATCTATAAAATGTAACAAGGACTCTATGACAATTAGTGCCGTATGCTCTTTTTTAATCCTCTTTTGGAAACTGAATTTTTCATGGTTCAGATACTGTTCCAATAATTAATTTGAAAATTTGCCATGTTTTTCTGAATTAGCGTTCTTCATTTTTCTCCAGGGAAGATGGTGAGGAACTGCAAACCACTTACCTTTATAGCAACCTGGTTGAAACCACTACTTATAAATGATAGCAATAGCAATCATACTTTTGTGCCTCTCTCCAGACCAGTAATGTTCAATAGTTGCCATTTAGCAGCCTTGGCCTGCCTAGTGCAGCCACTGAGAAAAGAATGTGGGCAGCAAGCATCAGTGGTGTGCACAGATTTGGGGAAATTTTGTCCAGAATGCCTACAGGAACTTCTCAATATCACAACTACTAATTGAATCTATTAAAGTCCAAGCTCAAGTCAATTCATTAATTTAACAAACATTTCTAAGGCACCTACTATGTGTTAGGCAGGACCCTGAACCCTGGAGATATGAAAGTTTCTCAATCCACAGTCATGGAAACCAACTTTGATAATTTGCTCTTATCTCCCACATTTGATCCCTTAGCTAGTGCCGTGGATTCTGTATGCCAAAAAATCTATTACTTTTCCCATTTCTTTTGCAAGAGTCCAAGCCACCATCATTTCTTGCCTGCACTACTGTAGTATTCATTTACCCATCCAACTCCCAAGCTACTCAGGAAACATTTATTGGGCACCCACTATATGCCAGGTGCTTTTCTGGGCTCAGGAGACACTGCTAAATAAGATAGCATCCTTATTCCCATGAAGCAGCATTCTAAAGAAGGAATACAGGAAAATTTAAAAAGAAGGAAAAACCATTAGTATACTAATGATAATAAAACAGGAGTCTGTTGTCAGAGACAAAGTAGAGATGCCTTAAATTTTTCTTTGGCTCTTCACTTTCAAACGAAATGTGCTATTTGTCTTTGATTTCAGACTTCGGAAGGCAAAATAGCTGAATGGCTACCTCAAGGTCATTTCTGGCATCCTAAACTTGTCAATAATCATGTAAGGTAATCATGTAGTTTTCCAACATTACTAATCCAAGTAACAACATCAATGACAAACAAAATATATTACTAAGATTTATTGTTAATGTCTGAGTATTCATTTTCAACTATAGGTAAATATAGATATAATTTGGGGTAAAAATCTCCTTCATGCTTTGAATTCTACAGAGTGTTAAAAATATGTGTTTATTATCACAAGAATAACTGCTATACTAATTGATTATTATGAAAGTTATTGATTTTATTTATATATAAACACAATTGTGAAGAGCTTTCAACCAGTTAAATAAGTAAGGAAACAGATCAGATTTAAAAATAAAAAAAAAAGCCCTTTAGAATGTATAGTTATGTTTCAGTTATCAAACTCCATTTGGGTTGTAAATTTGAGTATGTCCTCTTTTGAAATTCTTTGCATCTTGTTAAGATGATTTAAAAATAGTATGCCAAATTTTATACCTCAAACTTTCCCAATAAGTTGAAGCTCTAAAATGCATGTTTGACATCATCTGTGGCAAACCGCCATTAGTCCAATCGTAACTACAAAGAGCATAAAGACAGGAAGAGGCTATTGGAGAAAAATCAAGAAACCCAAAACCATCTTGCTCCTCTACTGAAGTTACTAGAAGTAGCCTCATAGTACAGGAAGAATCTAGTGACCAGCAGTGCTGAAAAATTGTTTTTGCACTGTGGCTTCGAACTTCCAAAATCAGCTACTCAAATCTTCCATGACAAAATTGTAGCAATAATTCAATTTATTTATTCAAACATTAGATTTATTTTTTTAATCCAGATGTTCTTTTTTCAGTGAACCAAATACTGAATGTAACACTTAGCAATTCAGCATTTATCCAAGGAAAGGTATTAGGGATGCATCCAGCAAGAAGCAAGAAAGGCCTCCCTGAGAAGGTGACTTTAAATTCTGACTTGAACTACAAGGCTAAGCCATTCAGACAGTGCTCTGGGTGAGGAGCATTGCAGGCAGAGAAAACAGTTAGTGCAAAGGCCCGTAGGAAGCAATCAGCTCATCACATTTGATGGAGGAAATATGGAACGGATCACCGGTGAGGATTGAGTGGTGGGCACGAGCCAGATGCTGGATTTCTTCTTCCACCTTTGTCCCCATCCATCACGTCCTGTCTCCCAGGCCCCTTTCATTTCACCCTCAGTGTTTGGTCTTCGTACATTGTTACTGTGTGTTCTCCCTCCACTGCTTAGCATGCATCCCTCGTTTCCCACAGCACATAGAGTGCTACCCAAGCTCCTGGCTCCTTGAGTCTTCCCTAGGCAGATCTCAGGACTGTCACTCCTTCCCTCATTGACTTCTAGCCCCTTCTCTCTGCCCATTCACACACCAAGCTCTGTTAAACCTGGCCTGTGGCCCAGACTCTGCCTTTCCTGGGACCCCTTCCCTTCAGCTCTTTGCATGATAACTAACTCTTTTCTCAGGTCTCAACCTCACCTCTTAGAGGTCTTCTCTGATGACAAAGACTACCAAATTTAGGTCTCCCTTCCCACTTCTCCATGCTAATATCCCCCATCAGCTATTTTCCCCTTGAATTTCTTATTTTTGAGTCTCTTTCCTAGACTGAGAGCTACCTGATCCTTTGAGTTACAACCCAGTAGGGGAATAAACAAACAAATAAAATAATAACACAGAAAGTTAATAGCTTCCACTCTTAAACTGTCCACTATATGCCACATAGATCGTGTGCTCAATGTTCTGTTTCATTTATCTCCCACAAATCCATGACCGAGACGTTACTCTCCCCGTGTATTTTTAGAAACAACTAAGAAACTAGAAGCTCAGACAGAAAAAGTACCTTGCCCAAAGTCATCCCTGATAAGTGGTGGAACCGGGGATTGGTCATAGAAAGCCTTGGATTCCACATGCAGAATGAAGACTCTATCTACTTGACATTTGGGAGGTAGTGAAGGTGTTTTGAGCAAAGTAAAACAATTCTTAAAATGTTTTATGAGTAGGAGTCTTCATTCCTGGACTTATAATAGATCATTGATACTTTTAACTCTGAAATCTAAATGGAGCTGCTATTCAATTTCCCTCCTAATCTTTGCCCCATTCCCTCAATTAAAGAAAACTGGGTTAACTTTTAGGACGTGGAATGCTCCTGTGACACACAAATAACCACAAGGACCATTAAAATGATAATATCATAGAAAAAATGTGAAATAAAGTTAAATACGATTTCTCCTGAATGTTTACAATTATTTTGGAGATAAAATCATGTATTGTGCAAAAATTCATGAACTCTAATTTTCAGGAAAGAAAATAGCACAATTACAATAAGCCCTACCTAAATGTGTTTTTAAACATGTTATTATTTATACCAAGTTTTTAATATTTAGTATTTTCAGTGTGCCTGGTTTGATTCAATCCTGTTAAATAAAAAATCCCTGAAAAATGTATTTCTTCATGTGGCTAGATCTATTCCCAGGTTGTGAAGAAGCAAATTATGTACTTATATTCTTCTCTCTTCTCAATTATGAATATAAAGTCAGGGACAACACGTATCCTTGAGCAACACAATAATTTGCGCAAAGGCTGCGCAATTAAGCATTTTACCAAGATTAAAAAAATTATAAGGGAGCAGGCAAGCACAAAAGAAACTGACATTCAAGTCATGAGGGCCAATTTGAAAATTTTAAAGAGAGACACAATTCATGTATAGTTCTGTGATACTTTCCCTTAAAAATCCATTTTGATCATTTTCATATGTCAGTAGATATGCTTCGCCTTTCCTTTCACTCTATTCCCTGTACTGTGCATGACATCCCCTGTCTTATTTATTTTATAACTGGAAGACTGACCTCTTAATCCTCTTCATTTATTTCGTCCACCTTCCCCCTCCCCTTCCCTCTGAGAACCACCAGTTGGTTCTCCATGAATTTGTTTCTTTTTCATTTTGTTTTGTTTGTCCATTTACTTGTTTTTTAGATTCCACATGTAAGTGGAAATCACATTTTGTATAATATGTATGTAATTCTTCAACATGAGGCTATGTTATTTCTTTAGTGAGGCTTCCTTTCGTATAGTGAAATTTTTTTTCAAGATATTTTTTAGTTTTTTAGTTTTAATAATGTGAAAAAGATCCCAGTGGAGTCAAAATCTTTTAAAATAATCAGCTTCATTAAGGCATAATTTACTTAAAATGCACCCACTTTAAATTTATATTTCAAGGAATTTTTAAAAAATTATATGACCTACCTCCACTATCACAATTAAGATATAGAATCGTACAATGGAAGGGTGTGTCCCTTTATGTCCCTACGTCCTGGCTCAGGCAACAACGATATGTCAGTGTAGATGGGTTGTGCCTATTCTAGAATTTCATATAAATAGAATCACATGTATGCTTTTGGATGTAGATTTTTTTCACTTATAAGGTTTTTGATATCTATCCATGTTGTTATGTGTGAGGGAAGTTCATTGCTTTTTTTTTTTTTTTTTATTAATTTAAGTTTTTGTTTTTTTTTTAAAGATTTTATTTATTTATTTGACAGAGAGAAAGAGACCACAAGTAGGCAGAGAGGCAGGCAGAGAGAGAGGGGGAAGCAGACTCCCGGCTGAGCAGAGAGCCCGATGTGGGGCTCGATCCCAGGACTCTGAGATCTTGACCTGAGCCGAAGGCAGAGGCTTAACCCACTGAGCCACCCAGGCGCCCCAAGTTCATTGCTTTTTATTGCTGTGGAGAATTCTATTGTATGGATTTACCACGGTTTGTTTATTCTTTTTTCCCACTGAGATATTTGGGTTACTTTAGGGTTGACTATTTTAAAGAAAGTTGCTATGAACATTTGTGTACAAGTTTTCCTGTGAAGTTGCTTTCATTTCTCTAAATACCTAAAAGTAGGTTTTCTGGGTTATATGGTAAGTAAATGCTTAACTTTACAAAAACCCACCAAACTGCTTCCCCAAAGTGCTATTCCATTGAACATTCCCACCAACAGAGTATCAGAGTTCCACTTTCTTCAAATCCTTGCCAACACTTGGTATGGCCAATCTTTTAATATTAGCTGTACCAATAGGTTATAGTGGAATCTCACTGTGACTTTAATTTGCATTTCCCGAATGACTCAGGATGTTCAGCTTTCTCATATACTTATTTGCCATCTGTATATCTTCTTTGCTGATGGAACCATTGGATAAATGTGCCTACCCTCACCTTTGTCCCCCAGGACTATATGGGATTGATAAAGGAATTACACTTAGGCTTTCTGCCTGGAGCTCTGCTTTCTGGGAAACCCAGGCTAAGACACGATTGGATAGAACATGTTTTCCTAGTATTATTATCCATAAAAGACAGTCTTAAACCACACTGGAACTACATGCAGATTTGAAGGAGCTAGAACATAGCATACTGTCCAGTCACTTCTCTCCGGCTACACGGGGACTGGTGGGAAATCTGTAAAAGGAGGCATGAAGGCAAGTATCTGGTAAAATCTGATGCTGGCATAATCTCTCCTTAGCTGGAGTAAATTTCCAGGTATGACCAACATTATGTGGATACTTTCTTCCTATCTTCTTTTTTATCTCCTTTTTATAAAACAAACAAAAAACTAAACTAAAACTAAAATGCTCTCATCACGTCCTAGTGGATCTTCCTCAGTGTCTTAATATGCCACAAAACGGCACATCTTCAGATCGCCATATTTGGCCTCTTCTCTTGCTAATGCCTAAAGGACATAGAAAACATTAGAGGATTAAAATTGCTCGGCCACAACTATGTATGAGAAATTAGCCCAAACACCAGTCTCCAGAAACAGCAAAGCTAATGGCGTGGTGTCACACCACACTTATAGACAAACCTTCATCTTCCCTGGAGTCAGCCAGACTAAAACTCTGAGAGTACATTATAATTCAGTACCAACATCCTCCAAATGTTGGAAGGCTCCTGCATGCTATGACGGGAGTTACGCAAAATCTGTCTTTCCTCCCAAAGCTCTTTCATTAGCTTGCTAAATTTCTCAAAATTCTTTGGAGTTGCTTCTTTAGTGTAATATAGATCTGTCAGCAGACCTTGTTGAGTTGTAATATGTTATCTCGTAGCCCTCCAACCTTAATACAGGCCCACTTGTTGAGCTTATTAGAACAGATTTGTTTACCAGTTTATGAGAGAACTTAACTTTTAAGAAATAGTACATAGGAAAGGAAAATGTTCAGGGAAAAAGATTTGACAAAGTTTCCTGCAAGGGTCTGGAAAATGGGAGGGCACGGAGTAGATCAGAGTAGGCTAGGTTGGTGTACAGATAGACGCCCAAAGCTTTGTGGCATCAGAACAAAGGTCGTTTCTTGTTTACAAAACAGTCCATGTTGCTCCACATAATCTTGCAGAGACTTGGGCTGACAGTGGCAAGGCCATCTTCAACACAGAACTTAAAAGGTCACTCAGAGAGTTGCATCCTAATCAGGCATAGAGGGAAAATAGCATGGGGGAGCACACTGGTGAGGTTTTACGAGCCAGGTTTTCAATTATACTCCACTGGCCAGGAACATAATCACATGACCCCACCTAACCTCTAGCGAGGCTGGAGGATCTAGTCTAACTGTGTACCCAGGAAGCTGAAGAAAGTAGATTTTGGCAAACAGCAATCCACAAAGAGATGAGGCCTGAGTGGGTCTTGGTTTCCAGGGTTTGGTATTTTTGAGGCAACTGGAGTAACCTAGAGAAATCAGATGGGAAATGAAGTTCAGTGTTAGCTATCCGCTGCCCTGTAACAAATTACTACAAAGCTTAATGCCTTAAAACAATGCAATTTGGTTTTTTGTTTCTGTGAATCAGGAATTCTGGACTTGTTCAGCTAGACAGTTCTGGGTCAGGGTGTCCCATGAGGTTAATTCAGATAGTGGCTGGGCTGTAGTCATCTGAAGGTTGGACTGATCTTGGAGGATCCACTTCCAAGGTGGCTCACATGGCTGACAAGCTGGTGCTGGCCGTTGGACCAATTCTTCCTCATACGGACCTTTCCCTAGGGCCCCTCCTTCGTTCTCAAGACATTGTCATGGACTTTGTCCAGAAAGAAAGGTCTAAGAGAACAAGGTGGAAACTTCACTGTCCTTTATGACCTAGCCTAGGAAGTCACCTCTGTCATCTTCTACAGGCCACATAGACCAGCCATGCTCCAATGTGGGAGGATACTACGTAAAGGTGTGACTACCAGGAGGCAAAGATCATAGGAGACCATCTTAGAGGCTGGCAACCAAGGATTTTGAAGATCTATTAGAACTAACCTACTATCAACTGTTTTATCCATCATTAAGTGCCTTATTGATGAACTGTACAAATTAGCTGTATGCACTAAAAGCAGACTAAGTCAATCTGTTCAAAGCTTGTATATCCATCCGCCTACCTTGGGCATGAATCACTCGATACCTGAAACAAATTGCTGAGCAGTCTTCGAAGTAAGCATCAGGAAATATTTCCTTACTCTTTAAGTTCCTATTCTTGCCCTCCAGGGAGCCCATGCCGCCATCGTAGCGGTCTCACCGGTCCCTGACCACCTGCCCAAGAACACACTTCTTAGATTTTAATCTGAGAGCCTCATAGTTACAATTCTCAGCATTCTTTTCCTTGTAATGCCCATATCTCGCCAAGAACTTAAAATAGGAAATAAAGAAAATGGAAATGAGGCCTCATCTTCCTGTTTTCCCCCTGGAGTTTTTCATTATGAATAATCTGGGGTTCGTAACAGGAACAGTGACACCTGAGGAGCCTGGTTATGATCAGGTGCTAGACTTCCTAACAAAACGGCGATTGTTGTGTGTAGTGTTTGTTAGACTCCTTGCATATAGAATAGTTTACTAGGAATCAAAAAAGATCCAACATTGGCATGGTGCCCAGTGGCAGTAACTCTGAATCCAATGCCATATAGGATATATCCAGTCATAGGCAAGCTCCAGCACAGTCCGCCAAAAAACAAAACAACTTTATGCAGCTAAACATACTAATTTGTAGCTGCTAATCTGAACTTTCTGAAATTTTGGTCACTTTGAAATTTTTTAATCTCTGGATTGCTTGAAGCTACAGATGCGGCTGCTAGAAAACCAGTGTCACCTGGATATTTTAACAAGGCAGGAGAAGTTTTCTACTCTAACCACCAACTGGTCCACCTGAGCAAGATGGCGTCTCCCAGAACTCCGTAATATGAAGCTATGGAAGTGTAAATCTGTGACGACAAAAGAGCAAGCCTTGATAAACAAAACATGGAGCGTGGAGGAAGCCACTTTGACCCCAAACCTGACAGGTTCAGCTGCCGGACAGGCCACGGACGTCTTCCTGGAAACTGCCTTTTCTGCTCCTTTCTGACAGGCATGTGGACATGAATGTCTTTGGGTGGCCTCTCCTGAGAGTCCCTCAGATATTTGGTAGGGGCCTATTATTTTCATCGCCATAATATCCATTTCACAGTGGAAAATGCTCTCAGTGTTATTCATATGGCCTGGGCAGGAAAAAAGGGAATATTTCAGAAACTTTTCTGCAACTGTAAGTGACGACCGCGCAACATGACAGTGATGAATGCGCCGTGCAGAGAGAGAAGCTTCTCTCAGAGGACTCCGCAGCCTGAGCTCCAGAAACGGAAGCTGCCTAAAGAGAAACTCAGATCGTCGTTATTTATGTGTTTATTTATTTATTTATTTCTGCTGATAAGAAGAAAAATATTTCTCAAATCTGGATCAAATTAAAGTTGTTGCTTCTTCAAGGAAAACACTGAGTAAATATATTTAGGTCTCCCTTATGAATTTAGGATTATTTGCTGAGAATAATGTCTTCATCATAGTCTTTCCTTCATGTATAAAAACGTTTCCTGAAAGCTCCATGCTCTTTTCTTTTGTGCTTACCTCCAGAGTGATTTATTTATCTGGCCATTTCTCAATAAATAGAACCCAAATGCGTAGTTCTTCAAAATTTCCCAGCATTGTTCATTTACAAATATATGCAAATTTGATTTATATGCTCTCTCAAATACATTTAGCAGATGGTAAAGAAAAACCATGTTTTGAGGTATCGGGTTCCTCCTCACCCCTTAAGACTGAGACTTACAGTCCCCTAACTAGACTAACGCAGAGTTTAACTGGCCAAATGTCACTATTACGTAATTTCAGCAACTTCTCTAGAAGAATTTCTCTAGAATTTCTGTGTGCATGTGAAAAATGGCAGTGTGAACAATAATAAATGTAGATTTGATACTCTCCTTGGAAAGTATTTTTTTAACCCCAACATTTAGCCACCAATATTCTGTAAATTGGTTAGAAGAAATGCTGGAATAATTCCACATTCCAGGGTAATTGCAGGATGTCTGATTCCTTCTGATTCTTAACTATGGGGATAAGAGAATGGGAGTAGGTTCCTTGATGTCCTCAGGATAAAGTGCCAAACCAAAGAGCAGTAGAATCTGTCAGAAAGCACTGGCTCTCTTACCGCTGTGGACTGGAAAAGATGCCTACAGCAAGAGCTCCCTTCCTCCTCCAAACACGCCACAGCATCTCAAAACTTTCTAATTTTCTCTCTCGCACATGCCTTCCCTTGCTTAGAACACAGAGGCCCTTGCTGGCTACCATGGCAGGCTGCCGCTTATCCTAGCAAACTAGAAGGAATTACAAAAAAAGTTTGCTATTTGCAAAGTTGGATGTCTAAATTTGCTTTCTGTCAAGATTTCAAGTTATATACTTTTTTTTCCAAGTTACATACTTTTTAATTTATAATGTAAAGTGCAACCATCAGCTTAAAATATTTAGGCATGCAACAGATATTTCAATTCAGCCTCTTAGTGCACAAATATGTCATGTAGCCATACACACACAGTGGTAAATAGTATTATCCCAATGGAAGGTGGGGTCTCTGCTTTTCAGGATTTTCTCTTTGTCACTGAGACTTATAAGTTTTACTATTAGATGCCGGGGTGTAGACCTATTTTTATTGATTTTGAGGGGGGTTCTCTGTGCCTCCTGGATCTTGATGCCTGTTCCCTTTGCCAAATTAGGGAAATTCTCTA
>CM052896.1:70469364-70544208 GCA_028534135.1 Potos flavus
CTTGTGGGGTCCCTGCTCGAAGAGCAGCGGCCTGACTGTGCCGGGATCACGGTTCAAGGTAAGCCTGAGCTGGTAGCTCACTGTTCGGCTCGGTCTCTGCCGTTGGCTTCCCCGTTCTGATATCCGGGAGTTCTGCCACCTCAGACACCCCCGGTCTTTCTGTGACCCCGCGGGTCTTGGAACCACGCTGTCCCCGCGAGGGCTCCACCCCCCGCTTAGCCTCTGGAGCGATGTCCCTCAGTGGAGCCGATTTGTAAAAGTTCCGATTTTGTGCTCCGCTGCTCTGCGGCTGCCGGGAGCCGGCCCCTCCCCCCGCGGTCTCTCTTCCCGTCGCTTTGCATTCACTTTTCTGCACGTCCTACCTTCCGGAAAGTGGTCGATTTTCTGTTCCTAGAGGTGCTGTTCGTCTTCTCTTCTATTTTCTGCTAAGTTTGTAGTTGTTTAGAGTGGTTTGGTAACTATCTAGCTGAACTTCTGGGATCAGACACTATCTCTGCCTCTTACTCCTCTGCCATCTCGCCTCCTCCCTCTCAGTAGTTCTGAGTTTTTACTATGCATGAGAATCATCTGGGGAACTTAAAAAAAAAAAAAAAAAGACAAAAACAAAAAAAGAAAAGTCAATCCCATCCCAGAATGATTATAGCTGAGTCCTGGAGATGGGGCCGAGGCCCTGGTATTTTTTTTAAAGCTCCCCGGGTATAGTCAGGGTTGAGAACTGTTCCTTCAAAGTCTCTAGCTATGAGGGCCTTTTTCTTACTGCGAAGTAGAATGATTCTTCTCAATTTTTCAGACTAGGCCAACCAACTGGTATTCACTTCTAGCTTTTTCCACTGTAAATGACCAGTAATCTTCATGCCTCAGCCTACCTATCCTTCTCAAAGAAGTCTTTCCTGCACAACCAAACAAGGTCAGGTCCCCCGTTTCATGCATCTTCTTTATATCACTTGTCATAGTTTGCAATCGTTACCTTGTGTGACTTTTAAAAAATTAATATCTGTCTCCCATATTAGATTGTAAGCCCCATGAGGGCATGATGTACTGTGGAATTTGTACATAATTATATCCAGAGCTTAGGGCTTTATAGGAAACAACAAAAATTTGTAGAATTTTTAAATAAACACACAAACATTCCTAAACAATTGAAAGAAAGGATGAATGTGGGACCCTAGGAACATTACACTTACAGTATACAATCAAGTACATAGTATATGATAAAGACAAGACAGAATACTTTTTTTAATGAAGTTTGAAAGATCTTGAAAACACTTTCATAGATGGTAAATTAAACTTAGTTTTCAAATATTTGTGATTTTAACACTTATACCAAGTAACATCTATGAATATTTGACATTTTAATTATTTAAATTTAATTTTCTAACTTGAATAAAGAAAACAGTCTTGTAGAAAAAGAAAATCTTGATTTGTCACTGAGTGAAGAAAGAAATAAGTTTCAAAGCATTACAAACTACAATATTTTTACCTAGGTGCAAAAGTCATCCCTACAAACACCAAAAACATGTCAAAACAAAGTTAGAGTATCCTCTCCAGAAATTTTTTAGGAGATGGAAAGAGTTTCTGGATTCTATAACACAACGTTTTGATCTTTTGTTTACTCAAAAAAAAAAAAACAAAACTCAGTTCAGATGAACTGTGGGTTTTCAGTGAAGAAGTCCTTGCTTAAGTTGAAGTATATCTTTTAGAATTTTATATACTTGTCCAGAAAAGTTTTTATTAAAAACCTATAGAATTTTACTCAAACGTCTTTTTCTCCTTTCTTTAAAAGGTGTTAGTATTAAAGGACTGTAGTTTATCCTTAAACTCTAAGTGTGAAACATATTTCTATTTCCCAAGACCTCCAAGTTTAAGAAACCGCCTAGATGACAAAATTATGTGTAGGTTGAGTCATTATTTAGTTCTTAGGGTGCTTTTTTTTTTTTTTATCATTAGCCTCATGAGTGCTTTCGTAGTTGAGTCCCCTCCTCATAACGTCTGTGGTAGTTATAGTAGAAAATATCAGATACTAATTTTGTTTCTTTTAAAGATTATGTCCGGGTATCTCTGCTCTATACTTCTATACTCGCAGCTACGAGTATACATGTCGCTCTCTGACATTTAAGGAGACGTGGCATTTGCAAAGTCCTTGAGCAGCTGTTTGCAATGTTCTGCTCTGCGTGCTGTGTTGATGAGCGGCACGTGGCCGGCGACCCCACCCCGTTCAGAGGGAGGCGGGCAGAGGCTCTCTCCAGCCCCGGGACCCTCGCCTCAACCGAGGATATTCGCGGATATTCGCGAACGACATTTCTGAAGCTCTTCTGATGGCCTTCCCCACCGCCCCCAGCCCCTGCCCAGGCCGACCCTGACCCTCGAAATGGTTGAGCGATTTGCATCTGTAGAGGACCTTCTACGCAATATTTGTGAAGCAAACATCCCCGAGTGCCTTTCGTGTGCCAGACACCGACGGGAGCCCCGGGAAGACGGAGGTAAATGCAGTTTTCTATCTTTCCCGTCGAGGCGTTTGTCTTTACCGCGCCTGCCACCTTTTTAGTCGGAGGAGGCAACACCTGTCGGCCACCTGCTGAGGACCAGGTATCTCATTCACGTGAGCAGACGCAGTTCTGTGCCTCAAAACAACCCTCTGGGATAGGAATTATTTTCGTGTCATTTTGCAGATGGGGAAACTGAGGCTCAGAAGCTTGTTCACTTGCTCAGAAAGCGAGGGGCAGATGGTCGCCGTGCTCTGTGGGGAAAAAAGTCCCTGGACACGAAGAACTCAGAAGAGATGGCAGAGGGTGGGGCCCCGCGGTCGTGCGGCGGCATTGCTCATTAGAGGGTCAGAGCAAAATTGCACTAAGAATATTGGGGGGGGGGGGGTGTTGGTAACAGTGGCGCAAGGGGAGAAACAGACGCTTTTGAAAACGGCAGGAGGGTCAGCGTGAAAACGCAAGTGCCTTCCCAAGGGCTCGACATTAATAAATTGCTCACCGCTCTTCCCCGTGAGCCCGTGAGCTTTAACACGAGCTCTTCTTTTGTATTACAAGCGCGACACCCATTTTTCTACTACTTGTGCAGAGTCACTTAGCAATGAAACGATGCAAATATTTGTCTCCGGGTGCTGGGCACTCTGTATTTCAATCTGAGACCCGCGAGTAGTAGCTTATGAGCCACCTCTAATGGTACCGAGCATCTTCCCTCAATCTATATTCACATCAGTCCCGTTTTCGAATGAGTCAAATGGGAAGCTGAAGTTAGCCAGTCAGAGCTTAACACCTCTGATTTATGGTCAGAAGTATCTTAATAGGATCATTCATTTTCCTTCGCTCGTTCAGAACATCTGATGTTACAAGTTTCTAGAAATGTTCGTGTGTCCTCTGGTTCTGCAAAAATATAATCTTTATCTCCAAAAGTGACCTTCAAATGAGCAGGAAATGAAAGCCGGCCGTTCTTTCTCAGTCACCTTGCCTTGCTTTATTGATGTGTCATAATGGAAATCTTGAGAGCCAGAAATCTCAGAATTATTATGATATTTTAATCTTTTTGGGTTAAGTGTAAATGTGAAGGTGTAGGGCAAAAAGCATTAGTTTAGGCCTGGCTTTATGAAGTATCTCTTTCTTGCCCTTTTTCTCCTTGTTCAGTTGCTTGAGAGAGGCTGTCTCTTCTGCGAATCCGCAGTTTCTGGGTTTTTGTGAACTTGGTCTTCTACTTCTTCAACTTTTATAAGGGATTCGATTTAGGAAATTGGCTGGAAGAACTCTAAGCACCCCCCCCCAATCCCACCCCCTTTCCCTCCCTCCCTCTGCCATCCCCCTTCCCCCTCCCTCACCTGAGCACCTCAGCACTAGGTCCCTTGTTTCTACAACATATTTTTAAAACATTTGCAAACAAACCTGACCGCAGTCTGGCTATGGATCTCCATTCTCACAAAAAAACATGTCTGTTGAACCACAGGCTTTGTTCAGTCTGAGGCTGCACGTCCTAGGCCCAGAGCATTTTAACCTTCTAAGTAGCACAGGATCGTCAATGACCTCGCTCAAAAGCTAAAATCTTGCTATTATTCTACTTTTTGAGTATGAACTCCCAATTTCAAGCCATCAGAGTATGTATTTGTAACACGCAACCCAGAATTGGTATTCTCAACTGTCCTTTTGTTGGGATGAACGCTTGCTAATGGATCAGTTGCTTACCTGGAATAATCATTTATTCTCCTGAAGCAGAAATAATTGCTGACTGCTTGATTTTAAATGCATCTCAAGGGCAATAAAAAATTAGGATGAATTAGTGATTGTACAGAGCTGTTCTGGTAAATATAAAAATAACCCTTCTGGCATCATGATTTCTGTGTTAGCCTCAAGATCACCCCCAAAATTGGTTTTAACTGTGCACTGAAACCGAGACTACCAGATATTTTTAAAATGTCTCCTCTTGCTTTACACATACTTTAGAAAAGAGGCTGTATTGACTTTATTTTTTAATTGCTAAATTTCACCAATAAATCCTCCTTGAAAAAAAATAAAATACAGTAATGGTAATGGACAAAATGAGAAGTAAAAGCTGCCTCTTACCAATCTCAGTCTCCATAGATAACCACTTAAGACTTTGATTTGTATCCTTCCAAGCCTTTTCTAGAAAAGCAACGTAGAGATAGGATATTTGAATATATTTAATAAATATATGCTGACAGTATATTTCTATCTTAATATTTGTATTATGTCCTCAGCTTCATAGTTTCCATCCTTTTCGGAAGGCTGTAGACTGTGGCAATAACACCAGAAGGCCTGTCTTGAAATTGGGGGCTGACATCTTAGCTGTGCATTTGGCCCATACTGAATGGATTGAACATTCGACACATTACATTTTAAGGTCTCAAGGAGATATTTTATGATCAGATTTAACAGACCACATACTCTTTCCTTTAGGGAGGCCATAAAATTCCCAGATTATGGGAGAAGATCTTGTGCTCAAGTATTCAATTCTCTAGTTTAAGCCTGATTCTTCTTTTATTAAGATCTGTCAATGGTACTTTGGTTAAGTTCCCTTCTGTGGCCGAAGACTCCTTTTCTACATATTTGTTTTTATAATCCTGTGGTTTTTAAGAAGATGTACTTCTCATCTAAGCAAATGTAATAAGGAGCACTCTTTTGTTACTGAAAAAAATCTACCTGAGTTAATGAGGTTGTTCATATAGACCCATGAGTCCAAAATGTGATAGCTCAGTAGTAGTCATCAAACCAAAAGGGAAGTTTCCAGGGTAGAAAAGTACCTCTTCTGCCTTAAAATAAACTGAAAAAAAGAAGAGTCTGGTTTAAGGTCCTTTTTATTGACAAAGAAGGGAAGAAGGTAGGGGAGGTGGGATCCCTCCCGCATAAATACGGGGTAAAAGTCAAGTCCAATAAGAGGCAAAACCTGGGTTTTCTTCTTCAGATAAATTTCACCAACTGAAGGACAAGCCATGAATAAAAGCACATTTGAGTTTTATTTTCCACTGGTGGCCACTTTAAGATCGATGTTTTCTTCCACCAATCACGATTTCAAAGTCTTTGTTTCCCTGAGTACACAACTGTCCCGTCCAACTCACTCTCAGTCCCTTTCGGTGGTTAGAAACCTTCAGTGCAAAATAGCTACACAACAGCTTTTGATTTTGCTTTATTGTGTCTTTTCCATTTTATTTCTATTGACTATAATCTTAAGGCATCTGAATCAGTCGCTCGCCTTCTCTTTGTTAATGTCCACTAGAATCAGTCAAGTTTCTCACTGTCCCATAAATAGGGACATAATGAGAATCGGTCTAGTTTCGCTTTCTCTTTTCTCTTCTCTTCAAAATCCGAGTCAATAGTCAGCAGTTTGCGCTCCCATAAATCTTGTTATTGTTTATACCAACTCACCCTTTCTTGTGCTATTAGAACCACGGTGGCCATAGACCCCAGAGATTTGCTCATCTTAGAGCTCTAAAACTGTACCACTTTTATGACAACAGTAAAGCCTTGAGCTGTCACTTTCCCTCTACGACTGTTATTCACCGTGATTACTGGCACTTCTTTCTGGCTCATTCTCTCCTGCTCCCATCCCCCATTAATCGTTTGAAAAAAATTTTTTGGAACAAATAAGGTAAAAGACTAGCAATTAGCAATTCTTAATTGAGCTGCATAAAATTCTGTGGCTGCGTTCATAGAATCTGCATTCTATTTGTGTACACACACACACACATCCCATCCTGAGAACTCCTCAGCCCAGTGATCTGGTGGGCTTTAAGTGGGCTCTGAGAACAAAAGGGATAAAGAAAAGCATGGCCCTCAGTGTGCCTCAGTGGCTCAGATGGTTAGGCGTCTGCCTTCAGCTCAGGTCATGATCCCAGAGTCCTAGGATCGAGCCCCACGTCGGACTCGACGTGGGCAGAAGTCTGCTTCTCCCTCTCCCTCTGCCATTCCTTCCGCTCGTGCTCTCTGGCTCTGTCCATCTCTCTGTCAAATAAATAAATAAAATCTTAAAAAAAACAACAACATAGCCCTCTCCCCGGTGAGGAACCAGCTGTGTCCCACCATGCTCCTTCATGGTCTACCTGACAGTCTGACCCGCGGACCTAGGTTCCGCATGGAACTCTGCTGCTTCCTGCTTCTGAGATTCAGGCAAGATGTCAGCTTCTTCACCCGTGAGTTTTCTCACCGGAAACACCACAATCTACTTCACAGGGCTGCTGTGAGGATCAAACCAAATGATGTACGTGGAAGGGTATTACAAACTTGTGATCACACTCTAAATGTTAGAACTTAACAAGTTTGTAGATTAAAAGAGGGAGGGGGGGAGAAGGTTTGGATGTGCAAAAGAAATAGAGCTCACCTGCTCAGCCATTTAAAAGTCACATTCGAATGGTCCAGTGGGGTTTGAATTTCAAGACTGAGATGTTAGAGTGTACCTTTACAAAATTGGAACTTAAAAATTTTTTTTCATTTCCACAGTGTTATAGAACAGGAAGGTATTGTTATTCTCATTTTATAAATGAGGACAATGGTATGAAAAAATTATGTCCTTTGCTCCAGGCCTCTTATTACTCGGAATCAAAAGCTTTCCAATTTTGACAGCCGAGGTATTTGTCTCACAGCCTCCAGAGAAAGGAGAGGATTTATGTGGGAAGTTCATCCTGGGAAAGGTTACATGTTCTCTTAACGTATGTTCATTTCGCATTAACACTTTGCTCTGTCCCAGAATGGTGTTAACTGTATCTTAAATTTCATTCTGCACTTCCCGATTAAAATAAACCTGTTTTTAAAAATCTCATTGTAAAAAGGCATTGAGAAGCTGGGTTAATAAATAGAGAAAATAGGGCAGAGAAACTTCCCAAGGGCCTAAATCAACCATGCATCTTCAGGTTGAAAGATCCCTTTTTCCTTTTTCTTTTTCTTCACTACCTTCCTAGGCATAAAAACATGCAAAACGTAGTTTTTAAAATGGGTTTTATTTCAATACTGTGGGATGGTGAAGGTGGTATTAGATCTGATCCTTTCCATTGAGTCATGGAAGAATGGAGAGTTAAAAATCTACTTTCTTGTCTGCCCAAAAGGACTTCTAAAAAATGTTTGCACTGGAAATTTCACTTGAAACAAAGCTTTGGCTCATTTTTTGACAAGTCAGTTTATATATGAACAACATAACAACATGCAGGTTAAATGAGATGAATAATGTGTCGAGTGGATGTGTCTGGGAATTTCCAGTCATTTCGGTCTCTGAATCTTCTGAGGAAATTACTTAGCCTAACTTCAGTTTTTCAACCAATACAGCAAATAATTGGCCTCAGACGAATAATCCCAGAAGCTCCCAATTTATGAGTGGATTCTAAGAGTTGGTATAAAAGTCAATTGACTGAAATTTGGAATTTATTCTTTTCCTCTGGAAGTATTTTTTAAAACGCAGACTGGTTCCACACCTGGTGTGCAAAAACTTCAGCCAGAATGAATCAGGAACCCTAAGGTTATTCCAGCAGAAACAGGTACCCCAGCTTCTCATCCATCTCTGCCCTGGTGGCATCACTGGCAGAGGGAACAGAGTCTGAGGACGGTGACTCCATCGAAGAACAGGTGGAGAGATATTTCTGAGGTCTTGTGACTTCTGTCTCACGTGTTCATCAGACAAAGCATTCCTCTGAATAAGCCACTCCCCTCGTCTGACCGGGGAGCAAAGGGATGGTGCCCATAGGAACTAGGACTTTGGGCTTTGCTACCTCCACTAACTTTTCTGCATGTGGATTGTTCTTTGGTCAGGCATTATGGTTTGGGGAATCACCTTCAAGATGCCTAATTCCTATGGACAAAGGCCATGTGTGTGCAAGTGGACGTGTTGAGAGACTGACCTATACAGAGTCAGAGTTCTGGAGATTTCTTTTCTCACAAGCAGTTATTACTTTCAAAACATCTTTCCTAAATGCCTTAGGACTTTTTAAGTGGCCATTAAAAAATCCGTTTGTAATCCATACAGCCTAATAAGCATCCAATTTGAGTTGAGAAATAAACTTTAACCTTTCATTTTCAGATAGAGAAATGATATTCGTTTAGTATCTTGTAGAAACTTCTTTGTGTTTCAAGAAAACGTATTCACAGTTGAACTCAGACGCTATGAAAATTTACTCTCAGCAGATGGCTCCAAAAAGAGGACAAATTAAAATTTACTGGTCTCCAAACGGATATAGAAAAGTTAAACATTGGTTTTATGTAACCTTTCAGGAAAAAAAGGAAAACTTAAAGGATTAGCTCAAATATTTGAGTGCAAATGGAGCCTTACTTTCAACCCAAACCACCTGTCTTTATCAAGGATACCATGCATAGGATATCCTTCACTTACAAAAAAAAAAAAAAAAGAGAGAGAGATACCTGTGGCAATAATAGCAGAATAAGTGAATCCTATTAGTGGATGATTATCTTGTGCTAGATTTGGAATATATGCCATTACAGCCATATTCTCTTCCCTCTTCGCCAGCATGTGCAAGCTGGGCTCTTCTCTGTCCCCGGGATGCCTTCCAAAGGGGGTGGGGGAGGTAGGGCACACAGAAGGAGTATTATCCCAACATTTGGATCTTTGTGCTGCAGAGTATTAACCAGATTACAGGTCATAATCTACAAAAGCTCCCCTGCTAGTACCCTGCTTGACTTCTTTCCAGATGAAATCTCCTCAAACAAATCCTGGATCACAAATATACTATGTTTTGTGTCTGGAGAGAAAGAGAAAAAAAAAAAAAAAAAATATATATATATATATATATACACACACACATACACACACACACACACACACACACATATATGTGTGTGTGTGTGTGTGTGTGTATGCATAAAGAGAGACAAGTTTCCGCCAAGGGGAAAGAACTAGATTGATGAGGTTCTGCGTTTATCACCTCTGGAAAAAAAATTGTTCCTGTAAAAGGAGCCAATTGCAACATTTAGGATGAAGTAATTCATCTAGTGATTCTTCTTCCACTTGAACTTTTCATTTCCTTGTGCTTTTTTATGGATGCCCAGTTTGAATGTGTCGAGATAAGGACATGACTTATTTATTGGCACTAAGAGCTTTTTATAAATTTAATGTAATTTATGGATTTTTAATAATCCTTCTAATAGTTTCTTTACATGAGTTACCACTTTTTTTAAAAGGCAAATTTCATTTGCTTTATGATGGCAAATGAGTAAAAGAGAAAATTAGGGTTTAAATAGAAAGTTACCCACTTGGCAGCCCAAATCTGTCCTTTGGCTCGTAAACCAGTACTGATTGGGGGCACCCTATTATTTTTAAGGGGTCCATGAAATGGACAGAATTCAGTTGTTCTCATTTGTTCCCTCTGCATCCAGACAGGATATTTATGGGAAAGCACTCTCAAAAAAAAAAAAAAAAAAAAAAGCCTTCCATTCTCAATGAGAAGGTCTGAGGTAAAGTGGTTGTAATCAAGCTTGGCTTGCTAAATGGCCTCAATTTTTTAGAAACGATTTTCCCTATTTTTTTACAAAGCTTCTTTTTTCCCCCTCCAGAGGTTAACTTTCTAATTCGGTGGATGTTTACTAGTATCCTTTAGTTTTTCACTCGTAAATTGTTTAGAACTTGTGTCTTGGGCAAATAACCTGGGGACATCTTTCAAATAATTCCACGGGGACTATCCTGCAATGGAAGGTCACTGGTCTCTGGATGAATGTTCCCCAGATGAGGCCGTGTTCTTTTCCTTCCCAGGACATCTCTTAGCTGCACACCACTGGGATGGCTCTCTCTGTGTTACTCTCATCCGTTATAGCCCCTCTTGGGCCATACCTTCTAGGCTGACATGCTCTTACAAGTGAACTCATTCAAAAGGCCTCCTTCCTCCCACGATCACCTTTAGGTAGAGCTATGAGCCTCCTCTGGCTCTGATCACTTGTGGCCCTGAATCCAGTAGGCGACAAACAAGAGTGAGTGAGAAATAGAGAATAAGAGAATGACAGACTCCCTCCAAGGTCCTTCCTGTGCTGGGACCTGACTACTTCTCCAGGCCAGGAACAGTCTTCCCGGACTTCAGCCCATGCCTCCCTAGGGCTGTCTTTGGGGCCTACCTTGCCTGTCCCGATAAACTCGGTTCCCATTCCATGTAAAGTTCATTTCTTCATAATAGCTTTAGTGAGGTATATTTGCATACAGTTCACCCATTGGAGGTACACAGCTTGTTACATTTGGTAATTATATACACTAATGTAACCTCCACCACGGGTAAGACATAGAGCAATTCCATGACCCCAAAAAGTTCTCGTGAGCATCGTTGTAGTAGATGCCTTCTGATTCCCAGACCTAGGCAACCACTGACTACTTTCTCTCACTGGTTTTATCTTCTCTAGAATTTCGTGTAGGAGTCATATAATATGCAATCTACTTGTATTTGAATTATTTCACTTAGCCTAATGTTTTTAGATTCATCAATAAGTTAAGTATATGAATGCTTCTTTCCACATTTTTTGCTGAGTGTACACCACAGTATGTTTACCAATGCATCAGTTGACAGATTCATACTGATTTTTTTCTACATCTTCCATCTCCTTTGAAACTGATTTGGAAGTTAGTCTCTTAAGTTTCAAGGTGTCTGCTCCAAAAATTTAGCTAATTAAACACATGTGCATCTTAGTGTAATAGAAAAGGTGCAAAGAAGCAGAGGGATCCATAGGGTCCTTAGAAATGAACCACATTCCAGTGAACTAATGCTCTCTGGGAGATGAATAATTATTCAAGTGTGGGGAATTAGTGCCATACAGGGGTGTTGTGAGGTTCATTCAACATCTGATGGAACAGAGACATTGAATAGTTGGGTCTCTGCTACGGTGTGCCCAGATTCCTGTATCTCTTTAAAGTAAAGTTAGTTTTCTCTTCCTATCTTATCTGTTTCTTCTAATGGCCCCCTAGATTACAGGCGAAATGCGAAACCTTCTGCAGTTATTTAAACATGTAAATCCTGTGACAGTTCCTCACACGTGCCCTGAAGTATTTACTAATTTTTCTATCTACATCAGTGCTGACATTTTAAAATCTGATGATCAATTATTTGAAAAGAATTGCTATTTGGCTGAAGTCACCAGCCAATTTAATAAAAACTGGTTGATCTGTGCTGATAAAATCGAAAGGTAGGACTTCAGTAGTGTTTTTCAAAATCGAATGTGCATAAAATCACCAGAGGGAGTTTAATAAACATGAGGTTTGTCTAAGCCCTCTTTCGTAGGTTTTGATAAAGAAGTTTGGGATAGAGTCTAAGAATCTGCATTTTGTAAGCATTCCAGGTGATTCTGAAGCAAATGGCATGTAGATCTTACTTTAACAAGTGCTGGAATGCAAAAGATATGATATAAAAGTCTGATCAAGGGGTGCCTGGCTCAGTCTGTAGAGCATGCCAGCCCTTGATCTTGGCGGGGTCACGAGTTCAAGCCCCAGACTGGGCACAGAGATTACTAAAAAAAAGAGAAGAAGAAAAGAAAAAAGCCTAGTGAAACTGGTTATTTAGCAAGCTGCATACACGAGTAAGGACTCTTTCGGTTGCAAGTGACAGAAACCCAAATCAAACTGGCTTAAAGCTGATGTATATTGACTGACATAATTGGAAAGTATGGGATTAGAACTGGCTTCCATAAAAATCTGACCATCTGTCCGCTTTCCAAGGATGCCATCCAGACTTGAGTTGTCACTCCATCTTTTGGATTTGTTTTCCTCTGTGCTGCTTCCTTCAGGAAGTCTCTTTGTAAGAGTTGGTAAGATGGCCACCAACACCAAGCCGCAGGACTGAGTCTCAGTGGACCGAGTTTTATTTTTTATTTTTATTTTAAAGACTTTATTTATTTATTTGACAGAGAGAGATCGCAAGTAGGCAGAGAGGCAGGCAGAGAGAGAGGGGGAAGCAGGCCCCTTGCTGAGCAGAGAGCCCGATGCGGGGCTCGATCCCAGGACCCTGAGATCATGACCTGAGCCGAAGGCAGAGGCTTTAACCCACTGAGCCACCCAGGCGCCCCTGGACCGAGTTTTATTATAGTGCTATCCCCCAGACAATCACAGTGCTCCAAATGGCGAGACCAGAGTCAGGTGTCCTCCTCCACCTCCAACGTGTGTGAGTGAGGTGTGTGTGTGTGCACACGCGCGTCAAGTGTGTAAGCATACGTTTGTGTCTGTTGGGAGATGGAGGGCATGGATCAGCTCCAATTAAACCCCATGGATTGGCCGTAGGGTAGGGGTGATTGCCTCCTCCACAACAACAAAACAGATCAATGTCTTAAGGAAAACAGCCCAAGCCTACTGTGTAACACAGTTCATATCAATTGATGCTAGTAAAATACTACATTTTCCTCCAACTAGCTGTACATATGGATGATTCTAGATTTCAAACTCCTAGTGACAGAGCCCTAAAACTAATTTGTTTTATGTGGGGCTTAGCAAGCGCCTGCCAATGCATGCTTAATAAATACATTTTAATCTCGGTCATTAGCACTGCTATGACCAAGTAGTTTTTGGAAAGCTTACTCAAGAAGGGAAGGAGGATACCTAATAAGACCGTTTCTGTGGATTAGAGTCTGTTGAATGGTGAGGATTATGCTTTTTTGAATTGTGCTTCTAAATCCATAACTTAAACTGCCATCACTAACTCTGATGAGGGGGTGATGAATTATATTTAAGAAAAACAATCAGCTTAAACTCCCTCATCATTGAGAGGTGAGAGGTAAAGTCGGAGGAATTAAAAAACAAATAGCAGAAATAGGGTGCCTGGGTGGCTCAGTCGTTGAGCGTCTGCCTTTGGCTTAGGTCATGATCCCAGCGTCCTGGGATCAAGCTCCGTATCAGGCTCCCTGCTCGGTGGGAAGCCTGCTTCTCCTTCTTCCACTCCCCCTGCTTGTGTTCCCTCTCTTGCTGTGTTTCTCTCTGTCAAATAAATAAAATCTTTAAAAAACAAACAAACAAACAAAAAAAACAAATAGCAGAAATAATTGAAAGAGCCTGGGTAAAGAAGACGAAGTCTACAAGCCGTGGTTAGGAATGAAGCCAGGACCATGGGAGTGAGAGGGTCCTGATTTGCATAAATGCGGGCAGGTGAGAGGAGAGTGTGAAGGAACAGGACAAGCAAAACTTTAGAAAGACCAGATCTAGAATTGCTGTGGGCAAGAGGCCTACAAAGCTGTTTTATCCATCATATTACACTGTGAAATAATTTCATAAAGGGTCATCGGTGAAGAACTTTAAGGCGAGGGTGAAGAGTACACAAAACAAAAAACAGAACAGGGCATAAAAGACTGGCAGTAAATGGGGAGCCCGTGACCTGAAAGGTCTCTTTTGATCTCAGTTTTCTATGATTCCAAAACAAACATGTCTCCTTCGTGAACTCTTCCTAAGCAACGACAATTTGAGGTTCAGGTCAATGTCAACGACGCCGGCCCTTCTCCCAGGCCTGCTGTCGGGTACAGGTCTGGGGAGTCTTCATGGGTTATGACTCAGCAGGTTCAGGAAGTAACAGCAGATGTCTTTTCTCTGTTTGTTCTAACTCCTGAGCAACGCCTCTTATAACCTAAAATTTTAAACCCGAGATGTCTAAAGATGACAAACTTCAGCTCAGAAGAGACTCAAAATATTTGGTGATTTATTGGTTCCAATTTCAAAAGTTCAGGGCATACGGCAAAGGTTTGTGGTGGTATTACAAAAGAATTGTCTGGAAATCTAATGATCTGTCAGAATTAGTTGCTTTAATTCATATATTTTAAAATTACTATATATACAGATATATTTTTAAGACTTTCCCCAGTGACCACTACACGGTATCGTTGTGTGTACATCTAGTTCGTTTCTTGACATTTTCTCTTAGGTGAATTGACCATGTATCCTACTTAGGGAAAAGCAAGTTCAATGAAACTGTAGTAAATTAGACACCAAGAAAAAGACAAAAGATGTGAATGTGAATTGAAATGACTTCAAGGGCTGGATAGAGGATGACATCAGCATGTTGGCAAGAAATAGAAACATAGAGCAGGCTAGACTGTGTGATGTTCTGTCCAGGGTGGAACAAATGAAGATAAAGGCAAATGCAAAGCTCTAGCAATAAATACGATTGTCTAAAACGTGACCTTCATGGTTATTAGCATATTTATTTTCTAGCATGGAGGAACTTATTTAACATGTATGATTCATATTTCACCTCCCTCTTTTCTCCTCCATGCTCTCATCTCTATCAGGTCTGCTCTAGCATTCAATCGGCCGCCCATCCATTCACCCAGAAGATTCTTTTGAAACACATGTTCTGTAATAACTTCTCTTATGTCTTTCAGGGCTCCTTCCTCCTCAGCCTAACTGGAAATTGACTTTTACTCGACCGTGAAACCTTCCTTATCGGTCACTTAGTGACTTTTTCTTACAGATAAGGGTCCTAGATTCCTGCAAGAGAGCAGGTCTGCCACAGGGCTTGCCCTGAGTTGGTATATTTTTTTAATCAATTTTTTAAAAAGAGTTTATTTATTTATTTATTTTAGAGGGAGAGAGAGAGCACGCATGAGCGTGCACATGATTGGGGGAGGGGCAGAAGGGCAGAGACTCTGAAGCAGATTCCGGACTCTGTGTGGAGCCGGTCGCCGGGTTCAATCCCATAACCGTGAGATCGCCACCTGAGCCGAAACCCAGAGAGAGACGCTTAAAGAACTTAGCCACCATGGGGCCACAAATCTTAAAATATATTTTAAGAAGCAATCTCAGGGAACAAGGCGAGGATCTGGGATGGGTGACCCCGGGAAGGAGGGGAAAGCCGGTACAAAGATGCCTTCTCAGACTGATCGCTGCTATGGACAAGAGGAGAGCAATGCACGTGGGGCACTCTGAGAAGCCTTACAGTTACATCTCAGCAGTGTTTGCCCAATGGATGGAAGAGGGAAACATGTATCCGCCAGCTAAGTGTTGGACAAATGTTGTCCTAAGTGGTGTTACCTCCCTCTATTTTTAGATTGCATATAAGCGAGGGCCACATTTTACTGTCAGAAAGGCCCTGGGGGCATAAGGTGACAGCTGACTTGTGTGCTTGAGCTGGGGTGCCATCAGCTTACATCTGTGAGAAGGTGGTTGCGGCAGCAATTTCTGAAGTAAGCTGCGGCTGAGAGGGATAGGAAGAGAGGCACAGGGAGCGTTCTGATTAAGGGGCAACCACTTCTTTAAACATGGCTGCACGTGGGGCACTGTTCTAACTTTACCCAGTCACTGATTTTCTGGAATCCATCACCGTTCCCTGAACTACTCTTTCCCTCACCTCAGCTTCCAGCCACCAGGATGCTGTTCAGCCTCCTCAATGGCATTAAAGCCCGATCTTCCTCTACCGTCTGTGTCTGTCGCCATTTTCCATGGCTTCGGTATAGATCGCGATGACCCTACAACTTCCTGGTCTCAAAACTCCTCCTCTTTAGGCATCACGCAATTTTAGCTAGCCTTGGCTCAGCCACACCTGTGGCCACACTGTCACCTAGGCCTGCCACCCCTGTACATCTTGAACACAGGTATTTTGTTTGTTCTTGATACATAATCTATTTACTTCCTCATTCCTTCTGCTCATCACTTTGTTCTCCCTACGCCCTCAATACTTCCCCATATCCAAGCAATTCTGATTTTGTTTGCTTCCTTACCTAGGCTTGACTTCTTGAAATGAACAGTAGTCATGTCAATAACAAATGAGATGCACCTCAAAATCTTATGACTCTTTAACCTACTGTCCACTTCCTTGGTTCTATATCCTTGGTTTATCAAAGGATGCTAGTGAAAAATCTCAAAGCCATGCTATCAATCTCAGCTACAAATTCATACTATTTCATCTCTGCTTAAATAGCAACCTTATTTTATTTGTGTATTTTTTAATTTCTAGATGAGTATGTTCCTTATGTGCCTTTTCCACATTCCCCATACTTCCACCCAAGCCCTATTACTCATTCTCGGTAGATGCCTTGCTTCCTACTTCACTGAGTCAGCAAAAAAAGACCAAGAGAGACTGATGATATAGCCTAATACCTCTCAACCTCTCTTACTTCCACCCCCAAATTTGTACCTTTAGCCAATCTCTTTCTTTGGTTCTATCTCTGAATAAAAACTAGCACACCTCCCTGTAGGCTAATTCCACCCTTTGGGGCAATACTATCAAAAGAAATACAACAGGCTCTAATCTGAGTTCATCCAACTGTTTGTGTCAGCATACCAGCATGCTCAAAGTTCTCCAGTTTTCCATGGCATTTCTCTTTTACTTGTCACCATCCCGCTACACCAATCCATGGCTAAATGCAATGCGTTCACCTTTTGAAATAAATTGTAGTTTCCTTTCTGTTGCCTCCTGGAGGAGTCCTCTTCACACCTCACCTAGACCAGAGCACCAGTCTCCTGGCTGGTCTTCAGGATGCTGTTGTGGTCATTACCTCCTATAATCCCTCTCATCAATAACTAATGGAATGCTTACAGTTTCAACCTTGAGTGGTATTTGGGACCTCTGTAATCCAGCTTCTCACATACCCACACATGCCTCAAACTTTTCTTTAATGTGGGAGGATGTTCCTTAGCACATCCTGTGTCTGTTACTTAGAATATCTCTCCCCTCCTTTGGACTATCCACACTCTACTCATTCCCCACAAATTACATCAGTGTGGATTAATCTTTCCCTTCCTCAAATGTCTATTGTATAAGCAGTCTGTAGTATATTTGGTTTTACCTTGCTTTTATTATTTTTATTTATTTCTTCTGCTTCAGACTTGTCTTTCAAGAGGGAGTATGCTCCTTAGGAGCAAGGACTTTATCTTATACATCTTTTGTCCGGACAATGGTGTCCACTCATTAAGTACTTGCTACAAATACCCGTTGACTTCATTTCAATGAGTCAGAGCTTTTCATTTGAAAAAGGAACCTACGAATGGGCACCTGAATACCAAACAGTATAAACCAGCTCTTGAAAATTCATGATTGGAATGAATTGGCATAATTAGGATGATCTTCTTGTTTCTTCTGAATGTTGGTTGTGAGTGACCTAGCTTCCTGGAAATTTTGGACCATGGGAATCACCCTGAAATTTAGTTTCAACTAAGTTCAGTGCCTAAGTGTTGATCCAAAACTATGTTGATGATGAAATAGGAATAGAGCCTATGTCTACACATCACAAACACTCAAATTGAAATATGAAAATAGAAAAATCTGGAAACATAAAAGTTTGACTGTTTTTTAAGGCTTTTATGTAGATGTTGACAGCAATAATTTTGGAATTTAATTTAAATATTTGTTTGGGGGCACCTGGGTGTCAGTCAGTTAAGCGTTCAACCCTTGATTTCAGCTCAGGTCATGGTCTCAGGGTCATGGGATCAAGCCCTGTGTCAGGCTCCAAGCCCAGTGTGGAGTCTGCTTGCAATTCTTTCCCTTTCCCTCTATCCCTCCCCCACTCCCATGCTCTTTCTCTCTTCCTTTCTCGCTCTCTAAAATAAAAATAAACAAAATATTTAAAAATAAATGAATATTTGTTTGAAATTTATACAAATCAGAGATAAAACACAAGAATTTAACTCACAAATTTTATGTTTGTGGATGCTTGAGTCATTAGAATAAAGATAATTTAAGTAAATAACCCTGTAAATCTCTTTTTAAAAAAAAAAAGAAATTCGGTAAATATTGGTATAGCCTAACTTCCAGCCCCATACAAGAATCCTCACTGTAACATTCATTCCAACCTATTTCAACAATGCTGCCTTCCATGATAGGAAGCTTAACTTCTCTTCAGGTAACCCACGGCATTTGGGGATAGATTCTGTTTTTTTTTTTTTGTTTTGTTTTGTTTTGTTTTTTGATAGATTCTGTTTTTAAGGAATTTCTTCATCATTTTATTTTGCAGGATCTATGTAAATTCAAACATCTATACATACACATGAGTGCAGCAGTCCAGCTGTGACACAGTAGGGAGTGGTGGGGACTGTGGTGCCTGGAAGGTGCTACTCTGTTCCGGCTGAATACTGCCCGCGGAGTGAGGGGCCAATGTTGCCAACTCATTTTGTGACTCAAGAGATGCCAAAAATCTAGATAGTTCTGTGAAATCTGTGGCTTCTCAACACAATAACTAATTTAAAATTTTAGAGAAAACACGGTGGACAAGGGCAGTGGATTATACATCTGCGGGTTAAACCTGGCCATAAACCCTTCAGTTTAACTTCTGAGGTAAATCCTGCCTTACATTTTCACCTCTGGGGGGAAAAAAAACAACATGTATTAAATTTACATTCTTTTACTTCAGAAAAGGGAAAAAAATCAAATATTTAGGGACAACTATTGTTCTCCATATTTACCCCAGCCTTCTTGAAATTCCTTGAGTCTTTTGAACCCAAAGCACATTTAAGTTCAAAAATCAATTATGCATGTCAATATTGAGAGAGTCATGATTCAGAGAGTTTCTTAATGCAAAAGAGCAATTTCTATTATGATTGTTTTGCTTAGGTCTAGTCTTTGGTCAACTGCTCATTTGGGAACCAGGCCTAGTATCTTCCAGGCCTCCCAAATTTATGTCATAAGCAAATTTCACAAGCATAGCTTCTACGTCCTCCTTGAGATCACTGATTCAAACTAAGCTGAGCTTTCCTGGGGGACCAGATGACTATCCAATGGTAGGTCACTAGTCCTGCTACAAAGATCCAGAATGAGCTGGCATATTTCTGAAAAAATGACTAACTTTTCCAAATTATTCTTTTGGTAGCTAAGCTTTCTCTTTCTTCACAGGAAGGTATCAAGATGAAGTTTATAAAAATTCCATCAAAATAGAAATACATTGTGGAAATTATTTTCCTTATTTACCAACTTAAATTACACTGAAAAAGGAGCTCGGGTCAGTACCATTGTGTTGCACAACTCGGGGAGCTCATTCATACTGTCTTTTGCTCACAAGTCCAAGTCCACCCCTAAACATAACTCATAGAATACAATGTGGCTGGTGCCCCCTGGAGTTGTGCATCCACCACAGCCCCGAATGAGGTTAATTTGGCAATAATACAATAATACTCTTCTTTTTTTTTTTAAGTAGAGTGTTGAATTTTTTTTAAAGATTTTATTTATTCGTTTGACAGAGAGAGCACAAGTAAGCAGAGCAGCAGGCAGAGGGGGAGAGAGAAGCAGGCTCCCTGCTAAGCAGAGAGTGGCGCTCGATCCCAGCACCCTGGGTTCATGACCCGAGCCGAAGGTAGATGCCCAACAGACTGACCCATCCAGGCACCCCTTTTTTCTTTATTTAAATAGGCTCCATGCCCAACTCAGACCTTGAACTCACTACCCTGAGATCAAGACCTGGATGCTCTATCGACTAAGCCACCCAGGCGCCCCACTTTGGCAGTAATACTCTTGACACATCTACGCACATATGCCAGCTCGGTGAGCATTTCCGTAGGCCAGGCTTAAAAAAAAAAATACCAAAAACAACCAAAAAAAAAGTGATTCAACTATTTTCTGGTATCAGATATACTTCAGAGTATGTTTCTTTGATAAATATTTTGGTGACATTTGAATTTATACAAGAAATTATAATTTGGTTATGCAATCAATTTTTAATCTTAGTAAACTATGGAACCCCAGAGAAAAATCTAAATATTTCTGACATTCCATATGTATTACTCACTCATGCTTAATAAACGTTGTCTATTGTAGTTAAGATGATCTATTTGAGCAAGGATTGATGAATACTTTAGTAAAGGGCCAGATAGTAAATATTTTAGGATTCACAGGCCACATATGGTCTTTGTCACATATTCTTTGTATTTTTGTTTCTAGCTGTTACCAGTGTTTCAATGGCTGGTAATTTAAAAAAACAGTATTTTTTCACTTTGGTATTTTGTTTGTTTCTCTTTATTTTTGGTACTATACGCATACACCATCCTGAGTAGTTTTCAGTCCTTAGCAGTGTTTAGAGCCTCACAATAACCCAGGAAATATATTGTTCTGCTGTCTTTGTGGGTTAGCCTAGAAAACTAAAGCAAAGCAGGGGTTAAGCAACTTGCTCAAGTCTTCATGGTGATGTTGCTCTTACAAAGAGTGTCTTAAAATTGTATCTTACGTACATTAAAGAGGGAAAATAAGTGTAAAGTGGATACAGGGCATTGTTATTTATTTCTATATAAGGTAAAATGGCCTTAGCCTTTTCCATTTTTCTCTTTTGTACCACAGAATACGACTGCAGATGTGTGTGTTTTCACTATATTTTGGAATGATAAACTGATATGAAAATATTTTAAATAGCATGCCAAAAATGTCTTCACTGAGCACAAAATGGACAAAGTCCAAATGTTAGTTTAAATTTCATATTATCTACCAATCTTCCCAGCGGAATCTGAAAGATGTTATTGTTTGAGTCACGTAGTTCTTCTGAATAATCTTTTCTTCGTAAACAGTTGGCAATCCAAACTCCGGATTTTTCCATTTAATGTTCAAAAGAAACTTATTTTAAGATCGTTTTTAATCAGCATGTCTGTCACCTTCTTATTTGACCTTTTTTTTCCCCTTGGGCTTTACTTTTTGGTACTGCTGATTTTTTGGCTTGCAACTTTAAGGCGGTGTTCATTTTATTCCTTCACGCTGCAATTTCCTAGTCACCCAGGCTTGCATTCTCCAGTTTCCTCTAAAACTGAGAAAATTAGTGGTCGTTTTTCCAAAAGCTGTAATTTTTACATGAACCTTATTTCTTCTTTTAATTGGTATTTTTCTGTCAGACAATGGTAGGGGGCTGGTGGTGGGTGTTATTTATTTTGAGAATCCTGTTTCAATGAAGCTTTTGTGAAATAAAGGCTGGAAAGGCAAATACTCCTTAAGGCTTCTGCCCGTGGGGTGAATAAGAAGGAAGAAAGGGAAGAGGTAGCGGTATGGGAGGGAGCAGGGGTAGCACTGGAATGTCCTCATCAATTCAGAAATTAGAGACCAGTCAGATGCCGTAGCCAAAGGGTTTCTTCAGGTTTGAATATGAAGCCTGTCTAAGGCCCCATAAAACCGAGTTGCTAAAAACTCGGGCTCCCCCAGCCCTGACTCCTTCTGGCCACTGAATCTGAGGACAGCTAAAGAGAATTTTCCTTCAACACATGCATGATACACATTCAAGAGAACGGAAGGCTGAGAGAGTGACTATATTAAAATCCCTTTGAGGCAAATGAGTAGATTTCCGCATTTCTTATCTTTTGTTGGCTTCGCTCTCTGTGGGCTACTGTGGGACTCCCTCCGTCAGCATTAATTGTCTCCTCTTTTTCAATGTATTGTAGTTAAACGGTTTGTCTCTTGCCAGAAACTTAAAATAAATCTTTTGAGGAGTGTTCCCCTCAGCTAGAGATGGTCTGGAAATAGAAAGTAGCATAAAGGAATAAATCATATGGGATTTCAAACCTAAACCCCTTTTTATTTTAATTTGGACAAAGAAAATGGGCTAGAGAATTAGAAGATTTAGGTACTGTTATATTTGATCTTCAAATTTTAATTTACTTAACAAATTTTAAGCATTCTTTCAAGTATGACAAATAATTGCTCCCATCTTAGTTCTCTCATTTAACACAAACTACAGTTGAAAGAAAATGTGCTAAATTTCTCTAAAATTTTCAATTAAAAAAATCTGGATTTTTTTTATGCCATCGCAGTGTTTGAAGCTCAGTTTTTTCACCCCTTTCTCCCTAGTTTCCATGGCTTTAAACCTCTCATGGTATGAAGTTTAAAGATTATCTAATTTTAAGTATTGGTTTTCCTGCCTCAGTGTTTTAATTAATAAAACTCTGTTATTTTTAGCATGGTAATCTAATCAATAAGACATACTTTTCCCCGATTGCAATAATTAGAAGCATCATTTACAGTAAAATCAACATAGGTCTATCTAGAAGTAAATATTTATGTAGAGAGAATGCTAATAATTGTTAGATACTGAGAAGAGTTTTTAACTTTTGTTGAAGTCTAAGGTACATGCAAGAATGGTAGGTGTAGAACTGTACGAATTTTTACCAACTATTCTTACATAATCAACACTTGGATCCAGAAGTAGAATATTATCAGCATTCCTAAAGCTACTCATTCTTCCACCTCAAGGGGTAACCCCTTCCTATCTTCTGACCACATGGAATAGTTTTGCCTATTTTGGAACTTTCTGTAAACTGAAACATTCTGTATGTACTATTTTGTGTCTGACTTCTTTTGCTCAAACTTTGCTGGTCAGATTTAGTCATGTTGTCCATAATTGTTCTTTCATCTCCCTTCTATCTTGAATACGCCTTGATTTATTTATCCATCCTGTTGTTGATGAATTGGGGGCAATTTCTAGTTTGGGGCTCTGTTTTGGAAAAACCCCCAGTTCTCCTCCTGTGTCTTTCTCTTTTACTTTCACATAGAACACTTCACTTCTGGTCCCCATATGTGTGGGATTTTTCCCCACACCAAGCAATTCTGTGACACCAGCTGGAAGTCCTACCATTTAACTCGATTCTGACAGTATCTGCTCGGGGATCGCATCAGACACCACAGGTTAATGGCTCAGTCTCGTGAGGCTTCCCCCCTCCCTCGCCCCTGCCACACGCACTTTGGGGGCCAATCACAAGTACTGTGTCCCGAGGTTACCCACAACTTCTGTCCAACTTGGCTACAAATCGGAGGTTCCATTGAGTGCCTTCCTCCCCGTTGGATTTGATTATTTGCTAGGACAGCTCACAGAACTCAGGGAAACACTTACATTTACCAGTTTATTAAAGAATAGGACTAAGGATACAGATGAAGAGCTAGATGAAGAGATACATAGGACCAGCTCAGGGAAGGTTCCAAGCACAGGAGCTTCTGTCCCCATGGAGCTGGGGGGCATCGCCCTCCTGGTATGTAGATGTATTCGCCAACCTGGAAACTCTCCAAAGCCTGCACTACTGGGAGTTCATGGAGGCTTTGTCATGTAGGTCTGATTGCTCATTAACTGTTTTCAGCCCCTCTTCCCTCTGGAGAAGTTAGGGAGAGGCAGAGCTGAAAATTCCAAGCTTCCAATCAAGGCTTCGTTATTTCTGGTCACCAGCCTCCTATTCAGAAGCCCACCCAGGGGCCCACCCAGAGCTGCTTCATTAGAACTAGAGATGCCCCTTGTGCTCTTATCACTTAGGAATTTGCAAGGGTTTTAGGAGCCCGTGACAGGGTCTGAGGACAAAGACCAAGTATTACAAGAGATATTCCTATTTTTTTTTTTCTATCTATTATCTTACAGGTCCATACAAATCATGTTGCATGAACATTCTAGTATATGACTTTTAGTTAATAGGTTGAGGTATTTCTGTTGGGTACTTCCTTAAGGAGGAGACGTTGGGTCACAGCACGCACACGTTGTGCGGATGAGACACTGCTAGTTCCCTTCCATGGTTGTACCAGTCTACAACCCCACCAGCAGTGACTGAGAATTGAGCCACACGGCGGCTGGCACTCAGTCTTTTCTGTCCTTTACATTTTAGTCACGCTAGACAGTGTGTAGTGGCCTCATGCTGTTTTAATTTGCATTTTCCTAAAGACCACTGTGCTAAATGCAAAAGCACACGGCCACAACCATCAAATCCTCCTAACAATTTGTACTAATGACAAAACTGGGCTTCGGTGGATTTGTGATTTCCTCAAATTCACTCAGCTGGGATGTGGTAAACCAGAATGAGGTTTTGCTCACGGATGTGGCACATAATAATGAAACTGTAGAGTCAGAAGGGCTTTTGAGACCATGTCATCTGCAAGTTTCTCGCAGATGAAGAAGTTAAGGCCCAGAGAGTTGGACACATTAATTACTTCAGACATCACAGTCGTTTTGGTTTTGCCTGGTGACATACACTGGCCGAGAGGTCTGGGTTTGATTCTAGGTTCTCCCACCTACCAGCTGTTTGGCTGAGTCAAATTATCTGCTTTCTCTGAGCATCTATTCTTTAATGAGAGCTATATGAATGCAACAATGTTTTCTTATGTGTTTATAGCCTTCCAGAAGACAATTACGATAAAAACTACAACTTTCTGTGGTTTATAGCTGTGAAAGACTTAAGCGGTCTTCAGCAGCCCATCTTCCTGCCGTCTGTACCATGAATGTTGGTCTTCAGCTAGACTCGGCTGCTGATACTCCAATGGTCTAGCTCCGCCTCAGTACCCACAGACACCTCAACTTCCATGTTTCCTACCTTAGTTAACATCCCTGATCTTCACCCCTTGTCCAAGCTACATTCCTGTCTCCTCCACTCCACTGTCTTCCCCCAGGCCAAGCGTTTACCCCCACACCACTTTCTATCGGAACAGTTTTCCAAGAGGGTCTGCGGTTCCATTCTCTTTCCCCACTAATCTGTCCTCTGCAATCTTGCAGACTATCTTTCATTATCATAAGATCCTGCCATAACCTTGACATAATAAAATAAAAACATCTTTCATGACTTCCCGTGGACAATGAGATGAAATTGACATCCAGAGCTTGGCATTCAAGGTTTTTAATATCTGGCACCTGCCTGTTTGCACACCTGAGTTTCTTTCCCGTTGCTCCATTTGCTTTGCTGCTTCACCTCCGTGTCCCACCATAGACCCTGCCAGCTCCCTGCTCATGTTCCAGTCGCTGCATGAGACGTACGTACTCTCATTCGTCTGCAAGAAACTGCTGACTCAGAATGTCCTTTTCTTCTACACCTGTTAGGTTCCTACTGATCTCATCCATGAAGTCTTTTCCTATCCTCCCTTCTATTTGTCTAGGTCACCTTCTGCTTCTCAGCTCTGTTTCCCCGTCCACCATCACAAAGTTCTACTGCAACATTTCTCACACGGCACCCTAGCTATTTGTTCCTGCATCTAGCTTTCCTGCTTCTTTAAGCTCCTCGGCCATCAGGATTGGGTCCGTCCATCTCCATAACTCCCGTGCTGGGTGAACAGAGACGCCCAGTGAGCATTTCTTGGATGTACAAAGGAATTTTATCAAATCTGAGGAAGCAAGAAAAAAACTCAGGCTTTCCTTAGTACCAAAATTCCGAGATACAACTTTCCTCCTTTCTTATTAATATGCTCCAGTTTCATTTCTTTGCTTTTCTTGTCATCAATATATTTTTTTAACTAGATGTTTGCAATGATGGCACTTTTACGTGCAATTTAAGTGCATCTATTTGCAATTATGGCATCTTGAATCTAAGGATTTGCATGGGACTACCTGAGGCTTTAAATTGAATATTATAGATGAATTTCCTGAAATCAAATTTATCTTTAAAAAAATAGAAGCCGAGAGAGTTGCCAAGTGGAGTGCCTTTAATGGAGTACACTCTCTTTGTTGCCTTGTTTAATTTTGGTCTGTTCCTCTCGGTTTCCATTTTGCAGTGTGTAAAACTGATACATTAAGCTAATTATGTAACAGTCAGCATGTGATTGATCATAATGTTGCTTTTAGAAAAACCCGGAAAACATTAAAAAAAAAATCTGGCATATGAAAAAACCCAAAATATATTTTAAAATTAAAATAATATAATACCCAGGTGAAACAAATGAAAACCTACAAATAAATCTTCCCTGAAATAGAAATCCCCAGATGGCTTATGAGCCCTTTTCTAGAAAATAAAAAAATTATAAAAGAATCAATTACTCATAAATGTATAAATGTTTCACCTTTTCCTTAAGGTATTTTATGTGGACACAGTCATCACTCAAAAATTTAGCTTTTAAATTAACCTTTAAAACCTAAGATTGCTGATTTTTAAAAACGCTGCTCTAAGAATGCATTATCACAACAAGGTAGTGGCCCTCTCAAACTGGCAATGTCTCCCTGGCATTGTTTATAATAATTAAGTAAACAACAACGCACTAGAAAAAGTTCATGTTAATTTTCCAAAAGGCTTTTCGTCTTACAACATTCCAGATCTTCCACGGAAGTTCTGAAGTATAGAAATATGCCGAACAAAGAAAAGGAACATTTTGAGGCAAGTCACAAAAAGAGAAATTAATAAGGATTAAACATTTTTCACACTTTGTTCCAAAGTGCATATTTTGATTCTGTTCTCACTTAAGTAATGCTAAATTATAGTATGAAGCCCACGTTAGCAACTACTCTTCAATAGCCACATTATCCAGGATTACTGGCATTAAATACTAAATTAGCATTAGCTGACTGCTATTGTTTATAAATTAATTTTTTTTCTGTTTCTGTGAGTTCTATGAATTACACTGTGTAATCTCCTGTCTCTCAGGGGACCGAGTGTTACAGTGAACAGAGCTGTGGCCTAGAAACTGAAGACAGAATCAAAATGTGATTTGTCACCCAGTGGCTCTGTGACCTTAGATAAGTCACTCGACTTGTGTCACCTCCCTTTTGAAGGCATCGGATTGGAACTGGATGCTGCGTGAGTTCTGTCCTAATTCTAACATTAAATGACTCTTTTTGAGCCCACGCTAAGGAGGATGATGGCTTACGCCCCTGCGCAGTCCTTTCTCTAACATTTCCGTATTAAAGTCTCTTCTAGCTGAAAGGGACTAAATCCATCTCAAACAGCCCAAAGCCAAAAAGACACTGGATTGGCTCCCAAAACTGAAAAGTCCAGGAGTAGATCTAGGTCTCAAAGTCTGGAGGGCCCCAAGAGCTCCAAATGTATCCTTAAAATCCAGTTTCTCAAGTTCTTTTTCTCAGCTCTGCGTTCCCGTGACTGGCTTCATTCATAGGCAGGCTCTCCTCAGGCCGTTCTCTGCTAACTCCAGAATACCTCATCTTTACAGCAAGCAACACCGGCAGGGAACAAAAACTTTGATTTCCGGCAGAAGTCCTGAGTGGCCAGCCAGGTCTGAGTCATGCCTCTCTTGGGATGTTAGGGGTGAGTGAAGGTGGAGATGGTGGGGCATTTCCACAGGAACAGAGAATGGTGGTTCTTCAAAGAAACTGAGGTTCAGTTTGCAGAACAGGGGAAGTGGATGCTGAACAGACCAGAGTAACTGGTGTCTCTTTGCAACTTCACAGTTTGGGTCACTTGTCATCTGAAAGCGTTCCCTGTCCACTCCCGCTTTCTCCCTTTGTACCTTTCACAGGTGTTAGCTCTCCCAGTGAACCTGGTCCATTCTTACCTCTGTCTCAGCATCTGCCTCCTGGAAGGCCCAAGCTAATGATAAGATAGGGTTTGGGCCTGGATTATTTAGTATTTATCTGGTAATGAGAACCCCCACCTTGGGTGGTAAGCAGGGCACACATAGTCCTTGGCACAAGGTGGTGACTCCATTACTGAAACCTTCACGAGGGTGACCAGAGACAATGTGGCAGTAGAGGGCAATACCCTGATTGCAACAGTGGTGCAGGACTTTGAAAAATGTTGAGTAGGAGATGGGTTGGGAGTAATGCATATAAGGATGGTACATTTGGCTTGCTGTCATTAGGCTGAATTGAAACACTAGAGAAAAAAAATGAAAAGCTAAGGGCAATTACCAAACTGAAAACTAAGGGACAAGTCCCAGGGACCTCTTTGGCAGCTTCAAAAGCAGCCTTTACCTTGTGCAAGAGGAAAGCAGAAAAAGTAAAAAACAAACAAAACTAAACTAAAACAAACAAACCCCCCCAAAACTCTGGAGTTAGAATCACTGAGCTTTGGATGATTCAGTGCTCAGCGGAGGCAAGGCTCATGATCAGAGCACTTGCTGGGAAAATCAGGAAGCTTGACATAGGATGTGGGGGCATCAGAATAGATATCTCTAAAGATTTAGGTTCTCCAGACCTCTGAACTTTCAGAGACTGCATGGGGGCTGGTCCATCCTTGTTAAGACCTAGAACTCTTCCCCCGTAGAAAGACACTTCTTCCTAGCAAGGCAATGGTGGGGCGGGGGTCAGGGGTGGTTTGGGGGGTGGAACTTCCCCTGAAATCTGCCACTTGCACTTCTGGCTGTCTTGCTGATGACTGGAATCAAGTCTTAGCGCAATCCAGCTAGAGATGTGCTGAGCCTGACAATAGAGAATACAATCGTATCCTAAATTTGCTACAAAAACTAGTAAGCATATTCCAGCAGAAGCTGGGGAAGTACCCTGGGATTGGATTTTGAAGGTGCTTGACCAAGGGAACCAGAACATAAGACTGGATAAAGGAGATTTAGTTGACTTAGGGGTACTCCGTTGGAATATAGAATTTCACCTTAGTAAGAACCTCAAGACATGATAATACAGCTTTTGATTTGGCAAATGTGTGTGTTACTTTCTGGCCTAATCTAGAAAGATGAACGGAAACAGTTCATCTTGGTCTACATGGGTGGGACAACAACATCCATTCACAATTTTGTCCTAGGGCTATATAAATGATGCCATAATATAGTCCTAAGAGATCTGGACCATCCAGTGTCCTTCAGAATATCACTTTATCCGTTGCATGGAGGATATTATCCAGAGTAAGAGTGGCTAGCTTACCGAAAGTCTTGGTAAGACACATGTACTCCAGAGTACAGGAAATAAACCACATGAAGATATAGGGGCTCATCCTTTCAGTAAAATTTTAGGAACTCAGTAGTCAGAGACATGCTAGGACATCCCTTGCAAAGTAGAAAAAAAAATTACAAATTACTGCATCTTGTATACCCTACAGCAAAGAAAGAAGCACAATACCTGGTAAATTTCTTTGGGTTCTAGAGGCAACAAATTCCACACTTAGGAATACCACTTCAGCCGGAGGGGGCAGGGCTCTGGAGCTGGTGCAGAGGGCATGCGCAAGCCGCCCTGAGGCTTTAATTCTGAAGATGTCAGTGGTGGAAAAGATACAGTGGAGTTTATGGCAAATCCCATTTGGTGAATCTCAACACAGGCCCCTGGGGTTCTAAAGTGCAAGCTATCTGCAGCAGAGAAATATACACTTTTGAAAAACCATCAAGACCAGAGAAGTGATGACTGAGGACAACTTAAATGAAGAGTACAGAAGGACAATGATGAACACCAGTTGCAAAAACGATGGTAGTTTTATGTTAGGAAGAGAGACCCACAGGAGTCCTGGGCAGACTGTACAAACATGGAGAAGTGGATCCATATGGCACATGGGTGGCCTGGGGCCACCATAGAAGTGTACAGCTTGGATCTCCACTCAGAAAGAACTTGCTGTTCAGTTTCAAGGAATGAAGATGGCCGACAGACCCCGGTGACAGTGCCTTTGGAATATGGCACAACTTATGAACCAAGACCACACTCTTCCCTGGTGGTCCTCAGTGACTGAGCAATGTGGGTCTACCAGGGCTGGACTACTTCTGCCCAACACGGGGTTCTTGACACATGATCTAACTCTCCATGTTTCACAGTCTAAGACTCTCCCTGACCAATTCTCCCCATCCCCCCACTTTCCTTTCACAAATCTCAGATTTATATCTTCCTGGTCTAGGGGCTTTCCTTACCAAACCCTGCTTCCTGTCTCTTGATCTGTCATGGGCATTATTACCATCTCCATCCCACACCCCTTAAAAACTCTTGCACTCCTATCTTCATCTTAGCATTGAATTCCCAGTGAGTAATAACTAACAAAATAAGTTGGCAAAATTCTGATTTGGGCTAAAGTCTACATTGCCCACCAGCTTCAAGATCACTTGATCTTTCCTCCAGCTTAGTTCACGGAACTTGTTCATCAGTGCCCGGAGAAACTAACTCTGGGAACTTTGCTTCAGTAACTTTCACCATGGCCTCATTTTCTAGAACTCTATTGCAAAGCCAAAACTCTGTGATAAACAGACTGGCCAATAATTTTAGCTCCAGGAACCCTCTCTTTACTACTTGTTACATTTGTAGGAAAATACAATTTAGTCTTCTTTGCTCCCTTTCTATTGTATTTTGCAACAGGTCTCTGCCTAAGGAGTTGCTCATGAGATGGTGCAAAGGGCATCCATACCGCCCGAGGGCAAGTGTGTGTGTGTGAGAACTAGGGCTACTCTGATGGTTAAGCACTGTTTTGCATCCTTATGTCCTGTGTTTCCCACCATATCCTGATGTTCGAGTCTTCAAATATTATTCTGAATTATTTTTTAGTTTCTTCCTCTGTCTCAACAATACC
This sequence comes from Potos flavus, assembly GCA_028534135.1. Taxonomy (NCBI): domain Eukaryota; kingdom Metazoa; phylum Chordata; class Mammalia; order Carnivora; family Procyonidae; genus Potos; species Potos flavus. The sequence continues at coordinate 70,499,842 of CM052896.1, forward strand.
ACTATTAGAACTTTCAAACTGTTTTTTTGTTTGTTTTTTTTAACCAATACTGAGAAGGAACACTGATTTTAAGAGGGATCTGGTCTCCTTTCTCTTACCCTCTCCTTTTTCCCCACTCGTTTTAGACTTTTCTGTAACTTTTATTAAGCTATCTTTGAGTTCAGAAGGCTGAGAGAATTTTTCTTTTAAAAAAGAAAGCTTGCCTACCAGCCAGTTTTATATTTTTCCCCAAGCACTCAACAGCCTAATCTTTTTCCCATTTAAAATGAGAAAGAATTTAGCAAGAAATTGACTTGATGTTAGGACAGGAGCTTCGGGAAGCTCTAATCTCAGTGACAGCTTTAACAAACCAATCCCGCTCTCTGGCCTCCTGCATATGGAACAGGACCTGCTCCTTCTGACCCTCCAGGTAGGAAAGGAAGTCTCTAAAGCACGTTTGGGAGGGCTCTGTATTCTCTCTTTCTGTGGGTTTTCCCTTCTGCACTTTCAGGATCTTAAGTCTTTGCAATATATTCCCTTCTCTTTTGGAAGCGGAAGAGTTTAGAAAGGGACTCATTCTTGGGTTGCCTTTGAAATATTTCAAAAAACAGTTCCCATTTTACTATTGGTGCAGCTCCCTAATTGGTGATATTTGGAAATGTATGGAAATTTGGATTCTATAAAGGACTGTCTTGTTTTCTGCTTTCTCTTTTCATGGGAGGAAACTAACGACATCAAGTTTTTAGGTTCAGAAGAGAGACTCTTGACTCAGAAAAAAAACAGTATCGTAATTATCCTTAATATCATTTAGTGGTCACCAATAGTAATCTTCAGACTTTAGGGTACATCATAGTAATCTGGAGAACATGTTAAAACACAGCTTCCCAGGCCTCACTCTCAGAGGATTTTATTCAATAGGTGCTTGAGGATTTGCATTTTTAACCAGTTTCTATGATGATGATGAAGATCGTCTGGGAACGCACTGGGAGAATTAACGAGCTCTACCATCATTACATTATCCAATAGAGAAAAAAAAAAAACCAACTTAGAATTTCTATGAGCATTCCTAGTTGAACTGAAGTGTTATAACTGTTTTATATTTTAACTAAGTGAACATAATAGGGAAAAGAAAAAATCCTGATATATTTTAGGACAATGAATTAGTAAGATATAAAAATTGTCACTTATCTTCTGTCTCATTGGTGGTATTACATTCCTTTGTGTCTTACAGGAAAAATACTTGTGGCCAATTATTTGTAAAATAACTGGCCACTAAAAACCAGAAGCTCTTTTCATTGTCTTTCTTTTTCTTTAGTTGTCTCAAATATTTACCAGAGTTTGTTAAAATTTAGAAGTTTTTCCATCTGTAAACCTGGGGCTAATAAGAGGTACTCTATAGGATTGTTCCAAGGGTTAAAGGAAAGCGTGTGTGTCGAATGCTAAATAATCAAGAAATACTCATTTTTCATTTTCATTTCTTTATCCATTTTAACACCATCAGTTTTTGGGGGGTATTTAAAAAAATACATTTCACTCTGACAAATCAGAGAAATAAGAAGGAGAGGTACCAAATATTTTAATGTGGGGTTATTTTTCATTAGATATTGTAGAAATCTTTTTAACCAAATAAAAAATGAGATACTAGGACTAACACCTTGTAAAGATTTATTTTTTTGTTTATTTGAAAGAGAGAAACAGGACACTCACAAGCCCGTGGTGGGGAGGGGCAGAGGGAAAGGGAGAGAATCTCCAGCAGACTGTCCGCTGAGCAGGGAGCCCGAGGCGGGACTGAACCCCTGGACTCTAGGACGGTGACTTGAGCGGAAATCAAGGGTCGCTTGCCTCACTGACTGTGTCACCCAGGCACCCCAGGAGTAACACCTTCAATGAAGACTAGGCATGTTATTTTATTGTATTTATTTATTTTTAAATTTTTAAAAAAGATCTTATTCATTTATTTGACAGAGAGAGCACAAACGGGGGAGCAGCAGAGGGAGAGGGAGAAGCAGGCTTTCCAGTGAGCAGGGAGCCAGATATGGGGCTCGATCCTAGGACCCTGGGATCGTGAACAGGGCTGAAGGCAGATGCTCAACCGATTTAAGCCACCCAGGCACCCGTAGGCATGTTATTTTAGACTATCACTGCAAACTCGAATTTTTTGATTCATACTATTCCCAAATCTATGTGATAGCATCAATAATAGTTCCCACATAGAAGTATGTTTGCATGTCAGGAGCTAGGCTAACCACTTTATTGTTTGCCTTAATTCATCCTTATAACAACCCTATGAAGTTGGCTTTTCCCGCTGTTACAGTTACCCGTTTATTGCTATCTCCTCTTGCCTGTAATGAAAGCTTCATTAGCAGCAGCTTTGTTTTATATCCTGCTGTAGACCCACTGATTAAAAGAATATTTGGCATATAGTAGGTGCTCAAGCAGTACTGAAATAAATTTATGCATCAATGAAAGGAAACGAATGAAAGCAACTCTTCCCTGAGAGGTTAAGTAATTTCCCTCCAGTCCTTGGCCATGTTAAAATCCAAGTTCTCTGACTCAAGTTGTTCTTCTCCTCACCCTTAGCATATACTCCAGAATATGGACCTTTCTAAACCATTTTTAATTATCTGAGTTTCTCTATAACTTTCAAATGGTAACAATTAAAAAGAAACTTGGAATTTAGAGAAAAGTTCAAAATAAGCTTGAGTTGAAAGTAGGAGAGTCTTAGTAGGGAATGGTTGAGGGGGGCAAGTTATTCTATAGCCTTATCTCGCCTTGTGCAGAACCAGATGGTAAGGATATCTGAGCTCACCCGAATCAGACTCTCCCATTCTTAAACTTTTGAAGACCTGCAGCCATTCTCTCAATGCAAGGTATGCGTGAGGCTTCCTAGAGTCCTTGTTCCCTCTAAATCCTACAAAGTATCAACATGGTGATGGGATAATCTTAATCCTTGATACCCTTTCCTCTGTTCTGAATATGGGTCAAAAGAACAATAGTTGATCACATTACTATTGAATAAACAATATTTGCACATGTGTCTAGATTTTATTCAGCCATGGATCAAATGAAAATCGTATCTCAGGGCACCTGGGTGGCTCAGTGGGTTAAAGCCTCTGCCTTCGGCTCAGGTCATGATCCCAGGGTCCTGGGATCGAGTCCCTCATCGGGCTCTCTGCTCAGCGGGGAGCCTGCTTCCCCCTCTCTCTCTGCCTGCCTCTCTGCCTATTTGTGATCTCTCTCTCTGTGTCAAATAAATAAATAAAATCTTTAAAAAAATCATATCTCACAATACAAAATTTCTTATTATACTGGAATTCTTAAAAATGTGTCATCCTCCCATTAAAAAAATAAGGCAAATATCATCATATTTTATTCCTGTATCCCTTTCTCTTTGATTTCAATGGGCAGAATGCATTTCAGCTTCCTTTGTGAATACTTCAGAATGTGGTTACAACTAGGTTTCAAATACTGTTCGAAACTAATCCTCATAAACTTCAAGAAGAGCTACTTCTCTGGATTTGTTTGTCTCCTAATGTCAAGTAGATTTCTGAGTTGAGCTGTCTCTTTCTTCTCCAGTAATGAAATTCTTGATTTTTATCTGACCACGACTCTATAGTATAGATTTCATTTCCCAATTTATCTTGCAGCCATTTTGGCCATGTGAGTAAAGTTTGCTAACTGAGTTGTAAGGGTAGTATGTATCACTTCTAAAGCATGTTCTTAAGAGGAAGATCCATGTCCATCTCTCTCTTTCTCTCTTCTGGTACTTCTGTCCTGCTGCGTGCAATGTGGATGTGGTAACTGATCATCTTGGACAGCATTGGCATGGTGGATAAACAAGATGGAAGGAGCCCAGGTCCCTGCATGACAAATCAGGTCCACCTATCTTGGACCACCGACTTCCAAACGTTTACATGAGAGAGAAATACTTCTACCAGATATAAGCAATTATTAACTTTGGTTTTTGTTATATAAAGCTGAAGTGATTTCATATACAGTTTATTTTACTTCTGTAATGTTCAATGTTTTTTTAGAAAAAAATTAAAGATGAGAAAATGATAATGAGCCAAGATCTTTGGCAACAAGGCAATTTCCAAGTGAAAATACTTTTATCATTGTCCAAAATAAAATGAAATAAGATTGGCAAAACTTTCAAATTTGAACAATTGGTTTAGATGTTTTCCCTCATATAACTGGTAATGAATCTTCCTCAAATCTATAGTTATCTTTGGCTTTGACCACACAAATCACTTTTTAGGAGGGATAATTTCTCAGTCAAAATAAATAAAATTAAAGCAGAGTTTTAAGTGTTTTAGCTTTGGGTAGAGATACACAGATAACATTTCTGATAACATTCTTTCTTGATTCCCCTGAGGCACAAACACTGGGATGTCTCTGTAAATAAGTCAGCCAAGAAACTACTTCTTCTGGGAACTTTCATCAAATATATATCTGACAGTGGAGATACAATTCTTGAGCAAGATTATTTTAAATTATATATTAAACGATTAATTCTTCAGTAGTTTCTCATTTCTTTGAGATATGCCTTTGATTATGAATCACTAATAACAAGTAATGATTTAACTTCAAAAGGTTCAGTTACCTCCTCCTCCTTGGTCTGTATCTTGAGCAGCTGTCCAGGGTACTTCAACAAAATTAATTACTTAAGTTACAGATTATTTTTTTCCTTTTGCTTTCTGGATTGGGGGTTTTGAGAAAATGAAGCTGATTTTCACAATGACTCAGTTTTTCCATTTTGAGCAAGACTGAATAATGATAAAGAATAATGATAAACAATAATTAAAATATTTGTGATTGCCTGTGTAAACCATGTTAGAAAGATTGTACGACACTTGGAAAACAGTGTTATGATGTTTTGCTTATGGTATAGAGATAATAGAAAGATTATATCTATAAAAATTATGAAATTAAGGGACGTAGACTCCAACAGACCCCTAGTGAAAAATTTCTTCATCTGAATCCTTAGAAGGTAGTCCTCTTGTCCTGCTAAAATACTTCCCAAGTAGGGGAAGTTTAGTACCTCCGCAAGTGGTCCTTTTCGGTTTCTCTATAATGAAAAACATCTCTATGAAACTTCATCTAGCTCCTTATATGTTTCATCTTTCCATCCTTCTGGAGTGTCATTCTGATTTTTGTTTTCTCATCCTTTTTTCTTTTTTTTTTTTTTTTTGAGAATAGAGGAAAAATTAATTTCCTGGTCCCAGATCTTCAACATTAAGTATTTGAATTGCTTTGCTCCAAACTGTGCTCACTTCCTGGACGATCGTATAAGAAAACAAAGTAACCTATTTCTGAGTTCTATTCAAAATCGAAATTCTAGTATATTCATAATAGTCCATTTATGATTTGAGAGCAAAGGAACACAAAATTGCAAAGTGTACTTTCTCCCTTTTAAAAAATACAGCAAATGAAGAATTTAAACTTTTCCTTTTATTTATTGGTCATAATAACAACTACTCGAGACTTGTTTACTATTAAGACAGTTGTCCTCTAAGTGTAGGCTGAGGACCATTTCAGCATATCGTGAGGTCATACTATTTTACAATAATACTAAGACGTTATTTGCCTTCTTCACTGTGGACATCTGAATTGATGGTGCAAAGCAATGGTGAGAAAAATGGCATTAGCATGAATCCAAACCACAGCACCAAGCTGTTCTAGTAGTCATTAGGTTCTTCCCTGATACACATTCACTGTCAAAAGCTGCCAGCATCATTGAAGAATGTCCTTGATGAAGCAGTAAGAATTATTAACTTTATTCAATCTGGACCCTTAAACACGTATCTTTAAAATATTCTTTCTGATGAAATGGGAAGTACACATAAAGCACTTTTGCTGAAAAAAAAAAAACCCCACAAAACTTGTGCCATTCCTTGAGTTACGAGCTGAACTAGCCATTTTTTTTCATGGAGCACAATTTATCCTTGACACACGATGGTTATTCAGATGTGGGTATTTAGCAGACTTTTTCTTGAAAATGAATAAAATGCCATCTATCACTTTGAAGGTACAACTGATGGTATTTGGTTGCCAATAATAATATTTGAGATTCTGAGTGGAAATTAGTATTTAGGAAACTTGTATTTGCTATTGTGAGCTTGACAAGTTTCCAGTATGTAAAGACTTTATGGATCAGTTTGGTAGTGATCTTAATAAATGTGATTTTTTGATATCGTGCAACGGAATGTGTTGAAACTTGGAAGATTTGTGTAATATAGTTAAAGTGTTTTAAAAATTATCTCTGCTTGATGATACAAAGTCATGCATGCACCAAAAAAAATTCGTAGTCCAATGGATTTCAATGATCGGAGTATAAAACACTTCTTAATATAATTCCATATTCTTCATTACAGCTAACTTTTAAGAAATTACTACTTATTGAGTGTTGGTGTAATAACAAAGAAGAATATCCACAATTATAATTCTTTAGTAATCACACACATCTCTGTGTAAACTGAGTTTTCTTTGCATACGTTAACCAAAACCACATACTATAACAGACTGATTGCAGAAGAGATATGGGAGTCTGACTGTCTCATACTAAGCTAGATATTTGAAAAAACCAAAAAATATAAAACAGTATCACTCTTTTTGGGGGGAAGAAATAGTTAATTTTTTATTTAAAAATATTATTTACATGTTATCTTTTTAAATCATTTTTGAATGATCTGATGGGGCACCTGGGTGGTTTAGTAGGTTAAGCCTCTGACTGTTGATTTTGGCTCAGGTCATGATCCCAGGGATCCAGCTCCACAAGGCGCTCTGCACCGAGTGTGGAGTCTGCATGAGATTCTTTCCTTTCCCTCTCCCTCTATCTCTACCCTGCTGACGTGAGCTCTCTCTCTCTCTCTCAAATAAATAGATAAATCTTCAATAGTATTGTATTTACACCTTTCGAAACTGTTTTGTTTTATGCCTCTACATATCTTGCACATGATTAATGCCAGAATTTTACTGTCCTTTGTGCAAAACAGAACATTAAGTTTTATCAAAAGTGTACCAAAACTCTGGGGAACACTTGAAGTATTTTTATGTTACATTTCTTAACTTTGATAAAAAAAAATTAATCACTCATAATTGCAGGTATATTGTCCTAGAGTTTAAAATAAATAACACTTTAGACTTGTCAGCATTCATAAATGGAACATGTAAACAGTGCGTGACTTACCTGGGTAATTATCAGGACCTTTCCCGTCTCCAAGGAAGAGATCTTGGAAGATAATTTAGAGATTGTTCTTTTGTTGATAACTACTTTTCACTGAGTAATTAACATAAGTTAGGCACTGTCCGAAGTGTTTTACATACTTTATATCAATTAATCCCTATAACAGTCCTTTGAGAACCATGTCACTAGTTTTCCAAAGGAAGGAACTGAGGCTTGGGAAAAAAAAAAAGTTGCCTGAAAAATCACCTTTTACAAGATAGAGCTGTATTCAGACCCAGACTGCATGATTCTCACCCCAAGCTCCTGACCATGTTTTATTTCTCCTTCATTTGGTTCAGCTCCTAACCCCCGCCATGCCACTTTTGTGCTTTTCACAAGAATCTTAAGTATTGCCCTTAAGATACTTTGATACTTAAGATACTTTGTTGCAATTTATTTCTTTATATATTTACCTCTGCTAATAAACTTTTTGCTCCCTCAAGAAGGAACAATGTCTGAATTCCCACCACACAGGACAAATGCATTTTTGTGGGCTGAATTAATACCAGGAGAGGTTATAGAATCCAAAAGAGTTTAAATAATTTGCCCTTGACCACTCAATCAGTGTGTAGCCTCAGGATCTAAATCCAGATCTCCCATCCCAACTTTCTATAAAAAACATTGCAGGTTAAGTGCTTCTCAAATATGGTGCATGGACCAACTACATCAGTATCACCTAGGAATTTGCTGGAAATACAAATTTTTAGCACTCCCCCCCCCCCTTATTGGATAAGATCCTGTAAAGGAAAGACCCAGAAATCTGTGTTTTAGTAAGCCCTTCTTGTGATCCTGATGCATGCTAAAGTTTGAGAATCACTCCTTGATGTGAAGAGACATAACAATTTAATAGGAACCGAATGGTTGACTCAGCATGGAGCATAATAAAACTGTTCCTTTGATTGGCTGTGTGATTAGATTTATAAAATGTCCTATCCTGCAGAAAATGAAAAATTCAAGCACAAATTCATCTGGAATGGTTGTTTTCATCTTGAGAAAAAAATTAATCCAAAACAATTAGTCACTCCTTCAAACAACCAGTCACTGAATTAATAATTTTTAAATTCACACACACACACACACACAAATTCAGTCAAGACTCCATTGGCTATATAATTATGCCTACCTGGAGGAACCAAGTTTGGAGGAACCAAATTTCCTCCAAATTTGGAGGAACCAAATTTCCAGTTGGCACTAGGTATAATTTTCACTGAAATACAAAGGTGCACAGGTCACTGGGTCTGTGGCGTAAGTACCAGCGCACACTTAGTGTCTTCATGCCAGTTCTAATCATGCTGTCGGTAATAGAAGAAACAACCAGAACCAACACTCTTAACTCCTTTAGGATCACAGGTAGATTTTAAATTGTCTCCTAAAAATTAGAAATATTTCAACCCCAAAATCAAACCCACAATCAAAAAAATTATGCAAAAGCAAATTTAAGATTGCTGCCCAAAGACAAATTAAACTTTTGTATATGTTGAGAGTATTTGGTTATTTTGCAAAGTCTATATTTAGCTTTAGTTAGAATCAATTGATTGGCAGACACTTTGGAATAACATGTACCATGACGTGTGAATATTGTAGCTAAAAAAAAAATATATGAATTTGAGACCATTTCCTACTTATTTAAAAAAATAAAAAAAAAAAAAAACTATTCCTCCTCCCCTACTGCCTGCTGCTGGATTTAAAAAATAGCGAAAGGATTTCCTCTCTTAACTAAATCTCTTCTCTTTCTAGCTATATATTTATAAAGTCCTCTGAGAATTAGTTTAGCATAATGGCCTGAGATATTCAGTATTTGATATAGGTAGTATTAATACGAAAAATCCTCAGTAGTCTCCTTATATATTATATATGAACATACATATATTATAAATAATGATTTATTAGATATTCTCTCTTAATTCCTTAGTTTCTCTTCTGGAATATCAAGAAAGTATATATTGCTAAGTTTGTGTTACTTTTTTTCTCCCCTGACAGTATAGTCTTCCTTCTGAACGGACTAGAGGGCATATTAATAGCATGGCAAATTTAGCAGTAAGAGCTTGAATTCAGTTTGGATTGAGGAGCAAAGTTGGAAAATTGTTTAAATCAAATATTTAACCCCTCTACAGAATGTAAAATCTTCTTCCCACGGTATGGAGGGATCTTAATTTTAGCTCATGGCTCTTCCTACAATGAAGACTCATCTCACAGATTGTTGTAAATTATCACATGAGGTTTTTTTGTTTTTTGGTTTTTTTAAATAGAAAAAGAAATCTCTCATTGCAGCATTATCACTTTCATAAAACACCCAACCTTTCAGAGTAAAACATCTCTTACCTTATTCATTACATGTAGTATTTCCATTCTGTTTATTTTGTTTTGCTTTATAATATCCTGATCTCTATGTACTTATTTTCCTCTTACATAGCTGACCAAAGTAAAGTAAAAATTAGATGCAATCAAGCTCGGCAGCTCCTCTCTGCTACCTGTCATTGGTAGCTTCTGACAGCCAATAGTAAAAATTCAAAGTCAAACCATTGAACTCTAAGTATATGGAAATGAATTTCCAGAGAATAGATATTTTTATCATAGGAGCAAAAGGTATAGTTGTACACTGACAACAAGGATGAAGATGTAAATATGTAATTGTGATAGCTGTATATATGTCATATGCACGTATTGAGGGTGAAAACATAAAATTCTTTCTAGATCTCTACACACACTAATATGTAGGTTTTCATAGGGAGGAGAATACAAGATGAGGAGGTATACAGGTCAGTGCTAACTGGAGCCCTTTTCGTTGGATGAGTGCCAAAGCAACTTTCAAAATATTTCAAAACAGCTGCCAGCATGTAAAGATTTAAACTGAAAGAATAATGAAATCTGAATTACTAATGAGCGAATAAACTTATATTTTGCTTAAGGTCCTTAATGAACATGCAGATAAGCAGATCCAATAAGGACTTTGTCTCTTGTGCATGCAAACCAAACTTCCAGAATTAAACATGTAAGGACAAAATACTGAGACACATTTATAGGCATTCTAAGGTAGGCTACGGTGGAAGTCTTCTTTGAGTATTCTGTGTGTTTCTATTTTAGAAAAGAAAGTTTCTGGAGGGCAGGAGGTATATTAATTCTCTTAAATATGGGGTTGACAGCTTGGAACTTTGAAGTTGAATGTGCTCATTAAACTCTCTTTTAATAATATAAAGTATAATTGAAAGTGAGCTTCAGCATATCTAGCCTTAATGTCTAACAACAGAGCTCACATATTTTTTCTGTTGGGACAATTTTGCCCTTTAAGCTTCCAAGGAAAACTTGCCCTCCAGAAGGGAAACAAAGCAGGGCCACATATTTCCAGACCAACTATTCTGTAAAATTAGTAGTCAGTGAAATATAATCGCTGGTCTTTTCTAGCCATAGAATTGTATTGAAACAAAGAGGAACCATGATATTGTCTACAAATATAACTCCTTGTTGGTTGTGCAGAAAGATTTTAAAAGGGAAAGTAATTTTCTAAAAATTCTGCTCTTTTGGCCAAAGAGGGTTTCCCCTCTTTGGCATCGTTTGGCACATTGGGACTGCCTCTGGATCAACTGGGTCTAGCTTGGAAAATTGCATTATGCTTCTGGAGTCAAAGTACATATGGAAGCTGGAGCCGCTTGCTGGAAGCCTCCATCAACTGGCTGACCTAGATATCAGGTGGCAAGCACAGCACCACCCCACAATGGGCCAATAATTCAGACAAATGCTGTTTTATAGAAAGCCACTGCCTGGATCTGTGTTCAATTTTAGCCTCATTCATCAGCCACTCACTTGGCTTCCTTTGGCCTATCCTACTGCCTGCCATGACCTATGCAGTCAGAGGAGAACTTTTCCAAACCCCTAAGACATTCCTGACCTCTCTAGAATTGCCATGGAATTCCTATTTCAACTGGAAAGCCAGCTTTAGAGTCCTCAACGGATGGTATTTGAGATCTCTCTCTCTTCAGATCCGGCCCTGAGGATGAGAGGTGGGGAGGAGAGGGCGCAGAGATCCAAGTCAACCCGCATCGTCTGGCTGAGGTGCTCCGAGTGGGACAGGGACCCACACCTGTGACCAGATCCTTACAAGGCGGCTTTCCATCTACTCAGACCCTCCACATCTCAATATCCACCCTTCACCCCGTTCTAAGACCTTGAGTTTGGCCTTCGAAAAGCAAGCATCTCCGAATGAAACGCCGCTAAACTAGAAAATGACCTCTTCCCAGGAAGGAAGGAGTCAGGACCTCGGTTAGATCTTCAGCTCACTCCTGGGATCCCTAGCACACGCCACAGATGCTCATTACGATTCTTTTTACGTGCAACATGTGGGGGACGAAGCAGTTTCATATCTCCTGGTATTATCTGCCGTCCAAAGCATTTTCTTTGAGAGGAAAATGGAAACGCAGCTGCGCCGTGGGCCTGGCCAGCGAGAGCTGGGGCTCCCTCCCTCCGTCTCCATGCGGCTGCCGGGCGCGGGAGGCTCCTCCGGAAACTGACTCGGGTTAGGGGAGTGCAGACATTGCCTAGGCAGGCGCGGGACGCAGCCGGGGCGCGGATCCGCCTTTGTGCCGCTGGGCTGCTTCCCGAGAGGCAGGAGGGTGGAAGGAGACGTCCAGCTCCGCGGCGAGGGCAGGCGTCTGGCCCCTAGACCTCGTGCGGGAACGCTAGGCTGGGCGGTCTCTGCCGCTCACGGCCTTGGCAACTTCTGGCCAATCGGTCCTGCCCCTCTGTGTCCCCGCCGGCCGGCTGCGCCCCAGGCTCAAAGGGTTAAGCAGGTGTCTCGCCCGGTGAGGCGCTATTGGCCGAGGGCCGGGGTGGCGCGGCCGCGGTCACCGCGCTCCGCCGAGCCCAACTTGGGTTCGTGCGGCGGGCGCGGCGGCCAATCGTCCCCCGGCTGCCTGGCCCGGGTCTCGGCGCGCGGGGAGAGGAAAGGAGGGAACGAGGTGGGGAAACCCACATCCGCACCAGCAATGTGGGTCGCGGGTGGGTGCGTGCAAGAGGAGGAGAGCCCTACCGAGCCCCGCGTCTCTCCCGGGCTGCGCCTCTGCCCCGCAACTCCGGTCCCGGCTCACAAGCCGGAAGAAAGAGGGAGGAAGTGGGGCAACAGGGGGTCCTGGGCAGGGGGTGGGGGAGACGATCCACTCCCGCCACTCCCCCCCCCCCCCGCTCGTAGGGCGAGAAGAAGTGCAAGTTGTCATTAAAAAGGCGCGCCCAAATCACAAGCATCCCTCCTCATCCTCTAAAGAAATACCAATGTAACAATGTAGAAAAGTAACTGGGAGACACGAGGAAATAAATGCACGTGTTTTCTCTTTTTGTTTCCCTGGTGGTTGGAATTTGCAGAGTTCGCCTCAGTTGTGGCTGCTAATTTATTCGTTTCAACGTTTGAAAAGAGCTTATAGTGATGGGTCATCTGGGGCATACCCGGATCTCTCTACATGGACCTACAGTCCCCAGATCACAAGTTTGTCCCACCAGGAGCGAGGAGAGTCCCTTCTTATAAAGGGAACAAACTCTCCGTTGCACAAAAGCGGCTTCTCCGCCCGACCCCCTTCCCCCCATTCTCCTTTGCACACCATCCCTTCCCGATATGCATCAAGTTCTCCAGTAGTCCAACTTGCAGTTGGCAACCCCCGCACTGCCTGGTGTGCAGAGGACTGGCAGAGAGAGGGGTCCCGGGTGGGAGGGGAAGATCTGAGCCCCCATTCCTGCACACGCGGGCTCAAGTCCAGATTGCTGGAAGCCGCGGGAGGTGCGAGCCTGCTTGGATGGTGGTTATTTCTCTAGAGGAAAGAGGGGAGAGCGCGCGCCTCAGTCTTGCACTTTGGGTCGGAAGTGCGCGGGGTGTGTGTGTGTGTGTGTGTGTGTGTGTGTGTGTGTGTATAGAGGGGGCGGGAAAGAAAGGCACCCTCCGCTGCCCGTCATTCCCTTGCACCGGCCAAGTCCTCGCCAAGCCTCCCGGTGCATCCTTCCTCCGCCACCCCTCCCCTTCTTCTCTCAGCTGGGCTCGCGCCGCGCAGCCGGAGCAGCCAGTGAGAGCAACATCCTGGAAAGAGGGGGGAGCACCACCGCCCCCCAAAAGGGAAAAAAGGCCCCACCCTGACACGTTTTGCTGTTTGCAAGTCCCTCGCACGCCCCCCGCACCTCCTCCTAGCGCTCGCGGCCCCCCCACCCCAGCCCGCTGCGCGCACATCAAAGCGCCTCTCCGCCGCGCACAGTGGCCGCGGCTCACTAATGGGATTGCAGGCTGGTGCCTGGCTCCGCTGCTGCCGCCGCCGCTGCTCGCCCTGCTGCTGCTGCCGCCGCCGGAGCCCAAACCCGAGCCCCCGCCAGCTCTCGCCCAGAGCCGCCGCGCCCGGGGGCCGAAGCCGCGGCGATGATCCGAATCTTTCCGGATTTCAGCGTGCAGGTGACGGCCGCGGCGGCCGGCGGGGCGGCCGCGGGGGTGCCGGCCGGCGCGGGCATGGGGAGGGCCGGCGCCGCGGCCAACGGCACCCCGCAGAACGTCCAGGGCATCACCTCCTACCAGCAGCGGTGAGTAGTCCCGCCTGGGCTGGGATAGTGCCCCCGCCCCGGGGTGCTGGGGTGGGACTCACTTTGCCTCCTGTTTTATGCGTTATAACACACATGCACATCGTCAGGGCTCACTTTGCTTGCTTCTCGTTCTACAGATGAGAAAGAAAAAATAATAATAATTCACAATTCGGATTGAAACGCACTCCAGTGTACTGGCGAAGTAAAATCATCCTTTGCCCTCTGCCTGGCCCCAAATCCAGAACCCAAGCCCCGCGTAGCCTAGGAGTTGCAGCGAAGTCTTAGACACAGCACAAGGTGCTTTTGCAAAGTTTGGGATCCCCGTCCCCTTCCGCGGAATTTTCTCACTGCCTCTGCCGGGTGCGAACCCGAGCTGACGGGCAGCCTTGGGGGGCAATTGATCACTGGAGGCTGATTGATCATTTGTTTCCAAACAGAATAGAAACGATTTTCACGTGTAGCTGTAGACTTGCAATTCTACATAATAGTGTTATCATGTCACCTGTTACTACAGGGAAATACAGCATGAAATCCGAGTCTTCTCGGCGCTGTTAAGTATTCATTTTAAATGCATTATAACGCAAATGTGTAAGATTCAGAGATGCGAGTTAGGAAGCAAATTTTACAAAGTTAGGCTAGGTGGGTGAGAAGGAAGTTTTGAAGTATTACTTGTTTGTATTTCTCCCATATATAGATTTTTAATAAAATATAGTCGTGATATTGAATTAGTAAATATGCTTTGATTCGGTTAGGAAAGGAATGGGGGTGGGGGGGGAGATACTACCACCAACTGCCCTAGAATCCTAAAGTTCTTCCTTAAGGACAAGTTGTGATCTTCCAAGATTTTATAAAAAATATAATCCACAAAAATGTGCTGAGAAAAACTAACAATGTAGTAATGAAAGGTAAGCTTCCCATTTGTGGGGCTCAGTTTTATAGGAGATGGAAGAAAAAAAGAACACATGAAAGTGTGAAGTCAAATATTTGTGTTTCCCAGATTGCGCACGATTAAATATCTGAGAGATTTGCCAATGGCATTTAACTTAAAATATACACAATGCATAATTCAAATAACCGTTCCTATTTTTACCTTGTATTTCAAACTTTATTGATTTGAGAACCTTTGATTTGAACCAACAGTGTTTAAACTGAAAAGGTTAAGATAATCTATCACTGCCATATTTTGTGCTTTCTAACCAATGGCCCAGCGACCAGAGCAGATTTTGCATAACACACTGAGTGTTTTCCAAGTTGATGCCCAGTACTGCAAATATTCTGTAGAAGACTTCATTATATGCTTTGAGTACTGTCGGAAGTTTTAAAAAGAGAGTCTTGAAAATAACTCAAAAACAGGCTCTTTCTGGTCAAAGAGATTTTTTAATTTAAATTATTTTAGTCTCGTTTTCAGTGATTACAAGAACCTTTAATACAAAAGATCTGGGGATCTTTCAAACATAAAGGACTAGAAAAGAATTAGATTTTTTCCTTTTCGTGGTTCAGGTAAGGTTTTCTTTTTGTCACTTACAAAATATTTAAATGACAACGTAATCTGGCGGTCACTTCAACTAGGAAGTGCAGGCTATAATGACAATAGTATGGTCTGTGAAGTAGGGAGTCAAGGGTCAGAAATGTCAGATGGCCTTTGGACAATTTCAGAGACCTCCAACTAATCCGTAAGATATAAATTGGGCATAAGAGGTTGTCCTGAGTTTTCAGCCTTTACGCTTGCTCTCAGAGTGCTGGAGTCCTTCACCAAAAAGATCTTCCCAGGGCCAATTTCCCCCATAAGTCAGGAGCCCCCCGGGGTAATCCTCCATAGCTCTCCCTCCAACACTGATAGCTCCACTGATGCCTTCTCCCTTCATCTTTGAATGCGGGCTACTTTGTCAAGACTCTGAATCCCTCTGTGGTTCTAAAGACAAAAGCTTTAAAAAGAATCAACTCCAAACTTTAGCCTTTGGGATATATTATTTCCTTCCTCTCTTTCTATGTTCAGTCATATTGACAGAAGAAGAGAAGGTGCTACAGCTATGAAACATGGAGGTTTCTTTGGTCTCATTAGTCGGATATGATGACACCTGTTACTGCCTTTAATTTTTGTTAATTTGGGGACGGGAGAGCAAGTCTTGTGAGGCAAGACGATTATTGGCAAATGCTTAAGGGAGGGTTCGAGTCATGAGTCCTGTGTCCTCTGGCCCTACTTCACCAGGCCACCTGCATTCGAGGCTTTAGAGGCTATGAGGGGCAAACTTAGTTTCCCTTCAAGACCTGGATATGTTTGCTAAAGTGAATGGTGACACATCATTTTACCAAAATATCTTTTTGCATTCAGTGCTTTCGGGGAGTCTGAGAAGGGAGTGACAGGAGTTGGGTGCTTTTCAAGTAAGAGTGGCCTGTTGGAAGAATACAGCTCCTCTCATTTATCATCCTTGGGGAGAAACGCCCCAGACTGGCTTTCCTGGAGCCAAAACTTGCAACTGGCAACTTTTCCTCCTCCCTGCCAGCCCATGTATGTCTTGTATCCAATACCCTCCACTTCAGTTCAGTTTTCAATCGCTCTCATCTTCTACCTGTAGAGTGTACTCCAAAGAGAACTCAAACACCATCACCCAGATTAAACACCTCTGCTACGAAAAACACTTGTGTTTTCAAAGTTTCCAACTCTCAGCCCCACTTTACTGAAACGGTAGGATGAATGGGACCCCTTTTCAGGTCTATTTTTTCTGAAGTGGAAAGTAAAATGCAAAGCCTCACTTAGGACTGATGTTTTCTGTGTGGCTCTTTCATTTATTCAAAGTGGAAATGCCTTGGGAGTCCTTTCTGCTCTGCTGGTTGACACATGACTGACCCAAGTCTCTGCCCGAAAAGCTGCCCACACCCGGCAGAGTGGTTTAGTGGAGAGGGCGCTCTGATCAGGGTCTACCCAGGTAATAGGATTCCAGCACTGGCCCTTTATTGAGTGGCCCTTTCTCTAGGCCTCGCTGAGCTGTAAAATGGGGGAAACGACAGAGCTTGATCCCAGAGGTCCGCAGTCCTGGAGCCAAGTGGGGACAGGCGTTTGTGCCTAACTGCGTTGAGACTCCTGGGGATTCCCCTGTGAACCCCGGGGTCTGCAGATACGTATGCGCGTGAATAATGCAGATGTTCCAGCTCGGGAAGTGTTGGTCAAAGCGCCAGAGCCCTAAGGTGCTAGTGCAGCCGCTCCGCCCGCCCACAGGGGTCTCTGGGCTCGCCGGCATGGTCAGCGCGCTCCCACCCGCGTTTATGTCCACTGTCTCGGAAGGCGCTCCCGGGACGCTGTCCTGTCCGAGGCCGCTCCCGTGGCCTCCCAGTTCCTCTGACTCTTTCTCCCTGGTTGCGATACTCTTGAGAAGGGAAGTGTTCGAAACTGCAACTGAGTGGCGTTGTTGCGCTGGCAGCCGAGCTTCCCAGTCCCCCAACGAGAGAGAGAGAGAGAGAGAGAGAGAGAGAGAGAGAGAGAAGAGGAGAGAGAGAGACGGGGAGAGAGAAGGGGGTGTGTGTCTGCGTGCGAGAGAGCGCTCGGGAGCAAAGCAGCTGGAAAATGCCCAGAAATACTTTCACAGCGGTCAAGCTGGGAACCCCCTGCGTGTCTTCCCCCTCCCCGCCCCTCCGGGCCTAGGCCCCGACCGCCCCCCGCCGAGAGGGTGTGTGCCCCACCTGCCACCAGGCCAGCTCCGGGTGGTGGCGGTGGGGGGCGACAGTGGGGGGTGTGGCGGCGCGCGAGGGTGAGAACCCGGAGGCGGCGGGGCCCTGGGCCGGGCTGCCCGCGGGGCCGCGCGGCAGCCTCCCCCCCGCCGCCGCCGCCTCCCCCTCCTCCTCCTCCGCCGCCGCCGCCGCCGGTCGCCTGTCTCCGCGCTGGGCATGTCTCGGGAGCCGAAGCGGCCCGGGCCGCGGGGGCTCTGCGGCGCATGGACGGCGGCGGCGCCGGGCGAGCAGGGGGAGGAGAAGGCGCAGGCGGCGGAGGAGGCGGCGACCTGCGGCGAGAGGCACCGGCGGCGCGAGGGGACGGCCGGCCGCCGGCGAGGCTCCGGCCCCACTACTTTTCCGTAGCCTCCCTGCCTCGGCAGCACGGCCGCCGCCGCCGCCGCCGCCGCCACGGCCAGGGCCACGGCCGCCGCCCGCCGGGCCGCAGCTGAGCGCCGCGCACGCCCGCACTCACTCCCGCCACCCCACGCACACGCACACCCCCCGCCCTCCCCACGCCCCCCACCCCGGGAGGGGGGAGAGAGGCAAAAAGTAAGAGAGGAAAAAAAATAGCAGGAAGATGGCGCCCACCAAGCCCAGCTTTCAGCAGGATCCTTCCAGGCGAGAACGGTAACACTTTTCTGTTTATTGAACCTGCCGCCGGGGCGGCTGCTCCCACCGCCGCCGCCGCCGCCGCCGCCGCCGCCGAGGTGGCGGGGCCCGCTCCGCAGTCCGCCTCCTGGGCCGTGAGCCCACGGGGACCTGGTCTGCGGGCTTGCGGCTCGGCGCTCGCCCGCGGGGCCCCCGCGCATTGTCCGCCGGCGGCGGCTGCGGCAGCGAGCGGGCTCCGGCGGCGGCGGCGGCGGCGGCGCCAGGCTCTCCGAGCAGTCGCACCTCCTCGGCTCGGCGAATGGAGTGACTCGCTGACAAAAAAAAAAAAAAAAAAGAAAGAAGGAAAGAAAAAAGAAAAGAGAAAAGAAAAAAGAAAAAGAAAAAAGAAAAAAGAGAGAAACAAACAAAAAAGAGAAGGGGCTGCTGTGTGACGAGGAACAGCAGTGAGGGCGGGGGGCCGGGGGATCCCCGGGGCCGCCGCAGGTCCCTTGGCAGCTGCTCTCTAGGAAGGAATGAGGCTGGGGAGGGGGAGGGAAGGCAGGCGAGAAGGGGGAGGAGGAGAGGAGGAGGAGGAGGAGAAGAAGGAGGAGGAGGAGGAGGAGGCCGGGGGCGGGGAGCGGAGCTCGCGCCAGGCCCGGAATGTGTCGCGGAGGGGCTGTCTCCGCGCGGAGCAGCTAGGCCGGGCCGGGAGGAGAGAGGCGCGCGGCCGCCGCCTCCCCGTCGCCCAGGCTGCGCCCTTAGCCTTGGCAACTTGTGGGTCTCCCGCTTTGCCCTGCTTTGCTCTCATCTTGCCCCCTTTTTCACTCCCCCGCTCCCCAAAGAAAAAAAAGAAAAAGGAAGAAGAAAACCCTCAAATCCAAATTAGCCAGTAAACAGCGAGATTCAAAATGTGCCAACAGTTGGAACGTCTATGCCCCGTTAGTTACTGTTTGGGGATCTGTGTTTTAAAAAAGTTCCTGGTGAGAATTGCATATCCAGGCAAGGGGCTCAGCCGAGCATGTCTGTTTGAAGTTAGTTAAACTAAAGCCAAAGGGAAAGGGAGTTTGTATTCAAAATATCCTTAACCGTCCTACGTGAATGGCATTGTTAGGTTGCATAGTAACTAAGCACCCCCCCCCCCGCGCCCCACGTGGTTTTCCCTCCTGCTGTCCACCCAGCCTACTTTGTTTGGAATCCTATTTGCTATTAATTGGCAGCGTTAATGACATTAATTGCATATAGCATATTGGTTTGTGCAAAGTATCTTTTTCTGTCTCCGAAGAGGAAGTGCTCAGTAGGAAGTATGAAATGTTACCCATTGCTTCATGAGGAAAACAAATGCTGTTAGATATATGCCCCCCACCCCAACTTTCCTCATAGGTGTAAGTGAACTTGAGAAAAAAAGATGAGGGAAGTCCATAGTAGTTGCAAAGATTTAATTATTATTACATGGGAGGTTTTATTTTTGATACAACATTGCATTTAACCTATAGCTTACATCAAGAAGAGGGTAGAGAGAGATTTAAACAAGCTACTCATTAGAAAGCTTCAGTTGCACTGTTGGTTGTTTCGTTCATACAATAGGGACAGCAGAATTGTCAGGATTAAGGGAAAAATTTTGTTAGGTAGGTACATAATTGACTAATTCTAAACTCCGGATAATTTCTATATAAATCCTATACCTGAAAGTAAATCACACATGATCCCATTTTTAAAGATGTTGAATGTGTATTGCATTAACTGTCTGACAACTCATACTAGCTAAAAGGAATATTCAGTGTTTTGTGAAGAATTCACATATTAAGTAATTTGCTCTTGTAGATAAGAAAAAAAATTTTCAGAGCATTGTACCAGTCTTTTAATAATGATTTTTTATTTAACATGGTGATGAATACTTTTTCAGATCAGAAGTTTGTAATTGATTTCCTTCCTCCCTTCCATGGGTCCTCCTTCCCCAGTTCTGTTGGTAGTAAATGTATTTACTGGGATGGCCCCAGTAATCTCTCTAGCAGAGGCCTATTTGTGTGCCATTTTGGGAATTTTTCTGAGATAGGAATCTTGAAGATAGAATTAATTTCTAGAGGAAACTTCATAGCCTGTGCATGAGCGCGTTCTTTATCACCTGTCTCCATTTGGCATTCGAAGAAGGTAAATCAAAGTGCGCGATTTGTTATTCTGCTCCACTTGAGAGCTGAACTAAATAACACTTGGTCTGAAATTCTGATTGAAGTTGTAGGAGGATATACTGTATTTAATTTAATGCCCTTTAATAGCATCTTCTTGTTCAGCTCGGATGCTGTCATTTTAAAGGTTGGATCTGAGAAGGTTTAACCTGTAGGGAGAGGGAGGAGTAATAACGAGGTAGGGGGCAGAAGGAGTGATATAGAGGAAAGAAGGAGTTATAAACTAAATGTTTCAAACAGTAATAACCACAAACTTGGCCCGTTATCCAAACAGTTGTTTTATGCCCCGAGGGTTCACTTTGCTATTAGGGCTTTAAATGCTCTTAACACTTTAAGTGTAAACATTACACATGTTAGTTGATTTGGTTTTGTAATGAGAAATGGAAAGTCAGATGGTTTGGTCAGGAGGGGGTTGGTTTTCATAGTTACTTGCTTCAGCTAAGTAGAGTCGTTTCACCTTTTTGTGGATTTTGTGCCTGGTTCTTGTTGGTTAGTAGTAGTATTTCTCTGTAACAGTTGAACACTAATATGTTTATAAAAGATGACTTTCTGTGGACATGCTTTAGGTGATATCCTCCCATTTATTTACAAAATGGTTTCCAAATCATTGATTTTATAAAGGTGTGTATGGACACTACTCTTTACTGCTTTTCAAATACACCAGTAATCACGAACTAATACAGAAAAAAAGATTTTTTCAATGGTCTTGTTGTTAATTTATAAAATATCTGATCTGAGTTTAGTAATACAGTACAAAAGTCATTTCTTCTAATAATGTTTACAGAGTGAATTTTAGAAAAAGAAGCTTCTTAATGATGTCTGGTTGCTATTTAGTACTGTTTAAATTTCTCTGACTCTTACACACAGAATGAACCTGAGAGCCTGAGAGCACAAGTTGAAAACCTTGTGTATTTCAACTTCCTCGATTTTTCTTTAAACTGCAATAGGCTGCAAATTATGTAGCACTACCACAGAGTTTTTCCACTATGTGGATGTATAACCAAGAAAATTAGACAGATAGAAGTGTCAAGCATGTGATGTGCCCATGCTGGTTTGCAAAGCATATTCCAGTAGTAGTCAGGGCTTTTGGCTTAAAAAGGTGGTGGTGGAGACTTTTTGGGGGGGGAGGTATTTCTTTTTACATTGTAAGCTTAAACACAGAGTGATAAATGATGATATGCGTTGTCTAACACTTGCTTATATATAAATAGCTCCACGAGATTGCTTAAATGATAATCGAAAATATGAAATAGGATGGCCTTCATATCACAAGGCCAAGGGTCTACAAATGGAAAAAACTGAAATAATGAAATATTTCCAAGGCAACAGACTGTCAACAAGAACTGTAATGCATGGGCATATCATAGAACCCCTGGAGAGGATATTAGATCGTATAGCTCTGGAGCTAGGAGTTATAATGACCTTTATTATGTAGGACCCTCCCACATTACAACATCTTTCCGTATTCCCAATCTCTGGTTTATGAATTGAGAGACAAATAGCTACTCCAAATCTGGAATATGCCAGTGACTAGATTTGATTCGTTACAAGGAGCAAGCTTGACATCAGAATTACTTGATGCTTTTGGTTAAAAAAAAACAAAAAAAGTTACTAGTGGTATTATGAGTAGTTTTGGTCCCTGTATCTTTGCAGAGTCTTAAAAATATGACTTTTATTTGGCTAAAAGTGATGTGAAATTACTGTCTCAGCAATGAATTGGTAAGAATTGCATCGTGATTTAAATACAATCTACGCATCAGAACAGTTTGGTATTTTTAGTGATACGAAGTTTGATTTTCCCCTGAAATTCTACACAATGGTTGCACCTACAATAGAGCTATTTTATGGGAATGCCGGAGTTTCCATGAGCCCCTCAATACTTTTACTGTGTCCCAGATCTTCGTCTGGATGGAATCCAGTGGCATGTTAAAATTGCATCTGTTTGAAATGGGCCCTGATGTCTAGGATCTCCTGCTCTGTGGTGAGGTTTTCTATGACAAGATGTACAGATATGTGCTTTTGTAAAGCAGTACTTTTGGGGGAGGATTTAGGCAGTGTAGCTTTCACTTACTTATTTTTAAAGCTGCAGAGCTTTATATTTTGTGACCTATTTGTGGGGGATATGTCACAAATATTTCTAAATCTCTCCTAGTAATGCTTTCCTCTATGCACTTTCTTAAGTGCTTTACTATTAATAATGACCCCAACGTAAACCTTAGTCTGTTTCTGTTTTCTTATTTTTCCTGCATTCCTGTGAACCTCTTTCGTCTGCAGAATGCTGCTCCCTAAATTTGAAGAAAATTGAGCACACACGAGAGGGGAACCGGCCCCTCCTATTATGTTTACATGGCCACTTTTTCTACAGTGTAACATTTCATCATTTGAGTTAAATTTTTAAAAATTTTGCATTGCATAGGCTGAGATTCGAACTTCAGGTGTTTTACAGACATTCCTTAATTGTTTGCACTAAATAGGGCTGAAAGTTAGTGAAAGAGTTGGTATGCTGAAAATTTAGTTGATTAAATATTAATTTTAAAATTTAAATGCTATCGAAATTGCACATAGTGGAATATATGAAACTTGAAATATTTTAATCTATAGTATGATCTGTACTAATATTTAAATCTGTACTTCTGGAATTTATGGAAAAATTCAGTTACATTGCTTTGCGTTTAATGATGTTAGTATTTTCACAGTAAATAGTGCCCCCCTTTTTTTCCTCATTGGGCAATGTAATAAACCAACTGTAACCGAGTGGTATTTTTACTGCTCTGGGCCCCATTAGTGTGAATAGGATGTTTGCACTATTAAGTTTGATAGAACCTTACATAGTTAGAATAATTTGCAGTAATATTAGTAGTACTACAGTGCATAAGCAGGACATAGCTTAATAAGAGTAAAGTGATTACTGCTATATCTGAAAAGACTAGAGTAGTGACAAGATTAAAGAGCACTTGAAGTTGTCTGTATACATTTCTAGAGCATAATGTTTTGATATATTAATTGGAATATTTGTGGTCTTGTGCACAAAATCATGAGACACAAGATGAAAATCGCATATTACTGTGGTCCAAAGTGCATGTGGCCTTTGAATATAATCATTGATTGGTTCATTCACTTAGGCTTGTTTATTGAACCTCTACTATGGACAATCATGACTTATGCCAGAGATGGTAGTTAACAGTACTCTGTAGGAACAGTTGCTCTGGCCATAGACTTGTTCTTATACTGGACACGCATAATATTGTAGAGAAGCCAGAAAACCCCCTTTTCTGCAAGAGGAGGAAGTGCAGGATTCATAGATACATACATAAGGCTCTCTATCTCTTGGGACTTCCTGTTAGTTTAGTGTTCTGGGGGGGGGGTGGGGGGAGGGTAGGTATCCCGGTTGTAAAATATTGTAACTAATGACTGTAAAATGACTAGACGTTCTTGGAGAAAAGAAAGAAGAGATGCCATATAAATGTAAGTGAAATTGTAGAAGACTTTTAGAAACAATCTCTAGTGGGATTCAAAAATGAAAATAGATCACACATGATAACCATCAACAGTTATTGGGCCCTGCCATGTTTCGGGCCCTGTATTAAAGGCCTTTTCGGTCAAGAAAATAGACACTAATCTTCCCAAGGAAAGTAGAGTTAGGGACTGAATTTGGGTTTGTCTCTGTAGGAACGTATCTTTAACAGCAGTGTGCAGGTGTTCCATTTTTGGACTTTGCGGCACCAGGGATTTCTGGGCAGATGCCAGAGAGCTCTTGTGGCGGGAAGACTGCGTGCACTAGGGATAGTGACCTCGATCTCTGCTTCTCGGTCGTTCGTCACGTGTTCGGAGAACTTAAGAAATGCAATGTTCAGAAAGTTAGAAGAATTCACGTTTAAATGATTTTGCCTCTACTCTTTCCACATTCCCTTAGTTTTGTGGGCGAGCTCCACGGCTCTATGCACTACGGGAAGATTTGTTACGGAATGGTTTTTAGACGACTCAGTTTGCCGCGTACACACACCTCTTTGGCCATAGACCGTGAAGTTCCCCAGGACCTGCTCTGCTCCTGTTATCCATGCCTCAGAGCGTGCCACAGTGTGTCTAAAGCTTACCGTTGAGGCATTCTTACTTTGTGAGTTTTGCCACTGAGTGGGTGGTAACAGCCTCGCAGACTTTCTGAATAACACAGGTTGGTTCTTAAGTGTATTTCTGGATATTGTCTTTTGAAATATGTAAGCACTCATACAAGTTGGCCTCCTGCCAAATTATCTGGCATTATAATAATGACAGCAAGCATTTATATAGCACTGTGGGCCAGGTACGAGTCTAAGGGCTTTACATATATTAATTAACTCATTTAATTAAAAACATGTTAAAAATGGACCACAATAAGTACATAAATGATAAGTTCTCATTATTTAGTCCCTCTTCCCCCCTGGGCACACACAGACACTTGTGGCATCTTCAAAAAGGGAGAGTCTTCGGTAACATTTTGATTTCTCTAAGGCCAGGAATCCTAGGGGTTGGTCTGGCATGCAACAGTTCTTTGGCAAAACCTGTACTTTGGGAAACTTTGTAACATCTGACACCATCACTGCTCCTTGTAGAGTCTGCGAGATTTGAGGTACTAGACAAGTGTGCCACATTTATCTTTACGTTTTTGTATGTAATAGTGTCAACCAAATAGCTTAAAAAAAAAAGTATAGTAGGAATTCCAGACATTGAAAGGACTAGATAAGCAGTGCTTGAGTATTTGTGTATTTTGCTTGTGTATTTTAATAAAATATTCACTTTTACATTCAGAAAATCTCTTCTTTACATAAAGGATAGGTTGCCTTATAAAATGTTGGAAAAGGCTCATTTAGAAAGATGTTTTGCTAAAAATATTGAAGATAAAAAGCAGCAGTCAGTAGGAAGTATAAGTGAAAAATAAGCTACAAAATTTAAAATAGCATTTAGATCATCTTAAAAGAAATTACTTATGATTACAGTATTTTATTATCATCAGTATGCTAATGCAGGATTAAAGGGCTCTGACTTGGGTACCTAGCTTATATATAAGAGTAAAGCTTAAATCTTTATCACATATTTTTGAAAGTAGTGCCACATAGCATTTTAGGACCACTTTATGGAATCATAGGTCATTTCAGTTCTATTCCATTACTTCTGATAGACGGGAGCTTTTTCATTTGTAAGATTTATAAGAAGAACTTTATTATAAAGAAAAATGTAATATTGGACTAAGGATCCTCTTCATGTGAATATAGCTCGAATTGGCACCGTCTTACCCTCTAATCTATGAATTTTCCTTTCCGTCATGGTAACACTACAGAAAAGGATACTAGTTCTAAACTTCACCCAGAGTACTTTACTCAGTAAGAGTGCGGTATTTTGGTAGGGGCAGATGGAATGATTGAAACTGTTTGCGGAACCTCTCTCTCTGTCCTAGAAAATGGAGACATCAAAGGATAAGGGTATTTTAGTAACTAATGGATTGCACTGATCGAGGGAGTATTTTTCCTATACAAATAATTTATTCCTCAGAATCTATTTCTGAAAAACATATATATTCTATTCAATATGAATGGAATGTTTTTTTTTATTGCCCGAGATTCTATATACCCTGTGTGAAATCATATAAATATATGTAAAACATAATAAACATCATATAAATATATGTAAACATATGTTTACAACATAACTTATATATAAAATATAAATTAGATCTATCACATTTGTAGTATATCTACCTAAAATGCAAAAATGTTACAAAGCTATCTTGAACATATTATAAATGTCTTACTTTAGATGGAGTTAAATTTACATATACACAGTGAATTGGTTACTTTTTTGTTTTCCTAATGCTGTAAGGAAAAGTAGGCTCATCATTTTTTTTTACACATTTTTATTGTTCTGTGTAAATGTAATTTGTTAATCCTGTGAAATTTGTCATAGATAAATTTGCTTGGATTATCTTGTCACCACCGTATCTGCATTCTTTTGTTCATTGCTTATTCATAATTTAACAGTCTGGCAGTGAGCCTTTTTGGGATGCTCACAAAAGATATATGACCTCTACCAGCTGCTACTATAACCTGCAGAATGCACAGCAAGACATTAGAAACGTGAGGATTCCTCTACTGATTAAAGTGCTCTTCATTTAAACAGTCTGTTCATAAGAATCTCAGGAATCTCTTGCTACCAGCAGTTTTGATTTTTTTTTTTCTTCCTAGCAAAATTAGTTCAAACAATTGAATCTTCATTTGGTATGATTTTTTTTTTTTTTAGGCTATCCACAGGAAATTAATTTCTTGAATTCTGTTGCTTCTTTATAACCAAATACTCAAAAATTTGACATTCGGGCATGTTAAAGTTATCCAGAAACAGTTTTACTGGCTAAGAAGAATAGAGAGTAGAATGGCTATATCACATCCTAATCTTAGAAGAAATGGTTGGTTTAATCCTGCTCGAATCCAAGTACTTTACAGTTTATATTCTAATAACCCTATATTATGTGATATGTGGCAGACATTAAAAATAGAATGTTACTTGAAGTGTAACCACATCTTTAGGTTTTCATTATTCTGAATTAGTTTAGCATATGAATTTATTCTCATAGCCTCCCCCCCCCCAAGAAATCAGCAGATCAGTTTATGAGTAATGGCTAGTTTTTGCCTCTCTTCTGTGCAAGCATATGATTACAGTTCAAAATAATTCATTGCTAATCCATGCAGTATTGGTTCATCTCCATCACTCTGTTCTGTGATTAGAGCCTCAGGCCTGCTGCCTTGCTTTCTGCCCTGATTTTCTTTAACTGCAACCCTTGTTTTAATATAGTTCTGTAGTCACCACTGTCCTGCTCGCCCCTCTCTATCCCTCATATATATCGATTGCAGTAGATTAATATTTATTTGAAGCTATTTTTCAGACTTTGTGAAAAATGTATTCATTTCTTACTGTGAATCTTCATCTAAAGGGAGGGGGAGAGGGAAGATGTAGGACTCAGGTACGCCACTCTTTTTATAAAGTGAAGCTATTGCTTTTCCAACCTTCATTCTTTGCTATAGTCACTGTTTGTTCTGTATACACAAATCAGGAAGTTTAATTTCCTTGAAAAAAATTTAGATGAAGCTGTACTGTTAACAGTTTAACTCTTGTTTGTAACAGTTCTAAAATGGCTTTCTGCATTTTCTGAGTACATACTGTAGTCAGTGCAAACACCATAACATACATTGATCAGCTTGCATTGAATATTTCCAGACAGGGCCACAAAGCTATCATTTTCCCTAACATCAAAATTTGCCAATTTCACCAGAAGGTCATCTAACAGATTTTTTAAAGGCTTTGTTTCAGATCTCAGTAGTCCAGTGTTCCTTTTAATAATTACTTTCGTCTCATTGTAGCCGTGTGTTTGAAAGTGTAGGTCAATGAGGATGATTGCATTCAGAATTTCATGATCTGTGTAGTGGAACAAATTGAAAGCAAAGCCTGTATCAATCACTGTGAAGGGAGGGTTAATTGTTACCGCTTCTCAAGCCTCTGGACAGATAAACCAGTAATGAAATACTTATTGCTCTGATATGTGAATGCTGAAGGATGAAACAATGGAAACAGAAGCAGTCTTCAGAGATAACCAAAAAGGCAAAGAAAAAAAAAAAAAAACAGATGAAAGTATGGGACTATGTGCTGCATTAACTCTCTTAAAAGTAATATTGTTTTTAGCTTCCTACCCATCTTTTTCTGGTGGGTTAGGGCAGTATCATATATCAGGTTGCTAAAGCCAAATAAGAATATAAATGGAAAACTCTTTTTCTGTAAAAATAAAAGAACTAAAAAAAAAAACAAAACCCCAAAACGTACAGTCCTAGGCTTTATATGAAGTCCGCATATTTTATAAAAATAATGTTTAAGTTACTGTTTAAGGTTTTCTCTCAAAAAACTAGTGATTTTACATATGTTAAATATTATACATGCATAAATGGCTGAAATTCCAGAGTGTTTTAAAGGATTGTTTTGTTATTTTTGAAGAGATTTTGGAATTATTGGCCCATTGTAGACCAAAGCATAGAGAAAACTGTGAAATACATATAGAAACAGTCAAATAAGAATTAGTGTTGCAAAGAAATCATGAGATTAGAGTAAACACATTTAACCATTTCTTCCATATGAACTTAACATTTAAACATCTGTTAGTTACTTATATGTTGAAATATATGCAAAAATATTTAGCCAAATTGAAGTCTTAGGCCCATGACAATCATCTCAACACAGTGGGTAGTTCTGAAAATTAATGAGAATGATAATACTGTAAAGACTGTTCCAGAGTTTGCCCAAATTCATTATCTAAGACTCTTGTTAAGAACATCTCAAAGAATTTTAACCAGGAAAATATATTAATGGTTCAAAAGCATTTTCAAAACCCTGAATTATAAAAATATAATGGAATTATATATGCAAGAGTTATAGTTAGCAACACAGATAGCAGAAGACATTATGATGGCATATTTTTCCACAACCTATATACTCCTTTTGTACATGATTTCATAGGTAGGGTTTAATCTCACACGTTGTTTTTTTTTTTGTTTTGTTTTTAGGTCAAGAAAATCAGAATCATTTAAAAACTAAAATGGGTTCCTTCCCATTCATGTGGGGAAGCTGATAGCTGTAAAAAGTTAGATGTGTCTTTTGGCAGTCATTTCAGCTTTGACACAAACAACCACCAACAAGCTAGAACATTTTTAGCAAAAAGAAAGAACTGTCGCATGTCTTTTTATTTGTCTTCAGAAATTAAGAATTTCCCAAGGCCTGTTTCTGCACAATATTGGTGTAGCTGCATAGAAACTAAAACAAATTACTGGGGCATAGCCTTTTTTTTTTTATGACAGTAGCACCATCCTCCAGCGAATGTGGTTTTGTATATTGTAAGAATTAACTATAATAGTAATACTGTAACATCCCTGGATCAGGGTACTTAGACTGCTACTTAAATACATTAGAGTGTAAGTCAGCAGAGAGCCCTAAAGTACAGCTGTACCAAAGGGTATGGACTTGGATCTACAACAAATGGCAGGCAGAAAGCAAGGAGAATTCCTTTCCTTGGTAATAGATGTATACTTAACACAAGGGCCCATGGATATCGAGATGGTCAGGGCAGTACATGATGAAGTGCCATTGGTCACTTGCTGGTTGGGTGCTAGTAATACAGCAGGTAATGCCTGAATCCTGGTCACTGGTTTTGGTCTTTCATTATCCTTATAGGAAGTTGTTCTCTACACCAGTCCTTTAACCATGTAGAACCTTAGTTTCTTCATTAGTATATTCAGTTGCTAACATTTCCTTCCAGGTACAAAAATCTGTGTCTACATGATTTGAATTATGTGGATATATGATACAAAATAATGAGTTGAAGTCTATGGTGTTTCTTTCTTTTTTTTCCCCTAATAGTATTAGTATTTAGTATTCTTTATTTATAAAACTATTGAAGTTTTTAGATCAAATACAATGCTTGTCAAGCAGTTTTCAATCAATAAAATGTTGGATATTTAAGTATTTTTCTTCCACAAAAACATCTTTGAATGGAAACTTTTTATCGCAAGACTGTCCAGAGAGACATTGCAGTGGAAGCTATAGGCTATATTAAATTATATTTTAAAGTGACATATTATGCACATGACTCAAGGTAGCCCTAAAGAAAAACACTAAAAGTGTTTAGCGATAAATACATTTGTTGGTTAAATTCAATTGCGACGGTAGAACAACTCTGGAAATATCTGAAAACCAGATGATATACCACAAAGAAGGAAGTTAACAATGTAATGTTTGATGGACAGGCGAGCACTTAGGGGAATAACTAATCTCTGAAAATTTTGTGTGTTCCTAAAACATTTATAAAGAAATAAATTCCTGTAGTGAGTTATTTGCCCAAACGACAACAATAATTTTTCTTTCTAACCTTGTTTTTCTTTTTTGTTCTTTAATTTTTTTAAGGCTTTTATTTATTTATTTATTTGAGAGAGGGCACGTGAGCACGAGCAGGGGGAGGGGCAGAGGGAGAAGCGGATGGTGAGCTGAGCAGGGAGCCCGATGCGGGGCTTGATCCCGGGACCCTGGGTTCCTGACCTGAGCTGAAGGCAGCTGCTTAATTTAACCGACAGAGCCACCAGGCACCCCTCTAACGTTGTTTTTCAAAGGAGCTTTCTTCTGTTTCTTCTCCCTTACTTATAAAAGTGAACCGATTTAGTGTTTGTAGTATAGACAGATTTAAATATTTATGATTGGGTAAAATTTCTTCTAATAAATTAAAGACTTTAAATACATGTATCACTTAGTCATTTATTGTTTCTTTGAAAGTTTCTAATTAATGACATTACTGCAAGTATATTCTCCTGAGATAATTAACATTTTTGCCTAATTTCTCTCTACATGTAATACCTATGTTCTATATATTATCTGTAGATTTAAGAGTATTTTATCCCCCAAACCTATTTTATACTTGATTGTCAGGATAATTTAACACCAGTGATAAAAAATATTTTTTCCTAAAAACACTCTGTTCCTCACAAGATAATTTTCCATTTCCTTATGAAAATACCCAGGAAAATAAAGAAAAGCATAGCATAGTATAGACTGGACTTATGTAACTCCTATCCTTCCCTTTTCATGCATCAAGATTATACTTTCTCAAAGCTAATGCTGGCTAAGTGTTAGGAGATAATCTGATTAGAACAATTTACATTTAGGAGTGAAGCTATTTTCATTTTTTAAAAGGAGCCAATAATACCAAAATTTCAATTTCTTAGAACATGGAGAATCTTCAGTGTGCCCTTGCCTGTCTCTCCACATCACACATATATACCCCTTCCCAAGAGATACCTTAGTCAACACTTTGAAATAACCTCTTCTGAAAATTTTCTATATCCTAGCGACATTGATTTAGAAATGATACATTAATTTCCTAACATGATTGCCTGTAAAAATGGGCAGATATCATGAGCTGGGTTAAACACATGCGCTGTGCATATTTTCATTGGTAACATTTTTAAAAACTCTAGTTAAAAGTCTCTCACTGTGGTAATGAGCTACCACCAAGTAAAGAAATTGAGAATTGGGTGGTAGGTTGTGACACTATGGTTTGAAGCGTCCACTCAGTGCTGAAGTAGAATTTAAATGTGGAATTTATAGATGGCTGTAGAGGTCTTTGTAGAAAGGAATCCACATCACGTCTTTAGAGTTGGGTTGAACCAAACCACAATAGACTTCACAAGATCCATTCCCTGTCCCCGTCCGGCTCCTTCTGTCCCACTCACTTACCGAGTCCTGTTCCAAGGGCAGACATTACCATCTAGCTGTATTTGCCAGCAGCATCTGTTCCTTACATGGTCACGAAGACTTTTGATAAGCTCTGAGTGTAGCCTCTCCTGACTTATACAGGGATTTTTAAACCCATGGTCCATCAACATTATAGCAGTCAGTAAATGTGCTTCAGGGGATCCAAAGAGTCTCCTGAAATGGCATATTCATACATTTTTATCAGTTCCTTAAGGGGGTATATTTTCCCTGAAAAATTTGTGTCAAGAATTGTGAAGAGCCTGAGATTTTACCCTACTTGCAAACTCGTAAGTTAGCCTGCCACAGTTTGATGGATATTGGTAGAAGATGCATTATCCTTGGATTGGAGACAGAAAAGTTTATTACAGCCTTAGCAGTAGCCAGTGTCAGAATTTAAGGCAATTCTCTGGTCTTTAGTTCCTACAAAGAGGGCCACATAATACCTGTATATGTAGTAAGTTGTGTCACAAAAGGAACACTGAACTTAGGGAACCTGAATTTTTTAGAATGGACAGTAAATATGTCTTCTCTTTGCTCTGGAGGGAGAAACACCAGGTCTATCCTTCAAGTCCATACTCTATACAAATAAACTTGAATAGATAGTCTGGTACAAAGGATAGTTAGTGCCTTGCCTGCAAGATATGCAGAAATGTGAGAGACTTGTCTCTCAGCAGGCTGCACCATTGTTATGGCGATCATTTAGAAGGATGAGAGGATGTAATGATGTAATTGTCCTGTAGTTTCTTTGACCTTAATGCAACAGGAAGTCAACTATTTGAGAGGAAATGACAAAGATTCTGAATACGTAAGCTTTCCAAAATGGCGTATGAAGTAGTACATCATCAGTCTTATATAGGTTTAGTTGATTCAGTACTGCATAGGTCCTTATAATGTTAATATATTAACATTCTCATGACTTCTATTTTATCACAGTTGATTCTTGTTCTGTTTTGTAAGTATGCTCTCTTCTTGGTTTACTCTATTTATCCATAAATTTTAACCTGTTGGGAGTTCACTTAGTGTCTTTGCATTATATCATTCAAGTTCTCCACAGCTCAGTAAGATAGGTTCTGTCAATATCTCCACTGTATTGTTAAGGTCAGAGTTACTAAGGATTTGGAACTGGGCTGAAGCCTCAGTCTGCTGACTTACTACATGACAGAGATGACATTCTTTGACCATACCGGCTTCCTTCTGACTCTTGAAGAATTGTTTTCTATGTTCCTTCTTTCTTCTGGGGCTTTTCCGTTTTTCCCACATCACTTTCCTGCCTCATAATGTTTTTCCCTTACCTGTACCTGAGTCCTGGGCCCCGCTGATGCTATAGGTCCCTTCTTACACATTGCCTTTTAATACTGCTGTGGACTATTGAATCTTTTTGCACCCCCGCATTATACTAAATCACCTTACCTTCTGATTTTGTAGTAACCATCTCTGTAAAGCTAATGATTACAATGACAACATAAACAAATCACAAGGGTTTACAGGTCATACCCAGCTTTGTGGTAAGGTAATATAGTAAAGATTGTTATAAGGAGATTATGATCTTGTTTAGTAAGTTATAATCTGTAGTTCTATTTCCGGCATAGTTTTTATAACATTCAGTTGTGAATAGATTTACATGTTGTGAGTTATGGTGGCATGGGTCAAAATGTATCCCTATCTTTTGCATAGTATTGCATTTATGTATATACCATAATTTGTTGATACAGCTCGCTTAAAAGGCTTGGTTAAAATGATGGTGGCTTGTGGCCAGTTCTGACCCAGTTAAAAATTAGAAGGTCACCTCCAATCAATGCCCAGTGACTCGGCACTTTGCTTTCCCATTTTCCAGTCTTTTAGCCTCCTTTTTATCCCATAGGATTTAACAGTACCATGATACTATAATTTAATGATCAAAACATGATCTAATAGCTCACAAGACCATTATGGCCCAAATAGTCTCTATTGGATACATTCTATAATTATTCTCTGCAACGGAGATATTTACATAAATGTCAATATAATATCTGGAGATCATGCTAAAATATCAAACCAGAAGATGCTCTTGAGGAAGGAACAATGGAATATAGAAATCGTTTTATTGTTGAGAGCAGATTCATCATCAGAATCTATTGTTAAAATTCTAAATATCCATAACCAGTATAAAGGACCATTAATCAAAATATTGGATGATGAAGAAATACATTATAGTTTCTTGTGTAGTTGTCTTTCTACATAGATTGTGAACTCTTTGGAAGGGAAGAAATCATTGTCCCCCATTGTGTATGCCCAGGGCTGAAACACTTTCCTGGAACAGAGTTAATGAATGAAGGAATGAATGCCAGTTTTAATTATGCCTACTTCATACTTACATTTTATCCCAGGTAATCCCCATATCTGTCAAAAACCTGCAACTATACTTTGCATATCTCATAATCTCTGATCTAAAAAAGAAATTAATAGGGAAAATTAGGTATTTTATAATTATGAATATTTTACCAATGCTTAGAAATTTCTAGTGTATTCTAAAATTTCAAAGCTGTGTTATTTATGCTGTTTGGTCTGGATTCCCTGAAGATTGTACCTCCATAACTCTACAGAGAATGATTCTAAGTTTAAGATGTATCACATCTCTCCATTAACCAAGGAACCAAGAAGTTTTAATTAGAACCAAATATACCACTGATAGTTTCTTTACCTCGAAGTGATACTACCAAATAGACAAATTCCAGAACAATGGAATATTTCCAATTAGAATGGTATTAAACCCATTTTATGGTTATAATCTCATAAATTTGAATTCCATTAATTCTATATTTCACAAAATTGTACCCATAATAATTTAAGTTGATTAGACCAAAATTTAAAAATGCAATCATGTAAAACAGAACAGGTTACAAAAAGGATTGACATTTTTCTAGGGATCTCTCCTCTAATAGCCTGGTTCAGTCATCACGTGGCCTCGTGTAGATAGTATCTATAACAAAAATCTTTGCACAGAAAGTCTCCTGTAAAGATATGCTGAATAACCATGATTAATTTAGCTCTTTACCATGATTGAGTAACAGTAGTGAACACTTACTTTCCTACAAACCAGTAGAGGGATAAAACTTGATAAACTTGCTTGAACTTAATATATATATATATAGAAATGAAATAATTAATGACTCTAGGGAAAGAATGGATCAGTAGTTCAAATATACTTATTCCTTTCTCTCTTTACTCTGAACATTGCTCACTTTCTCCAAAGTTTATTACCTGTAGTCACTAAATTTTGTCTTTAATGCATAGGATCTGTATTCAGATATACTGATGTATGTCTTGAATAATTTGAGGGATGAAATTTTTTTTTTAAGTCTTTTTTTTAATTTTATTTATTTATTTGTCAGAGAGAGAGAATGAGAGAGAGAGATCACAAGCAGGCAGAGAGGCACGCAGAGGCAGAGGGAGAAGCAGGCTCCCTGCTGAGCAAGGAGCCCGATGTGGGACTCGATCCCAGGACCCTGGGATCATGACCTGAGCCGAAGGCAGCCGCTCAACCAACTGAGCCACCCAGGCGCCCCTGAGGGATGAAATTTAGCTACAAATTTATTAATATGCCAGTAAAGAAACACATCCAGTTCTCTGAAACCAAAATAACATCGGATGTGTTGATGTATATACTTCAATATGTTCAAACACGCGCGCACACACATACATGCACACGCATACCCTATGCAAATAGAAACAGAGCCCTACCCTATAATACAGTTAGAAATTCTGTTCAGTTTTAATAATGAAGAGTCAGTGTAATGGGCAAAAGCTTTCCTCTTTGCCTGAGAAGAGCACTGAGTGGCAGAAACGCATATAACCATGCAGGGCTATTTGCTGTAGTGTCCTGGCATGATGATGATTTTATTTATTTTGTCCAGATCCACTCTGGCTTCCCAGCTCTAAATGGAAAGTGGTCTTCTACATCTGATACCTATTTAGAAAGAAAACAGACTATCTCTGGATTGTGCTTTTCCCCCTAGAAAATTTGAGCAACTACACATATGCCTTATAGTTTTAATAGTAATATTTTAACAGTTGCTGCTTATTGCATTATTATTGTGTATCAGACACATACTAGTAATAAGCTCCTTGACACATTTTCTCAATTTTTTAAACATTCGAATTTGTTATTTTGTTAATTTCATCTTTGAGATCTTTAAGTGTTGCTCATTATAAGCATTCATTTTCTATTCCTGGTGTGTATATTGCATTTGTCTCTTGTAGAAATTTTGAAAGCTGCCGAAATTCCAGTTTTGTTTCACCAAGTCACTCCCTCATCCTTTGGACTGACTTCTGTCTGTCAGTTTGGGGCATGTGCACTTCTTAATCCTGGATTTGGTGGTAACATCACGGTAAGCATTATAGGCTTAGGGAAGTTCTCATTTTCTCTGATTTTATAGGTTAGGATATTTTGTTGTCTAAATGTGGTACCTGCCGCTTTTGAATCACTGTGGTTATACTCCTGCTCCCCACCCCTAGCTCAGCACAGGGACATTTGGCTCAGTTGTCACATTCTGGCCACTCTTCTTGCTGTGGTCCTTGATCTCAGACTCACTCGGCACCTCCTTAAACATACTCCAATTCCCTTAAAGTTGAGGTCAGCCTTTCCCTTTTCAAATTTATTTCCATTTTCAGAGTTTTTTTTTCTCTTTTTGGAAAAACCTGTGCCCCCCTTCTCTACTTTGATTTTTATTTCTTGTTATCTTTAAATTCCTTAAAATGACAGTTCTCCTCCCCACCCCCAAATAACTGAATGCTTCTAGAAATGTTAATACATTCTTCCTCACCCCATGGACCTACCATTATCTTCGGTTTTTCTTAGCCAACTATATTCTGCTTCCTTGTGTACATCCAAACCTGAGGTGAGTCTCTACCCATAGACACTCCCAGTCTTTATCTCCATAGTCTCTTGACAGCTTTTGACCTACTGGTCACCCCTTCCTTTTGGAGACGCTCTGTTCCCTTGACATCTGTGATGCTGTGCTTTTCTGCTTGTCCTCCCAGCTCTCTGGCTGTTGTTCAGGATTCTGGCCTCATGGTTTACTCCTCTCATTCTGTATTCCCTACAGGAATCTGCCATATATGCCCATGGCCTCATAAAAGGAAAGAGAGATGCTGACAACACAACAGTCCTTCATGTTCAGTGGGATCTCTCCTGCTGTCTAAACCCATATACACAGTTGTGTATCGGGCACAGCCATTCAGTTGTGGCGTGGGCACCTCAAGCTCAAAGGGACCTGAAACTTAACTGTACAGTGCTTGGCACAGTATGTGTTCAGTATATAATGTATGTCTAGATGAGTGAGTGGTAACTAAATAAATACATGGGTAGGAAAGGTAGCCCCAGAAGAGGCTCGTGACAGCATGCTGATGGTGACACTGTTATCTTGCTCTGTCAGACTGATGACGCAGAGACTCCTGACTGCCTCGATCATTGACATTTGTCCTGACTTTCTGGTCTCTCTTTTGACCTGGTTTTCAGACACACTGCTTATTTTGACTGAGTCTTGGACACCTCATGTTTTTAGGTTCCTGAACTTTTGCATCTTATGCCCCAGAAACCACAGATCCTTTATTCCTAGACCTGGCCTGATATTTGACAGGGGATGCATGCTGTTTAAGAAATGTGTGTGTGGGGGGCACCTGGGTGGCTCAGTGGGTTAAAGCCTCTGCCTTCGGCTCAGGTCACGGTCTCAGGGTCCTGAGATCGAGCCCCGCATCGGGCTCCTCTGCTCAGCAGGGAGCCTGCTTCCCTCTCTCTCTGCCTGCCTCTCTGCCTACTTGTGATCTCTCTCTGTCGAATAAATAAATAAAATCTTTAAAAAAATATAAAGATGGTAAACTGAAATCACCTCAGGTTATTATCTATTAAAAAAAAGAAGAGGGGCCACCTGGGTGGCTCAGTGGTTTAAGCCTCTGCCTTCGGCTCAGGTCATGATCTCAGGGTCCTGGGATCGAGCCCGCATCGGGCTCTCTGCTCAGCAGGGAGCCTGCTTCCTCCTCTCTCTCTGCCTGCCTCTCTTCCTACTTGTGATCGCTCTCTCTCTGTCAAATAAATAAATAAAATCTTTAAAAAAAAAAAAAAGAAATGTGTGTGTGTGTGTGTGTGTGTGTGTACATGCATGCTTTAACTGTAGTTCACATAAAGACTCCAAAGATGAGTAATGACCTTGAGCCTAGTGTTAGGGTTGGACAATTGCAATAAGCTAACCCTTTAGAAAGCTATGTTTTCATTTATACGATCAAATATTTTATGGACTTTGATTCTATTGTCATTTTGCCATTTTTAGACTTCTTTTCTTTCATGAAATCTGTAGTTGGCATGAAGCATGTTCAGGTTTCTGGTAGACATAGACTGAATTATGATTGTAATAGTAAAAGAGCAAACTCATTTAGGGAGAGCCCCATGAAGACACACAGAGTGCTGGTTTTCAAAGGGTTGAGCATGCTTCAGTCCCTCAATAACAGCATCACCTCTTTGTGTGAAATTCCCGAATATTTTCAGGTTTACTGAGGAAAAGATCCTCTTTTCTGGATTTATCAAGTAGGAAGTATAATGCAGTGCTTCAATCTGTAGTCTTTCTAAGCTTAAGTATACTCCGCAAAAAGGAGGGGATATGTGCATCGAAGTCAGATAGCTTATGGAAACCAGCATAAGCATTTTATGACTATGACTTAAGGGACACACCATGTATGATGTTTTATGTGAGTTTTCATTTACACCTTTCGTGAGTAATGGTTAATTGTTGAATTACGCAGAATCTACAGCTTTTCCTATCTTTCTAAATATGTGTTGGGGCTCTGGAAGGGAAGGAGATATATTGGTTATAAGGTAGTCCTCAAATGCCGGAAGAACTTTAAAAGGAAGATTATCCAAGAAGGTTTTCTTACTTTCATGCTCTCTTTGTATTTTTTTTTTTTTTTTTGCTTTCTTTGTATTTATATAGGTGTTTTTTTTCATTGACTTAAATATTCTTTACAGTAGTTACCAACTCATGTAATGAGTTTAGGAGAGAATCAAGAAAGACAGTATTCATTACAGGAGTCCTGGAGAAGCCATAGCTTATTATATGTTTATAGCCTTATATGTTTCTTGGAACATGAGAAAAATAAAAGTAAAATTCTGCATTCATACAAAAAGAATCAGTTCAAATAGAAATGGAAACTAAAGAGACATATCTCTTCTTGTGCCCTAATGGTGGCTGGCTGAGAGGTCTTCTTGGACAGATCACCAGGAACACCACAGCGGAATGTCAAGTTATAGACTTTTTTGGGGGGGAAGCAGTTACTCTATGCACTATTATAGCTTTTATTAATTCCAAAATAATAAAAATGGCTTTTCCTCATTACTCTATCAGTTAGCCAAATGTAGTCATACATTGTTTGGGTCTTAAAACATTATTCGGGTCCCATGCTATAGAATAAAATCCTTTCTTACTCGTAAATTTTATTCATATAACATGTATACTTACGTGTTTAATGTGGACTTAGGAAAAAGGAAAGTTGCATGAAACCTAATAATGATTCTTTAAGACATAGTAGGAGATGAAAACCTGCAATAAGACAGCTTAATTTAATCCCAAGAACCACAACCGTAGTGTCTTGTATTTTGGTTTATTGTGTTTTCCCAGCATATGTGTTTAAACATGTTCGCCAACCTCTGGAATTATTTAGAGAAATGTTTATGCTGCTTAATTCCCCACGTAAATGGTAATTTCATGGCAGTTCTTGAAATAAACATTTTTAAACTTGAAAATATTTTGTGTCTATTTCCATTATAGAAACAAATATTTAAAACCCAAAGTAATATTTTACCAGTAATTTGAAACCTAATAACATTTCTCTGAAAAATGCGAATTCATATCTGATTGTAGTGCTGCCATCTGATATTGGTTCTGCTCTCTTTCATACTTAATCTGTATAACATGTTGTGATAAATTGCTCCATATCTCAAATGGAGGCTGCCTTTCAGTTATTCACAGTGTATTGTCTGATACCTTACGTGGCCATGCCCGCCATTCTCACCATCACTGTCCTCCTCATCCTCAAGGGATGAAGGCAAATGCTTTGAATTCTCTCTCTA
Organism: Potos flavus; assembly: GCA_028534135.1. Classification (NCBI taxonomy): domain Eukaryota; kingdom Metazoa; phylum Chordata; class Mammalia; order Carnivora; family Procyonidae; genus Potos; species Potos flavus. Next base: position 70,539,476 of record CM052896.1, read on the forward strand.
TCTCAGGCCATGTGATAAGGGCTTTACACACATTATCTCACTTAATTCCCTCAGAAACCCTCTGAGGAAGAGATCATGCCTCCATTGTATGGGTGAAGAACCAAGTCTTCTCCTCAAATCAGTCATGGTCTTCCTTAAATTACTTTAGAAAGCTCCATTTCAGTGGTGAATAAAAGGAAAAGCATCGACAATGGTTCAGAAGTTCAAATACAGAACAGCCTATAATGTTCAGTTGCCGGAATAGAACATAAGCTTAAATCCTCTTAGACAGATAATCAAACACGATTATAAAACCCCTAAAATAATTTTCATTTGCAATTATGGAGGCAAAAGAAGCAATTAGAAAAAAAGAAAGCTTTTTTTTTTTTTAAACAAATATTTTGTTGCAGTGGTGTGTTGCTGTGAGAAACTGTGTGTGTGCGTGTGTGTGTCTGAGTTTAGGGCCTTAACTAGATTAAAGGGAGGCGATATTTTGAAGTATCCTCCTGCCTGTAGAGGCGGATGCCCAAAACTATGAGTTGGTTGATTAATATTTGTTTGAATTGAAAACTATAAAGACTGGATTTTTATTGTTTGAGTTATTAAAACTGGGTTTTGAAACTATTAAGCACTACTGATTTATTTCAGACTGCAAGGAATAGCATCGTCATAAAGGTAGAACTAGACAAACCATTTAACAAAACATTAATAAATGATGAAAATGTTCTCTTAATGAGAAGAGTTTGTACTTATAAATGGAAACTGTTTTAAGTGCAAGCATGAACAAAAAATAGATTACTAACATCATAGGAAATCTAAGAATATACTAAAGTTTAGGAATTTATACCACAATTTTAAAGTACACGTTTCTTTCTAATTCAAGACCCCTTCGTCTCCTTTCCTTCTAGAGCTATTTGTTGTTCAAATGGGGAGTACCCAGTGGTTTTTCTCATTTTTAGTGGTAATAGATGACGATCCTGAAGAAAGTCTAGATAGAGTTTAGTGATAAAAATGACACTTTCTGGGCCAAAGAAGTTGCTTTAAAAACACAAGCAGTTCTGAATGCAAATAAATAATGGCAAAACAGATCTTTTCTCTTGGCTGTAATAAACCCCATATTAGCTATCTTCCAGATTTTAAATACACAGTAACATTTGATAAGGGGTGCTTTGCCAAGTGGAAAGAAGACGGCAGATAAGGCATTAAATTGAAATAATGGGCAGCGAAAAAAGATAATGTATCAGGCTCTTCCAGAGCAATTTGGAGGGGAGGAAAAGGAAGAAACTTTGCAACTGGGTTCTCTAGCTTGTTCAAAGAATGTTCTCCTCTTATCTTGGTGAAGTGCTGGCTGCGAGGGGAGGGCATGAAGTGGGTATGACTTCTATACTTAACACTGAGGAGGTTATACAGATTCTCTGCTCATTGACTTGAATCATACTCATTGACTTGGTGGCCTACAGCTTCCAGCCAGCTCATCTCTCTCTTCCCCTGGAAGAATCATTTAAGAGACAGAAGCGGTCGTTAGTGCTATGATCAACTTTGAAGTTAGACAGAATTGGGCTCTCCATTTTCATGTGTAAATTAATTTTACATTTGCAATTAATATCCAGTATTCAACTAGAACTTAGTAAATGATTCAGTGAGATAATGCATGGGCAGATGCTTTATAGATTCTAGAGTTCTCTATAAATACCAAGTAATATGACAATTGCACAGCATAAATAATTCTGGTGCTCAGTATTTAGGACTCTTGTTATTGTTACAGAAAAAAAGACAAATAGACTGGGGAGAAGCTATGGTTTGAGAGGTCTGAGATGCCAGTCATTAACAGAAGATCCCATTTTTCACTGTCTGTTCTTCCTTGATATACCTGAAAGTTATATTCAAAGAATAATTACTTTGCCTTCACCAAAATGCATTTTCCAACGTGATCACACTTATGTGAAAATAATGATTGAATATGGACTAAATGACTGATAATATCCAAAACAATATTGTCCCCAACTGGGAAATTTTCTGCAGCCCTTCGTTTCACTTTTTACCACACCAAAAAATGACAAACATCCATTGATTTAGAGCTTGCTATATGCTAGACACTGTGCTAAGAATGTATTATGCATTATTCATTCCCTATTCAACTCTATGAGAGGTGCTACTGTTGCCATCTTATAAATGAGGATGCAGCAGTACAGAGAGGTTAAGTAAATTGCCTAAGGTCACACAGCTAATAAATTTTATAGTCAGGATTCCAGCCCAGGGCTCCTGGGCTCCAGATCCAAGTTTCCTATTTGATATGCCATATATGTTATGGGAAATGGGCTGAATTTTTCCTATTATTCTATTTCTTTAAGTCAAAAGAATCCAATTGTTACATATATACTTGTAATGTGCTATAAATAGAAGTGAAAAAAGTATCTCAGGGAAGACATTTAAAATTCTATATGAGTAGAGGAAATGCTGAAGATTTAATAGAAGCCTCTCCTGTAAATCAGGTAGCCTGTTTATTCTGCCAGAGGATGAGTCTGTATATTTTAAAAGGTGGAATTAGAGAAGCATAAAGAAATGGTAGTTGTGAAAGTCTAACAAAGCTATATTTAAAAAAATTCTTAATATATGTGTCCTATAATGTGAATGTACATAAAATGCTTGGATTGGAACCATTGGTTCAAATTCTCAAGATGATCCAGGTTGGTGTCTTATATATGGATTAAACTATATTATGTAAATACATTTACTGGTTTTATACTTGAAATATAATTACAGATTACTTGTTCCTAAATCCAATGATAAAGTTTAATAATGGTACAGTTTCAAGTTTTAAATCACATTACTTTTTATACCCAGAACACTGTACGACAAAGTTTATTATCTGACACAGTGTCTGTGGAGCAGGAATCTTGGGGTGCCTTCCCTGGGTGATTTGGGCTCAAGGTCTCTCATGAGATTACAGTCTTGAGTGCTGAGGCTAGAATATTGCTTCCAAGATGGCTCAGCTCTCATGGTTATTGGCAGGTCTCAGTTCCTCACTGGCTGTTGGCTGGAAGTTTCCTTCCTCACTTCAGACTTCTCCCTAGGCTGCCTAGGGGTCCTTACTGTGGCAACTGGCTTTTGTTAGAGTGAGTGATAGGAGAGAGGGAGGGAGAGAAGGAGGGAGAGGGGAGAGAGAGAAGAGAAGGGAGGGAGAGAGAGGAGAGGGAGGAAGGGAGAGAGAGAAGAGGAAGGGAGAGAGAGAGAGGAAGAGGAGAGACTAAATGGAAGCTGCAGTCTTTTAGAACCTTGAAAGTGTCATACCATATTCTGTTGGACACAGACACCAACCCTGGTACGGTGTGGATGGGAACTAAGCGAGGGTGTGAAATATTAGGAGATGGGGGATTAGTGGGAACCATCCTGGAGGCTGATTAACTTAAGTATTTTATTGGGGAAAAAAAGGTACCAGTAATGAATGCCCCAAAGTTTTTATGAGGAGATATGGCCCAGACTGTGTCTCAAAAATAGTAATTAAAACAAAAGTCTGAACCAAATCCTGTTCCAACCTTGGATATCACTTGGCAATTTTGTTGAATTGAATGTGTAGGTTTAGATGGACTTTGTTATATCAAACTAAAAAGCCATTTTTATAATGTAAGAGGTATAGGGGCTGGATTTGAATGTCTGCTCCCCTGTTTCCCAATGTGCCACTTCTGAATCTCAGCTTTCTTCTCTGTGAAATAAGATGAATATCAGTCTTGTAGACTTGCGAGATCTTAGTGGCAAAAATTCTAGTCTGGTGATGAAAAATAAATGGTAGAGAGTGGAATTAGTAAATGGAATAGACAAAATATGACAAAATATGTCTATTTTTTGATGAAAAATAATGTAGTAGACATTATTACATTTATTTTCCATAAACAAAATAATGTAGACAAAAATATGTTTATTTTCAGAACTGTTTTTAAAGAAAATATGCATTAAAATTAATTGATTGTTAGTCCTCCGCCATAATTCAGAAAAGAATTGAAGGTGGGATTTCCTCTTATAACTAAATAAGTGAAAACAAATCTATGTTACTAATAATTTAATATAACAAGGCTGATTGAGAAGAGCAAAGAGACACAAGCATGTAGATTGAATGAAAGATGAAATTGAAACTGTTTTTTCAGAGCACTTGCGATAGTGGGGACTAAACTTTTAAAACACATTGAGATAACTGGTGTTAATAAAATGATTTTATAAACCTGGAAGGAAGTTTCAGAGCACAGGATGAAAAGAATCAAAGGTCATTAATAGTAAAGCAATGAAAGTTCATTTTGCTCCTTTTCTATAAGTTTGCCCTAAGTTAGAGATACATAACTTAACATGTAAAAATTCTCAGTTTTTGAAGAAAGGCAAAATGTTAGTCCTTAAAGTTTTGTTGTTACTGCCTTGAGTTGCTTCTATTACCCTCAAGTTCCATGACTTCACTAATTTTCCAACCTGGAGTCCTAACGTAATATGTTCATTTTGATCCTTGTGCAGTTTCATGGTTTTTTCTTACATCTCTAAAAGGAATGGGTTTTCTTTTTACTTTTTATTGTTAATGAAAACATATATTCAGAAAAGTCCATATAACATATGTATACAGTCTTAAAATAATTATAAAAATTAATTGCCTTAGTGTATTCATGTTCTTTCTTTTTTCTTTCTTTCTTTTTTCTTTCTTTCTTTTCTTTCTTTCTCTTTCTTTCTTTCTCTTTCTTTCTCTTTCTTTTCTTTTCTTTTCTTTTCTTTTCTTT
>CM052896.1:70544708-70606093 GCA_028534135.1 Potos flavus
TTTCTTTCTTTTCTTTCTTTTCTTTCTTTCTTATATTCATTCTCTAGGGCCGTTGTAACAAAGCAGCACAAACTGGCTGGTTTAAATAACAAGGCTTTATTGTCTCACCATTAGAAGGATAGATGTCCAAGATCAAGATGTAGACAGGGTTGGCTCCTTCTGAAGGCTATGAGGGAGAAGCCATTCCAGGCCCATCTCATAGCTTCTGGTGATTTGCTAGAAATCTTAAGCAGACCACGGCTTCTCTATGTATCACCCCAGTCTTTGCCTTTATCTTCATATGGTGTTCTCCCAAATTTTTCTTTTTTGTAAGTACACTGGTCATATTGGATTAGAGCCCACCCTGATGACCTCAACTGTATCTCCAAAGACCTTATTTCCAAGGAAGGCCACATTCTGAGGTACTGGGGGTTGGCACCACATCGTGACAGCTACGCTGGTAAGACAGATAGCACCATCCCAGAAATGACTACCTGCAGGTGTGCTCTCCCTGTCCTCCCTGGGATTACCTTGGTTGGGACTTCTCTGAAAATGATTTCCATGTTTTTCTTTATAGTTTTACCATTTGTGCATCTTCTCTAACAAAAATATAGCTTTTGTTCAAGACTTCATTTATGAAATGGATACATGTTTAAAAAGTGGGACTGGGAATTGTATGCCAGGAATAACGTTATCTTCAATTCCCCAGGGCAATATTTGTTAAAAATGCCTACTTTTAGGGCTGAAAGTAAACAACTTAAAAATAATACTATTTATAACTTTCAGCAGGCAAAATAGAATTAGTACTTTGTGAGCTCCATTTCAGATCACATTTTAATTTTTCTATACAGACTGCCTCCTCAGTTGATGACTAATATCTTTATGAACTTTCCTGAAATGTATTGTATTTTCTCAGTCTGTTCATTAATCCATGATAATGGTTTCCAAACTTTTCATTACTAACAACTAAAATTATGATGTCCCCTCTCAACCAATTTTAAAGTATTTTAATCTTGTAAATGGCACTTATTAAGATATATTCAGGTCTTCATCTTTTTTTCTTTGTTTCTTAAATTCCACACATGAGCAAAATCATATGGTATTTGTCTTTGTCTGACTTATTTTACTTAGCAGTATACCCTCTAGGTTCATCAAGAAAACAGACTCTTAAATATAAAGAACAAACTGGTGGTTGCCAGAGGAAAGGTCAGGGGGGAATGGGTGAGGTAAAGGGGTTCAAGAGTCTACTTGTGATGAGCACTGATTAATGTATAGAATTGTTGAACCATCACACTGTACGCCCAAACTCACGTAACACTGCATGTTAATTATACTTCATTGAAAAATATCTGTATATCCTGAAAAAAAAGATATATTCCGGTCTAAGCATTCTTTATTGGTTAGTGGTAGATGTCTACCAGTGGGACTGTTGGTCAGCCTGAGATACGATGTGTAGTAAAACATTGCCAGTATCGTACTAGCTAAAAATCAAAGAAACTTGATATTTTAGTTTCCTTGTTGAACCTTACTTAGAAACAAGTGTAAGACTTCTCTTAACTTAGGTGTGCCTGGGTGGCTCAGTGGGTTAAAGACTCTGCCTTCGGCTCAGGTCATGATCTCAGGGTCCTGGGATTGAGCCCCGTGTCCCCATGTTGGGCTCTCTGCTCAGCGGGGAGCCTGCTTCCCCCTCTCTCTCTGCCTGCCTCTCTGCCAACTTGTGATCCCTCTCTCTGTCAAATAAATGAATAAAATCTTAAAAAAAAAAAAAAAGACTTCTCTTAACTTAAAAATATATATATATTGAAAATAGTTCATGCCTGTTACTTCCTTGGAAGATTCCTAAAGATCAAGTTTGCTCAATGGAACAAACACACACGCGCACACACCCACACCCACACACACACAGTCTTTGCTGAAGTCGGCCTTATAACAGCACATTTACATTAAATTCCTTGTAATCATGTTTTTGTTTTAATTAAAGTCTTCAACCCCGTAAGTACTGATGGATGCCAAATTTCAAATGACCCATAATAAATCCAGCAGGTTGCCTTGTTCTCCTGTTGCTCTCTCCCTTATTAAAATCTCTTCTGTGTCTACTGTAGAGAAAGGGGTAAAAAGCAACATTTTGCCACCTAGTAGATCCTTCATATTTCTTTGTTGAACAAAATACATTTTTAGAAGGTCTTTGAGAATTGTGAGTTCAGGAATGGGAAACGGTTAGAAGGATTGATAGAAGGATTAGGGTAAGGTAGCTTACCATCAAAGTCCACTCATTTCAGTCTTGTTTGCTCACAGGGGAGCCTCCTCCCCACATTGGAAATCTGTTGCTCGGCTTCACCTGAAATGCTTACCTCACCTTGGGAGGGGAACTCAGCAGCTAGATACACTAGGGTTAGCACACATTTCTCTTTTTTACAAGGTAGGTATTTCCAGAAAGCACCCTTGCCAATTAACATGATCACATTGCCTGCCTTCTTATACCTCAGGTAAAGGTGGGCAAGGAAGTGGTTTTGGAGGTGGTGTTGGGGTGGGGGGGGGGCTTCTGTGATGTAGGAGGGGGTGCGGTCATTAAGACTCTGAAGGAAGGCGCTTTCAGCTGAGTATCTGGGAAAGAGAATACTCAAAAGGAAGGAAAAATTGGATGAACACATTCATCTGTTTGAAATTTTTGCCTTGAACTAACTCCAAAGTCAAACAAGGAGTGGGATAGAGTGGAGCTGATTGAATTTTTTTTTTTTAGTTTCTTTTTTCACTTACTCAGTGTTCATGCTGGGTATATTTGGTTCATAATTCTGCCACATTGAGGTTAAATAGTCATCTAGGACTGATGCAATACCTGATCACAATCTGAAAAGTTTTTAGTTTGAAAAATTTTCTAAGTTTCCTATAAAAATGTACTTTTAGAATTTCATTTGTTTTTAAGTTTTAATTGCTTATAAGTAAAATCTGTTTATAGTTCAACAAGTGTATTTTGAATTTTAAATGTCATTTCTACAGCAGGGATACCTAGATTAGGTAACCCTGTCAAGTACTGACGTCTGAAAGAGGCCATAGGGCATAACTTAAGTGAGTATATTTTTAGTTTTTACAATAAATTACTTTATTTGAAGTCAAGAACTATATCAAATGGATTTCCTCCTTTGGCACATAGTATATTGACTTGCACATAGATTAATAAATTAATGTTAAGGAATGAATGAGTGAATGGTTATATAGAGATAGAGTATATTGAATTTACAACAGGAGCCATTTCATGAGTCAATTTGTAAATTTAATTATTATTTTCTAAGTGACAAAGGAGGTATCCTTTATTATCAGTAAATTCATTCAATAAATCTTAAACTGAGCACTTATGATTGCTAGTCACTGTACTGAGTGCTTTTGGGAGAGCCAAAACGAATGAATCAGGACCTTAGCCCTCAATTTCCAGTGGGGAAATAGTCAGAGTAATAACACATAAAAACAGGATGAGGGCCACAACTACCCTGTACAGACAAAGTGCTTTAGTGGTTCAGAAGAGTAAGAATAATTCAAGTGTTTGGTGACATTTGATTTTGGAAATGTGATGAAGAAAAAGAAGGTATATATCAGTAAAAGGATACTTTCTGCAGACAAAAGAAAAATTGGTTTGTTGTTGCTTATACAAAGATTAGTCTTTTCCTTTTTTTTTTTTTTTTTTTTTACATAATAAGAACTAGAGGTGGATTGCTATTGGTTTAATAACCAAAGACAGGGCTGGTGTCTCCTTTCCTTCTCTTGGCTTCTTCTCTGTGGTTTGAAGGTACCTACTCCAGCTACTCAAGGCAGAAAGGATGGATGCTAGTGGAAGGCCAGCAACTTTCATGCTTTTTATGAGAAAAGCAAAGGCATTTCCGAAAGTTCCAAGCTGACTTCTGCTTACATATCATTGGTCAGATCAATGCTACATAACACTTATTATAGTACCATACAAACTATACTAGAAAGCTGTAAAAAAAAGGCAAAACCAAACAAAAACACAAAAGAACAAATTGAAGGTTTTAAAGTAGGTTTCTTTAGTGTTACTAATGAGAATAAATCTAGAAAGATGTCTAATCAATAAAGAGTAATCTGTCAGAATTTAGTAGGTAATTAATCATGATCTCTAGATTTGTTAGAGGGTGATATTGGTAGAGTAGTTTATTGCTGTACCATACTGGCAAAAATTTGACATAGAGGTCTGCAACAAGCGCTTGAATGATGAGAGACTTCTAAAAGATCAGGGTATTTGAATCAAGAACCTTTTTCTCCAGACCAAGTCTCTCAATAATCTGGAGAACTTCTCCCAGCCTGGAGAACTTCTATTAACAGCTAAGTGATTCCTTATCTTCTTTGAAGAAAATATGTTTTTTTTTTTCCTCTCAGTTTCTAGAAGAGACCTGTTTCCATTATTTCTTTTAAATGGTCATGGGTACATTTGTTGATGTTCTCAATATGGGAGATTTATAAAGGAGCCTCTTTGCTATCTTTAAATCACTGGACCATGGGATGGAGCAAAAGATGTTCACTATTTCTTATATTAGTATCCATCAGTTATTGTTATTAGCTTTTTAATTTTTAGATTTTTATAATTTTTTTTTTGGTAGAGGAATGTAAGTCCATTGCAGGAAAGAAAGACCACAAATGCGACAGATCATGGAGGATTGGTAGCTCCTCTAATGAATAGAAGAAAACAACAGCAGGCAGTTCTACATTTTTGACAGCATCTTTACCTCTTACAGGTGATTTTCTTCCTTGGAGGTTTTTTTGAAAAAAGAAAGAAAAGAATGAAAAAAAATCATAAGAAAATAAAGAATAAAAGTAGAAAGGAAGCTAGATCCTCTTTCCCCTAGAGCTGAAGCTTTTCCCCTTCAGCTAAAGCTGAAGATTCCTCTAGAGCTGACGCCCTCCAGGATCAGTAGACTTGGTGCCTTATTTCAGTGGAAACACACCTCTAGGGTGCGGTGGAGGTTTTCTGTTGCTGTGGTGGTGGTGGCGATGCTGTAGGTGGGTTGCCTGAACCACTCCAACCCCAGACTACTTCTTCTGGCTTCCTGGGGACCACAGTAAAGAAGAAGGAAAGGCAATCAGCATCTGGTGATTGGTGTACGTGGGTGGCTTTTGAACAATCATGTGCATAAAAATTTGGTGGGGGGGAGGGGAGCTTGGTAAGGCTTACAGGGCTCCTGACTGAGTCAGGCAGGAATGGGGACTGGGGATCTGTAGGTACTTCAGACAGTTCTGATGGAGGCGGCCCCAGGCCTCCAGTTTAAGAAACATTCATGTAGATAGTCAGCGAGGTGGTAGTCCCCACAGTGAGTCTTCATGTGTCTCACCTGCTCTGGGTCTTTAAAATCAGGGGGTCTCTAAAGTAGAACATGCGTACTCCAGGTGGTTTATAGGAAGACCCATTTTGGTTTGGGAAGGAAATAGTGAAACTTCTACTTATATTCAGTTTTTAACGTTTCCTTTTAAAATGTATTTCTTGCTTGTGTTTTGTAATGTACATGCTATATTTGCACCATTGTACATATTTCTAATTTAGAAATGGATAGGTATATATATATTAAAGGCCTATTTTAGAAAACGTTGTTCTGATAGGCCAGATCGAAGAAGTTTGGAGATGACTGTTTCCAATGATTTACAAGACCCAAATCCATACCGCTCTCCTGCTCTTTACAAGAGTTTATCGTTCCTTAATTGTTTTTCGTTTAGATATCGACATTAGTCATTGCTTCTTTTATTAGTGTATACAGGTACACAGAGCATACCAGAAGATTGAGAGGAGGGAAGGGCTTGGCAATTTATGTCAGGTAGAAATATCGGTGTAGTAAGGTTAATTATCTGATCTAACACCTTCGTTTAAACAAGCCCCTACTGAGGAATCAAGAATCGAAGTAACTTCAGTCTCTCAGGTTATGGATCACTTCAACCATTTGCGGAGCTTGCCGTCTCAGCACACCTGGAGACTCAGGAGTGGATATGTTTAAATGTGGATTTCCTAGAGACAGCTCATTCTTTGTCTTTAAACCTGGGGTGAGCCCCTTCTCTTCTTCTTCTTTTTTTTTTTTTTTGCTTTTATTTTTTTATTTTATTTTTTATTTTTTTTTAAATTTTTTATTCTTTTTTTATTTTTTAATTAACACATAATGTATTATTTGCCCCAGGGTACATGTCTGTGGATCCTCGGGCTTACACATTTCACAGTACTTACCATAGCATATACCCTCCCCAATGTCCATAACCCAGCCACCCTATCCCTACCCACCCCTACCCCCCAGCCACCCTCGGTTTGTTTCATGAGTTTAGGAGTCTCTTATGGTTTGTCTCCTTCCTGATCCCCTCTTGTTTCATTTCCCTCTCCCACCGCCCACGACCCCCCACCCTGCCTCTCGAATTCTTCATATCAGAGAGATCATATGATAATTGTCTTTCTCTGATTGACTTACTTCGCTTAGCATAATACCCTCCAGTTCCATCCATGTCGTTGCAAATGGCAAGATTTCATTGAGCCCCTTCTCTTCTGTGCTCAAAGGACTCTTTCCTATCACGTATATCTCTTCGAGGTTGGAAAAAAAGGCATCGTTTTTACTGCATGTAATTATATCTTTAAAGATATTTTTAGATTACAACAGCTAAAAACACCAATTGTACTGTACTTATGAGCATAATTCATTAAGTAAAATTTTCATTTCCCTTATTTGGAGCTGGCATCAAGATTTTGCCTCCTCCTATTTTCCGTGCTTTAGAACAGACGGTAGGATCCAAAGAGGCCATGAGTTTCTATCCTAATTTCCTCTAGTTGGTATTTCTAGATATAAGGCTATTATTACTTTTCACAGGTTTTCACATGCACACACATGCGCGCGCACACACACACACACACACACACACACACACCCTTAATCTATTTATTCAACTGAATTGTCAGTAGAGGAGAAAAAAACCCCATATAAATTGTTGGCTTGAAATTTGAGCGGTGTCTGTCAATATTGTCATCCTTTTAGCAGCAGCCACGCAGCACGTGCCGTGTCTGAAGATCTGAAATCTTTCCTGGAATCTCATTTAAGAATTTTTTTTTTTCATTTAAAAATTTTATTTCTTGTTTTAGCACTACTTTTTCCTGGTATTTCTCGGAAGTATTATTGGCTGAATCTTGGTAAATTGAAGAGGAGTTATGACTAACCACTGTTGAGCCCATGGATGGCGGACACCGTGTTGGGTGCTTTATTATCTCATTTAATCTTGACAATAACCAGATGAGTTGGGTGCCACTGTTATTATCCTGTTTACAGATGAGGAAATGGGGCCTTGGGGAGGTGACAAACCTTGCCAAGAGCCATTCAGCTAGTATGTTGAAGAGGCTGGATTCCAGATGTGGGAGACTGTTGTTTAGCAGAGTGGATGTATTCTGCTTTTGACTCTTTTGTAAGATTGTGAGGTGGGGTGGGGTGGGACCACTTTGGGGAGAACACATACGTTGTATCCCACCCCCAAGGAAAAGCCCAAATGCACAGCTGGGAGCGCATCCATGCCTTGTACAACTCAGAGCATGATTTCTCTTGTATCTGAGGTGAATAGTGCCCCCTAGAGTTGTGCAAAGTGCTGGTTCTGGCTGGGAGCTTCTGTGTCAGACACAGGAGGTTGAAAGAAGGTAATGGAGTCTGTCTATATAAATCTTAACAGCTGTGTATAGATCTGGGCACTAGGAGGCTGGGTGGTTGGAGGGCATCCCAGACTCCTCATGGAGGAAACTGGGCCTCTGGTGTTAGAGGGACTCACTAGTATCTGTGTTCCAATCCCTAGGAAACATTCTAATTGTACCTTTAAAACATGTTTTTATTCCATGGATCCAAGACTGTTAATATTTCTGTATTTTTTTTTTACTCCTCTGTAAAATGGAAATGGTCAATGTTTTGTGTACTAGAGAAATGTTGCATGGATTAGTGAGAAAAGGTCTTCAAGTGGTTGCTTATTTTTTCTCCCCACAAAGTGTCAGATAATGACTAGATCCAGTTTTAGATTGCTCTTTTCCTCAGTCCCTAAGGTGACAACTTTTTAAGATTGTCTAGGTGTGATTTTTGTAGAATTGAGAGATCAGGAACCCTGTCTATCCTCTCCTGTTTATATCCCCCATACCTGGAATATTTTAAGGACTCAGTAAGTAATTGCAGAGCGACTTAAAATTGCTTACCTATTGGGGCGCCTGGGTGGCTCAGTGGGTTAAAGCCTCTGCCTTTAGCTCAGGTCATGGTCTCAGGGTCCTGGGATCGAGCCCTGCATGGGGCTCTCTGCTCAGCGGGGAGCCTGCTTACCCCTCTCTCTTTCTGCCTACTTGTGATCTCTCTCTGTCAAATAAATAAATAAAATCTTAAAAAAAAAAAATTGCTTACCTATTTTGAGCCTCAGCTTTCCCTTATCTATAAAATGGGGATCTGGTAGAGTGCTTAAGAAGATGACATTGAGTAACATCTTAAAGAGCTTAGTATAGTGCCTGCCACATTGCAGGTACACAATAAGTGTTTGCTACTAATATTACTATTATTTCGCTTATTGCTGCTTGTTCCTAAAACATCATTCCTGCCTCTGTCGCTTAAAGCCTGTGTGCCCTTGAACAAACTAGTCGAGCGATCAGAGTCCCAGTTTCTTATTCTGTAAAACGGGAACATAATGCCCCCTTCCCTGATTGCAGCTATGTTTAAGTAAGAATCAGAACTTAACAGTTTATTTAGCGCATATTATATGTATCACTGAATTAGGCATGTTTTCTTATTTAGCAATTGCAAAACTCTCTTGAGGTGGGCACTATTGTTCTTATTTTATAATTTAGAACCCTAGGGCTCAGAGAGTGGTTTCAGTGGAAGAACACATAAGTAGGAAGTGGCCACTCTCTGAGGCCACTCTCCTGTACTTTACAAACCCTGAGGCCATTTAAAAGGACCACACGTACACATTTGTGGGCAATTGTTTGTACCATCCCTTTCTTTGGGCCTGAGGGTTAAGTATAGTAAACTACCTTAGCATAATTTGCTCTCTTTAGGTATTTAAATACATCACGGTGGAACGCACATTTCAGGGAATCACATTTTCTCCAAATTTCCCTTTGTTTTTACATTTTTCAGACTTCTTTTCCAGTCTAAACGTATTGGATCCTGGATTTTTCAGGTCAAGAAAGGGTAAAGCTATCTAACCCAAGTTTGGAATGGGGTCCTTTTTGTGTTACATTGCCCATTTTGTGGACTTTGAAGTGGTTATTAAAGAGAAGCAGCTTCTAAAGGAGGAGATGAGTTTAGGTTTAAAATCATGTCAATTGACTTGTCAGAAAGTTTTTTTTTTTTAAAGAAAAGAAATGGCGTATTATTATGTCCATTTTTAGCAGCTAGATAGAGTTTCTGGGAGTGTTAAAATTATGCCAGAGGATCGCGGTTTTGAACATATATCACATATCCAGAGACCTGGAAGCTAAAACTAACTACTTTATCACCACGTTTTTTTCCCCCTGGGGTGTCTTAATTAAAAACCAATTTGAGAAACAAGAAGAATCCATCCCTAGCTTGAAATATGGTTTCTCTGACAGATCTTTCCTTGCTGGAAGTCATCCCAAAGTTGTTTGGAGCGTCAGGTTCAGAGTTAATTGAGTTTCCCTATCTAGTGAGAAGAGGTGGCTCTTTTATTTCGGTCTGTTGTTCCCATGGTTGTGAGCTTTGGAAAGGTTTGACTCAGAAACCAGGAGATAGTAACACAAGCACTGTAGTTTTTGAATTAGTACAGATTGACAGGTCTCTATTCAATATAAACAGCTTGAAGTGAGAACTGCAGTTATAGAAAGGGAATTTGCATTTAAGACTATCCTCTTGTATGACATCATGACTAAGTTTCACGTTAATCAGAATCACAAAAAGGGAGATATTAATTTTTTTTTGGAGTGAGTTGTAAATTAGAATACTGAATTGAGAATAAAATGTATTTTTGTTTAGGTGTTTCTTCTCTGATGCTACCATTTCAAAAGAGCACTGTTCACGTGAAAGTCGGAATAAAATTCACGGAGTAGCATCAAGGACCTCTGAGCCCAGGAAACTGAGTTTGGCAGTGCTAATTTGTATTAAAGTTGTTGTTGCATGACAGCCGGAAAAAGATTTAATGCTTGCCACCTGAATCAAGGCACGGAACATTGGTTTCTATAACTGCCATGAATTTGAATCGAGGCCAGTATCTCTAAATTTGAAATAAACTGATACTCTGTCTTGAAAGAAGATACAGGCCGCTTATGTTGTGGAAGGTATTTAGAAAATAGTATTTCAATTTAATTTTTTAGCAATAAAGACACACACACACACACACACACACACACACACACATACACACATATTTTTTTAAATCGTTAGGCTCCTCAGCACTGTGGCCTGTAGTGGTTCTTGCTGTTAGAGGTTCACACGGGAGAACTAAGAAATGCTTGCAGCCATTTATTATCCGCTCCCAGCCAGGAGTTCGCAGTGAGCTCGCACCCCGTTCCAGGTTTGGCGTTTCTCCTCTTACCACAGAGGAGCTGCTCACTTCATCAGAAAGTCATTATCCCTCTTGGATGTCACTATGGTTCAAAGTATTACAGTATTGCTGTAGGAATTTAGATTTTAACCTAGCCACCCCGCTGTGGTAAAACCTTGGAGCCACCAGATGCAAAATCCATTCACATGCCTCGCACAATAAAAATGATGAGGATGACAATAATTCATATTTTGCATTTGCAAAAACATCTTTCATCTGAAGAGCTTTTGTAAACGGAACATGCATCTTGAGACTACTTTATAGAAAGTGATCTTAGAGTCCAATATGGAAATGAAGCCACCTCTGAGGTAAAATGTGGCAGCCATTTAATTATTTTTAACAGGGTATGTAGGAAGCTCAGTTATATCTCTACGCAGTCAATATTTTTGCTGAGAAACTAGATTACATGTTACATTAAAATTATTCAGACTTTAGTTTTATTCTTACTGAAAAATGACACGTCCTTTTTGATTAGAAAAATTCTCAGGAAGTTGACTGTTTAAAAAATAAATGTCTCCCGAGTTCTTTTTTCCAACCCATGGAGGAGCCCCTTTGGGTATCATCGCAGTGTCTCTCAGGTGTCCTAGCATGACGCGTCTGGTGTGACCTTCTTGGCTGGAGTCGTAGTAAAAGGGCCCCAGCGGCATGCCGTGTTGATGGGCACGACCATAGCACAAGCAACTCTTCGTTGCACAGATGCAAATAATCCCAGGCCAGTGTCTCTTCCCTTTACACGTTCTCGCTGGGTGATCTCATTCATTCCTAGGGTGTCAAATAGCAGCTCTAAGCTGATGGCCCCTTCCACTTCATCTCTGCTTCCCGTGGCTCGCCCCAGTGTCCATTGTATTTTTCTTTCTCCTCTCTCAAGGGATCGACCCAGCACCACCAAAGTCCCCAGTGGGCTACCCCTTAAAATAATGTCTTTGGATGTACTCCTTAAATAGGAACTCGTTAATTAGTTACTATTTATTTAATTAATCTCACCTCACGCTTTTACTTCTGTTATATACGTTCAATACTTGGCAGTATTTAAGACAACCTCCCCCTTCCCAAATCCAGTCAGTTCCTGAATTCCGTGTACATGGTCCCTTACATCTATCCACTACTTTAGAGGAACCAGCCCCATTGGCTTTTACTGCTAACCGTAGGATAAAGGAGAAGAGAGAAAGTGAAACCAAAAATCACTCAGTTTCCCACCTGCTAATATCACTCAGTGGATATTGTGGAGGCAGTGAAACTATTGGCTAAGATAAAGCTGTGGGGTAACTTGCAGCTTTTGCTTATTGTTCTGTAGTGACAGGACAAACTTAAAAGTTTGAGGCTCTGCCAGAAATGATGTGTGTCTGGTTTGGCCATTTGTAACCATTTGCAGCATGAAATGCAATTAGAAATCATCTTAAATGAAGGTGAAAGGACAATCATTTTTTAGGTGTAATTAAAGAAGAGATACAAATCCCAACGTACAAAACTGTGGCTGTTTGAATAGCATTTTGCCATTACGCGGGAGTATTTTCCCTGTCTTTAGCCAGTAATTATAGTGAATATATGCTCCCTCAAAGATGAATGAATTCATCAAGTTCTATGTTTTTTAGAGTATTCTGTAGGACTTACAAACTTGAACATTTTTTCCTGGTGAAATTTTGTATTTTTCTTTAGAAATTCTCTCCACTGGATTTGTGTGTGGGTGCTTTATATTGATGGAGTTATTTATTTAAATGTGTATATTCCCGGTATACTGAGGGAGCAGGACCCTCGTATTAAATCATCCAGTTTTGAGATGAACACTTTTATCTCTGGCATTGTAGGTTTCCACTTAATTTTGTTCTTCCAACAATGATCTTGAGTGCAAAAATTTCCCTTTATAAAGGAAAAAATATGTATACCAGTATTCATTCCAAAAGTCCTTGCCAAACGCGATAAATTTAAATCTTTGGCTGAAACTATAGGATATGTTTTGGGTTTCCTCCTTCTCCAATGATGGCTGTAAATTAGTGATGCTATTCTATATTTATGTAATGTATCAAAGCTTACCAAATGAAATAGTATTATTAAGTATAGTACAGAAAAGCTCATTCAGAAGAAACATTGTTTAATACAATGTGGTTTAAAATGAAGCCTGACTGAGTAGATTCAGTGATTCAGTATACATAATATGTTGTAAGTTGCCCCGTGTTCTGAAAGTGAGCCAGGCAGTGTTCAGATGTAACCCTGATCTGGGTTATAAAGACTCAATCTTAGTTTTGGTTGAGTTTAGTCCTTGCCATATCTTAGAGCTTCACGTGGAATTAGAAGCAGAGTGAGGAGCCTTGCAAAGATCTTCAGAGATCTTCTACTTGGACGGAGTCAGCGATGCCCCTTACATAAACCTTGCCAATGTTCAGTACTCGTAAGGTGAAAATGCTCAGAGAGGGCTAGATACAAAAAAGAAAAAGAGATGGACTATAACAGAGACCTAGTGTTCTTTCATCAGCGTTTTGTCGTCATGCTTCTTTGGAGATGTGGCCATGTAAGTTGACTACTTACCTACATCCTTACGTTTCACTTTTCAATAAGCCTTTCTTATGCTGTATTTTAAATGGAGATAACATTTAAAGCACATTTTTATTTTCTTCTAGTACTTACAAAATTTATTCTAACATTATCAGCAAATTGGGTAACATGGGAATAGCTGGAACACTGTTGTGTTTGCATGTATTTTTTAGAGATAGGAACTGCTTCAAAAAAAAACACAACAAAACAATGGAACCAAAATAATGTGTTTATTGTTCATTCTTAACAGAAGCTCTATTTTCTCTTGTAGGGTGGAAATGGTTGACGTTAATTATCCTTAGTCATGTGAATATTCTGTGAATTTTTGCTCTGTCTTCCAGAAGAGTTTCTGGAGGATTGGCCACCAAGTCTACAGCTTTGGTGTAGTCATTCGTATGTCCTAAAAGCACAATATCTGATTTCATTGTTAAAGACAATTGCATCAAGGGAGGTTTTCTGACTTGTTGTCTACCTGGCCAACCAGTTAAGTCCTGGGTGTAATGTGCCTAAAGATGTAAGGAATTTGAGGGCCAAATTGTATCTATTCTCTCATAAAGGGAGTTCTTTAAATTATGGTAATGATTATTTCTTGATATTTATGAGGGCCGTCTGGGCATGACATTCCAGAATACTGCCTCAGCAAGATCTGCTTATAATCAGACTTAGACAAACAAGCAAAAAATATATATTGATAAAGAAGTGGAGAGCAAAGAAAGGAATCCTGTATTGGGCTTGGTCACGATGGTTTTTATATATGTCGATGTCTCACTTTTACTTAATTTAGGGAGGCTCGGTGACGTGTCTTGGAGGAGAGAGGTATAGCTACCTGGTCTAGAGGCTACTGAACATTTTTGAAAAGTCAGAAGTCTACAGCATACAAAACTATATACCACACACATAACACAGTGAAGGGATCTTTGGTTATTAAAAGTCTGCCTTGTTGATGTTAGGCTGTTCCTATGCAAACTGGGATTTTTAGTGTTTGAGGAATTAGTGCTTAATGCTTGTTTTTTGTGAAGAGTTTATCTAATGCCCAAATGTATGTTGTATTTAGTTAGGGAATTGAACTTCTTTTGGAATTCTCAGTATAGACTTCTGGGGAAGATTTTTTTTTTTTTTTAAATCTATGCCAGCCAGGGATTATGTCTGAAAAACAAACAATGAAACAAAATCCACAAACTCATAAGAAAGGACACATTTTGGAAGGGAAAGGAAAGCAGAAAAAGAGATCTGAGGCTTCTAGGAGTGCAAAGAGTCGAACTGTGTGAGCATTTCACAAAGATATTTAGGATTCAGATTCTGAATGTGGATGGCAGCAGCTCAATTCTTCCTAATGCACAGAAATAGCTTGGAAGAAGCTATAAAGTTCTATCATGTCATGGGTTGGTGAGCGAGGATGAATTTACACAATCAAGGATATAAATGACTCTGAGTGAATCGTTAGTCATAAGGTCCACGATTCTTCATAATTGACATGGCTTTCCCTTGTCATTCATACAGACAGCAGTAAGGATGGGGAGCTGCTGTCATTGTCACGCTCAGTGCCGTGAGCCCGTATAGATGCCGCTGTGAGGATCTCGAACTCAGTACAGAACATCGCATGCCTCTTGCAGTCTGTGTGCAGCTGTGTTTTCGGATGTTTTGCATCTTTTTAAAAAGCATGCCCGTAGCCCCACCTCTACACTACCCTTTCTCATTTGTATTGTTTAGAGAACAGAATATAAGTAATGTTTTTTTTTTTCCCAACTGTGAATATATATACCTGCATTTTGAGAATAAGATAGAAGTGTTCTCATGCCATTCATCATGGTTCAGCCTTAAAAGGCATGCTCTAATGAGGAAACAGGGAAGGGATTCTCTTCCACTGAAAACATTTTGGATTGATCACAGGGGTATCTACCTTCCAAAGATTCATGGCTACTTAGCACACTGAAAAGATTTGGATGCATCCGGTTTCCTTTGACCCTCAGGGAAAGTATGGAGCAAGGAGAAAGGGAAACCTCTGTGTGCCCTGGTTTATGTGTGTTGATGTCAGGGGGGAGGATGAGGTTTTTGGTTCCATTACTGGGCGTCAAGTATATTTTTAAATATGACTTAAACCTAAAGGCAATGCGAAACACCAATCAAAGGCTTCTTCATTAAAATTTGAACTTATTTTGGGGACGTTCTTGGGCATTTTTAATAGGGGCACAGTTATAAAAATTGTTTTGCAGCTTACTGGTGGTTTAGGAAGTTAGCCATATCTCTACAGAAGATTCCATTAAGGGCAGTATTGTAGCTTGGATTGAGTTGGGCTATGGGAACGCGGGTCTTTAGCTTAGGGTGGATATGATTTTACTTTATTATAGTTTCTCAGGTGGAGAAATGAATGAGGCCGGCATTCATGTTTTTCACCTAGGCCAAACGGAAGACTTTTCAGTGATGTAACCCATTAGGTTGGAGAAGCTTTTCTGTGGAGCTGCCCCGCGGTGCTGAGAATCAGTTATGAATGCCGCACTGTTTCCACGCAGAAGGCCTTGCCGGGAAGAGAGTGGTGTGCCTGGGCCCCAGCTATTGAGAAGATGCCAGTCAGGGATGAAAACGTCTTTCATGAAACTATAGCTAACTTCCCTGTGACACATTACCATAAAGCAGAGAGTATTTTTAAAACCAATAGTGTGAAAATATGCACACTACCTTACAAAAGTCAGAAGACTTTATTTTAAAGTAGGCAAGTTGAGGGACTAAAAATATACAGGTTTGTGTCAGAATTCTTTTTAGTGAATTGGGCTGAGCAATTTTCCTCCTCTCTCCCTCTCTCCCTGTTCACAGCTCTGATTTCTTTTGCCTTTTGGTTACAACTACAAAAGATGTCTTCTGAGACAAATGCTGGTGCATGACATCAGGACGAAGGAATGCTCAGCCCCGTCCAGCGTGTTCAAAAGCATCAGCTGCTTGAAAAAAATGTTACATTTTTTTTTAAGGATGGATTAAAAAATTAAGATGCTCCGCGAGAGGGGGAAGTTAGGTGCAGACTTTTACAGAAGTTTGTGGTTATTATTTCCAGGGATCAGAGATATACTAAAATTGGCATTGGATTTTGAACATTAGTAACGTAGGGTTTTTCCTCAAACAGGAGATGTCCTGTGGTCTTTATAAAACAAGTGATAATAATAACAACAGTAGGACAGCATAAAGTTGTAAATTTTGTAAAAAGCACATACTTAAATTTTAAGTACTGAGTCTGATTTTAGACAGTATAGTTTTATGAATTTATAAGATTAATTATTAAATGATTATATGTCAAAATAATTTTAATTTCTTTTGTTCTTAAGTAGTGTCATGGGTTAGTTTGGAGTATTTTCATAAAATTTCCAATACTTAGGTAAAGTGGATATTAATTAAAATAAACATTTTGTCATGGCTTAATATATGAGAGAACTAGAAAAAAAAGAAAAAGCTAACATTATTATTAATTTCCACTTTTAGTTCTACCTACATAATTAGAAGAAAATGGGAGTTCTGGAAAATTTTTATCAAGTACAATTTCACAAAAATATTTCAAAATGCCAATATGTAAAATATTCAAATCAGACTGAAGAAGTTATTGCTTTGGTAATTTATTGCCTATATATTTAAAAATTATAATCTGTAAGTATTGCAAATCTCTGTTAAACTATGGCTTAAAGTTTTTATCATGTTAAAGGTAAACTGAGTCACATTAAAATTTTTCAAGAGTTTATTTGAGCATATGTCGATTCTAATTGGGCAGCATCAAACTCAAGCCCCACCAACAGGAGCTAGGGGCAAAGTTTTTGTAGAGTAGCGGCTGAAACAAAGCAAAGCAATATTTGGTTGGCTATAGCTTAAGCTGGTACCTTATTTGGGAAAGCCAAGTTGGCCGCTTGTGATTGGTTGTTCTTAAGTTTTACTTTATTGGATTCTAGCGCGTTGACTGTGGCTTAGGTTGTGCTTTACTCAGGTAGCTACCAAGGCGTTAGAGCCACCCCAGGCTAATGGTGTCCTCGTTTAACTACTTTAACAACCATTAAGTAATAGATGCTAAAGCTGTTTACACCAAGAAAAGTATTCATGGATGAAATGATTTCCGCCTGCAGGGAAAAGAAAAACAAACAGTGAGGAAAGGAAAAACTGAGGACCAGATGGACTGGGTCGCGTAGACTTGACACAGCAAGGCCCGAGAGTGCCTTAACCGTATCCTACAGGAGCTCAAAGGACGCGTGTCTCTTGAGCAGGAAAGGGGAGTTTTTGGGGAAAGTCTGCTCACTTAACTAGGCATCGAAGTCTCCGCGTTGACTGAGGCGGGCAAAACGCAACTTCTGTCTACTTTTTAGGTGTGCTTTCTGGAAACCGAGCCTCTAGAAATGATAAGAAAATGATGAAACTGGAGAAAACTTTCATTGACACTTTTTGGCCATATGTTTGTTGATGGTTTTTTCTTGGTGCAAGAACATAGAGACTTTAATAAGAGAACAAAATGAGGGAAAGACTATATGTACAGAAGATAAAGCGAATAATTTTGATACACTTCTGGATAAGTTTTCCAGTTGATCTATGGATTGAAGACATTTACTCCTCAGTAGTCACGGCCTCTTTGGCTTTCCTTCTAATAGGTTTGTCTACTAATTAATTTTCCTACAATAAGTAGCTATGGTTGACTCTTGAACAACATACGTTTGAACTGCATGGGTCCACTTATACATTTGTTTTTCAGTGAGTGCAGTACAGTTCTGTAAATGTATTTTCCTTATTTTCTTAATCATGTTTTTGTTTCTCTAGCTTACTCAATTGTAAGAATACGGTATAGAATACATACACCAAATATATGTTAATTGACTGTTCATGTTATCAGGAAGGCTTGCAGTCAACAGTAGGTTATTAGAGTTAAGTTTTTGGGGGAGTCAAAGGTATAATCAGATTTCCTGCTTTATTTGGGTCAGCACCCCACCTTTGTGTTGTTTAAGGACCAACTGGGCTTGCATTTTTTTGTAGGTACATTGTAAAACATTCAAGGATTTTTTAGCTGTTTATAGCATCCAGGATAATTTGGGAACAACAGAAAAAATTTCTAGCTGAGCATTTGGCATAGTTAATCTGGTGATGATTTAACTGAAAAAAATGATTTTTTAAAAATTCTGTAAGACTGGCTTTTCTGCATGTTCATAGCAGAACTTTGTCAAAGAAAAGAGTCAATAGGATAATTTTCTTTAATCTTTCATTTTTTTTTTTTTAAAGATTTTATTTATTTATTTGCCAGAGAGAGAGAGATCACAAGTAGGCAGAGAGGCAGGCAGAGAGAGAGGGGGAAGCAGGCTCCCCGCTGAGCAGAAAGTCCAATGCGGGGCTTGATCCCAGGACCCTGAGATCATGACCTGAGCTGAAGGCAGAGGCTTTAACCCACTGAGCCACCCAGGCGCCCCTAATCTTTCATCTTCTTAGTTAAAAAAATTTGTAAAAGATAATTCCTTCTGGTTTATGTTGGTAGTATAGAAACAGACACATTGATATATTACCAGTGATTAATTAAGATACAATAATGGATAACAACCTGATTACTCCATATACCCATTTGAGATTCAGGCTCTTGCCTGGTTTGGTATTATATGGGAAGAATAAGAAAATCTTATATTTGTTTAATATCTTTCTTATGAGGACCCTGGAGGTTGAGATCTGTCATCTAGGATCTCCCAGTCTCCCTGTGAGGAGAGGCAGGAGTGGAGACAAACCTGTGCAAAGCCACAGTTGCAACTAGTGTAACATGCTGGGAAAGAAGCAGGTACGGAATGTTCTGGTCTCTTAGAACTGGGGCACCAGACTCATAGTAGAGGCTCAGGAGTAGATGTCAGGGGAATGGGAAGCCTTCAAATCTTGAAGGATAAGAAAGAACTAGGCAAGTAGATAAAGTGGAGAAGGACATTTTAGGCACAGGGGCAGAAAGGCCATAGGGAAATCTACATAGGCTGTTGCAGCCAGACAGGAAACAAGGTACTATGACAGGAAACAAGGCTGGAAAGCTCTAGTTTGGGAAATTATTAAAATTAGTATTTTGGGCAATGAATTTGGAACTTTATTTTATACTTCCTATCACAGTGCCTGTGGTTCGAATTAATCTGAAAGCAGCAAAGAATTAGCTTGGGCCTGAGCTGGTTAGATGGGAATTTTAGAAGACTGGCTCTGGTGGTGGTGGGGAGGAGAGAGGAGGGGGTGAGATCAGAAGAAGGAGATGCCGGTGCGAGGTGATGTGGGCCTCCCAGCACGAGATGACAGCTTGATCAAAGCAGTGCAGATGGGGTGGGCTTCATAACTTACAGGAGGCTAAAGCTATAGAAATTAATTGCCGGAGGGATGTGAGGGGTGAGGGAGAAGGGGAGAGTCACGATAAGCAAAGTTTTCTGCGTCATCGGTTTATGTTTTTATTCCCTGAAACAGGGAATGTAGGGAAAGGAGCAGATTTGTGCCAGAAGATGATGAGTCCTATTTTGGACATTTTGCGACTGAGGATTTCCATTAAAAAGTGAAGTGGCAGAAACTCCAATACTTGCCGACAGATCCAGAATATGAAAATAATTGAATGTATTTGATAAGTGAATGCTCGTTGAATGACTGAATGGATGTGTAGGTTAGTCATCAATTCATTACATTTTAAATGACTATTATTGACTTGCTGTAATTATTTTAAAACCATACAGCGTGATAGAAAGCATTCTAATTATTATAAAAGCAAAAGTAGAAGTCACAGAAACAATTCTTTTTGTTGCATAAAAATTTCCAAATAGGTTAATGTGACTATACATAACCTTGCACTTAAAGTTGATTAGTCTGAGTGCTAACATTTTCCTCTTCCCTGATTGCCTATTTTTTGCATTTCTTAATAACAGTGGAAGGCAACTCCTGGGTGAACCCCATAGGTAGAAGAATAAATGTGAGGAGAAGTGACCAATAAAAAACTTGAAAACTAAGAATGAGTATAGTTTTTTATAAGTTGGCGAAAGATTAATCCATTTGGACTCAAGGTTTGTTCTTGGTGAGATTTATTACTGAGGCTTGTCAGGATCAGTGAGATGGGATAGGATGGTCATAAATGGCCCTATCGAGGTATATTTGTGATCATTGTGTAATAAGGATTGATATTCTTCATGTTCCCCCTGAAAAGCCAGCGTGGTTAATGGGGCTATGATTCTAGAAGAATTGAATCCTATGTAAGAAATAATTTGAACTCCAGGGGTAATGTCCCCTTCTAAGACTACCTTGGAGGCTTTCCCTTTGGAAGAATCAAGATCCTCAGAGGTGTATCTGGCCCTTTGGCAAACGTAGCCTTGGTTTCTAGATTTCTGTCCATCTGGCATAGTTTTTCAACAACCCTAGAAGCATTGTCCTTTGAAGCTATACAAGGTGCTGGTTTATATGTTGCAAGGGCAGTAGAGACTGAATGTAGGTAGAATTCTTCCCTCTGGCCCTCCATAAGATAACACACATCGTTCATTTAATGACTAGATGACAAAAATTTTGGATGATAATTACTTTCTGTCTCTTAATTTGCATCATTCAGATCATAACCCACGACTAGTTCAAAGCAATTTGATCGAATTGTAAGTGCCATTCCCGCTATCCCACATTCCAGAATATCATTCGAGGTTAGTTAAAAAATACTTACTTTCGCATCCACCCTTGAGCCTCACGGTAAGACATTGGTTGCCTTGGTTATTTGACAGTGGCACAGGCTCTGTCACTCAGCGGGCCGGCCCGGAAGTCCGATGTTGTCAGCGCTCAGAAGGCCAGATCCGTCTCTTTCGAGTGGACTGGTATTAACCACATTCATGAGGCTAATAAAACCAGAATGCCAAATTATTCACTTACAATGAGAAATACAATCACACAGATGGAATGCTTGTCTTAGCAAGACCTTCACATTCTTTTCTGACAGGGAGAGCAGATCACACTGCGAAGGGGCCCAGTGGGCATGGAATCAGAATGGGGGGTAGGATGAAGCAGACGAACAGCCTGGTGCTGCCTGCTGGCCGTAGACTGGTCAGGAGGACAGGATTCCTCAAGGCCGTTGACTGAGGCCGCTCCTCCGTGTATGACGGACGGAAGGGAACATTCAGCTCTTGTCTCTGGAGCTCTCATTTTCTAAGTAGTGTCTGTGGCTAAGGCATCATCCCTTTCTGAGCATCACATTCTTTCTTTAGGTTGTCAGGTCATAATAAAATCTTGAATAGAAGTCATTCTGTTTCTTTACGATGACTTTGCCTTTTTTGTTGTGGTAGTGGTGGTTCTCATTTTTTAGTTATGGTTACAGTAGAAATTTCATAGATCAGTGTAACTTCCAGCTGTTTGGAAGATGCCACTGATTAGCCTCCAGGTACAGGCAGTGTCTAGAACTGAGTCAGGAAAGGCTGACTCACTGCCTGTCCCCAGCCTTGGAGCCACACCTGTCACTGAGCCCAATGTGAGGCTGTCTGGGAGGTGAGTTGCTGTGGTTATTGTTGTTTTAGAAGTATAGGAGAAAGGAGGGAGCCACAGTGTGTGGTGACCGCATTTTCCAAGCCCAATATCAAGATATAAGCTATCTATACCTTCATATGAAGGCACTAAACATTAATGAATTCTCTTTATTGGGAAAAATTATGTGAAATCTACATAATGTCATGATTCAATTCAGCACGAAGGAGAAGAATGAGGCAAAGATGACTCCAGAGTTTTGCATGACTAGAAGAATGGCAATATCAATAATCAATAGAGGTAGACTGAGATACAGAGATAGTTTGGCAAAGAAAATTATTCTCTTGGGACCGTGTTGCTTATGAATTGTGTGAGAGGACAGGGAGGAAGATGTAGGTTTGTGAGTGACCAGTTTTAGAGGTTTGAGAGTGGTAAGAATGGAGAGACTCCAGAAGAAATTAAAAACAAACAAACAAAGAAAAACTTTTAAGGAGGTGGCTGAAATGTAGGGTCAGGAAATGCAAGGTGAGAAATGCTAGAGGAAAATGTAATCAAATGCAGTCAATTTCCCTGCTTTGTGTAGGGTCAGGAGATCTAGGGGATAAGACATATAAGAGGAAATTATAAGCAAATGCACAAAGAGGAGAGATGATTTTGGACCTAGAAATGGCCACTGAACTTGATAGCAATATCACATAATGACGAAAGTTCCATTTGTTAGCCATTTTGTACTTTTTATTAGTTCAACGATGGGTTATTTTCCATTTGGCAGGCGGAAGTCCTGTCCTTCACCAACAGATTGTGGTCTTTATTTCCCACCATAAATTATTCTCTCCAGTTAATTTTTGATGCATCCGATTTAAATTTTGAATGAAGTTAGTTTTTAAAAAAGAAATAAAAGCTTTAGAAAATTAAAATATTGTTACCTTTTTAAAGATGGTTGTATCTTCATGGCTTATAGATATAGTCAGATTTTGATTAATAAAATGGTGGCATGAGACTCCTTTTAGTTCTTGCAGATATCAGATAGTCTGTGTAATTAAGCACTTTTGTTTACATAAACAGGATCTTAGCTTATCACAGCCCAGAAGGAATTTGAAGAGGAGGATTTTTAAGTCAAATTAATTACCTTCTGCCCCAGGGAAAGGGAACCAGCAAGTGTGCAGAGATATCTTCCTTTGAGTTTTCTAAGTTAAAGAGGTGCTAGAGAGGCTGGGTGCTCTGAGGGGGGTCGGTGGGGAGGAGGTAAGGGTGATGGACTAGGATAGCTAGTTATTATTTTGTTTGAAATGTGATATTATGAATTCCATGGATACCATAAATATGCAAGTACTTACATTTGTATTTGAATGTATAGTATTGAGGAAAACTAAATTATAGTGGGATTCCATGGCACTTCACTCTTCCATCTGTTACAATGGATTCTTGTAAACTGACTCCCAAGATATATTGAATTAATACCCTGTCAACGAAGAGTTAAGATTGGCTCATGCTACTCATACCTCTCCTTCAGTGAAAAAAATAATACATCAAAACCACAGTAACTGAATATACAACCCTTTTGTAAGTTATAGATTAGAGGGCAAAATATTTTTCCTCCATGAAAAAATATAGTTGGAATGAATAGCAATGACTTCATATAAAAAGAAACTAATTTTTGATGAAGTTTGCAAGATAACTATTTATTATTAGGACCTTAAAATTTAAAAAAAAAATTGAATAGCCATCTTAGTGTTTATGTTTTAAACATTTAAGCACCTTGAGTTCCTTGAATCAAGGTTCTTTACTTGAAATAGTTGTCATTTTACTAAGGAGGCAAATAAGTCTTGGGATGATTTTCTAACGACAGGAAAAAAAGAGGAGTGCGTTAACAGGAAACTGAAGCAGGGGCAGCTCAGCACAGTAGACAGAGTGTTGGTTCAAACCCTGGTTGTGATACTAGCCATATGGTTTTGGGCAAATCATGTAACCCTTTCACACCTCAGGTTATCACTTTCAAATTGGCAAAAATACCCGCACAGGGCTTCTGTAGCATTAAACAGGATGATACATGTAAATACGTCAGGCACCGGAGGCATTCAGTACGTGATGATTCTGAATAAGAGAAATCCTGCTGAGTACTTGCGCTCCTGGAAAAACCAACCATGAATTGGGAACCAGCCTTGGGTGGGGGGAGTAGGGGTGGGGAGAAACCAACAAGGAACCTTTACATCTCATTTTTGGCTCTTGTAATTTCAGCCATGGCCCATTTATTTTCTTCCTCTGCTTCCTTTTCACAATCATGGTCTTAGGTCACCTTGCATTCGAATGTGAACCTTTTCCGAACTGATTTCCTTGGCCCTCTTTTCTCTTTGTTCTAAATCTCTCCTGCAGTTACCTTGTTCCTGTGTATCTCCTTCAACTATCCTCAGGCTCTGTCACTCCTAAACTTACGTGGAAACTCAGCCGCATCCCTTGATCAGAATTCCTCATGGCCCATTGAACATCTTTGGCAGATGTTCAGCTCTTAGAAATCAGCCCTTCTAACTCTGTGCCTTCACTAAGGGCTTTCTCCTTGTTCTGTAACCTGGTTAATGGTTGAGCCACCCATCCAGTTACTCAAGGTAGAAACCTAGGAGTCACTACTGACTCTTCCTTACATAACTTCCTATTTGCTCTTAATTCTGTCTACTTCTGTTTCCCGTCACTGTGGTCCTAGCTCGGGCACTGGCATCTTTCACCCGGGTAACCGAATAGCCTCTTAACTGCCTTTATTCTTTCTCTATCATGGCCTGTTTAAAAACTTCACCACCGGTGGGACTATATCAGCCTCTTTGGAAAACTTTTTGGCAGTTTGTCACAAAGTTACCCAGCAGTTACAGAGATCTACTTGAAAGATTTCAATACAGGTACACAAACAATTAAAAGTATACACATTTCATGGCAGCAGTATTTGCAGTAGCCAAAAGGTCAGCCTAAATGTCCATCAGCATATGAATGGATAAGGAAATTGCGGTATATGCATTAAAATGGAACACTGGTCAGCGATTAAAAGGAATGAAGTAGTAATACAGGTACTGATGTGGATGAACCTCAAAAACGTTGTGCCAAGTGAAAGAAGCCAGGCACAAAAGGTCACGTAGCATATGATTCCATTCTTATGAAGGGGTAGATCTGCCAAGACAGAACGCAGCTTGATGGTGGCCAGGGCGTAAGGCAAGCAAGGAATGGGGAGCAGCTGCTTAGTGGGTCTGGGGTTTTCTTTCATGGTGATGAAAATACTTTGAAACTAGATAGAGGTGGTGGAGGCACAGCTCATTCAGTATATACTATGGAAATATTCACTCTAAAATGATTAAGTTTATATTATGTGCATTTCACCTCAACTTAAAAAAACCACAACAGACTTTCCCTGACTCCCCCATACGTGCAGACTCAAGTTCTCATTCCCATCCAAATGGGAATAGGTGCTGTTCCCTAAATAGTGCTGTCTTTCCCCATTTTCAACTTTGGCTTATGCCAGTCTCCTTTGGTCAAGCCCAACTGCATCCTTTGAGGAAGAACAGAAATACCAGAATTTCCTCTGTGACATATTCCCTACTCTTGCCATTTAACGAGCTGATTGCTATTCTCCCTCCCCCTCTTTACTGTCATAGACCCGATCCCAGCCTACATTTTGCCATATTTAGGTTAGTGGTATTCCTGCCTCTTTCATGTTTGTATTCCTCATGCAAGGAACACAGTAGGTACTCGAAGTTGGCTCCTGTGTTCTATTTTTAAAGAGTAATATTTGCTTCTTTAATTTCAGTTATTGACTGTGATTTAGAAAAAATCCAGTTGAACTTCTGTTCTATCCCTCGATTTATAATAGGAGTACTATGAGGAATGAGATGGGGATTATTACAAATGTTATATTTCTTGTCAACTACAGTTACATTTTGTAAATGATTATTCAGTGTAAATCTCCATCCTGAACTATTTTTATTTCTAGTAAATTATTTAAATTATTTCTAGCAGATATATTTAAAAAAATATTTCCTTTGATATTTTGGAGAAGAAACAATTTTAACTTAAGCTTCTTACCTCTGGTAATGGTGCTCCAAAAAAATGACATATTTTGGGGAGAAGATCTGTTAATGGTACATTTTCCTAGGCCAGTTATCCTTACTGTTACTTGGTTCCTCCCCCTCCCCCCCCTTAAGCATATTTAGAATGAGCTTCTGTTGCTGGTAGTAAAAATATCCTGAATAATGTAACTTAGCATGGTACAATCACTACATTTGCTCTGGAGCTTTGAATAGGAGTAAGATTCAGTCCTTGTCCCAAAGTGTTGGCAGTGGGTTGGGGTGAAGCAGACAGGAAAGCCCACAGTTACCACCAAGTGTGATGAATGCTATAATTGACATTTATACAAAATGATCCAGTATCACAAAGGAGGGAGACCCTCACTCTGCTGGGGGGAACAGAGGGGGTGGCAAAAGTGCAACAGTACAATTTCATTTTATTTTATTTTATTCTTTTTTTTTAAAGATTTTTTATTTATTTATTTGACAGAGAGATCACAAGTAGGCAGAGAGGTAGGCAGAGAGAGAGGGAAGGAGGCTCCCTGCTGAGCAGAGAGCCCGATGCGGGGCTCGATCCCAGGACCTTGGGATCATGACCCAAGCCGAAGGCAGACACTTAACCGACTGAGCCCCCTGGGCGGCCCACAGTTGAGTTTTAAAGAATGAGCTGTGGCAACAGGGTCTAATGGTTTCTGGAGTGTGTCAACAGCCTCCGACTTAAAATTTTTTTACCAGTCGTCCAGGTCAGACATGTGTAAACCAATTTTGATCAATTTGAACTTCTATGCTACCAAATTATCTAGTGGAAACTGACTTTATTTATCCCTTGTCAAATGCCATCTTATTTTACTTTTCCATTGTAATATATGTATTTTTATTTAAGCATAGTTGACACCCAACGTTACATGAGTTTCAGGTGTACACCTTAGTGATTTGACAAGTTTATACATTATGCTCCGCTCACCACAAGTGTAGCTGCCATCTGTCCCATTACATCACGATGACAGTATCACTGACTCTATTTTAATGACTGTTGCCAGAATGCGATTTACCAGGGAGCCTATTAGACGCCAGCTCAATGTGCTCGGTAGTTTAGCCTCTCTGCTCCTCCAGGCCGTGTTGGGTCTGACTGCCAGGTTTCACTCCGTGGACTGGCTCCTTTCCTGATGACGCTGGATAATGGAGGGTGCCACCGCAAGACTGTGCCTGTATTTATGTAATAGACCCAGAGTTCGTGAGTTGTTACACATCTGGCACAAGTATATGAGTAGAAGTTCGAACTTCAATTAGTTGAGTTTATGAAGCACTGACAGTGTGGGGCAATATATGAGGCATGTAGGAAATTACAAAGGAAATAGGAAACACAATCTTTGTTCATATTGAGTTTATAATCTAATGGAACAAATATAAATGGAGATACATGATAACAGATAAAATAAACATAAAAACAGCATCATACCAGTTACAGATGGATAGAGATATTTGCACAAGTGCTGTGGGGTTGGGAAAAATGACTGCAGTGGCTACTGTCAGCTGGGGTAAGTCAGGAATTGTTTCAATACAGGATGAAAACTTAGGCAAAAATGTTAAGGACAGGAAGGACAAGGGTTAGGGTGGGGGAAATCATTCTAGGAAGTCTGAATGAAAATGAGTAAAATAAATGAAAACAGAGGGAGTAGGCAGGCTTTTCGTAGACGGCAGTAAGGTTTGTTTGAACAGCTGAGGTTTTATAGGAATCAGATTTATTTTGGAAACCCTTAGCATAGGCTAACTGCTGTAACAAACAATCCCAAATATAGCGACTTGATGCAATCGAAGGTTACTTCTTTCATCAGATCCAATAGGAATCTGCGTGGGTGTGGGGGTCGCTATTCTTTGCAGAGATTCAGGGTTCCAGGCTCCTTCCAGCTAAATTCTACATTCTAGGAGTCTTCTGGGTTCTTTTTTTTTTTTTTTAAAGATTTTATTTCTTTATTTTGACAGAGAGAGACACACAGCAAAAGAGGGAACACAAGCAGGGGGAGTGGAAGAGGGAGAAGCAGGCCTCCCACTGAGCAGGGAGCCTGATGCAGGGCTCGATCCCAGTACTCTGGGATCATGACCTGAGCTGAAGGCAGATGCTTAACGACTGAGCCACCCAGGAGCCTCTAGTCTTCTGGGTTCTAAGAGTATTTCATTCAGGTGGTGAAAGGGATAGAAAATGGAGGATAGTCTGAGGGACGTATATGTGGGCCCGGTTTGGAAGTAACCCCCCACACACATTCCGCTGATCAGAAAGCAGGCGCGTGGCCACGCCCCTATGACAGAGGCTGGGAAAAGTAATCTAGGTGGGTGCCCAGGAGAAAAAAGGCATGAGTTTGGGGAAATACCGAGTAGTCTATTGCTATCATTTTATGCTAGTGTCCTCCACATCTAGATGACATCCTTATTTTCACCTAAAGTTTACTTTGTTCTTTCTCAGTTGCCTGGTGAGCTTAGATGCCATTACCTAATTCACCACCCCCTCCTTTCCTAACTTTGTTATTTTTTTTAATCAACAATTTCCTCATTCTTTTATTACCTTAACATGGTACTTTGGAGTCACTGTTAACTTCTTTTTCTTCTTTACTTTATATATTTAACAATGTTCCTTCAGAACGCCTGTTCAGAATGTTCTTTTCTCCCTTTGTCCACTGTCTGCACACTCTTGTCAGTGATCCCATCTCCTAATGATTGGACTGGCGCAATCATTTCCTACCTAGCATTCCGCCCTGAATATTGCTGCTAGATAAATAACCACTTTCATCTTTCTACTCTTCGCTTAGTAATCCTTTTTCCTCCCTTTGGTGTGAGGATGAATCCTAAATTCCTCAGTTATCCTTGATGATTCACTGTTCCCCTGCTTCTAACTCCTTTCCTGCCTCATTTCTGACTCCTGAGCACAAGAAGGCTCTGTTCCAGGCAGGCTGGTCTCATTAGTGTTTGAATTTAGAGGATGCTAATTCCCACCCTGGAGATAGGAGCTTCCCCTGGAGAATGTGCTAATCTGTACTTTTTTGGAAAGAGCCTCAGCTCCTGAAGCCTTGCACAAACACATTGGCTCTTAGTAATCTTTGACTTGCATGTTCCACTCACTGCTGTGGGCCCTTAGTCACATACAGCCTCGTTTTGCTCTAAAAAATGTTTAATGTGTGCATGTTTTGTCTTTCTGCATTGATTGTTAAGATCCATAAGGGTAGGGATTATGTCCTCTGTCTTACAGTTTCCCACAGGGCCTAACATACAACTGGGCATAAGGTGATTCCTCAGTACCTACTTGCCGAATAAACACATGGAATGGAGATGAAGGTACTTAGGTGGAAAGATAATCCTTTGGATGGGAGTTTTCAGTTGATTCAAGAGGCAATCGGGAGCCATTGGTGGCTTCTGAGAACCGGAATCAAAAGTTACTTAGGGAAGAGGATCCTTACAGTTACATGTAGGATCCTGTCGAGGTGAAAATAGACAAATAGGAAATGTCGGAGGTGGAGTTGAGGCAGAGAGCTTCATTGTTCATGTCAACAACATCAGAGCCCTGTTCCTTCCAGGACGGGGCAAGGCAGGCATCGGAAGATTCCCAGGAAGCACTGTAGACACAAAAGTAAGTCACTTATTCATTGACACCCAGAGAGCAAAGGAGAGATGGCTCCTGCAAAATCTGATAGAAGCGTCATACTGATGGGAGCGAATTGGAATGAGTGATAATTTGAATGTAATGTGGGTTTAATACGAGTTCCTTCTCAAGTTGCACCAGGATTTTCCGACGCAGAAGTTCTGCAGACATTGGCAGGGTCGTATGCTTCAGAGAACTCCGACTGCAGCATTAGGAGACCAAAAATCTGGTCCTGACTTTGTCATCATTGGGGGTTTGTGACCTTGTGCAAGTCATTTAAACTTTTTATATAGTATAGGTGGGTTAGACTGGAACACTTTCATAGGGTGGATCCATTGCCAAAAGATTCCATAATCAACAAACTTTGGAAATTCTGTATATTTTTCAACACCTTTAATGAAAGTTTCAAACATACAGAATAGTTGAAAGGCTTTTACAGTAAACATCTGTATACCCATCACTTAGATTTGACAATGATATACTTGCCTTAGTATGTATCTGCTCATCTGGCCATACCTTTGTCCAGTCATTTCTTCTCCTTCTTTTTCTCCTCGCCCTGCCTTCTCCTCTTTCTTCTTTTTCTAAAATAACAATAATAACTATTATTATTATTAATGCCGGTCAAAAAAACAAAGCCAGTAGTAATGAGCTATAGGATTATAGATGTTCTCATTACTCATTAAGAATTTAGATCGCTTAGATCTGAGTCCTTGGAGTCATCTTTAAACATTGTTTTATATCCCACATGTAGTCCATCAGCTTTATTCTTGAATCATCTATTTTATACTCCACATTCAGCTCATCTCTTCAACTCTGCTTTCAAAATATATCCCTAATTTGTTTATTTCTTGCCACCATAGCTAGCTGTGTTGAGCCACTATTTTACCCCACCTGACACCTAGTACTTTCACTTTTGTTCATGCACAGTTTGTTCTTCTCAGAGAAGGCAGGATTATTCCTCCAAAATAAAAATCAGAACAAGTGACCCTTTTGCTCAAAATCTTCTAATGATATTAGTGTGCCCTATTAGGCCATGCATTTATTTATTCCCCTGCTCACTCTTTGGTGGCATTTTGTACCACCCTTTCTCTTGCTTATTTAACTGTGTCTACATGTTCCTACCTCAGGGGTTTTGCACTTGCCTGGAATCCTCTTTTCCCAGATAATTCGTGATTCCCATCCTAAAGTCACTTAGGTTTCTGCTCTAATGTCACCTTATCATGAGGGCTTTCTTGGTCATCCTATCTAAAATAGTTTTTTGGGTTTTTTTGGTTTGTCTTATGTTTTTTTTTTTTGTCACTTGCCATTTCCTTAGTTTATTTTTTTTTCTTCAGTGAATATTTATTTGTTCATTTTTTCCCCCATGGGGGCAAGTATGGTTACTGTCTATTCTAAGGGTACAGAACAATAAATGGCCCATAGTAGATGCTTATCATATGTTGGTTGAATATGTAAATGAATTGAAGATAAATAATGTAGGTGTAGAGGACAGAGAAAATAAATAGCAGAGACACTGCATTGATGTGGTGACTTTTAAAACAGATAAAAGAAAACTTGATGACTTTTTAACACAAATTGATGTCGTCTAAAATAGCAGAGTCCCCACGTATGACACGAGAGTGAATTTGCAAAATGCTACCGGAGTTGTCCATGGCTTTTCTCACTTGCGTTCATCTGTGAGGAAGAGGATGGCGTGAGGCAAGCCTTGGTAAAGTGTGTTAGAAGGTCACATGCTGGTGAGAGTGGATATGAAGTGAGGTGATGCTCAGCTCCAGGAATTGAGAAGCACAATCAGAAGAGAATTAAAATCTGGAAGAAAAAAACCCCTATTTTTCTAAGTCACCACTTGACAGTTTGCATTCCAAATAGTCTTAGTATGTTTTTGTTAAGTCAAGCCATTTTGCATTTGGGTATTGACTTTACTGAGCATAGATGGAAGAGCTCACCTGTGTAGGTGGGCATCCCAACAACTTGGGAATGCTAATAAAAATAATAATTTTATTCATAATTTTTGTTTCACTTCTTTGCCCAATTTAAAACATCAAAATTTCCTTCCTTTTTTTTTTGCTATAAATATATTTCAGTATTAGCTCTTTATAATCCGTTTCAACCACATCCACAAAATAAATACTTATCAGTTACTGAGAAATTGGAATGTAAGCTCAATTATGTTAAAAACTAATGGGTAACACTAACACATAGTAACAGCTTCTTTTGCAATATTTATTCTCTTAGTGATAAAAAAAATAAGCCCAACAGCCCATTGCTGCAGAAAGAATTTAGCTACAAGTTTATCAATTTGAGCAGGCCAACTGCACAACTAAATGCATGTGAAACTTAACAAATCCCTCGGGGAAGCTGACTGTAAGAATTTTCTAGTCTGTGTCGAGTTACTGAGGTGCGACATGGTGGATCGGACTTAATGCCTTCGGCAAGCACAATCAAATAGAGACAGTTTAAGATTTTTCTGGGGCCATGAAGGGATCTCTGGTAGGTGTCTAAATGAAGCTTTCAGAAAGGAATATAACACCATCATGAGCTCTCTTCCCTGAATATTTTGGCGGTTATTTTGGTTTAGAAGAAATCCAAGTAAGATTTACACAGGGTAAGCTTTGTAACAGTTGAAAGATTTAAGATTATGGTTTGCTTTATAGGAATATGGGAAAATCCAAAGCATTTCCCCTTCCATTTTAATTTTAATTTTCAAGGAGAAAATTCTAGAATAGTGTATGTGATTTATTGGAGTTACTTTGGGTTATGGCAATTTGATTTTGTGGTCTCTTAAATTTGACCATCCTACCCACCCCTAGAATTTCAGAGGAGTTCAGTGTAAGAGAGGTACTGTAGGTAAGTAGTGGAATGGGTAGGGTGTGGAGCCTGATTATCTTGGTTTGTATCCCAGTTATACCACCAATTACCATGTGACTCGGGGCAAATCAGTTAACCTCAGTTTTCTAATCTGTAAAATGGGTATAATATCACCAGTCTTAGGGTTGTTATGAAGATTAAATTAAATTAAATTAATTTTAAAATTTTAAATTTTAAATTTAATTTAAATTAAATTAAATGCGAAGCAGATAATACATAGCACTTGGTAAGTGTTCGCTCTTCAACAGCAATGATTATAATAGTAATTTGTATAATAGTCATTTTTGTATCGCTATTCTGTGATCACTCAGAATAGCCATTGCCATTTCTTGGGAGCATGAGTCATGTAGCGGTACTTAGCTGATGACAATCAATATGTTGGGTAGATTTGAGAGTAGGGTCCCAAGATGCTGAGAACATTGGAACCCCTGCCAGACAATGTTTTCCTACTAGGAAAGACACTCTTGAAGAGGAAATTCACTCTAAAATAACCTATGTCAGGAAATAGAAGGAACCTTTTATTCTAAAGGGGAGAATCAACAGACTGGCGTTGCAGGGGGAGTTGTTCTAGCTTTAAAGACAATGGAAATCTTCTCAGAATTGTGAAGGCAACTGCTCCTTGAACAATGCTTGGCTATTGGGTCTTCAGGATTCAGAGAGATTCTCCCATTGTTTCCAACATTGGCGTCGATGATAGCACCGAGGAGCCTTCCCAGCCATAGAGTCTTTCAGGCTTTCCAGCTTTTTCCTGGAA
Source organism: Potos flavus (assembly GCA_028534135.1). Lineage (NCBI taxonomy): Eukaryota > Metazoa > Chordata > Mammalia > Carnivora > Procyonidae > Potos > Potos flavus. The sequence goes on from CM052896.1 coordinate 70,577,497, forward strand.
GCTGTCCTCCTGGTACAATCTTCCCACAGAAACCTTGCCCCTCATGCTTAACTCTCTAGCCTAGACAGCCAGCCTTGAAGCATGTCATTCACTCCCCATGAGCTGGTTGACTGAGACAATGGGGAGGCATTGACATTGACCTTGGACTTCCCCCTTGACTCTGTATCATTTGCCACTTCCTTCATCTCCTCTTGCCCCCTGGATTTCAGGAGCCATGCACTTGCCAACACTGTCCATTGCTTTTTCTACTCCTGTGCTTTCTCTTTCTCCCTTCAGAACTTTTCTAATCAGGACTCTCCAAAAAGAGATGGAGAAAAGTTGGGGAGGCATGGATGAAGGAGAAAGGCTGGGCCTAAACAGGGTCACCACCTAGTTTATGGTTCAGCTATGGACATTTGGAGGGGAAAGTGAGGGTTATTAATAGACTAGGACAGCCAGGTATAAACCTGGTTGTCCCAGGTCCACTCTAGGCCTAAGACTTAATAGAAAAGCAGTATTTCTCCCTCCCCTTTCTTTATTCTTTCTACTCAACAAGAATACCACCAACAAACTAATGCACTGATTTGTCGTTGAGTAGTTGCTGGGGGAGGGGTAACCCTGGGCTACCACCACCTGGTCATCTGAGAGACTAGGCAATCAGGTCACCAAAAGAGGTCTCCAAAATGTCTGTCAACTGTCTGTCAGCAAATGATTGGGAACTCATTATTGCTAGTATTTTTGATCAAACAGAACCACTAGCCTCATTTCTCCATTATTTTCTCTGTGTAGGGAAGAACAAAATGGGAATTCAATCCTTTGTACAACTGTTGGGACCCTCTTTATAGTTTCTATAAAGTTTCATAATGAGGAGTGCTGAAAAAGCCTTTAAAGTTTATAACACTGAATAGTGGTTGGAAGCATGATGCCCTTTTTCTAGAAGTATAGCACAGTCTGGACAGTTGAGTTGAAAATAAACCATATTTCCGATAAGAGCAAATTCATCTGTGCCTGCTTTGGGTCTCCTCATATTGTTTATTTATTTTTTTTTTTAAAGATTTTTTTAAATTTATTTTTTTGACAGGAGGAGACACAGTGAGAGAGCAAACACAAGCAGGGGGAGTGGGAGAGGGAGAAGCAGGCTTCCCGCTGAGCAGGGAGCCCGATGCAGGGCTCAATCCCAGGTCCCTGGGATCATGACTGGAGCTAAATGCAGATGCTTAAGGACTGAGCCACCCAGGCGCCCCTCCTCATATTGTTTAAGTAAGTGGTAGATTCTAGTACTAAATAACTTCATAAATACTGGTTCATTGTACCTGAGCAAAGAGTAAATCAACTAGAATTATGACTTTTTTTATTTGTTAGGACCTATTTTCCAACTTTAACCTAAATCTTATAGTCAACAAGATAACATAGTGTCAGTGAATGTTGTGATGATTTTAAGTATTCATTTAAGTAAATGGAGCTCCTATTGTAAGTACCTCCTTTTAAGATGAACTGTAGGGGCCACAGAATGTGATCACTGGGAAGGATATTGGTATCACCTGGTGTGGCCACCTCAGATGCCAAAGGGGGCAGGAGAGCCCAGAAGAATATGTCACTGGCTTGAATCACTAGCAGCTTCACTCTATGATTTTCTTCCACATCACAGATATTAGTAAATGCCACTAGGCTATAATAGGTAAATCATTAACACATTTTGTGTTTTGCTTCAAAATGGCAACCTAAATCACCAGCAAGCTTAGGGGCATCTGCTGTTTTAGGTGGGATCCCTAATTTAACTCATTTACTTTTTTTCTTCAAAAAGTTATTAAAGGACCAGAAGCAGGGAACCTGGGTGGCTCAGTCAGTTAAGCGTCTGACTTTAGCACAGGTCATCATGCCAGGGTCCTAGGGTGGAGCCCCACATCGGGCTCCCTGCTTCTCCCTCTCCTGCTCTCCCTGCTTGTGCTCTCTCTCTCTCTCTCTCTGTCGAATAAATAAATAAAATATTTAAAACAAAACAAAACAGGACCAGAAGCAGACATGGCTTTATATGGCATATTTTCAATTGTGGAGTTCAAAGAGATATTGTGTTTTCCAGCAGAAATGGACTTTGTCTTGTAGTTGCAAGTACCACTACAAAAGTCTTATGCTTAAAACATAAAGAAACTAATCCTTTAACTTGTACTCTGTGTAGATAGAAAAAGCTTTCCAGAGGACGAATGCTTCATATTCTAGTGTAGGGGTCAGCAAACTTTTTTGGTAAAGGGACAGAGAGTAAATATTTCTAGCTTTCTGTCACCATGACTCAGTTCTGCCATTGGAGTGCACTGTTGGTGTGAGAGACGGTAGGGAAAAGAATGAACATGGCTGTGTTTCATTAAAACTTTATTTATAAAAACAGGCAGTGGATGGCCTGTTGTTTTGTGATGATAGGTTTTTTTTTTTGATGATAGGTTTTTAAATTAAATATGACCACAGATGAAAGCTATATTTCAAATTTATTTTAGTTAAGTAAAAAGACCCCCTTGTATCATATCATTTATTGAGGAATTATGTATTAGGATGTGTGCTTAATTAAAATAATTTCTAATAAAATGTCCTAGAGAACAATAGAGAAGTCCTAGCAAGGATTATCACTGCAACATTATTCATAATAGCAAAAAGGGGAAACGACCTAAATGTTCATCGATAAAGAACTGGTTAAATCAATCGTGGAAACCTACACAGTTAAAAAGAATGAGCTACAAGTATTTTTACCGACAAGGAAATTTCTCCCCAACACCATTATCTTGAAGGATAAAAAAAAGCCAGTTATAGAATGGTATGTACAATATGATACCATTTATGCGAAACAAACAAGTCACAAAAGAATACTGCATATTCTCTCTGGATACAAATGTATGTTTGGAAATTTACAGAAAAAAGCTCCAGGGGAATATATACCGACTTGGTAACAGTGATTACCTCTCTGGAGGAACCCGGTTTAGGGGTGTGAGAATGTGAAACCACAAATTTTAGAATGACATTAGAGAATGGCATGTGAAAATACGCTAGACAGACGTTTATGTTCTGAAACAGTATCAAGAATGAGGATTTTTAAGTGTAGAACTTGTAAGTTTAAAATTAGAGCAAATAAAATTTACGGCCTTTATAATGTTGAGGGTTCTGTGGGAAATGAATGTTAGGTAAGAATTCCACTTCCAGGAGAATGGGCATGGGTTTATTTATTGCCTAGCCCTTGGATCTCCAGAAAAATCTTTGAACATTATGAAATTTGAGAAACTCAGTGACTTTGCAAAGGTACTAGACTGACCACCAGAGTGGGCAGCAATTTATGAGCTGTGTGTCTATGTTATGGTCAGTCAGGAATTTACACCTCTGCGAGTGTCACACTTTTGATAGGGAAAGGTATTTTGTAACGAGCCCCCTTCTCCAGTGAAATCTGGTAGCACTTGAAGCCAGTATACCTCACTTTAGCACAGTCACGTTGTTTTAAAATGTGGCTGCTGCGAACTAATATAGTATGTGAGCCTAGACCTAGGAGGGATGATATAAAGCAAAAAGATGCTTATTTATGGTTGAGAAGAGGCTATATTTTTAATCTAGCAAGTATTTGTTGCAGACCTATTATGAACTCCTTGCTGTATTAGAGAAGTAGGTAACATTAAAAAAAATGTGAATGACAGCCTCTTTCCTGATGAAGCAAACCACCTCATTGGGGAATAAGGAAAAGTAGATAACATCAACAGACATCGCATTTCAAATACCCACTTGAGAAGATCAGGGGACCAATGGGGCTGGAACAGTTGACGGTCTTACAAGAGTTATGCCTTGATTTGGGCCTCAGTGTAAAGCACGGCTACCTAAGGGAGGTAGAAAGGTAGACTTGAAGAAGGAGGGAGCTTGTGAGTGATGACAGTGAGCTGGAGAGCAACTTTCGGCATCTCACCTGGGTAGGAGCATGGTGTGGTCCTAATGATGGTGGCAGCAAGTCAGGCTAACGCTGCTGCTGCTGGTAGGGGAGGTATTGGTAGCATTAATAGGAGGAGTAATAACACGAGGGTCACTTTTTTTGACCGGGAGTTTTATGCCAGGGAAGATACTAAGATACTAAGTGTTTCATATAGTTTTTTCAATCCTCACTACGTCCAAGGCCATGGTGTAGCTCTTTCCCCCCTTTACACAGGTGAGGAATCGAGGCTTAGCAAGGTAACATAACTTACCCAAGAATAGCTGGTGAGTGGCAAAGCCAGTGTGTAAGTAATAGTTCTATGACTTCAAAGCCCCAAACGTCCAAGGCCAAGCTGACCCAGAAGACAACCAAGGTCTACTGCTGCTTCTGACACCGAGTAAGCCCCTGATTTACTTTTTTCCATAATAAAATAAAGATACAAGACAGCACAATCCTTAAGATTTATTATGCTCATCCTATGGTTTAGTTACTTCATCAGAAATTGGGACTAATAATTGTACTGTGCAGATGAGATGAGACAGTGAGGGAATCACTGTCAGGAAACAGTGTCAGGGAAATAGTAGACGCTCGATAACGTTTTATTTTATTTTATTTATTTATTTTTTTTCGATAACATTTTAGAGTCCAATAAATAAAACACTGTTATCACTTACCATCAAACAGTCAGTCTAGATAAGCGCTTCAACATTTGTTCTACTGGATACATCCAAAATGTGGATGGAGGGACACGTTGCCGGGTTAGCGGGAACGTCTCTGTTTACATTCAGGGTGGAGAGCTGCCCCGAAGATGTGGGTCTTAACCGAGCGAGACAGCTTGTGTGAGCCCCTCTCAACTGCGTTGAGATCTAATTGTGTATATATTGTATTTTGCTAAGTGGCAGTGATTTTCTGAAAGAAATAACGCCCATAACATTTTGGGAGTCAAAGGGAGAAGTGCCCAAGCCATTTCTCCTTCAGACTAACTTTGAGCCAATTTTTGTAAGAAGATATATGTTCATTAATTACAAGAAACCAGACCTTGCCTTTTCCTACTTGTTTTTCCAGTAGTCTTTAAATCTCTGTATCCTGCTGATGTATGGAAAATAGTTGAGTTAGGCCAATTATGCTCTTCTTTCCTTTTCTTTTTTTGTTTTTTGTTTTTGTATCTTTTCTTTACTTTAATGTTACTTCTGTTGCATGGTGTGACAGTCGAGGCAGCCTGCCCAAGGTTCCTTCCTGGTTTGTGGCAGGGATGAATCAAGAATTCAGGTTCCTAGGTTAGAAAGGCCTGAGGTCATGTGCTTTTTTTTTTTCCTCCAATTTTTCTCTTTGTTCTCCCCCACCCCCACCCCAAGAAATAGGCTGATTTCTCCAAACGAGCTTATGCAGGATCCCAGTATGTACAATAGAAAGGGGAGGTATTGCTCAGGTTGGCCCGGGGCCCACGGCCATGCCTGCCTTTCCTTCCCTTTTTCCTCCATCCCATGGTCTGCATCCACCATCCAGGCCTCTGCACAGGAAAATTACATCACAGTGTCATTGATGGTTCAGAGGCACTGTGAATTTCCTTACCACTTGATATGGGTTTTAATGTGTTTCTCTTCTCAATAACTTCAGTAGCAGTGTACAGAGGAGGAGAGCTGAGCTCCCTCATTGCATTAAACAGTCTTTAGTGGCTATCTACTCTAAATATTTAATTTCTAATATTGCATCATTATTTCAATAAAGGCATGCTGTATTTGTGGAATGTAGCTAAAGTTTAATGAGAATTAATAACTTATTCAATACTAGGACCATATTTCTTAGAAGAGGATATGTATCCGTCTTTTAAGTGAGAGTTTCACTTTTTAGATTTAGACCCTAGGAAAATCTTCAGACTAAACTCTATCAGGAAAAAGGTATGATATTTTCAACTTAAAAGCCGTATCTTTTGATCAACATGTTTATATATAAACAGTGGCCAAAGCATGGCAAAACTCACAGTCTAAATTTGTTGATGAGTATCATGAGTGATGATATCTCTCTAACTGGTCTTGGAGGCCAAGAAAGTGGTGGGAATGAATGTATGGTTTTTTGACTCAGAATGGTCAGTAACTTTGAGGAGTGGCAGATTCTAATGGCCCACTCCACTGTATTTCTGTCCCCTCCTGATTAGATACACTGATTAAATGAGGAAAAGAAGTGAGAAAAAGCATTGTATTCTTCATTTGGAATCTCCATACTTGAAGAATACATGCAAATCAGATTCAATGGTTTCTTTAGAAAACTAATGAAATTGTTTGCTGTGACATCATAAATACTTGGATCTCTTTATCCCTCATGGTTGCCTTGTATATTTCTTTAGCTCTGAAATGTTTACAGTAGGTTCCTTATAAATTTTTTAGATTAGCTAGACTTGGTATTCTTATGGAAAAAATGTTTCAAATGGGCTTCAGAATCCTGTGTTTTGCTCATTTAGTTAATTTTTGGATTTAAGATAATGATTTTAAAGGCAAATCTTATATTCTCGGTACTTTTATTGTCTTCTTTTTTGGATTATAGGGGTAACACGTGCTCATGGTATGCCATACAGTACACAGACATCTAAAGAATTACTTGTGATCCTACCTTACAGAAATATAACCATTTAAAAAATTTTAGTGGTAACGTATAGACTTTTACTGCATCGATAGGTATACATTTTTAAAAACTGTATTTTCTTATTACACGTGGATCTTAATCTGTATTTTAAATTAACATTATGTACAATATTACTCTGTATCATCATTTTCTACAGTTGCACAGTATTTAATTGCGTAGTGTTTCATATAAGCAGTTCCTCATCAGTGGGTGTTTAACCTGATTTCAATATTTTGTTTTCATTAACAATTCCATGGATATTTTTTTGCATTTGCGTTTTTGTTTAATTATTAGATTCGTTTCAGGTAAATTTAGAGAAATAGAACATGCATTTAAATTTTGATAAATATTGTCAAGCTGTCTTCTAGAATTTTGGTTTTTTTTTTTTTCACGTTAGTAATAACATGGAGATGTCACAAAAAGCTGAAATAAGAAATAAAACCATTTTCAATTTCCTAGATACATTGAAGTGAAATGCACGCACAAAATCAATGTGAAACATCTTCAGGACAGGATCAGTAGAGTTGATCTTACTGCTTATTTCCTGTAAGCCATTACTCAAATCAGAAAAGCAAATATTAAAAAAAAAAAATTACCCCCATAATTTTGTTTACAATAGGAAAAAAGGGAAAATGTTAATTTTTGGATACTATTAAAATGCACACTGTCATGTTATTTTTGTGACGATGTGAATATACATTTTATGGCAGAGACAGATAAGGGACAGAGGGAATCATACTGCTTTTTTCTAGAGTAGGTATTTGTTTAAGGGTTGTGTTTCATAACATCATGATTTTAGTATTTTTTTTTATTAACACATAATGTATTATTTGCCCCAGGGTACATGTCTGTGAATTATCAGGCTTACACATTTCACAGCACTTACCCATGATTTTAGTATTAAAAAAAGATATAATAGTTGTAGATATATATATGTTTCCCTTTCGTTCCTGTTAAAGTTATAGAGATAGGTTTGTAATTAGTATCCTCAACTTAAAATGAACTACTCAAATATAAAAAGTATAATGTTATACACCATTCTTTTGAACTAATCTTGAAATGATTAAAATGAAAAAAAAAATAGGTAAGACAAACAGTACACACACACACACACACACACACACACACACACACAGAGGATATATGTGCATATATAGACACATAGGTGCATATTCCAGCACATATCTACATACATCCAGGAAGGAAATACACAAAATATATTAAAGAAAATACCTCCAGGCAGTAAAATTTTGAATAATTCTTTTTTCCCCCGCTTTTGTATATTTTCTCATGTTTCAACTGTAAGCATCTATTACTTTGAAAATGAAAATAGTACTTAAGTAATATTTTTAAATACCAGAAACAGCAAAACACATATTTGAGTAGAAAAAATCTGGGTGTGGGTCTACCTGGGTGGCTCAGTCAGTTAAGTGTCTGCCTTCGGCTCAGTTCATGATCACAGGTCATGGTCCCAGGGTCCTGGGATCGAGCGCCATGTTGGGCTCCCTGCTCAGCGGAGAGCCTACTTCTCCCTCTGCCCCTCCCCCTTCTTGTACTTTCTCTCTCTCTCTCAAATAGATAAAAACAAAACAAAGTGGGTGTGGATGAAATAATTAGAAGTAGTTGGTCACCTTTAAGATGCTGCTTTAATTATTGAGATTACAACACAGTCATCACAGTGGGCTTAGCCATCCTGGGGAGTTTCATCTCTATAGATGATCTATCTGCCAAGATTCTGAAAAAAATATGATTTGTCTTAAAAAAAATCCCTCCAATAATTGAGGACACAATGGAGTAATGGGCTAGTGAAGACTATACATAGAACTGTAATCTGAGACTTCAGGGAGCAGACCTTTGAAAAACCAAGGGAAGATTTTAGCTCTGTAATTTCAGGGCTGGTGGTTCTACATCGCTCGGCCCATAGTAAATAATCTAAAAATCTCATAGTTGTGATTCAGGGACTCAGGACTTTAAAGGAATTTCTGGTATTGAGTGGACCCAGTGCATTTCTGTACCAAGTGAAGAAGGGAATGAATGAGAGAGTGATTGGGTGAAATGAGCTATTAGGAGGGAAGGTCCTAATAATAACATTCTGACATGATAAATGACTCCAACAAAGAAGAGAATGGTCACCCAAAAAATATCACACACAGGTTTTCAGAGTAAAATATAGGATTATGAAGAAAGACTTAAAGTTATGTTTGGAAACATCAAAAGAGGGAAAATAAAAGATGGAGCTCATTGTTTAACTGACCACGCCCCTGCGGGATCCCTTGTACCTTGCAGCTCATTTGCTCGCCTGTGTGTTCAGTTCTCTTTTGCATTACATTTGACCGCGTCCCTCTCTGTGACTTTCCTTCCGGGTTTTTTAAGCACACTGTGTCATTTTTATGTTTCTTCATTCTCATCAAATATATTTGCACATTCTAGGTGCTCCGTAAATATTTGCCGATTTGAGTGGTTTGGAACAGATGGTATAATGTTAAAAGACAACAAAAGAGAAAGAAACACTACTAAATTCTATTTAATTTCTGTTTTCTCTGTAAAGGATAATGATTTTTCAAGTTGTAAATGGCAGCACAACCATAACTAAAGGAACCTGAAAACCTAAAGTAGGTGTAGAGATTCTAAATGAGCTCCTAGTTGTCTTAAAATGGTGCAGATTCATCCATTGCATTAAGGAAATTTTTCTGTTGGGATTGTGGAACTACTTTTGGAAGTGTTTGGAAAAACCAGGAAAAGAAGAAATGAATCAATATCCTGATATTCTCAATAAAGTGAATGTCTAAACTTTGACCCATTCCAGGGTGGGAACTTCTAAATGGATGAGTTGAATTGCTTGGAAAAAGACAGTAGTTGTTAGGTGACAGCTAGGGTGCCGAGCTACCCTCACTTCTTTGTAAAAAAATATGATTACTCAGTCTGTCGAAGAGGGAAATTCTCAAGGCATGGTTTCTCTTAGTTTGTGCAAGTCCCTGAGAGTGTATCTTATGTCATAATCGTGGTCTTTTCAGGGATGTCTACTTTGTGTGGTGAGGGATTCATGGGTTTTTGAATAATGGTCCCAAAAGAGAAGCGAGTCAAACCAGAGGCTGATCTATAAAGAGACACTGTTTTAATCTGGCTCTGTTCAACAGTTTTCTTATGGGTCCATTTATTAATGTTTTACAAGTTCCAAAATTAAGGAGTATGGTCACTGATGATATGGTGGTTAAGGGTAGCCTAAACTCAAACCCTGGCCCTGTCACTAGCTGAGTGACCTTGAGCAAATGACCAAACTTCTCCATGCCTTCATTTCTTCGTTTGTGCAATGGAAGCAGTAGTTCCTGTTTGTGTGTGGTGCACACAGGGCCCTTAGCACTGTGCCTGGCCCTTGATAAGTAATTTCACAAATGGTAGCTAGTGCCTGTTTGGAAGTTGCTGTGCCGAGCATCTTGTACACAAGGAAACTAAGCATTAGAGAGATTAAAGGAATGGGTTTCCTCATGGTTGATAATGGACTAAGAAGATGAAATGGAAGAGCAATGGATATGAAGTTCATAAAATTTGTACTTTAGTTAAAAATCATTGGTATAAAATTGATCTAGAGGTTTTAGTTGTCTGTGAGATAAATATGATCCATGCTTCTGTCGTGGCTTTAGAAGTATAGACAGAAGGGCACCTGGGTGGCTCAGTTGGTTAAGCGTCTGCCTTCGGCTCAGGTCACGATCCCAGGGTGCTGGGATCGAGCCCCGCATCGGGCTCCCTGCTCAGCGGAGGGTCTGCTTCTCCATCTCTCTCTCCCTCTGCCCCTCCCCTGCTTGTGATCACGCTCTCTCACAAATAAATAAATAAATAAAATCTTTAAAAAAAAGATATATAGACAGAAAGGAAATTGGTCCTCCTACACTCGGATAATTTGACCGCAGCTATAATGTATTTTATTTTTCCTTGTAAAATTTGTCAAGAGGGACAGATTATAGGGGATAGACACAAAGGCACATGAGGACTGGCTGGACCAACCCAAGTTGGGAAATGCGGAAACTTCGAAGGAAGCATGGTAGCTGTCTTAAAACATTTAGAAGGGGTCGTTTGGAAGAGGGATTGATTGATTCTGTGGTATTCCAGAATGGGTTACAGGAGTAGAAGTTATGGAAAGGCCAGTTTGACCTTTAGATTTTTGCTGACCTTCAGATACATTCAGAAGTGGGATGGTCTGCCTTTCAAGGTGGTAGACATCATCTTCTCCAGTCATGGCAAAGGCAGGATTCTCAGAGAGATACTGTGGAGGGAATTTCCAAGTTAGATGGGGGTAGATGACCGATTTCTCCATTCTCTGGCGATCTAAGAATTTATCATTCTGCGAGAGATTGACTCTTTCAAAATAATGCATTTCCTAATGATGAATGTTACTATTGTGAGGCACCTCTCTCCTTTAACTTTATGAATTTAATTGATTTTTTGGAAACATAAACAAGTTGCAAATATAAGAAATATATTTTTCATTTTGGAAAAAGATGACTATTTCAGTGTTATTGGGAAAACCATAATTTTAGTTACTAAAATTCAAAGCACTGAATTCATTACATTACAAGAAAAGCAATTTCCTCCTCGCGATTAATTGTAAGACATTTCTTCCATTATTGAAGAGAAATCGTCTGTGTTTAAAGAGCACTTATGTTGAGTTAAGAAGGTGACATTTCTTTGACGTTTGTGTGTACATAAAGGTAGCTTGTAGAGAAATGTAAGAACACAAGAAGTGCAAACTTATAAAAAATAACTTCCACATAAAAAGCGATTTGATATGTATCAAATATACTCTTAGACTTCATACAGTTATTCATTTTGGAGCCTGGATTTTCCTTCTTTGAAAAACTCTCTTAAGATTACTGGTCACAATATTATCTTGTCCAGATTCATAACACTGTGTTAGGATTTTGCTGAATAAAAATGAGTCTGATTTTAGTAGTGAAGTGTGCTTGATTCATACCCTCCCCTCCCCACCCAGGTGTCAGGCCAGCCCAAGCTGTTTAGCACAATGAAAGTTCTTGTTTGACCATAACTGCACATCTCACTCCACAGGCAATCAGCATTTTAATTAGTGATTCAAAGGAAAGTCATTGTCGTCTCGTTGCTTTATCATAATTGCCAAATAATTTTCCATTGAATAAATAAATAGTGTAAAGGAGAAACCTCCCCTCATGATGCTGTCATTAAGGCTTCATTTTTTTTACCCCCTCATTTGTATTTGTATTAACACACAGCCCACTTGAAAAGGAGTAATTATAATGGCTTTCTGATGGTAGCCGGTAGCCTAGGCTTTTTAACAACTGGGGATGGTTTCCTTTTCTATCACCCTTTTGCGCTGCATGGCTTGTTTTAAGGTTTAGCCAAAGGAAGCTCATGGGGGCTGGTGTCTCTTCAAAGGTGTGTGAAAGTGAAGGATTGATCTGCTGTGTGCATCACTGGAACTAGGTAACTTGCCTTATGACTCTGATGTTCTGTGTAATTGATGCAAGTCCTCTCCCAGCATTCTGAGATTGAAATCAATATTCATTTGGAGTGCAACAACTGTAATAAACTACATTCCCTTTGTAAGCAGTGGTCTAAGGCTTTGTAAAGGATCGGTTAGGAGTGACAGATTAACATTTTGGTTGGGCTGGGGTCTATTTGAATAGATATGAACAATGTCTTCAAAACAACCCTGTTTAAAACAGCTGGTTTCACAAAATTAACTTTATTTTGTTGTACAGAAACTCTTTTTGCTTTTCTTTGATCTGAGTCCCTCTTCTGTCTGATTACAAATCTGGGCCCAGTGAAAAGAAGGAGTAATCATTATTTTCATAAATAAGTTGATTTTCATGAATAACATCACGGATGTTATTTGTATACCTTGACAGATTTTTCCGATGTCTCATCGATAATGTTATCCCTTGCAAAATATCGATGATTGGCAATTGGATTTGCATTCTTTGCTCAAAAATGGATATGCCTTGACAATATCCAGTACAGGGTAAAACTTCAGATACCAAAGAGATGCATTCTGAAGAATAAAAAAAAAAATCAATATCAATTAATTTTTACAACCAGACAGCAAATTTATCATCTTAAGTATAGCCATGTGAGAACTGGCAGAGTTTCCAGGCCAAGTAGGCTGGTTCTAGGATCACACCAATCCGAGTTCAAATCCTAGCCCCACTTAGCTGACCTGCTGTCTGACCTTGGGCAAGTGCTGTAAACTTTCCCTCCTGTTTACCTATCTGCAAAATGCAAATGAGAACAGTAACTGCCCCAGAATAACACTGGGGTAATTAAATGAAATAATTAGCATCAAACACCAACAGCTTGCCTGGGATATCTTAAGCACTTAATAAATGTTGAACTTTACAGACAATGGCAAAAATCCTGTCTCCCCCCTTTTTTGGTTAGATATGTTTTCTTTGCACCCCATCTCTACTGTCCAGGAAATGCCCCTAAACCCTTCTCTGCCTGGATGAGAATCTCAGTACCTTTTGCCTCCCAGCCACCCTGCTCCTGCCAGACCAATCCTTTTTAATGTGGGTCTCCCCCCCAACTTTTCATAGGGATTGCTTTAACAAGTCCAGTGTTTTTCTCTTCAACTCCATTCAACCCACCACCTCCCTCCCATATGGTGCCCCGTGAGTTGCGGGGTTCACGTGAGGAGTAGGTGATGCCATGAAAGGAAGGTACATCACACGGGGCCTGGTACTCCAGCGCTGTTTTCATCACCCAAGTCAAAGCCCATGTTTGAGTGCTAGCACTAGTCTTGGGCACTGTTCTCAGTGCTTTCCCTGAATAAGAACTATTAAATGAACAAACAGGGAAACAAACAACGAAACCGAAAAACAGACCGCAGCACACAGAGAACAAATTGGCAGTGGCCAGATGGGAAGTGTGTGGGAGATGGGTGTCATAGATAAAGGGGATGAAGAGGTACAAACTTCCAGAGGAAAAGTACAGCAGAAGGAATCTGGTCAATAATATTGCAGTGATGTCCTATGGTGACAGTTGGTGTTGGTGACTACACTTACCGTGGTGAGCCCCACGTATTGGATAGAACTGGCGAATCAATATGTTGCACACCTAAGACTAATAAAATATTGTACGTGAATTCCACTTCAACTAAAAAAATGATTATCGCCATTTTATCGGTGAGGAAATTGAGGTGCAGAGGGTAATGGGCACATAGCCATTGCTCAGAAAGTGGTAGTTAGTTTTACTATTACCCTCACCCAAGTGAGCAGTTTTCTGGTTTTCTCCAAATATGCACATTTCCTGTGTGTCAGGAGTCACAAATTATGGCCCAAGGGTCAAAACCAGCCTCCAAACATAGGTACAGAGTTTTAGTATCCAGGAATTTTCACATAAAAATGCCTTTCACCCATGTGGCCCCACTCTGCCAGCCTTCCAGTCTTCCCAGTCCTATCTTTTTTAAAAACAAAAGTGCTGTCCCTTCTCACTGAAACCATCCCTAATATTTTCACCTTTGTGTTATGGTCCCTGCTCTGAGTTCCTTCCGTCCTTTAGTCTTTACACACAATTTCATATTATATAATAATATTAAGCGAATTATGTTGCATTTTGTGATACTGACTGTGTCCCATGCGTTATCCACTTAGGTTCCTATAGTAAAGACAATATCATCCTAGTAGGAGGAGGGGATAATACACGATCATTGTTACTGCTTATTCAGAACACATATTTTATGCATATAAAGGGCTACCCATGAAATTACATATCGAGGCAGGTATCATCCTCCCCAGTGTGCTGATGAGGACTGAGATGAAGACTCACAGAGGTTAAGGGATATGCCTGAAGTCACTGAAAGCTAGGCTGACATTCAAACCAGGGGTCTGTTGGACCCCAAGCCCCATACTTTTTCCTCCTCATTCAGCTGGTTGCCTCTTCTCTATAGCCCCCTGCTCATTTACCAAATTTTAAGCATGTCAGAGGAATCACCTTTAATAGGTATAGTGTGGCCTTTAATAGGGATATTTATGTTAGTTTCCAAAATACAAGGCATAAATTTTCTCATGTCTATAGGAAAATAATGAAGATAGAGATTAGGATTCAATACAAAATAAATTAATGCATTGGAGCATATGTCTTGAAGATAAAACAAAAGTATATATAAGCTTCTTGAATATTGTATAAGGTATTTCTACTAAAGTTGTTAGAAATTGCACATTTTCAGAGGTTTTTAAAAAGATATCTATTCTTTCTATCTATCTATCTATCTATCTATCTATCTATCTATCTATCTATCTGTCTATCTGTCTATCTGTCTATCTATCGCGTACAAGCAGGGAGAGGGGCACAGGGAGACAGAGAAAATCTCAAGCAGACTCTGCACTGAGTGCGAAGCCCTATGCAGGGCTCGATCTCAGGACATTGAGATCATGACCAGAGCCGAAATCAAGAGTCTGATGCTTAACTGACTGAGCCATCCAGGTGCCCCACATTTTCTGAGATATTTTAAAATACTACTTTTGTGTAAGAAAACACTATTCATAGTCTAATCAGTGTGTATCGGTAAACCTTGCAATGCCTTCCTTCCCATAATTAATGATCGGTTTTGAAAGGAATAAGGAATATATTCTATTATTATTACTGTTTGTCAAAATAGACTTCTTATGATAGCTTGTTTTATTTGCCAGTGTCATGCTCAGAATCCTTTTCCTGAGTTTGCTTTGCAGTGAGTTACAGTGTTTTAGTCAGCAGTTGGGGTGTGTGACTTTGCTTTTCTGAGTGCCAACAGAATCTATTGCCTTTAAATTTTTAATCCAAGACTGTTAACAATTTTGTAAAAAGAAGCAATTCTATCCAAGAGCTGCCCTCAGTGACATCTGTACTCTTCCAGGCAGACATAATAAAAATAGTGGCAAACACAAGTTAGGAAAAAAAAAAAAGGCCACAGTAAAACCCTTTTCAGCCCTGTCTTCTGGGTTGTCACCATCAAATATGGCTACCAGTTTAGATCACATTTCACATCTCTGACAAAGACGGTTTGACAAGAAGCAATCTGAAGGCTTTCAGAAAGAAATCTGTCTGTGGTAGTTTTTGTGTGATGTAAATATTACAAGGTCAAATTCATTTTTTTCCAGTGAGACAAAATGTTAACCTTACACTTGGATTCAAAGCTGACCCATGACATCACTTTTGGAATGAATATTTCTTTTCATTGGAAGGTGTGACCTAATCTCCATATTTCTTCTATGTATCTTATTTCCTAATTTGACTTTGAGTCAGAATCACCTTTTTTCATACATGTGTTGATGCTTTCTGCTGCTGGAAATAGATCTGTAGGCTGTTAACAATTATTGTCATTCCTATTACATTCTAAAAATGCATTCTAAAGGTGGATTGATTCTGTAGTTTTATAATAACCTGAATGTGACCCTGGTAAAGTGGATGGGAAGAATATTCAGAATATATCCTTTTCATATTAGACATTTAAATCCTTCAGTGGTTTTGGGGTTTTAGGGAAACATATTTTCCTGATCTTGATATAAATTATTGACACATACGAGCGTTTTTGTCTGGAATATTACACTGTGTGCATTTACAATATCTATGTTCAAGTTGAGAGGTTGGATGTGTTTGTTTATTAGGCATATATTTATAGATTATACAAAAATCCACCATGTGTAGCCTTGCCTTTATTACCCTTTAAGTTTCAGGCAGGCATGTGTTCAGATCAATTCAGCAAACATTTATTGAACACTTACTATGTGTCACACACTAAAGCAGAGGTGAAAAGATGAATAAGACACTGGTTTGGCTCTTACATGTTCACAATGGGGATAAATTGCAGGAAAAACAGATATTTTACTGTTTTTAGGAGAGTAACTCGGTACAACTTGAAGACAGGACACAGTGTTAGGACACACTCAAGTCTTTATATTTAAATAGTTACCTGTGGTTTGTGACTACCATACTGGACAATACAGATCTATAGGATAAGAATATAACTCATTCACTGAAAATCTTGTTCTTGAATACTGTGAGGTTGTAGGGAAACACTTAACCATATAGTAGTCAATGAAAAAAGCCAGTTTCAAAACATTATTCATAATTTTTATCTTAGTTGAAAATTACATGCACATGTATTGATACACACACAGGAATATAGAAATATACCAGAATGTTCACATGGACTAAATCTAAATGTTGAGATTATGATGACCTTTATTTGTTTATATTCATATGTGGTTTTCAAACTCTTCATAATGAACATGTATTATTTTGTAAGCAGAAGGCACCAAACGTGGAGAAAATTCATCTTTTTAATATTATAGGATACAGTACTCTTATAATAAGTTTTTAAAATCTAAATCGTAAATCCAATATAGTTTTACCTTGAAAATAAACCTTATAGCTATGTTCTCAAAACCATTTTATTCTTAACCTCTTGGTACATTTCTAAATTTATTAAGGCTCTCTTGAAATGGATCTTTATGCCCACAATAAAAATACCGTATGTGTCTTCATAGCTTTTAAAATAAGAAGCTTAGCAGAAAAAAGAGATGGAACACAGAGGGGCTGCTACCTCCGCAGTGATCACTGAGATTTTGGAGAACAGAGGGCAGCAAGCTTAATTGGTTTTGAGCATAAGTTTTCGGGATCAGACAAATCTGGGCTTGGATCACGGCTTTGGCACTTACTGGCTTGAAAAAAAGGTCTTTATGAGACCTTGAATAAAGCACTTTAAGTTTCTGAGTCTAGTTTTCTCATCTGAAAAATCAGAGTATCGAGATCTACCATGGTAATATGCCAGGCATGTAGCACATAGTAGGTGATCAAAAAATGTTTGTTCTCCTGCCTAACCTCCTTTACTCCCAACCATATAGGCTAAGCATTGATGGAGTGGTATCCCCTGCAGGAAAATTAGTCTGCCAAGTTAGGAGGCAGCAGTGAACTCTTTCAGACTCTGAGTTTCCAAGTGGTTTCCAGAAGGAACTGACAAAATACTGGAAAAAAGATATATGGAATTTGATTATTTAAAATGTTTCAACCCTCAGTCCCTCTCTCACTGAAGACTTTCTTTGCTAATATGAGACTCGACTGTTGTCTACTCTGAAAAGAATAAGATTCCCGATCTCATCTTGATTCTAGGTAGTAACATGTATATGCCAAATCAAAATAATTTGTTTATATCAGATGACTATTATTTAATGCAAACAGAGAGCATTCCTCCCTGCTTGTCCTCTGGCTGACTCCTATTCAACTGTCAAGTCTCAGCCTTGATGATACCTTCTGGGACTTCTTCTCAGACACCTCAAGCCTGGATCTGACCCTTCTGTGTGCCTCTTATCTTGCTTAGTTTTAAGTAGACATTATTGAGCTATCTTCCTTTCCAGCTACCATATACGTTTTCAGCGGGCAAGGACTCTATGGTCCTTATTGTATTCACAGTCTTGAACACAGTTTTGACTCATGGTAGCTCTTCAATTAACATCTGTTCACATGACTTGTATGGGCAGAATTCACTTGTATGTTGATGGAGCCTACATCCCAACAATGGTCTAAATTATTTTTTTTTCTTCCATTTTTTGGATTCCTCTCGGTCCACAGTACTTTTCTTGCTGTGTTTCCCCATTCTTCTGAAGAGCTAAGGAGGACTCTAAATCTCTCATCTTACCTGTCCCCATTTTAGTTCTTCCTCACAATGGACTTAGCCTTCTGCATATTCTTGTTTCCAGTTGACTCACGTCTACCTTACAGTCTTCCTCTTAGCTGTAGCAAACCCTCTCCCCAGACAGCCAGTGTAAATATATGTCTAGTCTCTCTTTTGCTTCTTCGATTGATTCTATTATTTAACATTCCATGTGGATGAAAATAGATTTGGCTTCTTGAATCCAGAGCTCAGAGATCCTCATCCTTTTCTTGTGACTGTCTTCCTCCCTTCCTCCCTTCCTCCCCACCATGGAGGCTGTTCCTCTCATTACAGAGGCTAAAAAGGCTTTTTTTAGTATATGTGCTGCTGAAGCAAGCACTGGAGGCTAAAAAGGCTTAATCCTTAGCAGCGAAATTCCAGGCACTCTCTAGGACCTGCCAGCTCAGGGAAAGGGGCGGTGTTAAATGCGATGAGCTTCATACCCTTCCTTCCTGCCTGTTAAGAGTATCATTTTCTCCAGTTGACCCAGTGAAGGAAGGTTACCAAAACGCTTCCTAGTCCTAGGTCAGATCATAGCCTCCTGCCCGGACCACCAGCGTTGGCAGGGGATCGGGTCACTGCCAGACACGTGGACGTATGCACAAGGGCTCTATTTTTCTTGGGCTGAATTGAGTAGTCTTCCTGCTCCCTCCTCTCTTAGGGGTTTACAGAGATGGAAAATAAGTTTTCTCTTCTGGCAAAAAAGCAAGGAAGTTCAGAGAAAGACGTGTTTGGGCACCAAGTCAGGAGGAATAGGAATCACTGGCACAGTTGGAGAAGTATAGTCTATTCATTTTGTTCCTGATTTTCCAGGCTTTTTTTTTTTTTTTTTTTTTCCTTTTATAGGTTCCTCTCTCTCTCTCTCTCTCTCTGGAGATACATATTGGTGTAATGAGGTTCAGGATTGTCAAAAAAGAATTTTATCTTAAAAAGCTCTTAAATATTGAATACGTGGCTAACTACTTACTCAGATTAGGTGAAGTGGATCTCTCTCTTTCTCTCATTCTCTTGTTCTCTTTTTGTTTCCTTGTCTTTGATATTCTAGGATCCCAGCTTCCACTGAATTTTGGCAGCTTGGAGATCCCATTTTATTTTATGAATGTTCATTGAGGAGAGGTAATATATATGCCCCCACCCTCCAAGCCATCTACATTTGTTTTCTGTATTATATGATTTAGTGCTTGGCTATAAATGACTCTATTACAGATTCCTTTCCCTTCTATGCTACCCTTTCATACATGAATTTACAAGGGGCAGTAGATCTCTCAGAAGCAATATACATATTTTTAACAGTATGTGGGGAGGCCGAGCTAACTTGTGCTGAGAGTAATGGACTGGATATGAAGGAAATGGGGATTGGCACAGACAGCTGACCTCAGTTATAACCTTTTCCTGTGCCTTCTCTTCTGGACCACATGGTACTGTCTAAAGTATAGTCAAACCTATAAAAGAAAAAAAAAATCACGTCAGTGGTAGTGAGTTTTAAATCTAATATAACCTAGGCTACTTTCAGTCAATGCACGGTTGCTCATAAATTGTCATGGGTTCTTTCACAAATTTAAGAAGTTTATTGGGGGTAAATATCAGCGGCTCATGCCTGGGATGATGTAAGTTATACTTCATGTAGGTAAGCAGCTCATGTAAGTTATACTTCAGTTTCTGTAGTGAATCTTAGTTACTCTTGGTTTTTTTGAACACTTGGTTTTTACCTCCAAGGGGCAAAATACATTTATACCTCATAACCATGAGCTTTGCCTTTAGGAATAACATGTAGCTTTGAAAAATATTGGGTGTTTTCTGCAGCTTAATCTCAAATCCATTGACATGTTTACTTCGTCATTTCTGGGGTGGGTTTTGTAACTAGACCCCAGCTATTCCCTCTATTTAAACCATGATAGATGGATTTTGATAATTCTACTTTATAAGCAAAAAGTTGCACAGTAGTAGGAATAATTGAAACCACAAAATAAACACAAAAGTAAACTTGATACTGGAAACATCATTCAGCTGCTGCTTTCTTCTTTTCATGCTGAGGTCTCAATGTGAGATAAGTTTCATTATTTGGGATAAGCTCGGACTCTGTGGAATTTGTTTTGTTCCTATCAGAACCTAGTATCTATGGCAGTTAACATAGGCAGATAGATAGAGGGATAACTAAAATATCATTTCTAAATTCCAGCCTGGAGTAGTTGTGTGAAGGTACTGTGGGAATACCAAGGAAGGAAGAAATACATTTACCTCAGAAAAATCAAAGATGGCTTCACGGAGGAGGTGAAAGGGAGATACTTTGAAGACATAAGAATTGGTGGGAGGGATCAGAAAATCGTTTAGCCAGGGAACACAACACGGGCAAAGCTTGCATTGTGGAGGGTCCTGGAGGTATGGGATTGCCGGGAACTGCTCAAAGGGGCTAGACGGAGGGATTCCCTAGGACCAGGGGGGTGGGGGGCAACAAGAGTTTGGCAGAACAGCACTTGAAGTGCCGGTATGCCAGGCGAAGTGACTGGACTTTCTCCACTATGCAATGGGGAGCTTTGACATTTTAGGCAGAGAAGATGATAGAGTTGGTTTCTTAGAAAAACATCGATTTTAATATTTAAAAATGAATCGAAAGGTGAAGACAGTCTTTTAAAGTAAAAATGAAGGGAGACCTTGATCAGAAGTGAAGGAGATCATCTAATATTCTGGAGAAAACTATTTGTCACACAGGTTCCAGTTTCTCAGGAGAGCTCTTGAATCTCCAAAAAGAATAATGATTTTTATCAGCCTAGTATTTCCATTAATGGTTCTCTTTTATTAAGGAGATGTGCATTCTGAAGGATTTCAAAAATACGATATATTACTGACTATTTATCACACTGTAAAAAATGAGTTGGAAAGGTAGCATTTCCAGCCTTTGGTTCAGACTCTATGATACTGAGGTCCCAGATGGAACTGAGGACCTGAGCTTCCCGATGAGACGGAGTTGGGTCATTTCCTTTCTGCGGTTGGGAAAGCCCACTCCAAATTGTGAGTAAGCGTTACTGGCATAATCGTGGTGTGAAAAATACTGACTGCTAAAACCAAAATGAGAAGAACTGAGCACTGCCCATTAAGAAACCATCCCAGATGATTAATTGTACTGAAAAAAAAAAAGACGTCCTTTAAATATTTGCCCTCCAAATGGATTATGCCAATTTATACATTATGTATTTGTTGATATTGTCAGTATAATGGTGGTGGAATTACAACTTTGAATCAGACTTCCCCAATTAAACTGATGATTCAAGTGGTCTTAACTGTCTCAGTGAGTTCTACCTCCCTTTGGCAGTGCTTAATAAATGCAAATCTAAAATACCAGCATTGTAGCTTTAAAAATATGCATATTTTCTGGCTGCTGAGAAAAGTAAAAAGTAAACCTGAACACTTGGATTTCAACCATTGAAGCAAAGACAGAGAGATGATTGAATTCAGTCTTAAATTTTATAGAACTAAATTTAATGGTGAGCACAATCGCACTCTGTGGTGATTGTTTTCAGTGCTGCTTTATTAAGTTATGTAATGGCAGGAGTTCAAACTCAGTGATTGTCGAAATGGTAAATTTAAGGAGTATTTGAGATTGCCTGCCAATATGCAAGTGTAAGAGGTTTCAAAGTGCAGAAAATATTATTTCCACCTTCCCGTTTCTATAGCTTATTATTCTTATTCAAACAGTTTTTAGGGATTATATTTAATACACTGCCTTAAAAATGTTTAAAAATCTCATTTTATTCCCCAAAGATTTGTTTTTTGCTGTTGCGATTAGATGATGACAGCTAGCTGGCTTTTAAAATTGATCAGGAAGTATTCTGGCAGTCATTCAGTGTTGTAATAGCACTTTAATGGATATGAGCTATTCACCCAGATCAGACTCAATGTCAAAACAGGCGAAAATACAGCTGTCACTCTGGACAACAAGACACTCATATGCAAGCAGCTGCTTAATACACTGTAGAAAGGCAGCCTTTTAGTAATATTTAAAAGGTGTGTCAATGCCAGTGTGTGACTGTCCTATAAAGTTGGGGTGTGCCATTTAGAAGAGAGGAGGACGAGGGCATGCATGTATTTTATCCATACACTTATTCAAGCGTATCCTAGGAAAATCGTCTATGTATATACTGTAGATAAGCAGGGCAGCATCGTGAATTCCCTCCTTCCTTTAAATACATACAGAAATACTTACACACACACACACATGCCTCTGACGTTGCTGGTTGAAGCATGGTGTTAATGAGGTCAGAGTCTTTTATCGGTCTCCATATGAGGCTAGTAAACTCTGCTCCCAACTAAATTCCAATGCTGATCCGCCTCCCCGGCTAGTCAACTTCTATAGGCAGGCATTGCTTTTGAGAGCCGAAACTTGGGAAAGCACAGTTAGGACAGTTACTGGTAAAACTCCTTACAGTGTAGGGGATTGGAGTCATCTCCAGCATCACCTGAAGGATAGAACCTCACTCTGATTAACACCAATGACTGGTGTTGTTCTGTCACGTAAAATGTCAATCCAACTCCCTTAATTTATTTAATTCTTGAGTTAGTTATGTGAAATGTGTAGCAGAGGGTAGGTCGTTCATTTCCCAGTTTTATGGGTGAAGCAACCAAGATGCAGAGTAGTTAAGTGAACACCAATGTCATGTGCCTGGTTGTGACGGCAGCTTGGATGTCGGACTCTGGGTTCAGTTCTCTTGTCATGACATGATTCCTCTATTCATAGTTCCAGCTCAGCACCTGTTTTATGAGCATCTATTGCATGCCAACCATTCGTCTGGATAGGGTAGGTGGTACAAGGGGAGTAAAGTAAAGATCTTGATCTCATGGAGTTGAGAATGTAGAAGGAGAATGAAGACAGTTCTTGCATATAACTAGACATAATCCCAAACCCAGTAAATTCAAGAATAGGGAAGGAAATCAGATACCGTGAAAGTACAGAAGGGGGGCATGTGTAAGGAAAACCTGCATGAAAGAGACTCATTTTTTAATCTTTTATTTATTTTATTGAAGTCTAGTTGACACACAATGTTACATTGGTTTCACGTGTACAACATAGTGATTCGACAACTCTGTACATCATACTATGCTCACCACAAGTGTAGCTACCATCTGTCACCATAGTTGACCTTAGACACCCTTTGAAATAGACTGTGCTGAGGTCTAGACCTTCCCAGGTGAAGAGTAAGATATGAGCAAGGACACAAGTGTATTCAGGTGAGTAGTGACTGTTCACATTGACCAGAAAACAAAGTAAGTGCAGGAGAACAGCACATAACATTCGACTTAATTCTGCAGACAAAGGGGACACAGGGAGGTTCTGAACAAGGCAATGACAGATTGGAACCATGTTTTAGGAAGGCTGATTTGGCAGTGGTGCACCAGAGAGACTGAGATGGAGAGCGTAGGTACACGAGGAGATCAGTTAGGAAATGCTTACCACATTCAAGGCAAAAGGAAAGGAAGGCCCCCACTAGGGTGGCAGCATGTCTGTGGGTTTCTAAGTGGAGCTTCTGAGTGCATTAGAACATCATAGTGCATGTGATTAGTGTCAACAATTTTCTTCCAACTGCCAGCATCCATGCTCCAGGAATTTCTCTGGCTACTGCAGCCCTTGCCAGGGAATTAACGTAGTCCCCAGTGACTGATGGAGAAGGTATGGTAGTCCACCAGCTTCTTTACCATGTGGATGGCGTAATCCTGAGGTGCAGTTTACACAGGCTCCCAGAGTTCCTTGGTGGGATTAAGCCCATAGTGGTAATATCAATTTTGTATCCTTATTGACTACTTTTCCCTGCCCCAACAGCCTTCCAGTGTTTCCTTCACCTCCTAATAAATGATTTGCCTTCAAATCTTTATTTCATTGTCTGCTTCTAGGGGATCCTAAACAGACAAACTCAAGTTCCAGTTTGATCTTGTGGCTGAGTCAGAAACTTTCACTGGCACGAAGTTCAAACTTTGGTTCAGACTGGAAATTGTAATTTGTTTCATTCTTGATCCAGAAATAGCTTTAGTGTATCTGTAATCTCTTTGATACCCAAGTCATATTATCAAATCAAACAGTAACTCTAAGTAAATCTCTTTGTGTAGACAGACAAGTGTAGATCTGAAAGCATTTCGATGGAAAGTAGAAGTAAAATTAATCAGTTGTATTATATTAATATCTTCATTTCACTCAAATAAATATATAGACCTATTTGTCCATGCATATGTACTACATATTGTATATGTCCTCGTTAAAATCTGTGAACCAGTTAATGTCCATTGCCTATTAGAAAATTAGTAGATCATGCCCACGGTGTCACATCTATTCTCTGCCCAATGGTTCATTTGCTTAACTGATGACCACTCTCTCCCATTAAGAGCCATCATACATCATATAATAATGATACCTTTCATATTTACAGTCCACAGCTATATCAGTTACCTCTCAATCACATTCTAACATTGGCCAAATGTCAAGCCTTGATTATATTTATTCCTTTGTCTTCATAGTTGGCATATTGATGTTCCTCTAATGTGTTAAGAATATGTAGTGAATTGTTAAATTAAAAACCCAAATTACCGTTGTAGGCCCAGTTGTCCACTGACCCTTAGCTTTTGAACCTTATGCATACTGTACAACTACATTTATCCAATGATATTTGGAGACGTTATTTAAAACCAAAATAGCAAAAAAAAAAAAGTTAAAATAAATGGAAGTAATGAGGATTATATAAATCAGATAATCAGTCACCCTGAGGAAAAATAATGGCGTTTAATTGTCCTTTCTGTGCTAGGTTTATGGAACTTGTTGCTTCTAATTTGAGTGAAGGGCTCTTTTTAATATGAGGTTCAGGTTTATTTCTGATTCGCTTTTTTCACTTGAAGGACATGATTGTAGAATTTAGTGATGAAAATATTGTGCATTATTACGTGAAATCAGGAGTCAAATTATAGTAGTATTTCTAAAGTAGGAATAACAGTTTGAATTTTTAAAAACAATCTTAGATATTACAAAAATGGTCATATAACATTGTAAATAAATCCTTGAGTCTTTTTATGATCATTTTATTAAAATGTGATTAACTTCGTCTGTACTTGGTGGTACACTTGGTATATAGACAGCTGGAAAATAAGGTTCAAGATGGTATTCTAATATGTAAAACTATGGAATTGCTAATATATAGTGCTTACTTTAGGCATTTAAAAGGTTAATATATTTGCCTACAGAATATATATGCATTTATATGTATATATATAATTTTATTTTAAGAAAGTGAGAAGCACTTTAGGGCATGATATGGATATTTTCAAAAAAGGTTTTGACAATAAATATTAAAGTAATTATATTTAATTTGGTAACACCAGATACTCTTTTGCTGGAGCAATTATAGGTTATAGGGCGCTCAGAAACATCTCACTCAATGATCTTATTTCATGAATGAGAAAACTAAGGCCAGGATTAGATAATGACATTACTGAGGAGACCACAGGACCAGTGACAGGTAACACCTTGGGGCACTTCGCTCTTTGTCTTCTGAACTTAGCTCAGCAATTCTGATTCCTTGGACCAGTTTTGTTAAAACAAAGTTATTATTTTCTTTTAAGATCGTCTGTCAGTTTATAAGAAGCCAATTTCATAGAACAGTGAAAAAAAGTCAGACATGCTGGTTGTTGTGTTTTAATCAATGCCAATCACATTGATTGGATGAATTTCTTTTACTTAATGACTGAACTGATCAGTTATTTTGATATTTTGCAGACACCTAATGAAAGAGCATCATTCAAAAAGTTAGTCTTATTTTCTGAATGTATTTAGTGAATTTTGCATATAAATTAAGCCTACCGAACTAGCTATTTAATACATACATAATATTCACTAAATTGGGCAACCAAAAATCAAGGGCTTTTTGAGGACATTTTAAAAATTGGCAGTGATCTCTTTGACTTATTTTTATCTGTGTTATTATTACCTGAAGGCAGATTTTTGTCTGTTTTGATGGGGCTAGAACTTGCCTTGGGAGAATAACAGCCTTGCACCCCGAGATGGAAACACTTGCTGGTATTTTTTGACATTTCAAGTATTTTCATGTTGTGTTAGAGCTTAACCTCTACTGTGCACATGTCTGATCTTCCCAACTAAATTGTAAGCTCAGTCTTAAACATCTTCAAATCCCCCGAAGTCCCAGCAGAGTGCTTCTTCGTTGCTGCTCAATAAATATTTGTTGTTTATTTCAGAACTAGTTTTAATCTTTGTTGCCATTCAGGGCTTTGAAAATATATGACAGACATTAGGCAGAAACTTGAAATGCTTTTTATCAGTTGGTGCAGCATTTTCCAATTACTTTGCACAAGAGAGTGCCAAGGGACATTTTAGAATTGTCTGGGGTACCAATATGGCTCTAAGGGTAAACAGACTTCACTGACACGAGCTGTTCTCTTTGTACCATTTGCGCCTTACCCTTCTTAGTAGCATCCCGAAATTCTTGGGCTTTGGGTAAATGGGACACTTTTACCTCTATGGACATCCCTAGTGCTTTTTGATCACTTCCTTGTGGATATGTGGTTTTCATAGAATTGTGATATGGGAGGCTTGTTTCTTGGTCTGAAGGAAGAACAGAGACGTAGGATAAAAAAGCAAAAGCACCTTATACTTTCCTAATTTATTTTGAAACTGCCCTGGGAGCCACTTCCTTTTCAATCTGGGGGAGTTTCTGCACAACCTATAGCTCTCTGGCTGGCCTTTACCAATGTTTGGGAGGACAGATCCCTGGGCTATGCCATAACCATTTTCTTCACCTTTTCCCAAGTCTACTTCCAAAGCAAAGAATTCTGGAGTGCAGAATTCAGGGCAGGGTGCTGTAATCCTTACTGAAGTTTCTAGAATGGCTTCGGTAATGCTAGGGAGCTCAGGGGCCATGAGTTCTGGGCCAGTTCTCTGAGGAGGGAGAATTAATTTTTAGTAAAATACACAATAATTGATGGCAGCTTGGTAAGAACAAGGTACTCACGAAGAACAGTGATCGACGTGAGGGCAGAGGACAGCCAGGAAGGAGGGAGGAGAGTATTGCCACTTGAGACACCACAGGGTTGATACCATACAGACTTTTAACCAAAAAGAGGGTACTGGATGCCTCAAGGTGGTATAAGAGGGGAAAAAGCCAATAGGAACCATACAGACCGCAGAATTCCTGGACTCTATCCTTTTGCCAGGGTCACAATAAAGCACGGGACAACGCGGTGGCCCAGCTTCTATTACCGTGGTGGCTAACATCCGAAGCAGAGGTTTTCTGAAAGGAGACTCGAAGATTTATAAAGTGAACTAAAGCTCACGGTATAGCAAATTGACTCCTAGCCTTCACTGTCATATAGCCTGGAAGGAAATAATGTCGTCTACTTCCACATTAAACGCAGAAAAAAAAAAATCACACCTTTATTGAGAAACAGAAGAGTATCTTTGAAGGATGCAGAAAGAATGGATGTTTCCAGGTACCTGAGTTGAACAGATGACATGAGAATATGCAACTGACCTGCTCTGTTTCAGACCCGCCAAGGGGCTACCTGCACACGCAGAGACATCTCCCTCAAGCCGCCATTGTTACTATACTACAGAAGAACCATCTCCAGCTCATGAACCGGAGCTGCTGTTTAAAGCTGTACTTCTGACGAAGCACCATCTTTTTTGCTTGGGAGTTTTTTTGTATGGAGATGGAAATGCTGTGCCCTTGCTCAGAATACACTTCGGTACATGGTTCTTGATTGAAAGCTCATGGAGAGTCGAGAGAGTATCTCAACAGAAGCCCACAATGATCGTCTGAGGAATGACTCTGAGAACTAGCCTCCTTAATTAGGCTTAAAAATGTTAACGATAGACTTGTGAGTTTGACTACGTATTGGGCTAACCTTAATCCTTTCTAAATTCATTGTATATTCAGATAGGTGGTTGGGACATTGGCAAGCTTCTCAAAATTATATAATAGCCCAAATATGTGTTGGAGAAATGAGGCCTACTGTATATATTCAAGATTCCCAAAAGATACATTTCCAATAACAAAAGTTTCTGTGAAATGCCTAGAAAAGTTGGACTCCTGCCTTGAAACCGTTCAGAGAAATGGTGACACATCAGCCAAATTGCAGAAATACTTTAATGGCAAGTTTCAGTATTACTCTTTACTCCAGTTGTTTTGCTCTATTAAATTGATCTTCCCAGAGGACCGATTGGATCAATTATCCTTATGAATTCTCGTGGACTTTTTGGTTTGCATCTTTGGACTTTTTTGATATGTTGGATTCATTTAGAGACAGTTTGGTCTTGGGAAGCGTCATGTCACTTGATTTCCATCTACTTTCCCTGACCAGTGGGTACTTTCTTCTTATTTGTTAGCTTTACTTGTGTGTGGGGCGGGGGGGGGGGGGGGGGG
>CM052896.1:70606193-70618693 GCA_028534135.1 Potos flavus
AATCCATCAAGATATATGCCTTAATTGCCATATCTTTATTTCCATGGCAGATAGCAAATTGATCCTCACTTATAAATAACAAACAAGAGGCATGCAGGAAGAAGAGGCAGTGAAAAGGCCTGCATGGATGCCTGGTATCAGTTTAACAGAAATAATGATTAGGTGGAGAAATGATATAAATAATTTAAGAGATCATCCCTGTGCTCTTTCTAATAAAATCTCAGTTCTCCAAAAAGAGAAAATATTTATGTTTCTAAACAGGAAAAACAAATGTTCCAAAAACAATGTTTGAAATATACATATTATGCATAGCAAAGTTAGTATTTTTTAAAGGGATAATGCTATCATCATCACAAGAAAATTGTATTCCACCCTAGCTGGTTGCATTTGGGTTAGCTGTACTGTGTGTTGAGTTCACACATGGGAAAATCAGTTTTCTCCAATGGGAAGACAATAACAAGGATGCCCCATTTCCAATTGTTTAGAATCATAAACATCCAGTGGCTATTTTATTTTCCTCAGCTCACCCAACTGATGTAAGTTTTGAAGGTGGAAAAATGCCAATGGTCACAGTCAAGTCAGAGTACAAGGTCGTTGTCGTAAATTAATGGCATTTATTGGAAACAGTTTACTAGTTATCTTAGGACAATGAAGCAGGATGAAGTTTGTTATAGATTGATTCCTGGATCTTATTGAGAATGGATGGCTTTTAAGAGGTGAGGGACAAGAAGTGTCCATGTGCAGCCATGGGAACACGAAGTGACATTTTTGAATGCCATCAATTTCCTATGTGTGACTTCAAAGATTTACCCATGAGGCCATGACCAAGAATTCTTTTTTGAGAGGCTTGATTCCATAAATAGACTTCTTTCACTGAGTGCTCTGTGGCATCATTTTGACTACCTAAATGATGCTCATTGTGAGGTCATTCTGCAGAGCTTGTCATCTTATGCTTTGACATTCATGTCTGCTTTTACGACATTTTAATATGTGGAGGAAATGAACCTCCCACAACATGGTTACCTTTTTTTAAGGTACATCCTTGCTACTCATGGAAGCCTAATTTCCATTATATTCACTCTGCTACAGAAATACTTATTGCCAGGAAGGAGATATTTACTGGAATCTATGAGTCCAGAATTCATCATGATTCAGTGTGAAATCCACTGCCCTTTGCTCCCCACCCCCTCTCGGACTGGAATGAAATGTGCCTTAAACTGAAGTGAAATACATCACATGCAAGCAACAGTGGGCCCTCGCTTTGCCTCTATTCCTGGTGTGAAATCGATACACTATCTTTCCTCCTGACCTGTTCCGTGACCTCCATTGCAGCTTTCATGCTGAACAGCAATTGCTTTGAACAGTCTGGGTCTGCCACAGCTCACAAATGATTCTCAGCTTCTGTCTAAAACTGGTGCTGATAACAAAGGCTTGATTTTAAATAATGCAGCTGTAGTCGTCCTCTAATTATGAATTACATGGAAGTGCAAGCTCCTCTATTATTAAACACTTTCAATAGCAGGCACGGTACATGTGCGGGCAACACACAGGGGCCTGGGGCCTGGCAATCAGGCCCTAATGTTTCTCTGGCTAAGGTTGTGTTGGTAGAGAAAGGGGAAGAGACACGAGGTATATTGACACATTTCCTTTATTTTCTCCATAGAATTCTATTTGTTGATACATTCCTTTTTTTTTTTCCCCCACATGAGGCTCTATTTTTTTTTTTTTTCTGAAGGAAAAAATTTTTTTGACTGCTGGATGATAAGATCTTACACAAGGAGGGACTAGTTGACAAATACTTGCTTTTCGAAGGAGTGGATTTTACTAACGAAATTCCAGGTTGAGGCTGTTAGGATTCTGACTTACCAGAAGGAGTGGCAGTCACCTGCTGGAATAGTTCTCCTTTGGATCACTCCGTAACGGGATTGGGGGAAGCAGAAGTATCGTAGGATGGCCTTTTTAGCCATTTTCAGGAGGCCCCTGCATGGAGGAATTTATCATATCAAGGAAATAATAGGCGTTTTGATGCGTGCTAAGAAAATGAATGTATAATTAGCTGAATTGCTTTACTTGGCTTTACCAGACTAGAAATCAAGGGATAAATGTAGTGCTGGGTCGGATTGGAATCTTTCCAAAGAACTTGGTATGAAATAAGGGTAGTGGTAGATTTTGGTGTACTTTGTGAAACTGTAGTATATAAAATGAGTCATTCTTAGGTGTGTTTGGTTAGTGCAATTGAGATGAAGTTTGTTTCATAATGAAGGACACGTACTCTCCACAGAGGGGTCCATATAATGGCGATTGCCTCATCAATGGTGCTTTCACAGTACACACACGCACACACACACGCACATACACATCAACATATAAGGAGACATTAATGCATATATGATTTTGTTTATTACTTCACTCCATGAGTAGAGTAGAATCATAGGAAGAATGTCAGAGTCCTAAGGTAGTGTTCTTAATACAACCTCCTTCCAATGCAGTGTGCTTTTCCAAAGTCTTCTAATCTCTCTCTTCATTTTGGTTTTCTCTCCCATAAAATGTGGTTAGTGAATGAGATTATCTTTAACATCTTCCCAGTTACAGAGTTTTAGGTAATTATAACACTAATAACAACCGTTACATTTGTAC
This sequence comes from Potos flavus, assembly GCA_028534135.1. Taxonomy (NCBI): domain Eukaryota; kingdom Metazoa; phylum Chordata; class Mammalia; order Carnivora; family Procyonidae; genus Potos; species Potos flavus. The sequence goes on from CM052896.1 coordinate 70,608,831, forward strand.
AGAACTTAGAGTTTCCAGTGATTTTCCCCACGCCTGTGACCTTCTTAAGTACACTGGTAGACAGCCAGGGCTTGTTACTGGCTCCAATTTCTTGAACAGGAAACCAAAACACAAAATTGTTTGTCAAGGCTACACCGGTGGTAAGCAGCAGAACTTGAACTAGAACCAAGTCAGCTGACTGCTAGTCAAGAGTTTATTGTGGTGGATTAGGAGGTGAGGATCTTCTTTTAAAAATATTTTAAAAAATAAAAAAAAATAATAAAAGCACATGGTTATAAAAAACAAAAACAAAAAAAAAACAAAAAAATATTTTAATTATTTATTTGTCAGAGAGAGAATGAGAGAGCACAAGCAGGAAGAGCAGCAGGCAGAGGGAGAAGCAGACTCCCCACTGAGCAGAGAGCCTGATGTGGGACTCGATCCCAGGACGCTGGGATCATAACCTGAGCCAAAGGCAGACACTTAACCAACTGAGCCACCCAGGCGTCCCTGAAGATCTCTTATTAGTATCCAAACTTGAAGGGTAGAGACTTGTATCATAGGCTCTTCGTGTTTTTTAATTGCTCAAATGAAGTAATTCCTTTAAAATTTACATACTAAGAAGAGGAGTCTCTAGTGACTTGTTCATTGTTCTATCTAAGTATCTAGTGATTATAACGTGCTTTCTTGGGACAGCTCCAGGTCAGTTATATACAAGACAAATCGAATTTATAAATGCATAAACATATATACTTTAATGCAGGGAGTACTGAATGCAGGGAGATATTTATGAATGGAGTGACATGCTGTCAAACTTTGACTAAGACTCTTCTAAGACTCACTGATTCTGTGATGATGATTATTTCTTCAGGACTGGATGTAACTGGAATCATATGAATTAGCAAACTGAATGTCCTCAACAAACGGTCGTGTTCTCTAAATATGTCACCTTTTCTTCTTGTGGGTACATTAAACAGTGCTTTTAAAAGCGTAAATAAAGAAATGGCGGGATACCTGAGGGATACGTCAGCCAAAAAGAAGGAAATGACAAACATAGAATGTGTGCCCTCATACGTTTCCACATCTTTTTAAGAGGAAAAGTTTGGGTCCTTTGTCCCAGGAAACTTTTGACTATGGGGGCTTCCTGATATTCTGCAGGACAATTCCTGTGATATTAAGGCTTCATCATGGCACCGGTGGGGATATTCCAACCAGATGGATTGCCTAAGTAATTAGAAATCACACATGGGAGGAAAAAAAGAGTACTGCTGAAATGGCTGTTTGTATCCTGGGTGTAGAATTGTCTTTTTAGAAGCACCTGTGATGACCGTGCACGGATATGTTCCAAGACCAGAAGGGCAAATAGGTTCAAGTCCTACTTGCTCACCCACCAGGCATGTAAAGATTTTTTTTTTTTTTTGTCATTTTGTGAAAATCTTTTTTTAACATAATACTATCTATTCAAAGTGATGTGGAAAATCCCTGCCAAAATAAAACCATCCTTTGCCAAAATATCAACAGAACGGAGACGTATTTCTTGTTCTCCACCCCATCCTATTTAATTATATGCATTATTAGCTTTCCTTTTCAACATGCCCCTTCACTGAACCCATTGTGAACCTGGTCTCAGCATTAATAGTATCCTTGATCACACTTTAGCATTTCAATTTCAAAGTCCGAATTTGAAGGTCTGGTATTCCTATTAAGAGTTTTTCCACGAAAAGAGTAAATCTTGGCTGGAATTCAGTGGTAATTCAGCTTAACCAACTTAAGAAAAGCCTTTTATTCACAGTGGTTATTTTGAGACAGTTGAGTACAGAAATGTGGGTTCTACAGACAGAAAAATACAAACTTTTATCCAGGGCCATTTTTTTTCCTTTAAAGAAGACAGTGCTAATAAATCTTGCTGAATCAAGACCTTGAAAGAAACTGAAAAATATGTACAGATCTCAAATATAACCAAGAAAAGGACTTTAGATTACCTTGCTGCTGCTGCTTCATAATGTAGTTTTAGTTGAATGTAATCTCCTCCACTCAAATTTATTTTTGAGAAATTGCCACACTGAAAGTTGAAACCATTTTTGTCATTCAAAAGAAGTAGAGATCAGTATAGAAGCTCTCTCCTATTAGTTGGTACAGTTTACTTTGGTGTTAAAAGATTTATGATAAGAACACATTTCTAAATATATATTACATTCCAGTGGTACGGTAAAACCTCAAAATAAAACTTTTTTATTTTTTTTCCAGGAGAAGGAGGTGGTCTATTTATTATTGAAATGCTGCACTAAACTATAATTCAGTGATATTTTATTCCAATTAAATTCTCCTTAGTAGTAATCCTTTTTTATGATAAGCAAAACTGAATAATACAGGGTATGTTCCCTCCAATGAATTGTTGTGTAACAAGACTTGATGGTAATTCTACCTTTTCCAAAATCTGATATCAGGCAATTTATCTTCTAAATAATACTCCTGAGTACCAAAGCTGAAATGTTTTGGCTTCAACCCAAATCAAACTTGAGGAAGCAGATTCTCCAGAGCATTTCCCTAACTCTGTAAATTTAATTGTTATAATGAATAGAATACATGTGTCAAGATTACTTGTGATTTTACCTGTTTACTTCTCTCCCTAAGACAGAAGGAGCAACATGACAAAGGCTGTTAACTCTTACTGGAGTTTGAAAAAAAAAAAAAAAAAGAAGCACTTAACATAGCCCATGATCATTAAATATAAATTGATTTCAAAGGCCCATTTCCAGTTAATGTCAGAATAGTTCAAAATTAAAAATCTGTTGTCCTACCATAATAAAACAGACTGATGGAAGTTTATAAAAATCCATCAATATATGTCTGTAAGGCACAAAATATTCTGATAAAGCATTTGCATATGCAAAGGAATATCTTCATAGTATTTAGTCACATTGCCTTATCTTCAATTTCCTCTCTTTCACATGTCTGCAAACACGATATACTTCTTATATTTGGCTTTTGTGCAGTATTTTTTTCATAGGCAGTGAAATCCGGAATAGTACTTAGATCAAGCCAATATTGGTATCATTGGCATTCATGCCAGAAATCAGACAGCAGTAAAGTTCCTATTATTCTTGACGTCAATTGCAAAAACGGAAAAGGTAATTGATTGGGGAGGAGGCCAAAGCTACTGTAACTCATTACCATGGATAATTGTATTAATCTTAGTAATAAAAATGATCAAGATTAAATAACTATTGCTAAGGTAATCTATCAAAGATTATTTTTTGCCATTTCTTCCTTCCATTTAATTATAATTATTTCAAAATCTTCATTTTTCCCTATATATTTGAACCATGATTTTCAGATGAGGCAACCATTATATTTCACTTCTAATTCTAATTGAGAGAAAGGCCATGCCCTGAAGAAGACTCAGACCTTTCTTATAATGCTTAAGCAGCATGACTACTGTGGACTGTGAGCTGACAAATGTGTATATCAATAACTGTTCTTTACTTTCAGTCACGAGGACTGTATGATTTCCGACTTGATGTATTCGTTTAGAATTCATTAAGCAACCAACTTGCGCCATGCATGGTGCAAAACATAGCATGTGATGAATTCTTGCCTTCAGATTTCCAAGAGTTTGTTCTTTAGGGGAGGCAGAAGAGTAAGCAAGCCACTGAAATCAGTTGTGATGAGAGATGTCACAGAAGCGAGAAAAGAGGACTGTGGAGATTCAAAAGAGACATAGATAGGCTCTGGTGTCACAGAAGCACTCTACAAAAGAGCTAGTTTTTGATGGATGAGGAGGAATGGAAAAGGTTGGATATGTGTGCTTGGTAGGTAAAAGCTAGAAGGTGGTCACAAAGAGACTGTACAAGACAGTAGTTGAAAGAACTTTGCGGTCTCTTTCTCTTTTATTTAATAACCCAAGATGAGTGGCTCAGTCGGGGGGGGGGGGGGGCTCTGCTCCACAGGATCATTCAGGGTTCCAGGGCCCTTTTCTTTTGTTGCTCTAGCATCAGTATTATTCTTGTCTGCATGGTCAGAGTTAGACTGTGGTTACTTCGATACAGCTTCAGGGAAGGAAAGAGTATAGAGGAGCACATACCCAGCCGACATCTTAAGAGCTAGACCTGGAAGTAGTAGGCAACACTTCCACTCCAATCCCATTTGAGAGAGTATAGGTATATGGCCATACCCAGCTGCAGGGGAGGCGAGGCATCTACTTACCACTCTCTGACTAAGGCTATCAGTACTCAGAGGCCAGATCACCGAGGGCCCTATAGGTCATCCCGAACTAGGAAAAGGACTTCATAAATTGCCTTTCTTCCCCCATGTAAATCTTTATTTCTGAGATTTGCCAGACAAATCTTAGTATTTTGCAGCCCCCTCACCAACTTTTAAATCTTAAACTCTAAAGTCGTGATCTGCTACGAAGTGTTTTCCTTTATATTAGTTTTTTCAGACAACCTTACATTTCTGATTTTATTTTTGGTCACTATCACAAATTGATTTAATTCATTTTGCAAGTGACCAAAAGCCTAATACCATGTGCCCTTGACCATGCCAGATAGCAGATCAATATTCCTGCTAATAGTAGGATATATACCATTTCCCTAGGTTGTGTTGATGTCTTGCATAGGTCAGGTGGATCCACGCTATTCTTGGGTTTTCATTTTTGTCCTAGTCAAGAAGGTTGTTAAGCTTAGTTCAGCTGGGCAAGAGGGCTGCAGAGAAGGGTCCTATGAGCAGTTCTTATCTGAGTTGCTGGATTTTTTTTTTCCAACTAAAAATAGTTTGGGGCTAGGCTTAACAAAGAGCCTCTAATTAGGTCTTCAGACTGTGTAGAAAAATATTACAGTAGTTGCCCTATAAAGAAGAAACATTTCTTTCCAGAGCCTCTGCTACAGAAGGAAACTGGGCTGAGCTGGGAAAGGATGTTCATAGCCTGTAAATGCAGTTGGTCTTAATCCTTTTGTGAGTCTTTCCTGACATGGTTCTAGATCTAGAGGACATGGACGAGGAGAATACCAGCCCAGAAGCACTGCCCTGTGCATACTCCTTGGCCTTTCTGGCTTTCTAGCAATTTTGAGAATTGGAATTCTAAAATGTAAAGCATCTTTTTAACCAGCACTCAGACTTTTGAACACAAAATCCAAAACAACAAAAGCTTTACAAGAGGACATTTTTGCAGCGAATGAGAGATCTGCTATGCTTTCTGATGCCGGTCGAGTTAAAGTCATGCACTCGATTCGTCCTGAAAGATACATGGAAGTCGCGGGGAAGGGAGAGGCGAGGTGGTAGGTGGGGAGAAAGTAGGGCGTGCGCTGGCATGCGGGTCTGGGCAGCGCGTGGAAGCCACATGGGCTGTGGGGCAGTGAGGAGCAAAGCATAAGGATGGGAGGCTGTTGATGGGGGAAGCTGCAGAGGCCGCAGGGGCCAGGCCAAGGTGAGCCTTGTATGCCGCGCCGTGATGCTGAGGAGACACTTCAGCGCAGTGATCCAATCAGACTTGCATTTAGAAAGCCCATTCCGGCCGGTGTGGCAGAGGGAATGAAAGACAGTGAGTCTAAGCCTAAATAACTTGGAGGAGGATACTGCTGTGATCTAGAGGAGGTGACCTACCTGCCCCGAGAATAGAGCAGTGTGAACCAACTTTGCAGAGAGATTTAGGAGACTGAATGTGAGTGCGCTTAGTGACTCCCTGCAAGTGGAGAACGGAGGAAGGGAATAAAGGACCCCTTCTGGATGTGGTGCCTGGGAGAAGTTGTGGAGCTGATCCCTGAGGTAATTCCAGCCGGAGATATAAGAGTTAGTTAGCGAGAAAAGGTGATAGCATATATATATATTTTTTTTTAAAAAACCAAGTGCAAGCTCCAAGTAGAAATGTGCAGTAGTTAGATGAAGAGCCTTAGGTTTGGAATTAAGGTGAGAGGTGAGGCTAGAGGATTCGGAGTCATTAGCCCATAGGTAAAAGTTGAAGACAAACATCCATGGTAGAAATTAGCCAAAGAAAGGGTATAGTGGTTATTTGTTAAAACAATTCTTAAGTAACTTTTTTTTTTTTTTAAGATTTTATTTATTTGAGAGAGAGCATGAGTGTGGGAGGGACTGAGGGAGAGGGAGAAGCAGGCTTCCCTTGGAGCGGGGAGCCCAGACCAGGGCTGGCCAGGGCTCTATCCCATGACCCCAGGTTCATGACATGAGCCAAAGTCAGATGCTCAACTGCCCGAGCCACCCAGGTCCCCCTTAAGTAACTCTTAAGACATAATATCTTTCTACTAATCCTTTAATAATTTCCAATAAGCCAAACAATTTTATTGCTTAAAACACTTCTTTAAACGTATGCAAGGTTAATCAGCAATAATAAAGTTGTTTGGTAATCAGTAAGATAATTGAAACGTGACAGTCATCCCTGAAACCCAAATCTCCCATTGTGTACACTGCTCTCCTTTCTCACTCAGGGCAAGAGCTGTAAAGAAGTTAGATGGAAGACAGAGGTCCTAATAGCAATGGATAGGATTTGGGTGGATTTTAACGGATACATTTGGAGCTGTTTAATGATGTGTACCAATTTCTAAAGAGCTGCGGACACATAATTGTTCTCAAAATGGGGTGAAAAGAAGAAAGTGATGTATTGGTAGATAGGAACGTGTATCTCTACCCATTTCAAAATAGATCCTGCAGAATGTAGATAGGCCTCATAAAGGGAGCTCAGGAAAACCTCTGAACATGAATGCTGAATTTTCTTAAACACTGAAAAGGTTTTTTGTTTCTGTTGAAGGCTTTCTGGTGGGGTCATCAAAGGTACAGGATATTGTATATGTAGCTCTATTACTATTTCTCTGGGTACAACCTGGCATGCATCTTGACCTTTCAGAGTCTCCGTTTCCTCAATCAAAGGACAGGCTTCTGCTAGGTGTTCCTTGCAGCTCTGAAAGCTGTCCACCTGGGACTCGCAGTATAGGGTACTCTTCTTTAATGAAAAAAAAAGAGGCTTGTGAAATCTGAATAGATAATTTAGAGATGATTATTTGCATTGCAGATGGATTGTCCTATTTATAGCAGAATTTGCTGGTGGGAATAGTCCTTCTCAGAAAATTGGCAGTTGTTTAGAGAAAGAGGTATTGGACTTGGGGTCAGAGGAGCTGCTCTGGAAGGCAGACTCTACTTATTTATTAGTTATTTGTCTTAAATGTGTTGTCTGTTTCCTAATTTTTATAAAAAATATTAATAAAAATGCATGGCTGTGATACAGATCATTTAGAGGGCTGAAAGGTATTATACGATGTAAGTTATTCTTGCCCAAGGAAGACTGGTCATTCCAACCTAATTCGTACATGTGTAATTCTTTTAGTGTTGGGGACTGTTTGCTAGAAATGGACTCCTGGTGGGATCAGCACTGTAGGGACCCATTGTGGCATAGTCCTTAGGACAAATGGTAGACATTTTACATTGGAAATTATTCTTCCCTTCTCTTCAGATCCCTGAATTCAGGTTGTGCCTTCAGGCATAGTTTTTTTCCCAACCATTGTTCTTGGAACCGTTGGTCCAGCCTCCTGAGCTGCCTTGACCTTGGGAGGACATCCACCAACCCCATTTGCCTGCTGATCTCTTCCCATCTTTTCACCATCATTAATGTGACAGTGCCTCAGGCCATGTGGAACTGCATTTTAATGTCTTTTGTTTCTTTGTCTAGTTCCAGGTATGGCACTGGCATAATTTTGCCATCCATTAGGTTCAGAACTATTTCCAGAACCCCAAGTTAATGGAGAAATCAAGGTCAGAATGGTAAATTGCCCACTTTGCTGAGTATACTTATCTCCGAATGGGACTGGGAATGCTCAGTAGCTGAGAGGTGCCGCAATGTGATATTCCAACCGTTATTGAATGCAAGTGCCAAGGGCAGGCTAGCACCCTTGATCTTATTTGCTAGAAGGATATATAGCACTCGGTGTGAAAGGAGATGATGTGTGTAAACATATTTGGGAAGAGAGGTTTTGGATGGAGGGAGTTCAGCTCCTCTCTAGGCACAGATCTATAAAATGTAGATCAAAGCTATCCCAGAGGTCACCTTTCTGTGATTTCGAATCTCCCAGATCCCCCGAAGTTACAATTTATGGTCCCGACTAGCAGTGGTATCTGTGGGCTTCATGGGTATCGTATGCCTATAAAGTTTAGACAGCATCTCTCGATACACTTGCACAAAGACTGATACAGTTAACTCTCAGTAAGTGTTTGTTGAATGAGTGAGGTAATAGTTATGGTTACTGCCCTTTATCTTGTTCTAGGCATCAAGATAAATGCTTTATATCATCATCTCTAATCTGCATGAAATAAAATTTGTCTTCATTACAGGTAAAGGAAGTGAGGCTCAGAGAGGTAGTAATGCTCCGTGTCCAATGTCACATAACTAGTATGTGGAAGGATTCGAAGTTGCATTTAGGTCTGTCTGGTTCCAAAGCTTGGTCTCCTTAGCATTGTTTAGTTATGTCTCCCAACATTTAGACAAACGTGGGAATCTTCAAATATTAGGGAGAGGACAGAGGAATAGAAAGAGGGGCCTATGTAATTACTTTCCTTGTGTCTGATTCAGTGGAGTATAATTGTACTAGATGTTCAGATACTTTCCAAGTTACCCTCTTAGATTTTTTGTTTGTTTTACTTTCAGGTAAAAGCTTATTAGCTTTCCAGAATTAATAGAAACTAGAGGGAGAGTTTGCTTGTTTGTTTATTTATTTAATCATTACATAATCTCTACACCCAATGTGGGGCTTGAACTTGCGATCTCAAGATTGAGAATTCATGCTCTACTGATGGAGCCAGCCCGGCACCCCTGCAGGAATACTTCAGTTAGTACTGAGAGAGTTCTTTAGGTACCTTATGATCTAGGGAGAAACATCTAATTGGAAACAGACTCTTAGGTTTTGCTGGAGGTCAACTATTCTGATCATCAGTTTGGTGCTTGTGCCCTTTGTTTCAGAACATGGCCAAGTGGATGTCTGCAGTTGTTCAAAAACACTACCAGTGCTAGAGAATTCTCCAGTCCTGAATACAACTCACTTCATTCCTGATTAGATTTGATCATTCAGAATGTTTCCTTCTTTTAAGCAGGAATCTGCCTTCTTTAATCTGTCTGGATTGAATCTTCTGGAATCTGTCTTCAATCCATTGGACCCAAGCCCTTGTGGTGGGTTCTTAATAAACCGGTATCTTTCCCTGGCCAACATTTCAAATGTTTGAAGCCCAGTGATCTTCCCTGTGTCTTTTCTCTAGAGGATGTAGTTCCCTCTATGACTCACCATCTGCCCCAGATCCCTCATTGGTTATTCCTGTTCCCTAATTTTGCTCTATCTTATCTGCATACCTCTTAACAAAAGAAGGCCTGGAACTTAACATCTTATTGCTAATGATAGCAAATTCATTTATTAAGACTGGTTTTTAAATAAATGTTTTACTAATTAAATCACCTATAGAACTGATAGACCAAGTCTATCAAGATAAACCTATCTACATGAAGAATTAAAGCAGAATAGAAGTCTTAAAAGATCACAGCGTAAGAGACACTGAAAATGGATTCAGCAGTTTTCTTTTTTTCAGCCTGCACTTTATAAAAATATATGATCCTACAATGGGTTTGCTAGCTTTGGCATTTAGGAGGATGAATATTATTATTAATATTATATTAATATTATTATTATAATATTATAATTAATAAATATTATTATTTATAATAATATAAATAATATAATAATATTATTATTATATTAATAATATAATATATTATTAAAGGCTAACATTACTGTGTTCTCTCTATGTACAAGTTCTGGACTAAGCACTTTACACATTATCTCTTTTACTTCTCCTAAGCACACTGTGAATTTTTTTAATTTAAAGAAATGATATAT
>CM052896.1:70623693-70632952 GCA_028534135.1 Potos flavus
GCCTCTGCTCTGGGAAGGAAAGGCATTTTAATATATCAGAGCTAGACTTGTGTTGCTTTTGTTAAGAAGGAAGGTTTTGTTTTTTTAAAACAATAGTCTAAATTGGAGTCTCCCCAAAAGGATAACATTTATGCTTCCCACGAAAGTTATGGAATATTGATTGAAGCAACAGTAACCTTTAATTAAAGTAAGTTATTCTATACAAAACATGAAGTAAGGTAAACATAGTTCCACTGAAGGCATGAGACTTTCCAGATAGACTTTGCGAATATACTTTGGTGTGTTTTTTTGTCTTCAAAATCTTCTTTTGTAGTGGAGTTCCATTATCGAAAAAAAATACCCTTTTTCCTTAAAAATCCTTTCTGAATACAAGCTGGTGAGTTCTGCTTTCATTTACTCCTCCATTTGGTTGTGCAGCATTTTCTTTCATTCGTTTCCATTTTACAATCAGCAAATTCTGGAGCCGGGGAAGGCTGCTTTCTCGAAGGGACACAAAATGGATACCAGATGGAGCTGGGACTCCTCTCTGTATCTTTGCTACTGATTTTTCTCTGGCTTTATTTCTTGTTATTCTGTTGCCTCCATAGTGTTATTCTTTTCATCAGAATTGGTGTAATTATAATGCAACATTGTTACGGATTATTATTTTTAAAAAGTTCTTGTTATCTGTGAGTCATCCTTATTGTGGTTCTTGGTGGTTACGTTTCTCTAACTTGCTAGGGATTCTGTGGCTTTGTTGCAATTCGTGGATACTTCGAAGAAGCTTTTTGCTGTATAGGAAGGGGATCCTTTAAGGACCATCTGAAAGCAGCAGTTGACTGTTGACCATTCAAATCTTTGGAGACCAACAGCCAACTGTTGTTCATTTGTAAATAAGCCAATTTCACGTGTCTGAAATTACTTTCAGCTTAGGGGCGTAGGCTTGTCAGTATAAAGCCAGGAGCCTAGCCGAGGTTACTAGAAGTTCCGTCCACAGAAAGGCTACCTTTCGGGCTGCAGGTATTATCTCAAGGGCTGGCTTTTTTCTTTTTTTCTTTAAGGATTTGTGTTATTTGTAGTCGAGGTAGACACAGTAGGCAGCACAGCTGTGACTGCCAGGGAAAGTCACTAGGGGGATATTCATAACAAGGAAATATTGGCAAATAAATGATGAAGAAGGGGAGGAAATCCCCAAGATGTTAAATTGGAGCACTGTCGCTGAGATGATTAATGGTGTTGTGTATTTTAGTGAAGACGCTTATCTGGATTGTCTTGAAACTATAGTGTACATTTAATAGCACCTATAAAAAAGCATGTGGTGTATGAACACACCGAAGAGAAAAGTCCACGGATTCGGATTTTCTTGTCCTGAGTGAGTACTTTCTTCAACTTAGTCTGTGGCTTCTGGTTATTGGAAAGCTGGTGTTAACGTTTGTTACCTAGAAATATGTATGCTTTATATAATACTGGTCGGCATTTATGTAGCTCCTGTTCCTGTGGGATTAAAAGTGTTCTTGTGAAAAAGATGGGTATTTTTCCAACACTTTTGGGGAGAAGTGTTATCAATAATAGGGAAATGGTGATTGCTCAGATTTGCCTAGTCTTTCTAGATAAACGGGGAGGATTGGGCATAGGGCTACAGTAGATGAAGGACCAAACTTTCATCAAGGATGGGGTCAATTCTTCGCCAATTTCTGGTAAAGGGGTGGTTTTCCTGGAAGGTAGTCTAGCTTTCAGTTTTAAGCTACGAATATCCTGATTCTAAGTGGGAGAGGAGTCCAATTTAGTGGATCGAGTTCAGAATTAAAAAGAAAATGGAAAATCGAGAAATTTTAGTGCATTGCACTTAATGAGAGTGAGTTTTATCGTGTGAGGCTTCTGTTGTATGTGTTCGTGTAAGTGTGCATAAAATGTGTGTGTCCATGGGGTGGGCCCTGAGGTAAAATGTTTCTTGCTGCGTTTTACACCCAAAAAGGATTGAGAGCCTCTGCAACAGGGTCGGTAGATAAGTGTATAAACATAATAATGTATGGGTGTTATGTAAAGATACGGTGGATTATAAAGAAAGAAATGGCGAGGGATGAGAGGGCTGCCCTATTTGGTCTTTCCGATCAGAGTGTGTTGGTGCCGACTTGCACAGGCCCACAAGACTCGATTGTATGCACATCTTTCCCATTCTGTGATCCCTGACCTCAGGTTAGTAACTGGAAATTGGGCAAAGTGTTTGCACTATGGAAATTGTAAAATGCTGCAAATCAGGTGCCCCCTGTCCCCAATAAGCTGTTAAATATTTACCAGCACATCACTGTTTTGATCCTTCCAACTGTAATTCTATGGCTTCATAGTTGTGAATTTTCCTGCATTTGAAAACATTATGGGGGATTTAGATGTTATTGGGAGTTATTAAACAATTCTAGTAATATTGAAAATCTAAAGTACACAGGAAAATAAAACCTGTGGTTAATTCAAAATATCTACAATTTAGAACTTTAAAGTAATAGTAGTTATTCTAACTTCTTACACCGAATGCTTATTATGACATGGCCGACTTGACACTTAAAATTGTGACCGGTGATACTTTCTTGGCAGAGGGTAGGAATGCAGGGATTTCAAAAAACACCATATTGTAAATATTTGACAAATTTTTTGTTAAGCAATCATTTTGCTAAGTACCGAAATAGAGAATCCAGACCCCTTTCTCCATTTTAAGCTGTTTTTAGGTTTGCAATAATATCTCTGGGTTTTAGTGAATTCATCTGTAAAGTCATTGATTTTTTTGATTGGGAGATGGCCCAGTTCTTTCCAATTAAAACAATTGCAAGATAATTGTCTTTTTTTATTTTCTATTTTCAAACAAAAGCAGTGTGGAAAGTCTTTAAAAAAAGGGGGAGACGCCCCCTCCATAATAACTTTGATTAACTTTAAACATCTAAATAAGGCAAGAAAATATTTGAGTTGGAGGAAAGGAAATTTCCATGGACATTGATGGGATTTTCCCACAAAACATGGTGGCAATCACCTGTGTTAATATGTGATTGGGAGGAAAGGTAACTGGGAAGGAGTAAACTGAGCAAGTCTTTGTAGCCTCCAAGTTTGGCCATGTGGCTTGACACTATTGTAGCTGTGTTCAAGAACAGTGATCTCACTAATACTTAGAGAAGATGGGTGGGAGCCTGGAGCTTAAATGGCTACTGTTTAGTGAACACATGCTATGTTGTTGGAATAGTTCCTGCAGGAACCATTTTGAATGAAGGGCTTTCACCCAGGATTCCTCATCTCTAAGTGTAACTAAGATTGAGAAGATGCTTGTCATTGACTAGATAGCTGTCATCTAAAAAGGAGGGGCCATTGGCAAAATTGTGAGCGTTGTGTTTCTTGCATCTCTGTCCAAGCCCCTTTTACCTCCCTGAAATTCGTGCCACCTGGATACCTGGTTAGCTTTTCATGCCCGGGCCTTTACCCAAGAGGCATTTTTGTCCCTACCCCCTCCTTGCAGATCAGGTGTGGTTAACTGATAATGGTGCACTTTAGGGCCATTTGCCTTTCAATAAGCAACTCTCAGAGAAAGAATTCAAGCAGAAGTGGAGTTACTCTCCAATGGCATAGCTTCAGGCACCACTACGGGGATTGGAGAGACGAATTTGAGGCTGGAAAGAGAGAGGTGCTGTTGTCTTCTTTGCCTGAAAAGGAGCCACCCAGAATGCGGGTGTTCTCCTCAACACAGTGTTAGGGCTGGCTTTGGCCAAGAAGCGTGGGTTTGGAAATGGGCAAATCCAGGCTCCGAAGCGAGAAGGCATTAATGAGGGCTGGGGACAAGAAGAGGAGAATGAGTGAAGGAGGAACTCACTAGTCTTTATCAGCTGTGTTGTGCCAGACAGAGTGCTAACCACTCGCACGTGTTCTCCCAATTAAGGAGAACAAGACAGGTTCCTTGTCAGGCAGGCTGCTGGGGGGATAGATGGTCACCTGTGCTGACGGGGAGGGAAAGGTCAAGGAGGCTCCAGCAGCAGCAGCAGCAGTGAATTCTTCTGGCTGTTTAACCTGATTGATTGATTGCAATTATGCAGCCCCCACCCCCACCTCGCCATTGGAGTAATTTATGCCAGTGGTGTTTGGATCGGTAAATAACAAAGAAGTGAGAAAAGAGAAATATACAATGAACTTCATAAAGAGCTCTAATAGAATCTGCATGTTAAACAGACATTGAACTTTGTAGCAAGAACTGCTTCAAGCCTTTCAACATCTAAATGAATTCTAATTTCCACATCATGCCTTTCAGACCTCAGCATGGTTTCTGATGGTTTCTCCCAGTTAATTTTAGCATCACACCAATGCTTTTTGCCTGTAAATGACTTGAAGTGGTAGATCTTAGCAATGTGGATGGTATATTATTTAGGGCTAATGCCAGGCTAGCTTAAAAAGGAGGTAACTTACTCATTCATTTAACAACTGTATTTTGATCTTCACCTACGGGTCAGGTGCTGTTGTGCATGAAGTGACTTAAAGGTGACTAAGAAAGCCCCTGGCCCGCAGAAGCCTGGAAGACTGATGGGAATGAGTAATTGGGATTCTGTGTAACAGGTAGCTTCAGTGAGTGCAAACAATGGATGTGGTCCTATGAAAGGGTTATTTTTGAACAGTCGAGGTGGGCCCTGCGATCTTCATGGTGGAAGAGATTTTGATTTGGGGGAGAGGTGCTTGAGGAAGTGATGAGGGCCAAAAGACCAGTATTTCTGGCAAAGCAAATTGCAAATGGCATATGTAAGGAGTGGACGGCCGAATAAGGGTGACAGGACTTGAGTTTGGAGGAGAAGGGGAAATGGAGGCATTGCAGTGGACTACCATTCTGGGAGAGAGCCCTGGAGGAGCTTTCAGGAAAGGAAGAATGTGTCTGTGAGCTCCTTAGCCCTCAGGCAGAAAACCCTTGGGAGGAGCTCAGCCTTTCTTCCTTGTTGGGAAACTCCTTTCTTTAGCTTGGCTTGGAGGAGGTTCAGTCATGCAATGTTCTGAGTTTGAAGTGATTTTTGACTTACAGACATCTTGCTGGACTCCACCAGTAGGAAATCCAGTTTGGGACCTGTCTACAGGTTCACTGCTCTTCCTGTCTTGAGGTGCTCCATATTTGCCTTTCCTCCTCCCAGACCATTTGGACCTCAAGATAAACTAAAGGCAGAAAGTAAAAATGGGCAGGCACAGGGGGCATGATTGAAAATGAAAGAATGTTAATTGGCTTTACCTGAGTGTGTATTTTCATGATGTGAGAAGTGCCTGCTTCGATTTTTAAGCATAATTGGCTACGGACACACCTGCACTATGTGGGAGAACTCTCTAGAAACTTGAGAAGAAAAGGGAAAGGTCAAGGTGAGAGGAAAAGAGCCACAGTGAACATTTTGTAGGCATGCTGTGGGACTACAGTGTTCAAAATCACTAATGGTGGTTTCAGAGAGACAGGGAGACTAATGTGCTTGTGCCCAGATCTTAAAAATAATTCAGCAAACTTAAACTATGGTTTTAATAAGTTCTCCCCTTAAGAACAGCTTGTTCTGTGTGTTGACATGTGTCCCATGTAGGTGTGTCTTGAGTGAATTTTTGGACTTCATTTATGCATTAGAATAGAAGAATTACGCTTCTAATCTTTGTGAACAACATACTTTAAGAGACCCACAAATCCACCCAATAGTATATCATCACTGTTAGAGGTAGTAAACCTTCCGGAAATGGATCTGAGTTTGATCCTTGCCCCCTAATGATTAGATCGGGACGGTGGCTAAGTTACTTAACTCCTAACGCTTGCTTCTTCTTTTAGAAGAAGTTTTTCTAAAACTTGTTAGAAAACAAGTTTTCTCACTTCTGAAATGGGGGTAAAAATGAAAATGATCTCATAGTTGTTTTGAGAATCAATGGGGTAATGCCTTGCCTTTTTTTTTTAATCTTCACAAGAAGATCACCATTTTACAGGTAATAGGGTCTTAGAGAGCTGGAAGAGCTCCCTTGAGGTTAAGAAGTTAGGGTAAGGTGAAATTTGGTTTAGCGTCACCACAATGTCGCTCACTGGCCCACAGCTGCTCTCCCATCCCCTTACCTGTTCTTGTAAATTAAGTTTTAAGAGCACACAGCCATACCTGTCCACTTACGCATTGTCTGTGACTGCATTTGTGTTACAGTGACACAGCTGAGTAGTGTTGACAGAGACCATATGGCCCACCAAGTCTCAAATGTTTACTGTGTGGCCCTTCGCAGAAAGTTTGACCCCTGCATTAAACCTCAGTCTGTTTGACTTAGAGCCTCAGGCCCCCACCACGAACACTCAGTGTGGTGCTCGGCATATAATAAGCACCCACTGAATGAGTACCCCTTTGTTCCTCTTCTAACTTAAGCTACAGCTGTTCATATCCAAGAACTCATGGCTGCAAAAGGGAAATAATAAACACTCAGCTTCCAGTAGGCTAAGCCATTAGGGCTATGGAAATCCTGAATTCCTAAAGGAACCCATCCTGAATTCTGTCTTCTATCTGCCATTTATTCCTAGGCTTTCTGTGATAGAAATGCAAGAAAGAACTTCCATCTTCATAGTGATCAAAGTACAATACATCATTAAAGGGAATAATTGTGAACTTCAGCGAATATTCAGAATCTGATAAATTAACCTCCAACAAAAAACTTCATATTCTTTGGAAATGTAAGAAAAAACCTTCCTCGTGAAAACTAGTGTGGAATTGCCACTTACTTTTTGAGGAATAGACGATATATAAGCAGTGTGCTTACAATAGGAAAAAATGCAACAGGATTTCTTTCATTTTTTATTTTTTAAAGATTTTATTTGTCAGAGACGGAGAGCACAAGCAGGCAGAGTCAGAGAGAGAGAGAGAAGCTGGCTCCCCGCCGAGCAAGGAGCCTGATGCGGGACTCGATCCTAGGACCCTGGGATCATGCCCCAAGCCAAAGGCAGCGGCTTAACCGACTGAGCCACTCAGACACCCCAGGATTTCTCTTTTAATTAAAAGACTTATAACTTACAGATTTTATAGATTTTTAAAAGATTTTAGAGACTTAAAATACTTTTCCTAATAGTCTTCCCAACAAGGAAGGGATGAGATTATGGTTTCAATTTGACCCTGCTCAGAACTTTCATTTCCATGCATAGGTCTGTTACTGATTTTTGGGAACTCCCTGTCCTCTGCTCAGTAAATAGCCTCGGGTTTGGGTTTGTGTTACTTTGGAGCCTAGGGAGCACACTGTGTGTCACATCAATTTGTACTGGGGGGATAATCTGGGAATTTCCCTTGACTAAGCCCAGTGCCATGGCTCTGGGTTGGTGAATGGGTGGGTTCTTACATCAGTTCTATATTTTTCTTGGAATAGTTGTATATTCTCTTTTTGAATTAAGCGGTAGGACACTTTTATTCTGGAGCATTTGGAAAATGCACATAAACCTAGAAGAAAATGTGAATGTCTTTTGTAATGGTACCACCCATAGTTGACCATGAATCACAACTTGGTGTTTATCATTCTGTAGAACTGTGTTGATAGTCATGTCAACTTGTATAGGTATGTTCTTGTGGATACATGCTGAAGTTGTCTCAGCTGGGAAACCTCTGGGGCCAAGTGTTCTAACTTGCATACAAGCAGCTTATTTAAGGGAAGTCGGAAGCTGTATGGTCCTCCTACCTTTAGAAACTGTTTTGCAGAGATTTCCTTTCACGACTTTTTTTTTTTTTCCCGTTGCAGTTTGTATCTTCTTTCTCAACTTTTCATCACTTTCTTCTTGGAGGAATTTAACTTCTTGTGCTTTGAAAAAGCAAAACAAAACAACAAAAAATGAGAGAACTCCAGTAAGAAGCAGTGATATTCGTGGGATTAGCGATGGTGATTTTCAGCAGAAAAATCCTTCCCTACTTCCTCAATTTTTTTTTTTTTAAATCTAGTACTTCACTCTTTAGAATTAGTTTTGAAAGAAGATGAAACTAATGGTGAAAAGGGTGTGGTGGGTTATAGTAACAGAGCATTTTAAGATCAGATCATGAACGTCTATAAGAAGTAACTGCTGGGTGATTCGGTGGAGTTTTCTGGTCACTTTACAGATTCTCACACCCCATGTCTGCTGCATCATTCTTGAGGTTGCTTATAAAGTGAATTCTATTTACTGTGTTGAGCATTGAGCTATTTTGATCTAGTTTTTAAAGCAGACCGAAGTCTGGGTCCTGGGAGGATTTTGGGTCAATGGCCAGCACGTAAGGAAAGCATTCTTGGGTGATTTTTCCGTTGTCAAACTTGAGACCTTTGTGATTCACTTAACAGTGTGAGGGCTCTTTGGAATTGACTACTTGAGATTTACGTGATTAAATAGATGATCCCTGCATTTTATTTAAAACCTAATTGCCCTTCCCCTCGGCTCGGTTACAAAGAATCTCTACAATAAATACTAAATGCAATAGTATTTATATATTAGATTATGTAGCAAGCCTCACTCTTTACCTTTTCTTACTAGGTACCAATGTCCAATGAGGACAGCCCGGTTTCTTCCATAGCAGCTGTCCTCACTTGGATTTCAACCAACATAAGTTTATATAAGTGTCGTTTTCTTGACCATTGCTTGTCAGGGGTGCTCAGAGAATCAGAGCCAATAGCATGCCTTGGCCTTGAACCCAGAGGGTACATGGTCTTCTTGATGATTTGCCTCTTCCATTCAACTCCACTAACAAAACTGGTTTTGGAGTAAAACTGAATCTGTATGGCACAGTCAGGCATGGAGCCTCCTGTCTTGTAGGCTTTAGACACCAGCTGGATTTCCTGGTGAAGAAGACATTTGCAGGAATTACGGGAAGGTCTTCGCTCACTTCCAGGGAAGGAGCATGCTTTCTAGGGACTGCCTAACTGCTTGATGGCCTGAAAGGGGAAAATACAAGCAACGGCTCTGATTCTCCTCCCCCTGGAGAAATCCATCAGGTGTCCTAAGTCTCGACTTAATATCAGTGAAAGCAATGATATGCATGTCACCATATTTTTAAAAGGAGAAGTTTGGAGACCTATCCAGTGGGGAGTCTGGTAGAGGTTAGGGGGATTTCTTGAGCTCTTGTAAAAGTGATGATAAATAAATTCATCTGATGGAAAGATTGTTTACCCTCTTTTCTGAATGCTGCTTTTAAAAGGTAGTAACAAATTTATGAGACTAGTACAAATGAAGAAAGCTGATTTCCTTTTTCTTTCTTTCTCTCTCTCTTTCTCTCTCTCTTTCTCTCTCTCTTTCTCTCTCTCTTTCTCTCTCTCTTTCTCTCTCTCT
>CM052896.1:70633452-70650102 GCA_028534135.1 Potos flavus
TACGGGCCAGCAGAATTTAAGTAGAATACATTTTTACAAGAATCTAGTGGCAAGTTTGGTTTACTTGTACCACATACACCTTTATTGGCTCTCTTTAGGGGAAGTTTGCCAGACACAGATGATTGCTGTGATATGGAGGGTCCTCAAAACTGGAGGCTCTGAGCTGTAGAGAGAAGAGAAAATGAATATAGCTGCATGTACTCTTCCATTCACAGGAAATACTCATGGATGCTGAGGTCTTCCATTGTGAGGCAAAATTGATCCTTCTGGGGGCAGCAGAAGTTTTAATTCTTGACAGTGAAGTTGTGGTTGAGTTTCACCATTCCTGCTTCTGTGGCTGGTTTTCCCGGATCAGTGAGAGAGAGGAGGCTGAAATCACAGAGAAGTAACCTATTCTAACTATGGTGTCTGTGATCTCTAGACATCATTGTAATTGATCCCCACATCCATGTTTGAAATAAGGTCCTACACTTACTTGGCACTCAAGAAAATGAAGGCTCAGAGGTTAGGCGGGTTGTTCAGCTTGCACAGCTAATGTTTAATCTGACTATGGCAGACCAGTCCACATCAGTGTGGCCCAGCAGTTCATTCACTTTCAGTTGAATGATGTGGCCCAGTTGGAGCAGGATACTTGCCACAAAAAACATCCACCTTCTGTTTAAGGGTAGCCTATTGAAATCTACTTCTGTAAAAGAACGAGACCCTGAGGAACTTAAAGCCTGAGCTACAGAAGAGGGTAAGTTTGTTGTATTTGAACACTGGTTGTTGAATGTCCTTTGTATGCACAGCTGTGTGTTCTCTAGTATGGAGGCAACTAGGTCTGTCCTTCAGAAATATCATCTGTCCTTACTCTGCAGTTGGCACACAAAAGTGGATGAATCCCAAGATTTTAATCTTCAGTCCTACCTCTTTGCCAACTTGAGTTTTAGACTTCTGAACTACTTGAGGTTTCTACTTGTGAGTTGCTTGATATCAACGTATACATGTAATGTCGAGCACATTCGCAAGCACTTCTATGGACACTGCCAATTAATCCTTATAGCAACCCAGTGAACTATGTTTTAGCTCTGTTTTCTTTGGAAGAAAAGAATCTAACACCAAACAAAAACCCTTCGAGTCCTAGAGGTTAAGCGGTTGAACACTCACACAGCTGCCACGTGGTGTGGTCCGTTTGCAGAGTGTGACCTTCCGCATCTCAGCATCTGGGGTTCCCTCCAGGACCGTGCAGCTGTGCCCCCAAACAGAGCTGTGCATCTTCCCTGGAATGGGCGTCTCCTGCCCTGTACTTCTTTTGCTTTATCTTCATTTTTGTAGTCATTCTGGCTCATTCTTGGACTCTTCTTCCATTCTGCCTCTCCTGTCTCCAATAGCCTATGAGTAGCATGATTTCTTGTGAAAAAACTTGTCTTTTGTTCCCATCTCCTTGACGTAAATTATTAATTCATGCCTAGTTTGTTGCAGTCTCCTGTTAAGTCTTATCTCCTATCTCCTTCAATTGAAGTTAAATGCTAGAGTCTACTGTAGACAAAGTACCATGCAAGGGAATGCAAAGATACTTTTTTTGGGCTACCCTATAGTGAACAGATTAAAATCTTGTTTCTACCATAGTTCCTTGCTCAAGGTCCTCAATGGTTCAATCTTACTCTATGGGGTCTGTAGTCTTAGCTTCATATTCAAGACCCACCAGTCTTCATCTAGTTTGCCCTCCACCTCCCCAACAAAGATAGTTCTCAACAGAAACTCTCTGCTCTTACCTATGAACCGTATCCATGTAATCCTGCTGGGTGCAACACACACATACACACTGACTCTGTGTTTTAGCTTTACTCACAGTGGTTTCTCTATTCTCTTAATTCATATTTATTGGGTACCTTCTATAACCAGGAACTATGTGTGGGATACTTAGGGAACTAAGCCTGGAATCCCTGCCCTGAAAGTTCTAGGTCATTAGAGATGAATAGTAAACAGCATAAGTTACAAATCAAGCACATCGTATGGTCTATTCAGTGGTGATCAGTGCTGTAGAACATAAATTGAGAAGGTTAAGAAGGAATTAGGAGTGCTGGATGAAGATGGGTCAGTTATGGTTTCAAGGAGGTGCAACCTCATTTGAAAAGCTGATATTTGAGTAGAGACTCCAAGGAAGTGAGGGAGTTAGGTCTCCAGAAAGCCCCGGGAAAAAAGTACTCCAGGTGGAGTGAGCATGCACCATAAAGGCATCGAAGCCGAGGAGCGTCATCAGTTGGGAAGAATGTGGGGAGGCTGATGCAGTGGGTCCGGAACAGCAAGGACTGCGGCTGGAGGCAGGTGAGAGAGAGAATGGGGGGCCAGCACACAGGACTCCGGCAGGCCAGGTAAGGCCTTTGGCCTTGACTCCACCTGAAATGGCTTCTTGGGAGGATTTTTGTCTTGAAGAGTAACGGGATCTGGCTGCTAGTTGAGTCCCTGCTTCAGGGGGCCATGGCGGAAACAGGGAGACTAATTCAGAGACTTATTGCCATCCAAGTGGTTGACGCAGAAGGTGTGGAAGTAGAGGTGGTGAGAAGAATTTGGATTCTGACCTATTTTGAAAGAGCCAGCAGGATTTTCTGATGGAGTGGATCGAGAGGGGATATAAAGAGAGAGGAAAGTCAATATTGAATCCGAGATTCAATTCTAATGCATCATTTACTCTGTCACACATGTGGTGGCATTCAATCGTATATATGCAAATAAATACCTCTTAGGACCTCTCAAATGGAAAGAGGAGGTAGATCATAAACTTATAAGTGAAAGGATAAAAGACTACGTGATTGTGGATGGATATCTTAATAAGATTGCAAGTTCCTTTACGATACTGATACATTTATCAATCCACAAACCTTTCTAAGGTACTTACTAAAGGCCAGTGGTCGTCTTATCTTGTCAGTAGGTGCCAAATGGAATCAGGGTCATCTTCAGTGCAGTGGACAGGAACACAAGCTCCAATGGGCACTGAGGGATTCAAACCCTACTTAAGTCATTTATTTGCTGGGTGATCTTGAACAAATTATGTAAGTTCTCTGTTCTCGATTTTCGTGCTCTGTGAATTGGTAATAATCTCTCTCTTAGGGTTTACTACAGGAGTAAATGAACAAAGACAATGTAGGGTACTTAAAGCAATGCCTGGCACATACTAAGCGTTCGGATAGTGTTCATCATTCCTAAATAAGTGTTGAAAAATGAGTTAAAAGAGGATTAACATTTGGAGTGACTTTCCTTCCTTAAACCCCATGTTCAAAACCTGCCAAGTTGCATGGATAATAAATGTGAATAATAAGGCCTCATAGTAAGCCCTGCTTTCTAGCTGATGGTTAAAAATAACAGGAGCGAATTGCATTATGATCGGTCTGATACCTGCCTCTCGTCAGAGGTGGACAGGGAGGCTGGTCAGCATCCCCTCTGGGTGCATTTGATTGACAGGCTGGCAAACAGTATTTAAATACCTAACACATAAAAAGATCAATGTTTTCTTATTATTTTGTAGCTTAAAATGTTGACTGTGTATTAAAATGAGAAAAATATGTTATTTTGTAGCTTAAAATGTTGAATGTGTATTAAAATGAGAAAAATAATTTTCAGGATAGATATGACTTTCCTAG
Organism: Potos flavus; assembly: GCA_028534135.1. Taxonomy (NCBI): domain Eukaryota; kingdom Metazoa; phylum Chordata; class Mammalia; order Carnivora; family Procyonidae; genus Potos; species Potos flavus. The sequence continues at coordinate 70,637,073 of CM052896.1, forward strand.
TACATAAAAGCAAGGAGATCACATCAAGAAGGGAATGTTATTTTTTTTGCCCTATACAGGAAATTACTATTTTTCCCTCCATGTTTATATTTTGATACCTAATATCTCCTTTCTTTTTTCTTTTTCTTTTCTTTCTTTTTTTTTTTTTTTTAATTTCTTATGTCGCGGTCTTCCTTTCATCCCTCTTATTATCAGCAACTAATTGGGCCTCCCAATCCAGGAAGCAGCAGTGTGTTGCTGCTACGGGCGCTATGGACATCTGTAGTGTCAGAGGTGGTTTGAAGAGCAGCTTAATTCTGCTTTTCGTTGTACCTGGTACTTCAGCGAGGCCTTCAGGTTCTGTTTGAGCTCGGTATTGCTGATCCCATTCTATACATTCTAGATGGCAATGTAGACAGTGGCTGTCAATGAGTAACAGGTAAATATTTAACAGGGAAGCCCTTTTGATTAACTTTGTGGATCATTATTTGAAAGTAGCTTGCAGTCTGAACAGCTCCATCACTCACGATCATAGCGTGTGGCACAGGGGTGGGAGCATCAGGCTGCTGGTTGGGAAGCCGAGGTTGCATTCTTGGTTCTGTACCTGGTCCTGCATTCGTGCAGTGCTGGACTGCTTACAACTACCCAGTGAGCTAAATGGCGATGAGTTAGCACAATAGGAATGCAGACTATTTAGGATGATAAAGCACAAAGAATGGTCCAGACGGTTTTACGCTCCATGGGTATGAATATGTTAAAGCATATTTATAATTTTTTGAACTTAACCTGAATTTTTAAAAACTCTTACACAGATCCAGAAATTACCTAATAGGGAATCTAGACAGTTATGGCAGACCATAAGTGAATTTTTGATCTTACTAATTTGTGCTGAAAAGTAATTTCAGCATTGATCTACCTCTTGGAGTTTAGTTCATACACCTAATGGGCTAAACTGCGCCCATGACACATTTACTCAGAAGTTTGTTCTATAATCAGTTTCTGGTTAAGAGACTCTGATCCAGCTGTTGAACCTCATGGTACATTAATGGTTTATCACCACTTCAAATAATACCGTTATAATTACTAGTATTTTTGAGCTCCTATCAAAGAATATTCATGGCATTTGGTAAAAAGACCTAGATAAGACACCTAAGTCAATACTAATATAGTCATTAAAGGATAGACTACAGTGGGTTTGTTCACACATCGTCAGGGTGGTCAAACAGGCCATTCTAAAATACTTCCATAAGGTTACCATTTTCTAGTAAACCTTTCTGTTGAGTCTTTTAATCATGTCCAGCTATAGAAATATTCAGGAAACTAAGTGAAGTAATTAAGATCATTAAAATCACCAATAGCAGCAATGCGAACCTATCTCCTTCTTACCCTTATTTTAGAGCAATATAAAAAGGTAGGCATTTTATGACATTTTAAATGTATAATCCAACATTTTAAATTTGCTTCGTTAAATGGATTAATGCCACTGTTACTTGCTGTTGAACATGTATGAACCAAAAAAGTGACAAAACCTCTATAAACTAAAAGAAAATTTTATTCTGAAAGTCATTTGGATAAGGAGTACAGTATAAAGTAGTAATGCTAATTAGAACTGAAAGCTACAGGATTCTATCCCTTTTCTGAGGAAGGGGTTCTACGTTGGTATCACTTTTAAAAAGTGTGTTTCAATTCTTTTAAATCATGGAAAATATTAATATATTTTTGCTTTAATATTCTAGACTAGTTGATGGGAACCCTTCTCCTCCCACCTCCCAACCTCTGACCCAGAAAGGGAAAGAACTTAAAATTTCATGGAGAAATTGCCTAGAAAACTAGGCAAGTAATATTTGAAAATAATGTGTTAGAAATTGTGTATCGTATTTTGAAATCTAAATAAGCCTATCATGTATATGCAAAATGCACAGTAAGTTAAAAATCCAACTTAATGTGACCTTTCCTTTAGTTTATTTATTTATTTATTTACTTATTTGACAGAAAGAGAGAGGGAGAGAGAGCACAAGTAAGCAGAGAGGCAGGCAGAGAGAGAAGGGGAAGCAGGCTACCTGCTGAGCAGAGAGCCCGATGCAGGGCTTGATCCCAGGACTCTGGGATCATGACCTGAGCCGAAGGTAGAGCTTTAACCCACTGAGCCACCCAGGTGCCCCCAAATGTGACCTTTCTTTGCACTAGAAATACACTGAATGCTTGTGTTGTTTCAAGAGCAGTAATGGCTGACTGTATTGGTCCCTTTCTCCAGGGGAGCCAGGATCTAACTTGGATTGGGTTCCAAGTGAACATGTGTTAGGTGGTCCCATCCTAAGCCCCACCACAAAACTAGAAAATAATTTGATAGCAATCGTTGTTTAGAACCGAAATAGCAGGGGATGCTGTGGGTCAAGGTAGAGCTGGCAGGGCCACGTGGAAATGTGTGCACATGGCGTGGTTCTCTAGCAGAGCTAGTACTTTTAGGCCTTTGGTGGCTTGAAATTGTAGGCAGTGAATTCAACATTTAGTCTTTCTCCATAAGGGACAGGAAATTTGGTGCACACAACTCCTTTGTGTAGACTAGTGACCCATACTATGATATTTTGGTTCTAAGAGAATACATAACAAGAAAAACATATATACATATAATAAAAATACATGTCTTTTAATATTAAAAATTTCATAGTTTCTACAACTTTTTTTTGGATGTAGTGTTCCAAGATTCATTGTTTATGTATAACACCCAGTGCTCCATGCAGTACATGCCCTCCTTAATACCCATTACCAGGCTCGCCCAACCCCACCACCCTCCTTCCCTCTAAAACCCTCAGTTTCTCAGAGTCTATAGTCTGTCATGGTTTGTCTCCCCCTCCGATTTCCCCCTCTTCCTTTTTCCTTATGTCCTCTATGTTATTCCTAGTGTTCCACAAGTAAGTGAAACCATATGATAATTGACTTTCTCTGCTTGACTTATTTCACTCAGCATAATCTCCTCCAGTCCCATCCATGTTGATGCAAATGTTCGGTATTCATCCTTTCCAATGGCAGAGTAATATTCCATTGTATATATGGACCATATCTTCTTTATCCATTTGTCTGTTGAAGGGCATCTTGGCTCTTTCCACAGTTTGGCTATTGTGGACATTGCTGCTATGAACATTGGGGTGCATATGGCCCTTCTTTTCACTACATCTCTATCTTTGGGGTAAACACCCAATAGTGCAATTGCCGGGTCATTGGGGAGTTCGATTTTTAATTTTTTGAGGAATCTCCATACTGTTTTCCAAGGTAGCTGCACCAACTTGGATTCCCACCAATAGTGTAAGAGGATTTGTTGTTTCTTGTTTGTTAACTTAAAAAGAGTTTTATGTTTATACCCCAATAGGAGAATTAGATGAGGATTACCTAAATGATGGTGACATCTTTACTGGATTTTAAGAATCCATTTTAGTTACTAGACAATTTGGTAATGTTTGGGGAAAATGGAATCTATGGGGCTAGGATGTGGTGGCTTTGAAAGTTACTTGGCTCCATCTAAGAACAAATACTCTTTTTGTGAGAAACTGTAGATGTTTCTTAATCTCAAGGAAGTTTCAGGCCAGCAGGGAAGCTAAGGTAATAATTTGCCGATCTGATAAATAATTACTGAATACCTACCAAGTGATAGTCATGGTTCTAGGCCCTAGAGATGCCATGGTAAACAAGACATCAAAGGTTGCTACAGCGTGGAGTTTAATATATTCATTGTAGAGAGCAGACAATATGCAGATGCATATATAAAATTAAAAAGGTAGTGCCCTATAGTATGAAAGAACTTAAATAAGGGCAAGGAGGTGGAGTATGATTAAGTGCTTTTATTACTGATAAGGGCATGTTAAGTAGCTTCAGAATGATGTAAGTGTCTCTGTTCTCTGCAAGTACAGACAAGCAAGTCCATTTATGGCTGTAGAGAATTGGGGAACTCTTGCTGGGGAAGAGGGAACTTAAGCTGGCCTTCGATGGAGGGGAATGGCCAAGCCGTATTTGTATATGACAATGGATGGAAATAAGAGTTTGTATTAAGAGTTGACTAGAAATAAGCGGTAAGATGGATAGGACCTTGAAGAGAGAATTTTGGGTTTGACATTTTATACGGTTTCAGTATATTGAAGAGTGGAGTATGTGGAATGTTTCTACCTCTGTGTTTGCATCGAGTAGATAAGAAACAGAGGCCATCTGACAGGCTTTTAGGATAATAAGAAACGAGAAGACTATAAATTTTCTGTTTGCACAGGCTTGACTATTTCAAGGTTTATTTAAGGGCTGTTATAGGAACAAAGGGTTGGGTAGAGGGATCATGTGATGTCCTAACTCAAAAGTGTTTTGTGAACCGGAGAGTTTGAGAATCACTGTTTGGAGGTCCAGCATGCTGGCTGTGGTTTATACGATGACCTACATTCTTCAGCAGGGTTCAGTTAGAAAAGACTTTTTAAAATGATGGGTCTCTATAGTGCACCAAGAAGAGCTCATGAGATAGCAAACATTCGGGGGCATGAATAGATAACCAAAAATAGTTCCATTCCACAGATTAATTATTTTAAGAGATGGCCTCCGGGTAATTTGTATCTTACTATATAAGAAGCAAATACATGGTAACATTACAGCATAGGGGTGGGTCAGATAAACTAGGGATCAGCAAATAATGACTTTTAGCCCTGTTTGTTGGTAAATGTTATTGGTGAGTCAAGATGCCAATCAAACATGTCACAGGTGCATGTTGCATGGGGTGGTGAAGGAATGACACACTGTTTCTTAAACCCCAGTCACTGCCTGAGAACCCCTGTGTATATGTGGGTTTGCTAATGGCACAGCAGACTTGAGTGATTAGTATTCATGTTTTTGACTGCCGCCATTTTGAGAGGAGGTTTGCCAGACATTTTTCTGATCTGGTATGAACTTCAGAATTCACACTCTTACTGCTTCTCGCCTCCATCTAGGTAAACAGAAAAAAAGGGGGGAAACTCCTACTTAATCATAATTTCCTTAGAATTTATAAATGTATTTTTTGCCTCAATAGATAGGCTCCTGTTGACAGATGTTCCATTGTACAAGACAAGGGTTTTCACCTTTTTAAATTGTAAGAGTACATTAATTATTGGAACAGTAGAATTTCAGAGCTAACTCCATTTGTATAAGAATTCTGCCAGTAGTTCTTGTGCACTGGTTTTTGTGGGAATTCTGACTTACCTATCTTAAGATTCTGTGCACTTCTGCAGAGGATAGTTGATTCCTAGAAGGATGTGGACTACCAAGATCTTCTGCATATTTAGATGATTTTAAAGAACATAAGCATGAGTATCCTGGAAGGGAAGCTGACTCTCTCATTAGTAACAGGCTAAGCAACTTAATTCGCATCCTTCTAAGACCTTTTAATTCCTTTGTTTGGAAATCCTGCTTTGTTTTTAATTTAATAGATATGGTTATATCATTAAAGGTTTTCATGACCTTCGTTTTTAAGCTGTGTCTTGCACTTGCGGTCTTCCCTGTCTCCAGACCTTAGCTCATGAAGCTGACCTCACCCAGTACAACCAGTGCTCCATTTTCCTGGGTGAATTGGCCACAGTCTCTTGGTCTACCTGCCTGTTCTTGTGGGGGGTCCAGAACATGGTTTATACCAGCTTCTGTTTTTCACCAGAAACAACTGCATCTCTATTGCTAAATATTGGCCACTGAGCTGGCAGAAAGGGGAATTACTATAAGTTAATTTAACTTCTTTAAAATATTTGATTAGGGAGGCAATGATTTAATGAATGTTAATAAGTTCACAATTTGGCAAATCTTAAACTATATTTGCAGAATCCATAAGAATCTGTATTTTGTTTAACTTCTAACATTTAAAGAGTTAAGTTTTTAGTTGGTTAATTGGTAGAAGCGGATGGAGTTATGTTACACTCAGTTTTTCAGTCATTCACAATTCTGTGTGTCTGTTTCTGTAATAACTGGTCTTCAGAATCCTCAGGCAATGAAATTAGCACTTTGTTGGTAAGTAGTAAGCATTTTTACATTTTTTTTTTTTTAAAGATTTTATTTATTTGACAGGAGAGAGATCACAAGTAGGCAGAGAGAGAGGGGGAAGCAGGCTCCCTGCCTGAGCAGAGAGCCCGATGCGGGGCTCGATCCCAGGACCCTGAGATCATGACCTGAGCTGAAGGCAGAGGCTTTAACCCACTGAGCCACCCAGGCGCCCACATTTTTACATTTTCTATAGTAATTTCTCACTAGACCTAAATATCATTAATGGAAAACAGAAACCCCTGAACTTGTCTCTCACTACCTCTCCTTTAGTCCTCCCCAAAAACCTAAAAACAAGGGTCTTTGTCTTTTATCTTCAGATAATTTATAATGAATAGAGAGGTTGATAAGCAGAAATGAGACCTCACCTCCCAAGAAAAGTACCGATTTGTACTGTGGAGTATTGTATAGGAAATCTGTGGAGATTTCCTATACAATACTGTGGAGTATTGTATAGGAAATCTGCATTAGAAAGTAGAGCGCCTCTGTGCTGAAAAGCTACTTAGAGCCCTTGAGCTGGGGACTTCGGTTTTCCCATAGGTGCTGTGTTGCCAATTACATAAAGAAGAGTACAGACTTCGTGTTAGTTGATAAATGGAGATTGGAATCATTTACTAGGTTATTTTATGGTATTTGTTAACAATATTTACCTTCCTAAATTGATTCAGCATAATCCTTACTGCAGCTTTCCTTCATTTCTGGAAGACATAGAGATAATGCGATGCTTTCATAAAGCCTTACATGGCACTGAAAAACTGATTGTTGCCTTAGCTCAAGAGAGCAGCAAGATTATATTAACATAGACTTTGGAACATTTGAGTTCCCATGGGGTACAGAGTGTGGCTGATAGGACACGACTTGCCTCCAACAGTTGTTTTAACAAGATATCCTTCTTATACAATATAGTGAGCTGAAAGGCATAACTGAGTAATGTTAGCAAGAAACACTGTTGGCAAAATTCTTGACTTTCATTTTTATCTGATTAATCCAAAGCAATGTTACTTATGAAAGTATTTTCAACTGAATATATAGGACAGATACTTATTTTTAATGTTTAGAACTTTACACAGTTTTTGTGTGTGTGTGTGTGTGTGTGTGTGTGTGTGTGTGCGCGCGTGTTTCCCCTACGAAAAGTTTTTTCCACATTCATTTCAAAGCACAACAAAATATATCCAAGACTTTGCCTATCTGGTATAAAGAGGCTTGATGTGTTCATTCATGAAATAGCCATTTATGAGCACCTACTAGGTGTCAGGCACTAGAGATACAATAATGGATGAAGCTGACAAGGGTGTGACCTCTTGCAGTAGTTAAATACGTGCAGACCATAAGCAAGTGGGCCAATTACAGAATGTATAAGGTGATAAGTGCTATAGAGATCATGATAAATGAAACATGGGTTTAGGAGTCCCAGAGATGGAGGTAGGGTTTGTGATCTTAAATGGGGTGGCCAGAAAAAGACCTTACTATGAGGGTGACAAATGAAGAAAATTTAGAAGGAGATGTTGGAGCAAGCTATGTGTACACTGTTGAGTCACCATTTGGGAATGTTTTAGTCCTGGTCAACTGACTGTTGCTGATGCTCGCTTTCTCTAGGGACGCTCCTATGTAAGATGCCTTACAGTCTATTTTATTTTGTTCTACTTTTTAAGAGAAAAAATGTATTTCACAGAGCATTGAGCTCATTGGATAAAAGGTACTGTGATTTTTTTTTTTTTTTAAAGCATAAACCACGCTTCCATAAATATCCCAAATTGCACCTTATCAAATTGTTTTTTGTAAATGTTTGAAAGTGTAAAAGAAAGCTTTTCCAATCTAAAAATGGTATTTTTACTAATTTACTAATTAACACTTTCTTCTGCTTAGCACTTTCAAGACCTGATTTAATTACAGTTTCTAGTACTTAAATAGTGTTCTAAAGTGAGCCAGTGTTGGTTTGCTCAAAAACAGTGTAGTGAGTTTTTTTTTGCCCCTTTTGGCTTCTGTTTATATGAAATATATCCATTATTTTCACTGCCAGAATCTTCATTGAGAATACGTGCAGTTCCATTACTTGGGTGGTGGAACTATGACTAATTGGGGAAATATTAGACATGCATTTGCTTCGCCATCCCAAGAATAGGGCTATTTGAGCACTTTTTCCTTGGTAGTAATGTTCATGTAGTTCTGATTTGGCTCTGGGCTTAGAGATAAAATGAAAGAAGCACCAATTTTGTTTATTCTGATTTTGGAGACTGCATTCGAATTGGTTCCCAAAATATTGAGATGATTTCTCCTCTGGAGAAGTGCCTGCCTTGCTATCTATGGTAATTGTTAATCAATTTAGAGTCATTTGGTAAAGTGCACACTAGTGTCCTACCAAAAAAATAAAACCATATGAATGATTTCCAAACACAGGAGAAAATCAGATAAAGAGCACAACAGTTAGATTCTTATCAGAAGTTTTCTCTTTGAATGAATCAACCTTACAGTAACACAATGGATATAATATTAAGTCTATATTTAAGGTGGGGTAGAAGAAATTCGTGTATAGTGAAATTTTTTTTTTTCCTCAGCATGGTTTCCTTCCTGGTACAAGTCACATAGAAACAGGGAGAAAGAGTTTCTTGTTGACATGAATGTGCAGTGTCCAAAAATCTATAGAATTTGGGGAAATTATTTGAGTAAGGATTTCTTAGAGTTAAACATTTAATATCAGAAAATAATTGGGAATTACCTAAACCAATATTTCTAATGAACTGCAAGAGACCTCTGGAATTAACTTCCCAAATACAAGTGCGTAACTGCTATTTTCCTGCTAATATCTGCCTTCTCTGTGGCTCTCAAGCCCCAATTTGCCTGTGCTGGTAATTATGCGTACACATTCAGACACACAGTACTTGGAGACCGTTTAGGTTGCTTTCTTCACCCACTGTAGGGTTATTTACAATACTGCTCTTCACTGAAGGGAGAAATAGCTGTTTAGACAGAAAATACTTTCCACTGATGACCATGTTTTTCTCCCTCCAAAGTAGAACTGTCTCTCTTACGTATATTGGTGTGTACATAAACTTTCAAGGTTCGCTACCGGCATCCTCGAACTGTGACTTTTTTTTTTCTTCCTTGCACTGAATTCTTCCTGTGCGCAGAGTACTGTGGGGCAAAAAAGACTTACAAAGTTTTATAAATATGTTTCTCCTCTACCAGAAGGCTACATACAGTGTTTCTGGGGAGACAAGGCATGGGATCAGTGTTTCGGTCAGGGCACATAGTAAAGTCTGATGTTTTCTTAGATGAATAAAGAAAGGCTCATTAGTAACTATATATGGTTGAGAAATAAGTAGTAGCAATTAGGAGACTAGATAGGCACAGTGAGCCTTACCACCGATCAGAACAGTGATGTTCAGAGGAGGGTGAAAACTGGGAAAGTTGGAGAAAGTCTTGATGGGGGGGAAAAAAAAAGAGAAGCCTGAGTTCACCTGAGAGGCTTTAGGTGTTGCAGTCGACAGTTGAAGTGAGAGAGCTTCATGGACAAGAACTTTGAGACAAAACTGGGCATAGTCTGCTTGCCATCTGAGTGGACAGGAGGACAGGAGGTGACGGCCCAAGAACGGAGTGACCTCATGGGAGAAGCTCCTAAGATCCGAAAGGTGGGACGGCAAGTAGGGAACCCATCGGGAGGTTGTAGAAATCTTAAAGCTTGCTCTTCCTGGTTCCACTTTACTGTGGTTCTTTGGTAAGAACCGTTGAACAAAGGAAGGGTTTTCTTTTCTACCTGCTCTTGCTCTTGGAAAACTCACAAGCTGGTCATCGGTGTTACTTGAAAAATGGTGGTCGTTTGGTAAACATTGCCTTCGAAGTAGCAGATTTTTTTTTTTTTTTTTTTTTTTAATCAGTAACGTACACAGCTAATGAGCTGATGCCCCGTGTGGAATTACTGGAGGGGGAACTGGGCCATGTAACACTTGCCCAAACACATGTGTCTGTAGATGGCTTTGGTCTTAAAGCGTTGCCATCAACGGGACTAGTGTTCCTTGAAACACCCTCCTGAAGTGGATGAGAAATCACTGCTATTGTTTTAGAACTTTTAAAATAAAAACACGGAGCAGTCAGCATAGACCTATAGGATATGAAATATCTACCCAGTTTGAGAGGAAAAGAGGCCAACTTTTTTCCAGCTTATTCTCAAGTACCGAAGTATGTGTGAGTCGATCAGCTGCCAAACAGAAGGAGCTGCTCCAGCTCTAATTTTAACCTGCCACCTTGCATGGCTGTAGGAGTGGTTCCCACATACTGCAAAGAGATTATTTTGTATAAATAGAGACTTGGAGGGACTCATTATTAAGCCCCCCCCCCCCATTCTGGGAGCCCATTTGCATGGCTTCCGTATGCTGAAGATGATCTCCCCAAACTTTCAGATTCCCTGGTTAACTGTTTTGCATCCATAGTTGAAATCCTCTTGGAGGATTGCTGCTGGCCAGCGTTAGTGGAGTTTCTTATGGGACCTGTCTCGCTGTCCCCTTTATTTACTCTGGGCTGGCTTCACAGCCAAGGGGAACCACCTCTTTGCAGCTCTGGGTGTCCGTGAATCAATTGGCATTGAACCACTTTGTATGACAATCCTTGGGGTATACTTGTATATTTTGGGTTATTTTGGTACTAGCAAAGTGGAAAGCTCTGGAGGGCAAACTTACATTGTTACCTTTGACTGATTTATAGGACTTTTTCCTGGAAGGCCGAACTTGCAATGATTTCTCTTTAAAAATTTATGAAAAGATCAATTGTCCCCAATGAGTGGTCATGCCGGTGAGAAATAAGCACTGTTAAAGCCTCCGTGGAAAGGAGAGTTGTGTTATAAATACAGTGGATAGTGTTGACTGATGGGTTTGTGGGTGACTCAAGAGAATCCAGGTGAGCCCAGGGAGAATTGGGACATAATCTTGGGCGAAAATGTAAAGAATGCTTGGGTCTCATTGTATTGTGTGAAATAATTGTTGATCAGAAAGTCTAGATCTGTATGCCACAAACTAATGGAAGACCGAGTTTATAACTGACTTAGAGAAGGGGTGACCTAGCAGAGGGGAAGGCCCATGAGTCTGGAGTGGCTGTTAAGAAAGGAAGAGCTACTATGATGCTAAGAAGCCATTTGGATTTTTTTTTTTTTTTTTTTGAAAACTTAGGTTTTTCTGAAGCCTCTGTGAAAATAATTTTAAAAAATCACCTTGCAAATCCTGTCTAGTTTACTTGTCTTATATTTTTATTTCACTATATTATATTCTGCCACTTGTGTTCATTCTGTTGATGTTTCTCTTGTAGATTTGATGTGAACTTTAAAAGAGAAAAAGTTCTAATCGTCAAAATTTCAGCACTTAGTGCTTAGACTTCAAACAAGTGCTTTCAGAAGAGATGACTTCTTAGGATAAGCAGTAGAAAGCAGTGGTTAGATTGGCTTTGCGGCTGAACCAGGTTTAAAATCTCCGCTCTGCCCTTCGTGGCCTTTCTGACTTGGGGTTTGTTGCTGAGCTTTTCTCAGCCTGTGCTCTCCTTGGTATAAACCCAATTAACAATTTTACTTTACGGAGTGTTGTGAGGTTTAAATGCCCTGGTGGATGCAAGTGTTAAAACACTTAGCACAGTAAATGGCATTTAATACTGTGAATAATAACAGCCTAGAGTTTACAAAGTAACTTGGCCCTCACTTCTCTCTAGCAGAGAGAAAGATGAATTCTTTATGCAGTTATGGTGGAGGTAATAAAATGTGGCCTTTAGAATTATGTGCACACATCACTGAAGATCCAAACGGACCTTATGAGAAGTGGTCGCTATCTTGGCAGCTAAGGAAGTCTCAATCCAGATAAGGAGAGTTCTGTTCTTGAACTGTGAGGATAATAGGGATCTTCAGTTCCTAATTCTCTGCCTCTCCCCACTGGGCTTAATATGCCATAAATTTACTTCCCTATAGAAATGTTGCCTCAGAAGGAGTGGATAATGGAGCTCTCCTTTACTTCTGAAAGAAATAGTACAGGAAGAAGGGGATGTGGGTGGTAATTTAAACAAAATCTATTCTATATTTGCCTTCACAATCATAACATTTTTTGTCTAGTGGTCATCCTCTCATTGAGAGAAAATTGTCATGTCTGGGATATAGGAAACTCGCAGAGATCTGATGGATCTTGCCTTTTACTCTGTAGTCACTGCATTTCTGAGCATAGAATCCCAGTGGGCTCCTCAAGGTGAAGACACTGGGGACCCCTGGGATTCTGTCTCTTTTCTCTACCTGTAGCAATTGAGCAAAGAATCCATATTCTCCTAGAAAGCCACTGAAAGTTCTTAAGGACTGAGGTTAATGCTCTCATTCCCTTGAGGTGATACAGTCACATCACCAAAAACAAAAAAAATGTATTCTTTTCCAATGTATTCATTTCCAGATACAGTGGAATTTGATCTATATTGAATTGACATTTATTTATTTGACAGATCACAAGTAGGCAGAGAAGCAGGCAGGCAGAGAGAGAGGGGGAAGCAGGCTCCCTGCTGAGCAGAGAGCCCAATGTGGGGCTTGATCCCAGGACCCTGAGATAATGACCTGAGCTGAAGGCAGGGGCTTTAACCCACTGAGCCACCCAGGTGCCCCTATATTGAATTGACTTTAACCAGTTTTAATGCCATCAATGCCACCTTCAGCCTTAAGTACTATCACTAGTATTAGGCAAATTCATAGTACCTGTACCTGAGACAACCTCAGAATTTTCCCTACCTTCTACATTTGGATTTGTATTAAGTACCGATGGGGGGACCAAGTGTGTAAATATCCTGGTTTAATAAGAATTTCCCTGAAATCAGTACAAAAGGAGGCAGACATAGGAATAGGGGTACCATTTCCCCCCAATGGTTAAACAGTTAATCTTATACAAGAAGACCTTAGTCTAGGAATGGGTTATATTTTGAGTTAAGTTAGAATTTGGGGGGCACCTGGGTCACTCAGTGGGTTGAATCCTCTGCCTTCGGCTCAGGTCATGATCTCAGGGTCCTGGGATCG
>CM052896.1:70650602-70677617 GCA_028534135.1 Potos flavus
TTTTTTCTATGACTTAACATTTAAAAAGTGCAAAGTACAAAAATATGAAAATAGCTATTTGCTGCCTTTTCTCTTACTTGCTGCTTTGGTACCAAGTCCTATGAGATTTGTCTATTTTAAGGTAATTTGTGTATTCTAATTCTTCTCAGTAATGAGGAAGGTGGGTGAGAAAGCATCATCATTTGAAAGTGATAAAAATCCTACATAGAGAAGGGTGCTTATGGTTATTAAAATTATTTGTTTGCGTATACTTAATTTGTTTTAAAAAGAAATATCTAAAAGGTACTGCCTTGGAAGAGGCTATGAAGAGAAAAAGCAGTAATTCTTTATTCATAATTAGCTAATGCTACAAAGCCCCTTCACCCCCAGTGGTATGCTAGTCTCAGGCAGAGGGGAAGGATGCGTTGGTCATCTTAAGAAACTCACTAGAATGCTTGATACCCCACCCCACCCCCACAATTAACATGGGAAAATCTATTATTCTTTCCCATGGAATGATTCATCCATAGTGGCCCCAGTGGGCTGGTCGTGTGATTAAACCAAAAGGTTTGCAGATCTTTAATGCACACGCCGTCCCTTTTTTTTTTTTTCCCTTAGCAGATTTATGCCACAGAAATCGAACTATTAAAATAGTAAGTATGCAATTTTTCTTGTGAAAAGACATTTTATGTTGATATTGTTTCACTTTTTAATATAGTAAGATACAACAACCAACACTGGTGTATGAACAGACATTTTGAACTGAATTCATTATCTTTTATTTTAGATTTATGTTGAAGTATTATTACTATTGAAAGTATTATAGTTACTTTCATATGAGTTAAAACTCAGCTGTAACAATTCATTGACTAAATATTATGATGGTAGTCAACTTTCAGTTGGAAGTGTTAATTATTCACCTCATAATACACTCGTAAAAAAGATTTACCAACAGTCTCCTAGGAGTAGAAGGCATATTGTCTCTTGGCATATTTTACAAACAAGCTTTTTCTACACTCCCAGTGCAGGGTTATTACACTTTCTCTTCTGTGACACTCAAAGGCTGTAGATAATCACACAGGATTGGATTTGTCATATGATAAAAAATGATGTATATTTTTCTTTGACTTAATGGTCATTGGAGGTTTCACTTAATTGGCTTTATGGGTTAAAGAACCTCTTGATTAAGCAATTACAAAGAAATAGTTTCCATGTGTATATGTACAATAAAATGCATGTACGCTATGTTTTGATTTAATGGTCATTTTTCTTATTCTTAAAACTTACCAAGCTGAGTTTTTAAAAAGATTTTATATGTAGGAATTTTTTTTAAGGATAGCATTATAAGGGAAAAAACAAGGGTTTTGGACTTCTAACCTATTATCTTGGATAGTATTCTGAATTTCTAATCCAGAGACAGGGATATGGCCAGGGTCTCCATTTGACTTGTCCCCAAAGGGTCCTCCAGCAGTCAGATCTAGGTACATGCTAGCAACCGAGCCAAGTATTTTCAATTTTAAAATTTCTATTACAGTATGCTAGCTTTTCCTGTTCTTGACTCCAAAACTTAACATTTTTTTGTGGGGTTTCATTATCGAGGTGCTGCTTCCTTATTACTAAGTATATCCTTCTAAAACGCTCTTCCTTAACTTACTAATATCAGATAGTCACTGTTAGGATCCTTAAGTTTTTCAAGCATTCTTGTCTCATATTTTCTTCTAAGATTCCTAATGGGGGAGGTTATTTTTTCTTGATCTTTTTTCTAAAAACCTTTTTTGTAATTTTTTTTTAAAAACGAAACTATTACCTGATTGAGAGTTTTTATTTCTCTACTCAATTGGTCCAATTTACTTTTATTTTCTAACTTTGAGACCTATTGTTTCCTTTGATTACAACTCCTGTCCTGCTGTGTCTCAAGTTCTCTGCTTTTCCATGTGGTCTGGATATTAACCTTGTTTTCTTTTTTCTTTCATTAGTGACTACTCCTCAAGGTTTTTTGTTTTGTTTGTTTTCCTAGTTTTTGTTTTTGTATTTTGGGCATAGCTACCATCCTTTTATGTCAATTAAATCTGTAATTCCTATTTTGCTTTGTATAGGATGGTCATCTACATATTTTCTCCAGTTGCGATGCCACCATCTTGTTTCTCTGGATCCTAAATCCTATAAACTAGTCTCACTACTATGAAGCAGAGGCTGCTTCCCCCCACACACCCCATAGATTATGGACATTTCTAGGCCTTTGGGTCTTACAGCGGCTAGACCATCTCACAAGCAAAACTAGGGTAATAGAGTTTGGCTTAGTTTCTGTAGGACCAGTACATAAACGGATTTTGGTTGTTCCTAATGACTAAGGTTACCACATTTTCCTATTACTGTTACTACGATGGCTTAAGATCAGTGTTTGGGAATTCCTATGGGACTTAGTATTTCAGGAGGGTTAACAATATTCTTAGGTTGCTTGTTAGGGTTTTCACTGAGTTAGGATTTCAGTTTTAAAGAAGTGGCGGAACTCAACATGTCAGTAATAAAAGAAACAAAAACAAATGTTAAGTATAATTCCTTAAAATCAAAAACATAAATTTATATATCCTTCTACCACTCTATAGCAAGTATCCTGTATTCTGATCTACAATAAAATCTTAGATTTGACCTTCGATGATTTCCTGTCATTTTGTTCCAACCCTTTTTAATGAAATACAACCTACCCATCTCCTCTATCCTACTATGTAACCTCTCCTTTTGATATGGCCTAGTGGATAGAGGCATTCATCTGGGATTATTTCAAGTGTCAGGGAAGTTGGAGGGGAGGTCTGTCACTTTTTAAATTTGTTAAGCTCCCATGCATTGCATAAGATTTTAGCATTACCTAGAAAGAGAGCTTAAGGGATGGGGTCAGGGCCTTAATTTGAGTTGTCTAACAATAGTCTTACTGCAGTTAGTTATGTCCAGGCTTGGGACAAAGTCAAGTATTGTCCATTTCAGTAAGAGTGGCAAAAACAGTACATATGCCATGGGAACTTGGATAGAATTGTTAGAACTATAATTCTTCCCATAAAATACATATTTTCAGTATATATGAAATAAAATTTTAATATATTTTTAATATATATTAAAATGAGAGTTCAAGCCCAGCGTTTCTCCCACAATAAATTAAGCCAAATTTAACTTACTGTGTGTTAATTTGATATAGGATGTTTGTTTTCTGATAATGTGACTTAATGAGGGAACAAAATAAACTAATGGCTTCTTTGCAAATGACCACATTAATGCTATGAAGTAGTATGTACATCACCTCACTGCGTTGCAAATTTTTAAATCGATTTTTGTTTATAGAAATGATTAATTGAAAATTCATTCGTATTTGACTGTCTTAAAATAGACATAATTTCTGATAAACATCAAAGTTTTTCATAAGACATGTAGAAGAAAGCAGGACTATATTCTCATAATTATTGGGGGAATGATAATTTTGTATAAGTATTGAACTCCTGTACAAACTTCTTTTTTTTAAAGATTTTATTTATTTATTTGTCAGAGAGAGTACAAGCAGGCAGAGTGGCAGGCAGAGGCAGAGGGAGAAGCAGGCTCCCTGCCGAGCAAGGAGCCCGATGTGGGACTCGATCCCAGTATCCCAGTATCCTGGGATCATGACTTGAGCCGAAGGCAGACGCTTAACCGACTGAGCCACCCAGGCGTCCCATTCCCTGTACAAACTTAAATGTAGTCAAGCAAAGGGGTAAGAGCATCTCATTGAATAGAGTAAAATTCTGGGACTTTAAAATGTTATTCTAATGAAAATTTAGCACACCAACAGACATCAGTTTTCTTAGTGGTAAAAGTATATTTTAATCCCTACTGTACTCACAAGCCAAAGTAAAGAACATGTGTATATTCAAAGTTGTCTTTGTACCTCGGTGAAGCTTAAGATGATGTTAGTAGTTAACTATGTCACTAACTAACTAGATGTTAGTTACCCTATGAAACCTACTATGTTTAGTAACAGTGAATATCTCCAAAATTTAGAGTGGTTTAGAAGATGTCTACCAATAATAATAATGAAAAGGGGATCTGAACTGGAGATGAGCAATACAGTTTAGGTTTAGCAACTGACTATCATTTATAAAGCTAGTCCACCTCCATCAAAAGCACACTTTTGAGGAAAAATTTTAATTTTCTTCATACAATTACAACTAAGTTTAAAAATTATTCTCTATCTGCATATCACCAACTAGTTACACATACTGATCAGAAGGTGGGAATTTAAAGAGATGTATTAAATTACCAAACCAGTCACTTTGTGGTTTTTGAAAAAAATTTTTTCTTATACGGTAAACCAGTATTTTAACAGTAAAGAGCTTCAATTCAGAATCCCTGGCCTTGCCTTTCTCTAACTGCCCACATGTTTTATCTTATTATTCCTTTATCATACGGTTGAATAGCAGATAAAATTTTAGCTTAAAATGAAATTAGAAATGTACAAACTCGTTGTGACCATTATTAGGTATTTGAAAGCCTCCAAAACTTGTTTTATTTTAAATTTTGGTTCTTCCATGCTACACCATAAGTATCTTGTTATTGGCATGCAGTAGATGCCTTTCTGGAAGCTTTCCATGGATCTAGTGGTTAGAATATGCAACTACCCAAGCAGATCTAAAAAAGTGATTTTATGCAATTGTGGAATTACCATTTTATTTCAAACCAGAAGAAAAGGAGTTAATGGCAGTGTTGGGACATGAAATAGATGACAGCAGAGTTGCAGATGACCATCAAAGTGACATTTATAATAATCCTAGTCTGACTTTACAATCCTTGAGTTCTAAATCACTTTAAAGTTGGAGGCTGTGCAGTGTGTCTCATACCTTTTAGTGGTTGAAAGGTAGGAGTGTAGTATGTGTGTGGTCTGAGTTTTTGTGGACGTGATCTGCATGTAATCTGGGGAAATTAATTCCCTAAGCTGCTGGCAGGCAGCATGTACTTGTTAATTATTCAGGTGGATGACAAATGCAGAGCAGAGGTTCTCGCAAAGACAAAGTTTGTATGATGCATGTTTAGTAACTGATAGGCCTGACATTCAGTGGTGTCTTATTCAGTGCTAATCCTAATAAGCTGCCTGGTGAGATGAACGCCTTCCCTCCTATCCTCTGCAGAGAAAACAGAGATCTGAAAGAACTTCATTATGGCAATAAATCCTCTGCTTCATGGTATTCTTGGTGAAAAGGTAACTTGTCCAGATGAATAACAGCAGAAAGTTGGGATGCTGGTGTGATAACGGGTCCTAAAGCAAATAAAGCTTTACACGAAGGCATGGCCATTGTCTATTTCTGTTGTGAAGGGGAGTCCAGCTCAGTTCTGTGAATCTAGTGTACATAACGGGTAGACCTACGAATTAATTCAGTAGCCTACTGCGGACAGGGCGGTGCTTTGTTCTGAGCTCCAAGTGGTAGGGAAACTCACCCCTTCCCGCTTCTAATCTGATGGGATGAGGTTTAGGAAGGTGTTCATAGATCCCTAGGCTGGTATGTCTTATTAATATGGAAAGATTTCCCACAGGAATCTCGGCGTTATCTTTTTAGGAGTTGGAGACCTGTCTTTCTCTTTCAACCTGCTCTTTCTGCCATTGCAAAGTAAACTGTGCGATGACTTGATAAGCTCAGCTAGAAAGTACCGCTTGACCAATTCTTAGGTACTAGTGGTCATGACTGTATTTAGCGCCTCCAGTTTACTTTGCCTCTTCTTAAATGGTCAGGGTTGATTGTGCCATGCCCGAATTATAATTTAACTAAGTCAATACAGTTGCAAAAAGCTCGAGCTAATTTTTAGACATGAGCCAGAGACAAATTCTTTGAGAACCAAAAGCAGGTTTAGTGCTGAATCATGAATCAGTAAGTCAGGCGTCTAGTTCAAGCTTTTTTTTTCCCCCCCAAATTTAATTTTTTTTAAGAGGGAGTGGTGTGGGGAAGGGGAAGCTTTATAGTTTTTTTGTTTTAAGATTCACTTATTCTAGAGAGAGAGCAAGGGGAATGGCAGAGGGAGAGGGAAAGAGAAAACGTTAAGCAGGCTCCGTGCTGGTGGAGCCAGATCTCACAACCCTGAGATCATGACCTGAGCCAGTATCAAGAGTCACACACTTAACTGACTGGGTCACCGCAATGGCCACCCCTAGCTAAGTGTTGTCTTTAGTCAAAGTTGTGACCTGGTACATGTGACTTAGCTTCTCTGGGCCTAGTTTCCTCATGTGGGAAATGATAGAGTTGAACTCAATACATAGTCTTAATTTCTATGACTACATTATTTTACTGTTTTTGTTGTTGTTGTGTTGTTTGGTTTGGTTGTGAACCTATATGCATAATCTGACATCTTAAGATAGGCAGTCTATAAGACGAATTTCTTTCAGTTTCTGTGCATATGTATGCAAGGCAGAATATTTACATTGACCTTCCCTGAAGGTCACTCATGACCATGTAAGTCTCTTCAGAAGCACCTTGATGTTTAACTTTTCAAATTGTTCTTTTAGTATTTGAGTGTTTGATTCAACTACTGAGTAATATTTTAAATGTCACTTTGATAGTTACCTAGAATTCTGCTGTCACTTGTTTCATATCCCAGCATTTATATTAACTACTTTTCTGCCACTTGATCTACAAATGGTAATGCTCATGTGTAATAACCAACACCTTAAGACATAAAACAACACCAGCACTCAGAGGACCTTTTCATGTCCCTTTCAAGTCATTTGCCTTTTCACTCCAAGAATGATTTCATCGTCTAACGCCATAGATGAGCTTTTTCTATTCTTAAACTTCATACAAATGGAATCCTACAATGTGTATTCTTCTACGTCTGGCTTGTTTTATTCAACATGTTTGGGAGATGAGCTGTATGCATATATCATCATAGTTGGTTCATTCTTCTTTTGTACAGGGTTTGGTTTTGAAAATGTACCACAGTTTATTAACTTTTACTGTTGGTGAATATTTCAACTATTAGTGTAGATATTAACTTTGTTTATGTCTTGGTGGTAACAAATGTATTCATTTCTGCTGGATGTACATTTAGATGCATGCTTACTTAGTCACAGGGTATGCGTATATTTCTCTTCTGTAAATGCTGCCAGTTTTTCAAAGGGCCTAAATTACAATCCATCAGCAATATATGAGAATTGTCATAGCTTCTTAGCTTTGCCAACACTTGTTTTCTGTCTTTTATTTTTGGCCATTCTGGTGGATGCGTGTTTTATTGTGATTCAGATTTGTGATTTCTGGAGGATCAGTGAAGTTGAACTCATCTGTGGGGCATTTGTGGTCAGTATTCACTTTTGAGATTTCAAGCGTTTTGACCAATTTTCTGTTGGGTCATCTTCCTTTTTAATTAATTTTTAGGAGTTCTTCATATATTTCGGAGAGAAACCTCTTTGCTGGATACAAATATCCCCTCTCCCCCTGAGTCTTCCCTTCTACCTTTATTTTTGTCTACAGAAGACTGGAAACTCATAATTTTATTCAGAAATATTTGTGTCCTACAGAAAAAAAAAAGAAATATTCGTGTCTTATTTAAGAAGTCTTGCCTACTCCAGTGTTGTAAAGATGTTTACATGTATTTTCTTAAAAAAATACTTGTATCTATAATCAGTCTGGAATTAATCTTTGTGTATGACATGAAATTGAGCTCTATACGGATATCTAAATAGTCTAGTACCCTGTATTGAGTTAGCATTATTTCCCCCTCACCCTCAGCAGTATTACCTTAATTATAAATTAGGTTAACATGTGTGGGCCCAATCTCAATTTTTCATTTCACTATTTTATAGTCACATTTTCCCACATTTAGTATGGGATTACAGAGAGTCCATTGATAAATAGTGGGCATTTGACTGATCCAAGGATGATAAGGATAATGGTGAACATTATCTAATTGACTACATACTTTGAGCTAGTACTGTACTGGACACTTTGCGTAATTATTTAATACTTAACCTTTTTAAAGTAACTGAGACTCAGAAGTCAGAGCTAGTATATGGGCAAATGTGGATTCTACTCAAGGCCCAATTTTAAGCTATAATTTTAGTCACATATTAAGTGACTACTTTTTTAATTCTTAAAAAAACCCAAGAAGACAAAACTAATTGAGATAAAAATAGAAGTCTGTTCTAATAATTTGGTATACACAGTTTAAAACTCTAAACTGAGACTGATTTAGAAGTAAAATCAGTGAAGCCAAGTAAATTTGTAGCAGTCTCCTCTTTCCCTCAAGAGTGATGGGACATGAAAACTGATGTTAACTGGGTTCCGTTCCTTTCAGTTGTCTGAGACCAAAACCAACTGAAGTTTCTGTGCTGCGTGAAGGAACCCAGCTAAGGGTGGCTTTGGAGAACTGAAATCCGGTCTACTTTCCAGTAACCAAGCCATGCACCCATGGAGCTAAGAAAGAACCTTGGAGGACCTTGCCTAATTTATACAAAAGCTCTGGCAGGCAGGGTCAGGTCCAAGTCTGCTCTCATCTTCAAGTTCTACCCAGACAATGCAGGGTTCCCAAGGGAGGCCTTGGATAGTGCACTCAGTTCTAAGCACGTGGCATGTGCTCCTGGCTTATGAACAAGGGCACCTCTTTCTGCTTGGTCCCACTGTGACTCAGTCTTGGCAAGCACTCTAGTATGAATAAGCATTGTGATTTGCATAATGGTTTAGTATCATAATTGATTTGGTGTTGAATTTGAGGACAGACTTAAAAATTTAATGAAAGCTGTGAACAACTCAATATTGCCACCTTCACATATTTCTGTATACTTGGGAAATTCTGCATGTATTTCAGGGAACTCAAGGACTAGCACATCCATTCTATGGACTCTATGAATCCTAGCTTCAGAACACAGGCTTTAAAATTCTACATTATGGGGCACCTGGGTGGCTCAGTGGGTTAAAGCCTCTGCCTTCGGCTCAGGTCATGATCTCAGGGTCCTGGGATCGAGTCCCATATCGGGCTCTCTGCTCGGCAGGGAGCCTGCTTCCCCCTCTCTCTCTCTGCCTGCCTCTGCCTACCTGTAATCTCTCTTTGTCAAGTAAATAAATAAAATCTTTAAAAAATAAGATAAAATTCTACATTATGTATAATAATGGAAAAATAAAATGTGGATGGAGAGCAGTGGCACTAGGAAATGGTGATACTTGAAATATGCTTTGTTTTAAAGAAACTTTCTTCTCTAAGAGAAAAATACTTAAATGATAACTAAATTGTATTTATAATTAGCTCAAATACACTTTAAGAAGAACAAGTATAGTACAATGTTGCATAAAGTTATATAGGATGTTGAACCCGGGTAATAGTTGAAAGTATCATGGGGGGAAAAAGCAAAATGGGAAGAACTGATACTTAGAAATTAAGTACTTATATATATACCTACCTCAGTATCTAATAAAATCCAATTTTACACTGTTTGAATATGGAAAATTCATAGGAGGGGCCGTGCCTTTACTTGGCTTGTACTCTTAGATTCTTGTGTTTACTTGGCTTGTACTCTTAGATTCTTGTATTTGTTTGGACTGGAGTCCAAACTGGGGTTTGGAGTGGTGAGGAGAAGGGAAGTACTCCACTAAAGAAATGGTTGCATTTCCAAAACTTATATTTTGCCCTATTTTGTTGTCTCTTATAGAAAAATAATGAACAAGTTTTGGTTTGGGAGTACTTTATTCTTTTAATATTGCAGATATTTTGAGGCAAATACATGAAGCCACATAAATTACAGAACTGGCCTAAGTCACTTTTTTTTTTTTTTTTTTTTTCTTTTGTGACATGTCTCACGTGGTCATTGCTCTTAGTGATTCTTTGCTCTGGATTAACAAAGGAGTAATCTTACTTACAACTGACCACCCATGTCCTTCCTAATTAGACGATTTTAAACATTCTGAGCTGAGGCTAATATTGGGAAGGTAGGTTTTCTTGTGTTGAATGTACACCTCAGCTTTGAACCACCAATTTTATCTTTCTTAGAATTTTAGATAAAAAGTATGTGGTAGAGAGGCTTTTTGCTGACCCATTAATTAATTGAGCCATTCTCAGAAATTTTAGTCATGACTATTTTAAGACTTAATTTTACCTAGCAAAAAAGCAGCATTCTGAGCTATGTAAATAATTGATATCACGTACCTTAAGAAATGACTCTAGATATGTAATGGCATCTATTGCTTTATTCATAATAGAAAAACCTATGTAGACAATTGTAGCTACATATATATTGCAAGGGGTAAAATGAAACTTTTGGTTAACTATTCCCTATTTTTCTCATTCAATATTAATTTAAAAAGATAATTCTACTAATTTGAGAATTAGAGAAAAATTCGTGTTTATGAAGTTAGCTTAAAGACAGTGAGTCTGAATTAGTGAAAGTTCTGGAACATAAATTACTCATAATGCATGCTGTACACTGATGGAAATTTTACAGTATAAGCCATTAGATTCAGTTATAATAAATGTGGGAATTTATTTTTAATTATGCTAGAATACCAGCCTAAGATTCTAGTCTCTGGTTACAGTGTGTTTCTGCTGTTGATTATAAATGGGTGCCTGCAAAGTCCTGAAATACATGGTTCTATATGAAGGTAAATGTTTACCTAGATATATTTTTTCCACATTATTACATAATGGGAGGCTGAACTTAAAACAGCCCTGTATTATCAATTATTCTGATTTACTGGATTCTTTATTACATTTGAAGGGTCATCAGTAAGGTAATAAATTGTAATGCAGTGTTGCTAGTTAGAGAGTATGCAGAATTATGGGACTAATTCTTTCTAAAATAGGTGGACTCCAGTTCGATGTTACCACCCAGGCCATCACACAGGTGCACACACACATGTAAGCAAGCCCGTGCACACATAGGCACAGGGCAGTAGCTAATACATGAGTATTTCTAAATGTGAGCCAGTTTAAGCCTTTGTTAGTTTCTTCTCCATTGGAAAAATGGCCGCTAATGAAAGACAATGTGAACTTGTTACTGGGCCTTTTTGTTAGCAGCTTTCATTAAAGAAAAGCTATAAATTCCTATGTCAAGAATATGTATAATTTAGAGAAAGAGCACCAGATGTCTTTTAAACAAAGACAATGTTCAGAGGGTAGCATATGAACAACACAAACTCAAAATAGTAAAACCTGAAGAGAACAGTGTGGCCCAGGGGTTTGCTGATAGTACATATAGCAATTGAAAAAGTATTCTGAAAGATTTTAAAGATTGGATCTTTAAACCTATGTGTTCTGTTAGAAATCACCGAAGTAATGGTCTCATCAAAGGAAGATGGTGGACTGATGAGGTACAGAAAGCATGTTGCTGGTTGAGCCTGCTGACCCTAGAGTGGAAGAAATACCTAAGATGAGACTCAGAGTTCCACTCTGGAATCTGGGCCAATAGCAGCTACTTCTGTAGCTTACATTATTAGGCTTCATGTGACCAAACGGATGTCCCTGTCCGCATTCTCTCTCCTGAGTGTCAGACATAATCCTCCAACATCCGGTTGTTCACAAATGTCCAACAGTCCCAAATGACCTTGACTCCTCAATTGAACTCTGTGGCTTCTGCTAAAATCCGTTCCTCTCCCCTGTTTTCTCTTGGAATTTCTCTTGGCGTCACTAGTAACCCAGTTGCACAAGTGTAGACTGAGGCACTATTCTTGGTGCTTCCATCTCCGTTTTCTTCACCATACTCAATCAGGCACCACGCCCCAGTGATAATACCTCCTAAACACGTGTTAGATCGGCCCAGCTCTCTATTCCCACACCCATAACCCATTGCGGCCACCATCATCTCTTGCCTGAATCCACCTCTTCCTTGTTATACCTTCCTCCAGTTTGGCCCACCCTTTTCAAATCTATTCTCCATCTGGTCTTCTGCTATGAGGACTTGATTACAGATGGTTGTTTCTGAATGAGGTTGTTTCCCATTATGACAATAAACAAAAACTAGGTGGGGGCAGAACATGGTGTACAAGGGAGGGTGGTGTTTGGAGCAGAGGATGAGGGAGAATGGGAGAGGGCCGGGGGAACCTACCTTGCCACCTTGAACCATATACAGTAGGGTTGAGCATTATGTCTTATTAGAATGCCTGGGTTCAGATCACAGATCTGTTAGGCTTGTGCCTTTGAACACCTTAACTTTTGGAAACTTCCTCCTTTGTAAGAGTTTGATAAATTAATTTATAGGGCTGTTGAAAGGACTAAGTGAGCAATCATGTGAAATTCCTGACCTGTAGTAAGGATCCAATAAATGTTAGCTGCTCTTACTATTCTTATTGGAGTACTGTCTAGGAGAGAGTTAAGGCAATACCACAAGACCCCTGACCATCCAAATAGGAAAGATGCAGCCTATAATACAGCACAGTGAGGAAGGGGAATGGATGGGGAAGAAGGGAAAGAAGGCAAGGCCTGTGGAGGCAGGTGGTTCCTGAGCTTGTACATGAGAAAGCATTTCCCAGTATAAGCTCTAATTCAAATCAAAACAAAGAAAACTTAGTTAGATGGATGGTTGTGATTCTCCTCCCCAAATCTGATTTACTAAGGTAGTTGCCTAATTTTCCCTACATTTCAGTGTAGCTGTCTGCAGGCATTTATTAAGTGTCTCCTTCATTTAGTTATTGGAAAACGGACATGTTTTTATTCTAAACAATATGGTGGTAATAGTGGGGGCCCTTAGAAGAAATTTCAGTTGGAAGAAAATCACCAACAGCTGGTGAACGGGTTCCATGTGTGAAAATTCAGGTAAGCTCCTGGGGATATGATGTGGCTTCTTCGTGCGCTGGTTCAGCGGTCCTGCAAATCAGGCTCCGGTGACAAATGGAACACTCTTCCACCCATACCTCTGGCCTGGTTCACTCTAAGCCTCCTCAGTTGGCCCCAGAAAATGAGCCTGTTTCCTCTGCATATCGCTAGTGCTGTCTCCCTCTGGGGACTGGCCAGAGGTCAGTAGAGTTCCTGCTGCTATTCCTTAACCAGGAGCACTTGCAGTCACAGAACCTACTGTTCCCCCTCTTCGGGGCTATGTCAGGATCTCACCTGAGTGATGCACGTGACCGCTCAGCCATTGCACTCTGCAGACTTACTCTGAACCTTGAACTCCGTGCTCGTCTATACATTATTCCCGTGTCCGGTTTACGTCTATGGTATTATTGCCACGTTGAGTCTGTCCTGTAGGTTTAGGCTTTGACAAACGTGCCTGTCCTTGGGGGTAAAAGGTGCTCAATACCATTTATAGTGATGATCAGTTGTAGAGAAACAGCATCCTTGGAGATATTGCCAAAGAGTGGGGTGGGCAAGATTTATTCGCCCTGTGAAATTTTAATTGCCTTAGCTTCAGACGTTCAAGTTTTATTTTGAGGTCAGCCCTGCTCAGTCATGGAAGAGCAGAGACTGGGCTGTGTTGAGAGTGAGAGGACAGTGACAGAGTTGGAGTAGCAATATCTAGAGATAAGGTCCAGCAAATGTGGGTGGAAATGAAGGATGGTTTTTGGTTTTGTTTTTGTCCAAAAACTATCGTGTATTTGGAGGGGGGAGAATAACGATGATGGTCGTATTTAGACTTTATTTGAGAGAGGCTGTGGCTTTGGAGTCCCTTGAGGGGTGAGGTATTGGGTAGATAGCTCCTGTGTGGCAAAAGGAAAAGAGTGGGGACCCTGTGTGAAGAAGAGAAGGAGGGCACTTCTCCAAAATTTAAACCTAATGCTGATGAGAAGGGCTCAGGTTTACCCCTGAAACCTTATGAAATCTGCCCTCAAGAAATACAAAACGAAAAAGGCAAAACTATAGAATAGTATGAAAAATCGATACGGCTTTTCAACTACATTGCAGACTCATTGTAATGTTGAACATTGTATCTCCGTGTACAGTGAGTTCATTTCTGTAAATATCAGAAGGACCTTGTTCTAACACTTTCAGTATTACAAGGTCCTTGAGAACCCCATAGAGTAGAACATTATAGTATAGCTTTAGTATCATTCTAAAAATTTATTGATGTGTCCGAGTGGTTTTTTTTTTCTTTTCTTTCAAGTCTTGAGCTTGTTTTCCTTCCCTGCTCCTCCTACTTCAGAGGATGATTCCATCTCCGTTCATATGGGTAAAAGTCCCTAAGTTACTGCATTTGTGATTAATCCTATTTGAAACAACTCCTCAGCCACATTGTTGTGAGTTGTAGAAATTTTATGTGCAGTGAACTGATCAAAAAGAAGCCAAGTTTCTTCTGCGGCTCTTTTATTTGTAAAAGCTGCTGAGCATTTTAGTGCAAACATCTTCCATTTCAAGAAAACGGGAAATAAAACTACATTAGACGGAGGCCAGAATGGAACGTTAGCAGCTTGTGTGCCTCGACGGGGATTGTGTTGGATGCCAGTTGGCTGGACTTGGGAACATTTAGATTTTGTTTCTGAGAGGAAGCAGTGCATGGCCATAAGCCACATTAAGTTCATTAGGTGCAATTGCTACATGACACGGTTAATATGGTGACAGAAATAAACTCTTCAGTGACTCAATTCTAGTGGCACCAATTTTAACCAATTTATCAGACAATTGAGTATGTTCTGCACTTGGGATGGATCTTTAAAAATATGCTGCCCATTTTCTTGTTGCGTTTATTTGACTTTGTAGACATAACTCGGTTTACGAAGATACAGGTACGTATTCACTAAGCATGTAAGCATTGATGATGGGGGTTGGTCTGCTGCTGGTGCTTAAGGGAGGTTTTACTAACCAACCTAGAATGCATCTAGAAGATGTTTATGGTCTGGGAAAGCATCCAGCATATCTTGGAGAAGTGTGTGTGTGTGTGTGTGTGTGTGTGTGTGTGTGTGTGTGTATTTGCTTTCCGTAATCTGTGTAAGAAACATAAAGGTTAAAAATCATCAATCGTAACATCATAGAGAATGGATTACAGTCATGATTGTTAAATGCTCACATGAAAACCTGTAGTTTAATTATTTTTGCAAATAATCACATTACCTGTATAACTGACACTATAGTCTCAACACATTTTATCCCAAGGCGTGTTAAATTTTATTTTAAAAAAACGCCATGAATTAGGATTCTTAATCCATTTTAAGAATGAGAAAACTGAATGAAAACAATATAGTAGAAAATAAAGCAGGGAGCTACACAGTGGTGGTGGTTCACACAATCTGACCTTTCTGTTATGCACATTTAGGACTTGAAAAGTAGCACGTTCAGTCCTGAACTCCCCTCCATGTTCTAAACTGTGTATCCTGCTACTTAGTTTTGGTTATTTCTGTCTGGTTTTAACTCTTTCAGCTAGGTGACATGGACTGCTAAGGGACAGCAAAAACTACTCCTTGTTAGAATGACTGAGGCGATATTAAATGATACGCAGATGAATTGCAGGATCAAGCTTTGTGTTAATTAGTCCCAAGTCCGTTTCAGTTGTAGCAATTGGTGCTATGTTAACCATGCATGCATAGGTGTTGGACATGTGTAATTTAGGGAAAAATCGGATTCAAAAACATGCTCCTGGAACAACAAAATCAGATCTTAAGGAAATAGTCTAGTAATGACCTGGGTCAGACTGATGAGTCTTCGCTAGTCTACCTAACTATTGGTTTGCAGGATTATGTCCCTTAGAGAATAGATTCAATAGGGAGACATGTCTATTGCTTCCTCCTGGAAGCTGAATATCAAGGATCTGTCAATTCTACTGACTGTGATACTAGAATTTTTACACGAAATAGTCCGTGGCGGGTGGTGGATACCAGTTTTAAGTGCAGTACCTCCTGGAGATAGGAAGCCTAGAATGAAAGACCTCTTCATACTCTTGTTATGATCAAAGTCCCACACTTGAAGGCATTTCTTTCTACTGATAGACCAACACGATTATCCAAAACAGAGTTTTCCTTCCCCTTCATAACATTTTGGTAATTCTTCTGTAAGAAAAGAAAAACCAGTCTTACTTTGTAAAGTCAGTGGACATTTTGAAGGGAGTAAGTACATCCTTACCTCTAGTTCATGAAATGACAACGACTAACGTTGAAAAGAAGTTTTTGTTGATACCTAACCTGCTGCCCAATGCTGCTTGTCAGCTCACATCCAGGTTTCTACACCCATGTGAGTTCATTCCAGCTGTGGGAGCCAGGCTCATCGTACCTAGATGACAGTCCCATTTTCTGGAGTGCTAGGTATCAGGTATTTTGTCGGTCAAAGTAAATAGATAAAAGGGGAAAACAAAGTCAGCAAATCCTTTGATTAAACGGTTAAACCTTTTGAAAAATTAGGAATATGACTGTCACTCAGACTACTACAGGCCACCTGCTCTAAAGAGAAAGGCTGTTAGTTTAAGCCCAAGGTAATGATAATATTTTATTAGAGGTGATGACAGAGTTGAATATGAAATTTGTTTTTACTGTGAGTGCTAACTAATATGAGCATCTAACCATGCACACAATGAACAACCCGTAAAGATGGCAACTTTTCAGATGCGTGTTCTGGCGTTTTCCTGACTAGAATCCCTTAGACTATTTCCCTAGGCACTCAAATTTAAAGAAAAGTTCTCCCCACATAGTTTGCTCAGGAGTGTGAAGTGCCAAATTATTCATTTTCTTGGTTATACACCTATCAACTCAAGTATTTTCAACAAACTTTTGTATGAGTATATATGTGTGGGGAATACTCAACAAATTACTTTTCAATGCGATAAAACCTTCGACTTGAGGAGAAACTAATTTTCTCCAGGTTTGGCAAACATGGGCTCTTTGGTGCCTTCCAAAAGTTTTTTTTTTTTTTTTTTTTTTTTTAAAGGAGGGATTCATGGATAAGAAAAGTATGATCTGTAATTTTTATTTCCAGAAAACAATTTGAAAAGGCAGAAATTAATAGTCTGCTTACCTCAGGACTGAAACACAGGAAGTCTAAACAACTTGCCTCTGTTCACACAGTAATGTAAAACCCAGAATCCCGTATCACTTCCTAATACTTCATTTTTGGATGCTACTGAACCAGATGGACTTTCTCCCTTAATATTGTGAATAAGATGAATCTCTTAAAATGATCCATCTGAAAATAAAAGTGTGTGGGCACACGCCTGTGGCACACATTGGTTTGTTCTAACTTGGGTAGCGGCGTGGGGGCCCCTTGGCTGTCACTTGAGTTTGTGTGACATTGCTCTTTGTAGAGTCAGCCTCTCTGGTGCCTCTGGGCAGGGTAAAGGCTGCTGGTGGATGCTCCCTATTTACCAAGGTGGACCTGTGGGTTTTAGCAGGCCTCCTTCTCAACTGGTCTCCTTACCATGGGATCCCTCTGGTTCCTTCCCTGCTGTCACCAGGCTCAACAGTGACCCAGGCACATAGGCAGCTGTGGTTTCATGCAGTAAGAAAAAAAAAAAATTTTCTATCAAGTAGTAGAAGTTTAAAAGGATATGTTCATAGGATAGCAAACTGGCTTCCCATTTTATTTCCCAGTTTTCTTGTATCAGCACTGGAGATTTAACCTTTTCTTAACCAGGTACGTGGTACTGCTGTTGTGGCAAGTAGTGAGCACCAGGGGCAGGGGTAATCACATAGATGAAAGCACAGAATGCTCTTCATGCTTAGGGCACCCAAGGGGCTTAGTCCGTAGAGCATGTGACTCTAGATCTCGGGGTTGTGAGTTTGAGGCCACACTGAGGGTAGAGTTGACTTTAAAAAGTAACAGGCTTTTAATATTGAGAATAAATTCAAGATTGAATTGCTTCGTAAATTCCTCTTTGGCAGATTTCAGTGCAGTGAAAGATGCCCGTTTTCCTTCCAGAGCTAGAGAAGGGAGACCAAGCATCTTCTCCTTCACTGATGGCTAATTGGACTCCCAGGGCAACTGGTTGTGCCTTGCTGGAAATCACTTAAGACTGTTTTGTGCAAAACAAAACAACACAACAAAACAAAAAGTAGTTTTGAGAAATGCAGGCCTGCTAATAGCAGTTAGCCACCTGCTTATTGTGCTGGTGTGCTTTAAAAACAAAAGAAAATTTTGGGCCAACATCATAACTGCACCATATCCCAAACAAAGTATTGAATTATACAGTAGAGCCTGTGAGTTTTCTCTTAAGCAGCAAATACATTTAAGAATCTGCTGTGACAAATCAATATCAAAATGTGTGCAAAATTACAAGAACAAATAGAATGTTGTTTTTGTACTGGTTTGTTTATATTGAAACTATATTATTTTATGTGAAGTATGTGTAATAGAGCATTAGATTTGAAAACTCTGTGTTGAATATCATTTCTGACAGCCTTTTTTAGGGTCACTAAAATTCCAATAATTCAGTCTAGAATTGAAGTCGATTCCAGAGAAAAATTTAATATAGTCTGCTTGCCTGCCAGCTTTAACATAGTTTCAGAGCATTGAAATGGTTTGACACATTGAAATATAAAGTGCATTTGTCATATCTATTGGTGGAGTATTTTATGTGATCGCATCTAACAAAGATCAAGTTAGAGTAAAACTTATACTGTTTTTTTATGTGTTTGTGAAGAGGATTTTGTTTTATCTTGTTTTCTTTACAGTCTTGATTTGATTTATTGCAAAGTCCAATAAACTATTCCTAGTAATAATAAAGAAACACATTGCCTGAACCAATTTTGAAATGCAGTGGAACATCTCTCTATTACCACAGTCATTTGCTGTTTCAAAGACCCATATGAATTCAGGATTGTGTCACAGAAGAGGTACTTTCTAAATGAGCATGAGGTTAGAATGGAGTTGCAATTTCCAACTCCAGCAGGTAGAAATGGTGTAATTAGAAGAAAGTTTATTAAACCTTTGAACCTCAGTTTTCTCATCTGTAAAATGGGGGTGATGCCAATAAGCCTGTAGGATTTTTGTCGATTTCTTTTGATACGGTAACGATTTAAGATGTTAGGTGTATAGCCCTAACTCAGGGTCTATCCCCTAGCATTTATTCTCTAAAAAGCTTTATTATATTCTTACGGCTTCTGGGAATTACATTTATGGGAGGAAATCTGCAGAATATCTAGGTAGGAGCATACCAGGACCTATTGCAATGAGACTCCAGTGTTGTTATTTTTTGAAAAAATACAGCCTTAGGTATTACAAAAATCAGTTCATTTTCCCAGTATATATTCAGTCCTGTATGATCATCTACGTTTGAGCCATTTGGGGCTCCTTGTGGTGAGAGAGTAATGATCAACTGGATTCTGTTCCAGAGAGCTCATTTAGGACAGATTAAAGTGGGATGGACCTTAGCATCGTGCAGCAATGCCATTTGTGGGAATATACAGATCTCTCACTCTTCCATTTGTGTAGTCATGTACTGATAACCTTCTATCTAGAATTCACGTGTCGATTTTAAGTTAATACCAGTTGCCTTACATAAATAAGACTCGAACACCAGTTCTTGAAGACTATTTCTGTCTCTTGGGTAAGAGCTTCTGGTAATAGTGTTTCGCTGATAGGGTAACTGTGTATTCTGTTGACTGAGGAGTTCTGTTTAGCAGAAGTCCTTTCAAGACCCTAATCAATATCCAATTTATCGAACAAATCTCATCTGTTATTTACATGTGTATGTAGACACATTTTATATACATGTATAATCTTAATATATCTTAATTTGAATACTTAAATGTTAAATATTTTACTACTTAGCCTACCGATTTTTATGTAGGACTGGGGTTTTATGATCTGCCTGTATAATATAAAATGTTTGGATTAGGTTATAAATTGAACAATGAGTAACCAAGACTAACATTTCCCAATGTGTGTCCTACTGAACTCAAGTTCTACAGTGTTCATAAGGATTATTTCAAAGAAAGTTTCCAGGTTGAAATAAGTTTGGAAAATGTGGAGTTAAAGCCGGTTCATACTAGAAGTTCTTAAAGCATTTAATTTGCTCATTGCTAAATTACATAATAATAGACCAATGGGAGGGTTGTGATATGTTGTTTCCTTAACCTTTTCAGCACAAAAGTTTTCTAAATTTTCAAAATATTTTTCAGCATTAGTCATCGATAGGACCTACTTTGGAAATTCCAAGTTTAGAGGGAATGTGCTGTATACTTTGCTGTATCAGTGGATCCATTCTGGAGATGGTAACAACCACAGCTCTTTGAGCAGAGAAAAATTTATATAAAAAATGTGTTAACGAGCTATCATGTCCTGAACTAGGGTAAACTGAGAATGCTGATCTATCACATAGAGAACAAATGTGGTACGTGAGCACTACCATTGGGACTGGGAGAGGGAGAGAAGAGGCTGGAATTAATAAGACTTAGAAACTTAGAGGAGAGACCCCCTGAAATGAGAGCTCCGGGGAGGGGACGCTCCCCAGCTCTCTGAGGAGGCAGGTAATGAGACGGTTCCAGCAAGTGTTAGGAAAAGGGTAAGCCGTTCGGCTGAAGGAACTGTTGGGGTGACACTGACGGAAGCAGCCAGGAAACACACACAGCAGGTCCTGGCTTCCTTGCTCAGCCTCGCAGCCTCCTTCCCTTGTCCCCACGGCACTGCCTTAACAGAGCATCTGGCCAGGCACAAATGGGGTTTGCCAGCCCCGGCAGCACAAGGCAGAGCAGGGAAGGTTTTGAAGCTGATAACAATAGCTAATTGGCCCAGTTGCTTTATTAAGAATCCTAGCTCTTAAAAAGAAACATTAGAATTATTTCAGAACGGTCCCATTGTCATCTTAGATTGAATTTGCTAGAGTAATTCACAAAGCAAACCAACTCACTTTATAATTTATATCCCCAGGAGCAATATTCCATTATTACATTAATACTCCATTATTAATGTACAGGTTTCCCAACACAGAGGGGGTAGTTTGAACTTACTTTCAATCATTTAAAAAAATACACTGTTGAAGGCCTGAACACTTCCTAGCCTTTTCATGCTATTCACATATTTTCTGCTTCCTGGGATTCAAATGCAGAGAGACCTTTGAAATCAAACACACATGAACTCAAGCAGCACGACACCGTGCCACTGAGAATCCGTGAGACACTCAGACGGTGGTAAGGTTACCGCCTTACGGGGAAGACTGGGCTGTTTGACAAACTTGGTGGGTTAGTCAAAGGGTATGTCTTACAAGAGTCATCAGTAATGCTTGGGAAATGAAATCATACAAATGCAATCAGCAAATGAGAAATTCGTTCTCTGTCCAAGCCTCACATTTACTTAGGTTGCAGCAAAAAAGTTTTAGAAGGCACCTTTTGGTTTTGCCAGGTCTGTGGGGTTTGTTAAATTCTACTTATTGTCCAGACCTAGTTTGACATTTACAACTGCCCAAGAGCAAGCCAAACAGGATTTCAAGTGAAGAAATTAAGGAAGGAGCTTCTGTGAAAGAGGTCCCATCGATAGAATATGCAACATCTAGAGACTGCGCGTGTTAGGCGAGGTTACAAGGCTATGACTAAAAGATGCAAACATTTGTAGTACAGTGAAAGGAGGTCTGAGGAAACAGGCTGTGGAAAAGTTGACTTTCGAAAGTGGGAAGAGAAGGAGCTCATGGCCATAAGAAACTAATGAGGGCTGGAGGAGAGCAAGCTTCCTATTACAAGGAGAATTTTAAGGAGAAATGGTGGGGACATTACTACATGACTGAGTACTTAACCACGGTCCAGTCTTGGTTCAGAGTGCTTTGCGTATATTAAGGACAATAATATTATAAAGGGATCAGAGGAGGGCCCTGAAGACCATGAACTGGGAAAAGGCTGTTGGCTTTGATCTTTGGATGGTTATTTCTGACTTTAGGGAGAAAAAACATTTTAACACAGTGAAAGTATCAGAAGCCAGGTTTCAGATGTTTAAGGAAAGAAGAATTGGTAAGGATGTCAGTGTAGGGAGATAAAATTACTCTTCCCAGAGCTTCGTCAGTGATGCGAGAAAGATCCCATATACAGTCCTATCTACTTTCATTGAGTGCTTACGGCTATGGGTAGGAGAAGGTGAACGTGTAATGCTGAGGTCGTACAACCTCTCTTCTGAGTCTCAGATTGTGATGGACCATCAGCTTCATTGGGAGGATGAAGCAATGTAATTGCGAAAGGCATTGTGTGCCCTGTAAGGTCTAATGTCTTGATTAAGGTAGAGCTATTGAGTAAAGAAAGTGCCTGAGAATTGCATGCTATTTAAAAATCCAGCATATGAATTAGTGGAATATGAAAACCTCAAGAAGTTGCTTTCAAAGTTTTCCATAAGATTGTCATCACTATATTCTGGTCAAATGGCATGCAGTCTACGAAGATTTGTCTTGGTAGAAACTTTGACTAGTTTGTCTGAGGTTTCTCTGAGTAGTGGCTCATAATTAAGTCAGATACGGAAAATGTTACAAAGGTGATCTGCATGTATTTGATGATTTAGTCTAACTTACTGTAATGGAGAAATCTCCCTGCTTGCTCCTTGACTTGTAAGTTGAAGTTGATTTCATAGTCTTGAAAATGCTCTTCCTAGTAAAGAATGTCTATATTTTAATAGACTCCGAGGTCTGTCACATACTTGAATGGTCCTATTTCAGTGCCTAATATTTGGAATATACCGACAGGAACCTCATCCAAATTGCCATTTCCCTTAAAAACAAAACAAAACAGGTTTAAATTCCTTTGTAAGCCACTGGGTTGCCTTTAAGTGGATTTTTTAAGAAAAATCACTGAAAACACTACTCGATTCGGTAAGAGTAGTTTTCCAGTTGAGTCACAAAAGGCATTATGGCTCGTGCTTTGCTACACTATCTCCGTACATACTGAGCTGATAATTTAGAAGTTAATCAGTGTATATGCTACTTTGTGTTTTCTATGCAGTAACCTTTGATACGTCTTACAAGAGCTAACCCTTGGCAGGAATACTGTGTAGTAATTTGCATAATTTCTCAAGATTGTCCCAAGATGAGCATGTGTTGTAGATCACATTTGAATCAAATGTAAATAACTTCTGTCATAAGTGAGTAAACATACATGTACATACATATACACATAGATATTATAGATATATAGGTATGAAAATACTTATGCATATATAACCTCTCACTCATTTATTTAGTTGAGCTGTTTCTGAATGTCTTTCTTTAAAATAACTTACATTACTAGATAAATATCATATGAGGGCCTGCTAACTGCTTTAACAACTAAAGTTTTAATAATACTGTTATTTCTTACTTTAGAGCTTTCCAGCATGCACTTACATAAGTGGTGAATTGAAAGTTACTGCTTCTCTCGGTCATTTTGGAGACCCATGCATACCCATGCAGACCCAAGCTACATGCGAGGCTTCCACAATCACTCTGGATGTTGTTATCCAGTTACCTAGAGTGCCTGGGTGGCTCAGTGGGTTAAAGCCTCTGCCTTCGGCTCAGGTCATGATCTCAGGGTCCTGGGATCGAGCCCTGCATCGGGTTCTCTGCTCAGCAGGGAGCCTGTTTCCCCCTCTTTCTCTGCCTGCCTCTCTGCCTACTTGTGATCTCTCTCTCTCTCTTATCCAGTTACCTAGAAGGCAGAGGAGAGCAAGTAGCATCACCCAAGGGAGCTAATGATGGGCCAGGCCTAGAGTAGCCCACAGTCACTTCTGCTCATATTCTGTTGGCTGAGACTCCATCACACGGCCATGTTCAATTACAAGGGTATGTGGAACATAGTCCAACAATATTCCCAGAAGAAGAAAAAGTGGTATTTTGGTGTACTATCTGTTGCCAAAATACTTAATAAATACTGATTTTTAGAAAGTGTTAGAGGGACATGGCTTCAAAATATAAAATCACAGATCATGTTCCTTATATACATTGCTAATTTATATAACAAATGCATAATGGTTATAATGATACACATGATTATTAAGGCATTTTTGTATGGTGATGTGGAGACAAACGAGGTTCAAGGCTAGAGGGGATTTTGACTCGTTTAAGAGGGTCACCGTCAAAAATATAGTGTAGAATTACTGCTGTACACATAGACTCACCTGAAACAAAAGATTGAGAAGCATACCTTCAGTAGTGGACTCTACTTGTACTGAAGGGGAGTCACTTGCTATTTCTAAGTAAGTTTCTATGATGGTGACAGAGAAATATCCATCTTGTTGAGAAGTTTATAATAGTTGGGATGTCAAGAGTTGTCTGTAGGAAGCAAAGAGTTTGTTAGTGGCGTGTCTTTGAATTACCATGCTATGTTCATAGAGATTTGATTGTAGCCAAATTCGTGTTTTGCAAAAATCAAGTGCTTTTTGAAGGCTTGGACGTTCATTAGATGAAAATGTGGAAATCTGCCTGTGAAAGGCCATAGGTTTCTGAGCGAAAACCAAATCCTATTGAAATTGGAACTTTCTTACTTCATACAAATTTGCTTATCTTATTTACTAAAATCATAATTAACACTTTAATTGCCATTATGAAATAGCTGAAAGTAATTTCTATTTTAATTAGTACATACCACCAGAAGTGAATGAAAACTACAAATTATTTAGCATAAAAGCATTCCTTGACTTTTTTTTTTTTTTTTTTTTTTTTTTGTCAATTGACTCCTTTTTCCCCTTTTTTTGTCAACCAGGGTAGAAATAGCCTAAACTTCTTCTTTCAATGCTCAATGTCTCTACAAATTATGGTTAAAGAATAGATAAAAGTCATGATTATTTACAGATGAAACTGTTGTTAGAGGGCAGTATGTTTATTAGAGTTAGTAGATCTCAGATTTGGGGGGGGGGGGTTGCGTATTCTAGTCCAGTTCCCCATTTTCTTGTAAGGAATTGGTTGAATGCCACACAATGAATTTTTCTTTTTCCTTTCAGTTCAGTAATGTGTATCATTTTTACATATTCAAAGGTATTTTAATATTATAAAAAGTCACAGTATTATATAGACTAAATAGGCAGTCTTATCAACAAGTATCTTTGCATATGGGAATTAGAGGGTGGGGTATTGTACTTAAGAGAAAAAAATATTTCAAGTAATTAAAGTTGATTAATATCACAATGTATTACAAAATCCTAGAATGTTTGTAGGCCCCACTTTCCTTTAAAAACAAAGTAGTTGTAAATGTTTTACATATGAAATTTACAGAGGGTGTTGATCTTGTTCTTCTATTCCCTTTTTCCCATCCTCTTCAAAACTTCCTCATGGACCACTGTTCTTCCATATACAGTCTCCCTTATGTTGGAGAAGGCAAGTTATGTATTTCAGGCTTTTTTTTTTTTTTAACTTTACAGAACCTACAAATCTCTAAATTAAAAAAAAATTTTCGTTATACATATGCTTGTTATTTCAGTAAGATCAACAAAATGTTTAGGAGCACAAACAAATTCATTAATTATCTTTTGTATCCAGGGCAAAATATAGCAGGCAAGTTGAAAAATGAATTGTTTATTTTTTGGAGGGGCTGGGAATAAAGAACAATGAAACTTCCAAATAAAAGTAGTTGGACCTTTTTGCAGTGGATTTGAAAATAAGTCCAGAAGGCTGAGCTTAATATAACATGTGGCAGGTGGCCTGCGTTTGCCTGGAGAATTCCTTTAGGGCAAGACAGCTCAGCAAACACATAAATCCTTTTTTCTCTGTTATCTAGTAGCACATTTAGTTGCCATGGGGATTTTATTTATGCAGCAGATCCTCTGCAGTTCAGTTTGTGCCTAAAGTTTAACCGTACAGCTGTTACCGTAAATGCTACATGGCAATATTTTCCAAACACAGACCCTAGAACAAAAAGAACATTTTTTTCCCCAGCATTAATTTTGCTTTTTATGTTCTGAAACATCTTAGTAAAGTATTACTATATACCAGGAAAACTTCATAAGTTCCAGCCAAGCCATTGGTATCATTTCCTGTTACTTAAATTGTTCACTTGCAAGTAAATTATATGAAAATATAGCAAATATATTTTCAACGAGCGCAAAATTTTGCAAGTTGAAATGAATAGCTTATTCATTATGCTCTATATATTTAAAGTGATTTGATCTCCCTCCTGCCCAGTACTGTTAATTTCTTAAAAGAGTTTAGATCAAATGATCAGATAAATACTTGCTCTTCTGCATCTTCTCACTTCTGCAGTTCTTTCAGTACTCCCCCCTCCTCTATTTCTAGTGGAGGAGGGAGGAAGACAAGATAGAAAAATTGTGATTGCTTTTGCAACAATCAAGAGATATCTAAGTTTCTCCGGCTCTGAGCTAGGTCCTGATTTGGAATGAATTGCTTTTGTTTAGTCTTGATTTGTACTACACCAGATAAATCACCAGTATGTCGCCTTTGTGTGAACAGCATGGGTTGGTCAATGAAAAGGGGAACTGATGGTTTTAGACGGAATGCATAAAATTACCTCCCACCATCTGTGTCACAACGCACCAGGAAAATGATGAAAGGGGAACTTAAAATCCAGGTAAAGTTCTCCCTTAGAAGGAAAGTAAAGCCTTCAGCATCAAGATAAATGTGTCTCATCTCCGCCCCCCCCACCCCCCATTTTTGAATGGGAGGTCGACTGTTGCAGAGAAACACCGAGACATCATCCTTACAGATGGTTCTGCTCTAGTTAGATGGTCAATGTATAAAATTTGAAATGATAAACTAAATGAAGGCCTTCTGTTTAATGCCGTTTATTCTTGGCAGGAACCAAGCAGTTCAACATTGAAACTCCATTACTACAGTAGAAGTCATTAAAGATCATCTCTGCTAGGAACACATACCTTTCAGATATTTTATCTTCCTATTACAAATAGCCACATAAGTCTGAAAATGAATTTTGATGTCATTACTCCAATTAGATTTTAAATGGCAACTGTTAGCAAATTCTGTCTACAGAGTGGATGCTTTAAAGGCATTGAAGGCACTGTACCTCCTATAAGAGGGGACTGCAATCTCTTACCATTTACTGCACATTTTTAGCCCCCCCCAAAAAAAAGTCACTTCTTAAGGGGTATTGGAAAGCAAACATACATGCTTCCATGTACCCATATAATCCAGTGTTATGGGCAAGTATTCAGTTTTCATGAAGTCATTTCTTAAAGTCCGCTACCTGATTGACTCATTATGACATTGATACTCAAAGTAAGACCCATGGACCATTAGCATAGGCATCACCTGAGAACTTGTTAGAAATAGAGAATTTTGCC
>CM052896.1:70678117-70727624 GCA_028534135.1 Potos flavus
ATGGTCAGTGAAAGTGTGTTTTTAGCAATTACCTTAGATAATCACTAGTCACATTTGGGGGCATAGACTGGATTAAAGGAGAATTTAGGGAACTTGAGGAAAATCAAGTAATTCTGGAGACATAACAGCAAGTTTGAAGATGAGATAAATATTGACTAAAGGAGAGAAAGATGGGTGGTCGGAAGTATATGCAGGTGTGTTTCTTTTTGGCAACCTTACGAGGATCAATTAGTATGAATATGCCAAAATCCATAAGGCTGGCAGCACTTCCTGTGAATTTCTATAAGAGAAAGATCTGTATGTGTCTTTGGGAAACTACTTACTGAAACCATTTCCCCCCCTAATAAGAACAGAGGAGATGTTGGACACTGAAAGATTTTCGTAAAGTGCTTGAAAGAAGAAAGGGTACCCTCCTGTGTTGTAGGGGCAGCATAGAATAATGGATAGGGCAAGGTATAGACTCTGAAGCCAGACCACTTGGGTTCAACTCTACCTACAACTAGCTTAGGAAAGTGGAGCAGGTCACAACATTGCTGTGTGCCTCAGTTTCTTCATCTGAACAATGGGATAAGAATGCTATTTACCTCTAAACGGTTGTGCGGATTAAATTCAGTATCACTTAAAGCAATTTTTGGAATGTAGTAAGTGCTTCATAATACTGCTAAGAAATTTGAAAGAGGTTCTTTAATGGATAAAAAAGTATAGAGAAACAGGAGACCGATTGATGTTTTTATTGTCAACAAAAATATAAGCTATCTGAAGACTGTTGGGAGGAAACTGAGGAGACCATACTGCAGCAGAGAAAATTGATAGTGTAAGAATATCCCAGGGCATAATATTTAAGAGGATAAGACACTGTCTTCTAAGCAAACTTAATAATGCAGTGTTAAAACCAGAAAGGTGTTTAAACATAGCAATTAGTTTTGGAAAGTAAGAGAAGATGTTTCAAAAAAAAACAGGCAATGATGAGTTTCATAAGGTAAAGAAGAGAAGCTAGGACTGCCTTTCAAGGCCCATGGCAGAGAAAATGCACTAGGAAGCTATTAGAAATCAAAATAATCGAAGGTGAGTTTGGAGTAGAATTAGTGCAAGAAGCTAAAAACTACCTACACTGACAGGATAAAGAAGGAAGAAGGGAGAAATAAAGGACAAAGAAAAAGGAATATATACTTTCTCCCATTAAAAAGGAATACATACTTTTTTTAATAAAGATTTTATTTATTTGACAGAGAGATCACAAGTAGGCAGAGAGGCAGGCAGAGAGAGGGGGAAGCAGTCTCCCTGCTGAGCAGGGAGCCCGATGCGGGGCTCGATCCCAGGACACTGAGATCATGACCTGAGCCGAAGGCAGAGGCTTTAACCCACTGAGCCACCCAGGCGCCCCTACTTTTTTCTATTAAAAAATTAGCCTCAAAAAAAGGGCTTTATTTTCGACTTTCCAGTGTCCCACCCTGTGCTTCGTGTATAATGCATACTTAGGTATTTAATGAATTTGTGAATCAGATCATCTAATTAATGAATTTAATGGATTGAGGAATTAAATTTATTAACAAATAATATGAGCATTAGAAGGAAGTAGGTCATATAGAAAACTTTCAAATTTCACTTTGCCATATTCCTTTTAAATTCAGGGCACAGAATTTAAAAATGGAGAGTTTAAAAGAGAATTTCTCAGAATTACTCAGATAAAATTAAGGAAAAATGAAAAAGTATTTTCTGCTTAAAATTCTATTAAATACAGAGGTATTAAAGATTTAGAGGCAAAACGGCCAATCAAGAGGTCAAAGTGTCATCAAACTACGAGAAACTACAATTTTTAAGTAAGGATGTTACTCACCGCAGAACTTCATGGAGAATTGTCTGTTCCCTTGAAATTGTTTTGGACGTTCCCCGTGTACTGTTCCTCAAGTGGGGAAAGATGAATGTGTGTGGAACTCAGTTCAGTTGCTTGATCTCATAAAGGCTTTAGATGTGTTCAAACCTAGAGTATAAAACATTTGTGGGACTGTCATGACAACTAGGAAGAGAGGTTAGAGGAAAGAAATA
Organism: Potos flavus; assembly: GCA_028534135.1. Taxonomy (NCBI): domain Eukaryota; kingdom Metazoa; phylum Chordata; class Mammalia; order Carnivora; family Procyonidae; genus Potos; species Potos flavus. The sequence continues at coordinate 70,680,164 of CM052896.1, forward strand.
CGAATTCCTAAATGATAGCTCTTGGGAAACAAGATTACAGGCTGCTTCATTAAGGAAAAATAATAATGTTATTAGAGGGGTTACCTAGTTTTCATAAAAAAAAAACACATAAAACATTTTAGGGTAATGTCATCTATTCAGATGATCACTAACTTGGACAACATGCTTTGTGAGGGCACTGAGCACAAATGGCAACTGCTGCTGTTAGTGAATTAGAAAAAGGTACAGGTCACAAGAAGAGCGCCCACTTGGCCTTCAGCTGTATGCACAGGCTGTAGATACTCCATGAAAAATGAACTGGCAGATTCAGGAGCCGTGGAGCTTGCCTGCTGTTAAATGGCAGTCTTCCAGTGGTGGTCAGCTGTGAAAATTTAAAAATTGATGGAAGCTTTTTCATTATTATAGAATCTTGAGTATTTTTTCCTTGGGTCTCTGATAAAATGACCCCTTATCTACTTGCAGGTGACAGTAGAGGACAGAAAAGACTAAACAATAAATGTAAAACTGCATACATTTTTTAATTCCTCTGAATGGTGTTTATTGAGGATCTGCTACTTGCTAGACATAGACTAACCCAAAACAGAACGGTCCTTGTCCTGTACTCTAAGCCTAGTCTGATAGGATTCTCATGGCTTTCTTGGGCTCAAAAATTCCCTGGAAATCTTAAAAATGAAGATCCTCAGGTATTACACTGACATGGCTTCTACTAGCTGTGTGTGTCGGGTGGGGTAGAGGAGAAGGAAGGTGGTGGGGGCCCATGATCTCTATGTCTTCAAACTACATATGTGATGGTGATGTGTATGGTTGGAGAAACACTCCTTGGGACACATTGGGCTAGTGACCCACAGAAGGGTTTGTCAGTGCAAGAGGCATCAACTGGGATAAATGATGGATGGGAAGGTCTTGGCCGGCTTGAAAGTGTTTGGATGATGAGATGGTAGAGATGGAAGGGTGGCAGGATGCTCTAGAACACAGGGAAGAACAGGTAGTGACTGACAATTTGTGCCCTTACTCTACTTCATGGGTTCTTCTTGAACTTGATGTTATACCAGAGTTTGACAAGCAAGTACTGAACAGATTCCACTTATCGCTGGAGATAACATTTGTTCCCAACCCCAAAGAAGCTCACAGTTGGGGACATGCACGTAATCATGTGCCTTAAATGATTTAAATCTGTGAAATGCTTGTTGGTTAATACCTGGAACACATCTAAGCTATGAGGTATAATAAAATATAAACCTGACTGCACCACCCAGTTTATTATTTTATTATTTTTATTTTTTTAAAGATTTTATTTATTTATTTGACAGAGAGACACAGCAACAGAGGGAACACAAGCAGGGGCAGAGGGAGAGAGAGAAGCAGGCTTCCCACTGAGCAGGGAGTCCGATGCGGGGCTTCATTCCAGAACCCCAGGACTGTGACCCGAGCCGCAGGCAGACGCTTAACAACTGAGCGACCCAGGCACCCCATGCCACCCAGTTCAAAAGACTAACACCTTAGCAGTACCTTTGAAGCTGCCTAGATTTTCCCGGATCTTATATGTCCCCTACTGAGATACACTGATTTTTGTTGTTGTTGCTTGATCCCTGTTGTTGAAATTTAACTCTAAATTAATAATTTGGAGCAGATTCTTTGGTATTTCCTGTATTAATATCACATCTTTGAATCACAGTTTGACTTTTGCTTTTCTTGTCGTGTTTCTGATTTTTAAAATGTGATTCTTATATTTAACTACCAACATTGGGTGTAGTTGTTTCATAGGTATCTGTCATTTAGTGAAGGAGGTCTCTAAGTATGCTAAGAAGTGTTTTGTTTTTTGATTATGAATTTGCATGGAATTTGAGTAAGTGGTTTTTCTGCATGTATTGATGATATTGTCTGATTTTTCACCTGTAATCTATTAACATGGTAAATTTACATTTAAAGATTTTTCTAGTGTTGTATTTCTGATATAAAACCAACTTGGCCATGAAATTTCTCTATCTTAGACACTACTGAATTCGGTTTCCTAACGTTTTGTTGTACTGTTTTTGTCATTTATTGAGGTAAAGTAACACTCTTTAGGGTTTATGAGTGGTCCTCTTATTCACTTGGCTGAGTCTTACGTTCTTATTATATGAACACATGAGTGCAGAAATTTTACCAAGTTGATTGGGCCATGTGGTCAAGTTTTTTTAAAACCTCTCCGATGGTGTTTACAAGTATTGTGTTGTAGTGTCACATCAAAAATAGTAACTCGATAAATAAGTACTGAATATGCAGTGACTTAAGCATACAGTTGTTAGTAGGATTTTGTGGTTGTTCAAAAGGTATATATTCATCAGTGAAAGGAGGCATCAACTGGGAAATAGAAATAGGTGTGCCCTGTAGGTCGGGGAATCCTCCTCCGTGGGCTTCTCTTTTGCTCACATCCAAATGGCTTCTCAGTTCTCATAATTAATCAGTGATCTCAGTTCCTTCTTGGCTCAGTCCCTTTGTTCCGTTTCCTCTCCTGTGTGTCGTCAGCTACTTACATTACCTCGAAGTTCTTTCTCCTAAAAACGAGGCCACAGAAAAGACAATAGTTTCCTCTTGTTCCTTTATAAAAAGAGGTTCATACTCGTTCACACTCTTTGCGTTGTAGTGGTTTTGGCATTTACCGCCTTAGAAACCTGGCAGGTGCCGATGATAAAACCAAACATGGGGAAGTTGGAAAGCTTCCTGAATTCGCCCTGTGTTGGTCTCTGGTTTTTTACTGTTTTTATATTTATTTTTTCTGAGAAAGGAAATGGAAAATCCTAGAGCCTTATTATTGAGGATATGGGGCATCTTCCTAAATCCTTACCCCGTAAATATGCAGTCTGCCGGATCCACTAAATTATCTCTTCCTCTCCTGCATCCATGATGGATACATTTGATGCAAATTGTTAAAGCAATAAGCAGGCACTCTGTGTCCCTGAAGTCACCAACAAGGGGTGCTTACATTTACAAACTGCTTCCCAGACCAGGAAATATCTAGCCTGGACCCGTGTTTGCTTAAGTAACTAAAATGGAGTTCTATGCTTGGTGGTAGCAGAGACATAAAATTTTGTCTTTTTACATCTTTGAGAAACATACAAAGCTGTCGTGGCTTAACTTCAGTAATAAAATTTTGGAATGATTAGGATGTAAAAAAATAAAAATAAAAATTAGTGAAATTAGTGAACTGAAAAACCTCATTTAAATACTGATGGCACTATTTTTGGTGAAAAGCTGAACAGTTAAAACAATTGAAGATAGCACAATTAAAGAAAAACAAAACATCATCAATCATGTTGGTTATATATACTTTTAAAAGTATATGACATCTGTCTACCAACAAATGGATATGGGATCCATGTGGAAAAATAATTGTGTTTCTCAATTAACAATACAAGTTAAAACCCATTAAAAGAAACCTCAAGAGATTTTTCCATTCTTCTCATAAACTGGAATTTTGTTGTGTTAAATACTGCTTAAACAAAGTGTTATGAAGGAGTTGGAAATATTTATCATTTTATAAACATCCATTTTATGATTAAAAACAATATTTCAGGGGCACCTGGGTGGCTCAGTCAATTAAGCATCCAACTCCTGATTTCGGCTCAGGTCATGATCTCAGAGTCCTGAGACTGAGCCCCGCAGGGAACCTGCTGAAGATTCTCTCTCTCTCCTTGTCCATCTGCTCTATCTGCCCTTCCCTCCCTTTTTTCTTTTTAATGAAATCATTTTTCAGTTGATTGGTCTTTGGAATCTCCTTAAAATAAGTTAATAATATACTCCCTTTAGTTTCCTTTGCAGGCTTAGAGCCACAACCATCTCAGCAGGCATGAGCTATCCTTAGAGCAAAGTTGAGCTTGCCAGGGCAAGTGGAGATGTTGAGAAAGTGGATGAAGGGAAGAGGAATAGTCCTGAACTGCAAGATTTTTCTTCCTTTCTCTTGATAATGTAACTACATGAATACCTAAATTAACAATAAGTGAAATAAGCATGATGTGGGCTTAAAAATCATCGGTATTTCTATTGCATCGGAGATTGCTTTGAAATCAATTATACTTCGTGGAAGTATCTCCATCCTTACTTTGTAATCACATTGTGTGCTCCGGAATTTTTAGGCCATTTGTGTAAAAAAAATAAAAATAAAAAAAAATAAGGAGGGGGAGTGGTGGTCAAAGAATCATATGACAAGATGTAATTACTGCTTTATGATTTTAGAAAGTACTAGCTTCCTAGTAAATCTAGAAAAAGGATTTTTGAATTGATTCCAAATTTTGCCTGTATTTATTAGTCAAGTTCTTCATTTTCTAACACACTAAATGTAGAAACAGAAGCTCAGTGTCAGTAATCTCACTCTTCACATCCACTCTTCATACATCTCCCTTCATAAAGTTCTTAGAGAGGAAGCGTCTCTGACAGTTTGAAGCTTGTGTAGTAAGAAACCTTGAGGAATTCACCCAGTGCAGCCTTTCACCTTGAGAAAGGACAGCTAAAGCCTTCCCAGCACATAGGTATTTATTCTACTCTTAAAGATGCCTAGAGAAGTTAAATCCGTAGCAGGGTCAGTCTGTGCTCATTGTTAAGATGAGCTCTATCATCTGGCCCAAATCCCCACTATTTGAGTTCCCTTGTTGTCTTCTTTACTTTTCAGTGACACTCAGGGCAAATCTCAACACCAGGTTCCTTGGAACTTGAGGGTTTGAAGACACTTTTTCCCTCAAGGAAAAACTAGTTTTCAGTCTGTCTTGTGTAATATTTTATGTGTTGAAAACTAATTAGCTCATCCATTTGTAATCTGGCTACTTGTCTTCTAGACTAAATAATTCAAATAATGGCTTTAAAATAGATCTATTGATGATCTTCTAAGCATTTCGCTTAAATAACCTATTTTGACCCTCTCTAAGCTGAATAACCTCTCAAAATGAGCCACTGGTTGTAATCATCCACACGTTCATCTACTTCTAAGTGGTCTAGCTATTTTCCAAAAATTAAATAGATATTTATGAATGCTCTCAAAAAACTGTAAGTTGAACCCCTTAAATGGTTTTATATGCATTTCATCTAAGTGATAATTTGGGAGTTTGTGTACCTGTCTCTGTAACTAGACACCTACATTTTTAGAGAAAAATATCTATAAATCTGCAGTCCTTGTTTGTCACCTGGTACACATTATAATATTAAAAATCCACCCAGCTCACTGCAGCCCCTGGTGCTTGCTTTTATGCCTGTACACCACACAAACATACACACAAACATACATTTTTCAGTCAGTTTTTGTTAAATGCGTATTGTGGGCATGAATAAGATAAAATTTCTGGCTTTGTTGGTAAGGCTGGATGTCAAAAAAGCCAGTAAACCAGGTTGTATACCACTATAGGAGTAAACTGGGGCTATAATATTTGAGTGAAACTCGCAAGATCAATTGGGTTTTATTACACAGGGAAAGAAGGGAAAAGCATGTTGGGGGCTGGCTCTTCAGGCAAATTGTGATTGGTTGCAAGTGTTGGAATTGGTGTTGGGACACAGGGTCGAACAGGTTGGCTGGGAGGAGCTGGCTAAATCAGCTGAAACCATGGGGATGAAAGAACCATTCAAGGATTTTAAGCGGTTTGTGTCTTGGATGCAACCACAAATGATGTGGCAACTGGATCCGAGGCTGGTGAGAAAGGATGGAATCTGGGAAGCTGATAAGGAGCTTACTACTGATGGTAGTCCAGGTGGCATGATGAGGACTTTGGAGAGTTAATACAAAGGGAGTGGGAATGAATAGGAAGTATGGGTTCTATAGGCTTGGTAGGGGCAGTGTCAGTTGGGTAGGGACAATAAAAAAGGCTATGGTCTAGAGTGACCCTCAATATCTCCAGCTTGCCGAATATACAAGAAGTTACTGTAGTGAGGCACTGAGACAGGGATGCCTTTGATATTTGACTTTCCCCTAGACTTGTAGGAATGGACCAGAGGTTTTGGTCTGGAGCTCAGGAGAGAGGTTCAAGCTGGAAATGGAGATTGGTGGTTGAAAACCTCAAGAGTCAGGAAGATGAGGGCACAAATAGAGCCCTCCAGGAATACCAACATTGAGGATGATAAGACTAGGGAAGCCAGGTAGCAAGGTAAGCAATGCAACTCTGAGGGAGCAGAGCCTCAGAAGGCAGGGAAATGTGACCAGGAAGGAAAGGACCATTGAGGGAAAGTATCTCATGCTGCAGAAGACTGAAAACTGAGAAGCAGGGTGGTTGGAGGACTAAACTAGGGCAGTTTCACTGAAGTGTTGGTGTCAAAAGCCAGATGACAGTAGCTTTAGAAGCAAAGGGGGGTAGGGGAAGAATCTGTTGGCTTATAATAGCCTTACTGCAGGTATTAATGGGTACTTCTTAGGTTTTCTGTTGAGTTCTCATATGAACCCTGTGACAGGGGTATTTTGCAGATGAGAAATCGAGTTTTAAATAAATATTTGTCCAAATTGCACAACAAATAAATTAGAGAGCTAAAATTCAATCTCTAGTTCCTTATTCGTTTTAAATTAGTTGGTCTATGAATGTAATAAGATAGTTAGAATTGATTATTCTCTCAGTAGATAAACAAGGTATATCTCCAAAATGACCATTTTTCAAGTATTTTTCTGAATTAAGACTGATAACTTCTGTCTATATTCTACGTGGTATCCTAAAAATTCCCACTCTGTTACTCATATCATCTTTATGCAATTGTATGATCAAAGACAACATAGCAATAAAGCTGTATGTATGGTTGTATGTCATGGGCATCAGGATTGTAATGAAGGAAAGCATAAACACACGTGTGCGTAACATTACATAAATGTATTAAGCTGGCTCTAAAGGCAAACTTGATAGCAATGAAGGAATATAGGTATTAGAGAAATAGGTGGTAAAATACTTTGCATAGGAGAGATTAGCAAAGTGTTCCCCTCTGTAAATATGCATCCCAGAGTCTTTAGGGACTAGTCAGAATTAATACTGTCCTGATCCTAAGGGCTACAAAGGCCTACAAAGATCTTGGTTAAGCCAGCTATCAAAATTTGAGAACTAAACTGATAGGTATCTAATGAATGTCTGTGATAATGGCTAATAATAAAGTAATGAATAGTAAATAGTAAAATATGCCCATCACAGTAAATAGTATAAAATAATAAACCCATTGGAAAAATGTCCACGGTTTATAGTAAAGGCAACAAAGCCTGGGCATTTTCTATGTGAATAACAGAAGTGGAAACTCTTGTCGCAATGTAGTTCATGCCCTATGTGATTTTGTCTTAGAGCTTTTCAAGCTTTACAGCTGCTTCTTAGTGACAAAGTATGGTGTTCAAGAAAAGCAAGAGGTCATGGAAATTCTGGGTTTGGGATTCTAGTCAATGTGGGAAAGATTTTAGATTGAAGTGGTACTTGAAAACTGTGGTACTTGAGAATGAGATTTGGAAACAAGGAGTATATTGGTAATGGCATCACGGATCACTATCCAAGACAAAAAATTCAATAAATAAGGTTTCTTCTTGCGGTAGGCCATATTGACGTTTGCTTTATGTCTGAAAATGAGGGGATATGCCTTCTTCTGGAAATTCATGGGTAAAGTTAAATTTCGTCTTTTACCCATAACATACACATTGACTGTCGGAATCGACAAGTGAATTTGTTCTTAGACATCAAAGGGTCTTGGGAATTTTTGGCCGTTATTTTTCTTTTGGTTTAGGATGGACACTTGAACTATTTTTTTTTTTCTCTTTTTGGAATGAGATTCTAGTCATGTTTTAGTTTATATCATAGCAAAGAGGTTTTAAATGACCTCTTTATGAATGCAGTTGCTACTGCTTCTATTCTCATTTCCCTTGATCTCAGCATGGCTTTTGACACTGTCAACCGCGCTATCATTTCAGAGTGCTTGAGGGAATTTCCATCCTTAAACACTCAATTTTACATCAAAATAACACTTGAAAAGCACAGTTTTGTAGGCAAATATTTTAGCTAAATGGTTTTTTCAAGAATATTGAAAATTCTATTTAGTTAAAACAATAGCATGTAGAGGTCTGATTATTTTAGTTGAGCTATGGAAATGCTTTCCATTTTACCCCGCTCCTGGGGGCTGTTTTGAAGATGTTTTGCGTCTGGTCTGTTTGCTTTGCCATGAGCCTAGGTGGCTGCATGTGTAAGTAGGTACCTTTTGGCCTCCTAAAGTGAGCAACATGATGAACCAATGGAGCTTTGTTTTGAACTAGAACTTCACGTCGCACTGGTTCGCTTTGGTGTCCCATTGGCATGAAAGTAGTTATTTCTGTACCCAGCGCCATTGGTCTGTTAGATCTTAATATAGATGACATTAACTTATGAGCTACCTGATCTTTCTCCTGGTGAATGTGCTTAAAGACTGACTTTTTTTTTCTTAAGATATGGTGGCTAAAGAGAGGTATTCGCAGGTAAATTTTGACTCCAAGCTCTAGGACACCCCGACCATTGAAATTAAATCTCAGTGTTACAAGGTAAATAGAGCTCTTAGTCCAGGATTATTAGTTATAAAGCTGGTGCCAGCTTTTGTCCCTTAAAATGTCCTTCTTTTATATTATGTTAAGTGTATTAGTAAGACTTAAAACTGTCATTTGAAAAATATCCCTACATTTATTCTCCATTTATCCCTGCCTAATATAGAAGTTTGAACTTGGCTTTAAATTGCCTCTGGACTTCATAGCTCTCCTCCCCAGCTGGCCATTCTTCCAAGAACCCTTTTCTAAACTCCAGCAATCCTTGAAGTCATAGGGATGTGTAAAAGTGAGAAAACTTTACTTCCAGATGGGACTCTGGTATCGTACAGTTGTTAACCTTTCGGCAAAGTAAGGGATAAACTATATTATGCGGTGAATTAGGTGTCCTGAGCAGATTTCCTGATTTAATTTTGAAATGTGTTTCTTCCTCGCCACTATAATTTATGGGGCCCATCACTTCAGGTTTCAGTTAGAGAGCTAAACATTTTCAGGAATGGTGAGGAATTTATTAAAAATGAGAAACATTTAATCCATTTTGCCATAAAATATTTGAAGTTTATTAACAATAAATTTTGTATAAAAACTGCACATTTCTTTGTCATAAGACAAGTCCATTATTTTGTAAGGAAATAAGTTTAAAAAAAAACTGAGGAGCTTTTTGAGATTCTGATTATGAAAAGCAAATGTGATTATCTTGGATTTGGGTCATTGATTACAAACATAGGAGTCTGAGTTTTTCAGAGGAGGAAAAAAAAAAACCCAACAACCAGATCTGAGAAATTACCCTTTAGACTCTCTTGAATTTCTGAAGGAGAAAAAGGGAAGGGAAAGACCAAAGAAAACATAATAAAATGTTGCCAGTGCAATGGGGCAGGGTTAAAATGAATGCAACCGGTTCTAGCAACCGAAACACTCCGTGCTCCTTTTAGAAGAACCCACTGGGTAGCCCGTCGCCTTAGACTTAGCAGAGGTGGAGGGCATGCTTCTAGTGAAGTAGACCTGATATAATTGGGGTAGATTCAATAAGGTTTTACACTAGACACAAAACAATGTCTTATGAGGTAAAGACAGTACAGGTAGATACGGTATAAGTGGACATAAAAGCTGTGACCATTCATGTGCAAGGACTACTTTTTTTTTTTTTTTTAAGTTTTATTTTAGAGAGAGAAAGAGCATGAGCACTAGTGGAAGGGGCAGAGGCAGAGGGAGAGAGAATCCCAAGCAGACTCCACACCAAGGGTGGAGCCCAACGTGGGGCTCGATCTCTCAACCCTGAGATCACGACCTGAGCTGAAGCCAAGAGTCGGAGGCCACCCAGGTGCCCCCATCGACTGCTTTTTTAAATGAGAAGCTCCTTGGCTGTAAAACGAACAGAACCCCACAAACCACATCCATGCTAACTTAACTATAAAATCAGTAATAAAAGAGGCTGTAATTAGCTCTATATTGTTTCCTGAGATTTGTGACTGTGTAATAGTAATAATCCTGGTAACCCAATTTTGTTCAGTCCCTTTTAGCCACTTTAATGAGGTAAGTGGTAGGATCCCTGTTTTACCCATGCAGAAACTGAGACCCAGGAATAGTGAGGTTCACCCTAGGTCATATAGCAGACTTGAGATTTGAACCCAGCTCAGCCTTAGTGCAAAGTCTGTGCAGCTTGCTTTCTCCAGTTGTATCAGTCACACAGCCTTTTATATCTCAGGTTCTCCTTGATGTGAGGGCAATTGTGAAGCCTACTTGTTAGCAGTTGTTGCTTCTGCAAATAGACGGCATTTGTGTTTGGGTCGTGTACTTTGTATGCCTGTTACAAAGATGGCAGGAACACTTCCTAAATGTTGCCTTTGCATTATCTGTGGAAGGAGGCAATTTTAATTCATTCTTTATGCTATCTTATAATAGGTCCTCAAAGAGGTAGGCTTAACTCCATAGGAAAAATTTTTCCCTTCTTTTTCTTCATAGCATTGATAAAAACTGAGATGAATCAGTAGGTCAAAATTTCTTGTCTTTTTCTGCTCCCTTAGAAAAATTTAAGAAGTTATGGAAGCTCAGTGTAATCAGTGCAGAAATAGAGCACACTGTTAAATTTTCTGAAGACTTACTTGCTAGAAAGATTCAAGAGAAAAATTCAAGTGTATGGATGCTAAAGCTGCACTTTATATATAAAATGTAGACTAAAATAAGAAACATAATTGAATTAGCATGAGGACATTAAGTAATAAAATGAATGTTTTTATTGACTAAGGGTGAGTAGTTGGACTATTATAGTGAAAATCTCAATCAAGACATCTAAGATATTTAAGACTTAAATGTGACTTTGACATAGCCTCTGGCAATATCCGAGGAGTTTCTAGATAAAACTGAATCATTTACATGGCATCTTATTACTGAAGAAACTTTACTTTATTCACTACCAACCCAGATTATTTTTTTCTTAAAGCAAGTGATCCACCATTACTTAGAATGTGTCTGTTGTATTCTGAAAGGACATTATAATTGGTGCTATTTTAAATGAAGTAAAATTTCAATGTCAGTGTATGTGTGCGTACAAATGGGTACATATACACGTCAGCTAGGTTTTGTTTGTTTGAACCTTTGGCTAAAATAAAAATCAGTGGGAAATTGTGATATTAATGGGAAAAGCCTAATTCATGTTGTATATTATATGGGTTAAGACAGAATTTACAATACTGTCAATAAGTTCTAGAGTTAATTTAAATTTAACATATAAAAATAATGCAATATCTTTTATAAGTTGGCCAACCGCAAAATGTGCGTGTTTGTAGCTTTCTTTGATATCATAAACCTCAAAATTGGGAAATATTTTAATCTAGATTTAAATATGGATATTTCTTGTGAACTAGACTAGTGATTCTCAGTAGGTTGCAAGGAGAAAAAGGAGGAGTACAGATCCCTGAACAGACTCATCTGGTAGGTGCTGAAGTCTTTTTTTTTAATATAAGATATCCTGCTTCTCCAAAAGATCAGGAGTGGTAGAACATCTCTTTCATCCTACTTAGGGAGGATTGGACCTAATCTATCAGTTTTCTTGATGGGAGTTGGTCCTATCTCTCGGGTTTTGGTAATCCAAGAACAAGACTGACATATTTTAATCATTTTCTCAACAATGCCTACCACATGGGGTCAAATATAGTAGTTCTATAATAATTATTTCTTGAATACATGTAAAGCTGTATAGGGAGGCAATGCATAATATTGTGTCAAAGGATTAGGTTAATTCATCTTTGGGGTCAGGAAGCAGAGTTGAAAGAGTAATTCATTTGGCCAATTAAGAATGGAAAGAAAGTACATCCGTGCACCAGCAACATGTTCAGTCAGCTGTGCTTCCGTTCTGCTTTCTCTTTGGGCCAGAGAGCTACAAAGCATCTATAAGTCCAATAAATACAGTCTTGGAGGAATTTTCTCATCAATTTCCAATCTAAGGAATGATAATGGTGGCTCAGAAAAAGGGAATAAAACAGTTCCAATGATCTCATCATGTGTACTGCAAATTTAAACCAAAATGCAAATCTGAATGTATGGAAATGTATCTGAAATTCTACAGTTAGGCATGAAAATAAATTAGGGGACCTTTACAGGTTATGTGCTACTTGACATGGAAGATGAAACTTGATTTTAAGGCGTCCGGACAGTGTTTTCTTACCAGATAGTCTGTCTTAACAAGGAAAGAAAGGGAGACCGAATAAAGAACTGGATGCATTATTAAATGCTTTGATGCTCTGTCCTTAAAAAACAAAAACAAAACAAAACAAAAAACCACCCTGGAGGATATATTCCGTCTGTCCAAATGTATATACACTATGTTTGACTAGTGTGGGATATTTAGTTAGGGTGTCGTTCCAAAAGTTTGAGTGAGAGAGCTTTTCTCTGCCTTTGGGTTCCTGTTGGATTATTACTCATTTATTCCCAGTGGTCAGAAATTTAAAATTGGGTATCTAGATAAGTAGTGTTCTCTATTCAGTACGTTAGAGTAGTTCTTTAGTCACCTCAAGTGATGATCACAAATGGATTGTCCAGAGTATATAACAGTCAGAACAACCTGACATCCAGCTGGTGGGATTTTGAGACTCTCTCCCTCTGTTACAGTCGCTTACTCCTCCTGCTGCCCATGTATCCCATTGTACCAAACCCGTACCATTTAGTCAGTTCTTCTCGGATTGGGCTTTTTCCTTAGTGCATTCATTTCAAAAGGACAAATACTGCTGTAAGAATGAAGAGGTTTTCTTACATTGTGAATGTTAATTTGCCAAAAGGCAGGGGTAGGGATGTCTCTGTAATTGGAGTTTATTGGTAATTGGATGAATTGAGAAGATGTGGACTGGTTTGGAGGAGGTGGTTTCTCAAATTATTTCAAACACTGGCTATATCTGAACACTGAAGAATTGAATTTCTCAGGCTTGTTATTTTCACAATTTGTCTTGTGTGCTTCTGTTCGGACTACAAGCTACGTATGGAACTGCCCTGTCTAGTGTAGCCACTAGCCCTGTGTGGCTATTTAAATTTAAATTTTATTTTATTTTCATTTTAAAGCTGTCTTCTTTAAGTTATAATTTGAATTAATGAAATAAAATTTAAAAAGTCTCAGTTGCGCTAGCCACATTCGAAATGCTTAGTAGCCCCATGGATTTAGTAGCTGCTGTCACGGACCACAGAATCCATAGAATACTTACGTTATCACAGGAAGTTCTACACTGAACATATTTTCAGCTTTCACCTTGTCAGATTTCAGCCCCTGAATATTCTGCTTGCATAATTGTCCTTGCCTTTTAAAAGAAAGAGTAGTTGATTTTTTAGTGCTTTTTTTCTTTCTTTTTTTTTTTTTGGTGCACTTTGCATGTAGGTGCTCCTTCTTAATAATTACAGTAGTGCTCCCCTGTTCTGAATATATATTAAAACATTTTTCAGTGGGGCTATGATGAAGTATACCTTCACCACTCCTTTTAGGTGGTGTGGTTCAGTGCCTTGGTTTTAATTCATAGAAACACCACTGCCGCACAGTAAATTATATTGAAATAAGTGTGGCGTATCATGACATAAATATCCCTGGAAAATGAGGAAAAACAAGTTTGACACTCAGGTGGCTAATACATCACTCAGATATTAAGAAATGGATTGCACTCTTGTTGGCAGGAAGTAAGGGGATAGAAGATGATTGCAGTGATACGTAGGTAGGGAAAAGAAAACAGGAAAAAATAATATGGATTATTTTCTGCTCATTTGCCTTCTTCTGCTATTAACAGGGGGTGAAAATGTAGATCATTTGCAGGTGACCATTGTGTAAGTGTTCCCCTTTCCTATTATGCCCTCGCCTGTGTGTCTTGTGTCTTTCTGCAAGTGTTGGCACTGGCAGTATTTATCTCTGTTCTTCTGTGAATTCTCTCATTTGCATTGCATTCATTTATTGAATTCATGCGTCTTCCACTGTGTCATTTTCCTTTCATACTTCAGTTTTGTTTTGCTTTTTCCATCAATGCAGGATTATAATTCTTAACTCTCAAATGCCTTGGATACTCAATAGAGAAGAGTCACTAAAAAAAAAAAAACCAGTCCTCCCCCGCCCCTCCTTTTTTTTTTTTTTTTTAAAGTAGCAGAAATTTCTCCTTTTCTTGCTGTGGAACAGCAGAGGAAAAAGGGAAAACAGGGCATTCTTGGAAGTGAACAATGTAGGATGAACTGAAAAGTGTTATTGTCAAGAAAATGGTCAGGATTGGCTGCATTTGGAAGTAAGTGATGGAATTGAAGTCCATTGACTAAGGCGAAACACAACTAGGAATTCCTGAAGCTGACTGCTATCAACTCATCAGTTCAAAAGCAATCTGTGTTTGGCTCTTCTTTGCTTTCGGCCAGAGAATGGTGGTGCAGCAGAGCAGCAGATGTATAAGAGGAGAAGTAATTTCTCAACATTTTGCTGTATTTGGTAATGCCATCATAATTTAATCATATTGATACCCAAAACTGTACAATGCAATGCATTGTGAGACAGTGATTGGCACCTAGAGTCACTTATTATTTTGTCAGGAATTTGACATGCCAATCAATTGCGTGAGCAATGAATGCTTGCTTGAAATTGATCACGAAACACTCCATGTTAAGCATCTTGATGTTCTCTGCTAATGTAGGTCATTTCTGGGCTTGAGACCTTTCACCCGTGCTTCTATTTTGTAACGGAGGAGGGGGCATGACAAAAGTATGGGCTATTGAGATCTTATACAACAGAATAATACTTTCTATAATGGACTCCAAATGGGTTGTCACACTGCCCTCATTATTTAATGATTCCTCTATGATTATTAAGGTAAAATGAGGAGAATTTAGAAATTACCAGCAACTGCAAGGATGAAAATAGATAAACCTACCAATCACCATAAGACTGTTTATAATTCGGAGCTATTTCCTTCCAATCTTTTCAAATTACCTGAGTGTACTTGGGAAGACTGTTTTTTTTAAAAAAATAGTTTGCTATATCTCACATTATTGAATATTCAAAAACATGATTTTAATAGCATATAACATGGATATACAGTCATTGACTTAATCCTTTCTGATTGGATATTTAGTTTTCTGTGTGGTCATAAATGAATCTGTGGTGAACATTTTTGTATCAACTTTATATAAATTTTTGCATTCCTGTGATGATTTTACAGGGTGGCATTATGGTGTAGGTATGCACATCATAGAAATTTGATTTCTGTGGACAGCTTGTTTCCAGCATGTGTGGCATCATTTCTACTAGCAGTGTATGCGAGTGGTAGGGTTTTACCATATCTTTAATTCTATTAGACACTTAAAAACGTTTAAATTGGGCACCTGGGTGGCTCAGTGGGTTAGGGCCTCTGCCTTCAGCTCAGGTCATGATCTCGGGGTCCTGGGATTGAGGCCCGCATCAGGCTCTCTGCTCGGCAGGGAGCCTGCTTCCCCCTCTCTCTCTCTGCCTACTTGTGGTCTCTCTCTCTGTCAAATAAATAAAATCTTAAAAAGAAAACATTTAATTTGATAGTAAAAACTAGTATTCCATTAAAAATAGCATAGCTTTGAGTATAACAGAATAAACAATTTTTATGTTGCCTTATTTTTTCCTGTCACTTAAAGGACTTTACCTACTTTTCTGTTAGAACTTTACTGATTGTAATTGATGGTTGTGAATTACTGATTGAGGCTATAACCCATTTATAGCCTTGATAGTTCTATAGTTTTGCTCCGTAATTGTTTTTATTTTACTATTTAGATGTTTTTCTTTGTGTTCAAATCTGTGAACTCTTCCCTTTGGGGTTTCTTCATTACTTCTACAGTTAAGTATCCTTATTAAAAAAAAAACAGTAATCCTTCTCTGTAGAAGACCAGACCTACACTAACATTTTTTAATATGTCATATCATTGGATTTTTTACTCTTAACTCTGTGTTGAAATTTTACTGGTGCCCTAATGAGACATGGCTCTGATTCTTGCTCTCAGTACAGTATGTGGGATACAGTGGAGGCAAAAGAGATAACTGAACATTCTGAATGATTATAAGGCATATTTGGGATCCAGGCCATTTTGTGTGTGTGTCTGCCATATGTCAGTGTTTGTTTTTGAATCATAGTGCTTTAATTACTGTAGTTTTATGATAAGCTCAGTAACGGGTTGTGGGGTGAGAAATTTGTCCTATTCCTCTTTTCTAAATTTTCTTGGAAATTCTGACCTATTGATTTTTTTAGGTAAAAGTTGATACCACTTGTCAGCCTAACAAATAATTCACTTGTCCTTTTTATTAGGGATTGGCAAAAGTTGACATTGCTAAAATAGCTCATCTTGCCATTGAAGGATAGGATATGTATCTACATTCAGGGATCCTTTTATGTCCCTGAGAAAAATTTGGCCCTTCTCTTAAGCGTAGATGGAGATTGATCTCAAGTCTTATCTTCTTGATGAGAGTTATTCACGTTGCCACTTAAGTTTTGTTAGGTTAAAAAAAAGGTATCCTTCTGTTCCTTATTTTGCTTTCTAGTTCTTTTAACAGAACCTGTTGTTTTTTATTGAGGTGAAATTCACACAAGATAAATTTTACCATTTTAAAGTGAACAGTTTGCCATTTAGTGTACTCAAATATTGCACAACCAGCCCTTCTGTCTAGTTACAAAAATGTTCATCACTTCAAAAAGAAAAACCATTTCCATGAAACATTTTCTTCCCAGTCCTCCTACCCCTGGCCTGGCAACCACTAATTTATATTCTGTCTCTGTGGATTTAACTATTCTGGTTATTTCCTATACAGAGAATCATAAAATATGTAACCTTTTGTGTCTCACTTTTTGCACTGAACATATTTTTGAGGTCCGTTCACATTGTAGGATATATCAATTCTTCATTCCTTTTAGTGGCTGAGTAATATTCCACTGCCTGTTGATACTGTAATTTTATTATCTGTTTATCCATTGATGAACATTTGGGTTCTCTCTACTGCTTAACTATTCTAAACAGTGCTGCCATAATCATGTGGGTCCATGTATTGTTTTCAGTTTTTCTGGATATATAGCTAAGAGTGGAATGGCTGTGACATGTGGTCATTCTATGTTGAAGTTTTTGATTAATTGTCAAAATATTTTCCATAGTGAGTGAACCATTTTACACTTGCACTGATAATGCATGAAGGCTCCAATTTGTCTACATCCTTGCCAGTACTACTCTTCTTCTTCCCCTTCCCCTTCCTCCTCCACCTCTTCCTCCTCTTATTCTTATTCTTATTCAATATTTTAAAATTATAGGCAGCCTCTTAGGAGTGAAATAGTATCTCATTTTGCTTTTGATTTGCATTTCTCTAATGAAGTATGATGTTAAACATGTTTTAATCCGCTTCTCAGGCAAAACTTCATTTTTTTAAAGATTTTATTTTTTTAATTAAAAATAGAGATACCCTACGACCTGGCAATTGCCCTACTGGGTTTTTACCCCAAAGATACAGATGTAGTGAAAAGAAGGGCCATATGCACCCCAATGTTCATAGCAGCAATGTCCACAATTGCTAAACTATGGAAAGAGCCGAGACGCCCTTCAACAGATGAATGGATAAAAAAGATGTGGTCCATATATACAAAGGAATATTACTGAACCATCAGAAAGGGCGAATACCCAACTTTTGCATCAACATGGTTGGGTCTGGAGGAGATTATGCTGAGTGAAATAAATCAAGCAGAGAAAGTGGATTATCATATGGTTTCATTTATTTGTGGAACATAAGGAAGAGCATGGAGGACCTGAGGAGAAGGAGGGGAAAAACAAAGAGAGGGAAACCGGAAGGGGAGATGAACCATGAGAGACTATGGGAAACAAAGTGAGGGTTTAAAGGGAAGGGGGGTGGGGACAATGAGTTAGCCTGGTGATGGTATTAAGGAGGGCATGTATCACATGGAGCATTGGGTGTTATATGCCAACAATGAATCATGGAACACTAATGTTCCATGTTCAAACATGTTCCACGTTCCATAGTTCAAAAACTAATGATGTACTGAATGGTGACTAAGATAACATAATAAAGATTAAAAAATTTTAAAAATAATTAAAATTTTTTTTTCATTTTTTTAAGTAATCTCTGTGCCCACCATGGGGCTCAAACTCACAACCCTGAGA
This sequence comes from Potos flavus, assembly GCA_028534135.1. NCBI lineage: Eukaryota > Metazoa > Chordata > Mammalia > Carnivora > Procyonidae > Potos > Potos flavus. The sequence goes on from CM052896.1 coordinate 70,698,273, forward strand.
TTGAGTCTCATGCTCTACGAACTGAGCCAGCAGGGGTCCACAAAACTTACTGTTTTGAATTCAGTTTATTGCTACTCAATTATCTTTACGATTTTTTATTTGTATACAGTTTTGAAACATTTTCATCATTTACTGAGACATTTATATTTGATTTTGAACTTTAAGTCCTTTCATACCACCCCATCTCCATTAATTTTGATTCACTTCTCAGTGAACTGAAGTATATCTTCAAGTGAACTTTTAAAGGGATTTAGGTGTTCGTTTTTCTAAGCCCTTGAATACTTAATTTTTTTTATTATCTTATAACTTGGCTTGTTACAAAATTCTTAGCTTATAAACTTTTCTCTCTTAATTAAGTTACTATAAATGTTACTAGTTTGTCTCATGGTATTTAAGTTGCAGGGGAGATACTTGATGCCAACCAGATTTTTGGGTTTTTTTGAAGATCAGGTGTTTTTTCCCCAGAAGTTTGCAGGTTTCTTTCAGCCCCCTGGGCCTTGTGTTGTCAGCCTTTACCCTGAATATGTATGTGTGTGTGAGTGTTTTTGAGAATTTTTCTTTAGTTCTATGTGGATCCTGAGGCTCTCCTAACTTGCAGGCTCCTTGCTCCTTTTTAAATTAATATATATTTTTTTAACTTCTAAAGTTTTCCTTTTTTGTCCTTGAGTTAGCTTTTAGTCCACTGCTCTCTTTCCCCCTCCCATTGTAATACATGTAATTCAAAAGATGGATCTGTTTTCTGTTTTTCATGATAATCTTGTCATTTTCAATTCTTTGTTCTTCTAAGTCCTGGATGAACTGCCCAGTACTGCTCTCCACATTAGTGGTTTGCTATTCTGTGGTGTTGGTTATACACTCTGCTGTATGCAGTACAGTTTTTATTTTTCCTCTTGCATGTTAGTTTCTTTCCTCACTATGCCTTACTTTTTCAGTCTCTCAGCTCTTTGTCTTTGCATTTTTCTTAGGTTATTTCAAAGACTACAGACCCAGGAAATAGGAGGTCTGGGGTATAACCCCAGTCCTATGTGACTGGAAACCTGTGTTCTTGTAGTTTTTAATTCTCAATATATGAAATATAAATATATATGAAATTAACTATGATATATAGTTGGCATATATATGAAAATATATGAAAATAACAGAAGAAGAATGATAGAATGTGCTTGTTTGAAAATCTATACCTGGTTATTAGGGGCTTTATCCCAAGAATGACTCACAAGAGTCAGCGATGTTTTGCAATTTCATGTAGAAGATGGTACGTACCTGTTAGATCATTGCCTTGTGTATAATGCAGAATGTGTCTCTCTAGTAAAAAGATAAACTAGTAAGAAAAGATGGGAAATTCCACTCCTTACCTGCATCTTTCTGTGTCTATGACTAATTCTTTTGCTTATATATGTTGGGTTATGGGCATTCTAGCACATTCCACAGACTTCACGTTTTGATAGTTTGTAAAATGGGGAAAGCGTAAGTTTGCATAATTATTCTACCACTTTGGAGTTGTGGGAGCTTTGCCGTTTTATCTAACTTCTGAGCCTGAGTGTCACATTCTGTACAAGTCCCATCTCTAGGGGTTTTGTGAAGACTGAGCTGAGGATACTTCCAGGAACCTAAAACATCACTTAGCACGTGTTAGCACTCAGAAGTCATCTTTTTAACTCAGTATTCATCTACTGAGTGCTATAAAGTAGGCTCCAAACTCAGTCCTGGAGACTCTGTTATAAACAAGACTCTCTGCCCTCAAGGAGCTCAGAATTTAGGAGGACTTGTAGGAAAGGAAACCAGCAGTAGTAATACTCTCTTTGACAACTGTACTGGAGAGAGAACCTAAACTTGTTTGTCTTACTCACCTTTCTGCTCCAGTGCCTCTCGTGGTTCCTGACCCCTAAAGGCCCCTTAACTAAGGTTGAATGAATGATTTATTCTATGAATACTGGGACACATAAGAGAATAGTGGTCAGGAGAGAGGTTTAGCAGGGGGCAGGGAAAAAGAACACTAAAGCGGGCCATTTCAGTCAGGGAAGGTTTCTAAGTAGAAGTCACACTAAAGCTGAAGGTTTTTTTTTTTTTTTTTTTTTTGCCTCCCCGTTCCTTTTGTAAATTGGATTAAATTCTTGCTCTACCAAGGGACTTGATATTTCAAGGAATGCTGCTACATATCTTTTTGGTAAAATGAAATCTTTTGCAATGCAAATAATCACTTCCTAATTTATATGTGGAGTAAGTTCAGATTCTTGTAAGGTTTTCTTTTTTTTTCTTTTCTTTTTTTTTTTCTTTTTCCAAAAGGTGGTCTGTCTTTGCAATAAGTAAAAACATACTTATAGTAATTGAATGGGAAATTATTGATTGGATTTCATCTTCATTCTTCCCTCTACATTCTATAGAGAAAAAAAAAATGGGTTTAAATGTACAAATACCTTTACTGAAGTGAGTAAAGAAGGCATGTTCATGTAGACTTAATTGGAAGTTCAGACTTTTCTTTAAGTAGTAAGTTGATCTTTAGAAGTCACTTCTTCACGACTCAGCTTGCTTTCCTCAGTGAAAAATGTGGAATTTGGATGAGGAAAGATTTAAGTTCCCTGAAGCTTTAAAATTCTCAGGAAGGGAAAGAAGATTAATGACAGACTTATCTTATAATTAGGGTAGTAAACTACTAATAGTCAATAAGCTAAAAGATAGAAATAAAAATGACTCTTCATGTTTAGCTTAAGATCAAGAAGTCTGGATTAAAAAATACAATTATGCTTATTTTAGACTTGTAGAAGGTGTCAGACAGTAATTTAAAGGAAGGTGAAATTTACATAACCAATAATAAAAGTGGTTATCATATAAATAAGAAAATTTTCACATCAAAATTCTAATATGAATTGCTTTAAAGAATCAAATTTTGTGTGCTTGCACACACACAAACACACACTAATTAAATTCTAATTCAAATTGAGTCACAGTATAAGAAGAGTTACACTAAATAGCAAGAAGTAAAATCCTAAGAAACAAATAGAACGTGAAGCAAACAATGGAAGAATTCACGTCCTATTAATCTTCTGTCCTTGCCACTTTTCTTCCTTGAAAGAAATTTACGATAATAAGTAACCACAGGATACAATGCATTCTGAGTATTTAAATTTTGTTCCAACTTTGATTACTTTCATCAAAAATTTATAATTTTATTGATACAGTGATTTGGGAAATTTTTATCCGTTGTCTCATATTTGTTGTTTAGAAATACCTTGACATGCATTGATCTAAGGAATGAGTATGTAAAAATATTCTGTCATTTGTCATACATCCATTCCTTCATTCACATATTTATAGTGAGCCAGCATTATGGGCACTATTTTGATGTATCAGTAATACCTTAGAGCCACACATGCCACTAGTCAGAGGTGCCTCTTGACCTCCTACTATGTGGCTAGTCAGTATTGAGATGTGTTGTAAATATAAAATACAAAGATTCCAAAGGTTTTGAAAAATTTATATATAAATTATTTCCCTCTTATTTTTATATTGATTCCATATTGAAATGATATTTTACATAGGTTAGAATAAATAAAACATTACAAAAATAAGCTCAGCTATCTTAAAGTTTAACTGTGGCTACTAAAAATTTTAAGATTTTTCGTGTTGCTTGTGTTACATTTCTATTGGACATTGTTGCCATAGAAATAAGTCATTTGTGGTATACCATTGTATTAAATCTGACTCATTGTGTAAGAATACTAATGGTGGATGATGGTTCATGATACCTCTTACCTGTGAGTCATCTTAGTCATATAGGGAATAACATGTACATTGCTTTCCTTTATCCATCAACATAAGAATATATGAAGACATAGAAAAGGTCTGTTGTTTAAATGGCTTTGGATAACTTGGTATATTTGATAGCTGTTCTTCGAATTCTGTAGTACTAGAATGTATCTGTACTTCCTATAAGTGATGTGGACCAAGATTCATGGATACCTTTAAAATTTCTTGTTTTTCCGGAAAGCTGGTTTTTCTTCAATAATATTGAAAACCTGTGTATCATTCAAAGACATGCTTAATCCTACCTTGTCTTGGCTACCTTCTCAAATACTACAAGTGTAAACAAAATGTACTTCCCTAGCTCTTTGAATACACATGGCTTGTTTCTCTCAGTAGTTTGTATCATAATTTACCTTGAGGTGATGCTGCTTTTCCTTTGGCCTGTCTTTCCTTGTAAATTACATGTCCAGCCTACAACTGGCTTATTTAAGTTTTATCTTGTAGTGTCTAATGCATAGTGGGCACTCCAAAAAATATTTACTGAATTAAAGGAGCACCTGCTGAAGTTGAAGGGCTTAGCTGTACTTCCTCTATCCTCCATCCTCACCCTTCATTGGAGTTACGTTAGCTCTGCGGTGTCACGTAACAGAATAAACCTAAAGACTCAAACAAATCACTGTGGGCACGTGTATGAGCCATAAATTGATTGAGAGTCAGCTGCATTATTTATTTTTGGTTTTCTAACTTTAAAATTGTTTCTATTAAGCAATAAACTCATCAAATATTGATCATTTAGTTACTATTTTGAAAATGCAACTGCTCCTAATAGTCTCCTGTGCGTTTTCACGTTTAAAGATTGCCTTTGAATAAATGAATTCAATATTTAAAGTTATAAAATGTTAGCTCTAATCTTCCAATGCTCTTTGTTGTTGTTCTCCTGCTCATTAATCCTCCCCACATTTCTGCATTCAGGAATTATCCCTCCTTGACAATAGCTTAAATGATTTCCCCAAGATTACACTGTGAGTACAGCTAAGCCAGAACTCATTGCCCCTGTCTTTGATCTCATGCTCTTTTCTCCAGTTTAACCCAAGAGCAGTCTAAGCTAGAAGTCGAATTTTGGATTATGAAGTCATTTTCCCACTTCCCTGCTGGCTTTCTTCCCCAAGCTCATTTCATTGCTGGACCTCCACTCAGAACCAGAGACTATTTCACTCTCAGAAATAGCCTCTATATCCTACCAAGCAGGGCAAAACTTCCTGTTTCCTTTTTCCTTCTTTATTGGTTTCAATATGATTGATGCTCATTGATAGGAATATATTTTTTGTATTAATTATGTTTCATCGTTTTTCAGCATTTAATAATGAAGAACCTGAATCCCTGTTGAGAGTGAGAGGAAAAATGATGACTGTTTCATTTCATTCAGTAGAAATGCCATACAGAGGCACAGTGGGCCTTTTTGTCAAGTTTCCTTGAAGCATATCCTTGTAGAAAGAATAGTTTCGACATGATGACAGAAGGGCTACAACAACTCCCCCAAGGAGGCCTTCCGAGTCCTTGGTTTCTGGTTGCATATTGAGAAATTTACCCAAGAGAACTACTGGAGCACAAAAATTCACATGGTGGAAATCTTACTTTATTTTAATATGAATAAGTAGGATATTTACATGATTACAGTTCAGAAGGTACAAAAGGGCATATCCTGTCTCTTCTACCCTACCCCCCCCCCCCCGCCGCCACTCACTAGGTTCCCTGTTTAGGAGTCAACCACTTCTGTCAATTTATATAAAAGAAAGGGGCTGGGAAGAATGTTCATTTGTTTGTATATACATAAAATATGAACACTGCACTTTGCCTTTTAATAAAACCATGGTTTATTTTGGCAGTGAATCCATGTTAATATTTAATGAACTTTTACTCTTTTTATGGCTGCATAGTATTCCATTTTGGTGATATTACATCATTTATTTCATGGCATGCCATCATTGAACACGTAGATGATTTACTTCGGCTATTACTGTCAGTGTCACAAATAATTTTGACCATATAATTTTTATAGATACATAGGAACATACTTTAGGAGGTCACATTCCTAGAAATATAATTATATGTGAGGATATGCTCATTTGTAATATTTTTTAAGGCTGTTTAAATTTATGTATTCTTTGCAAAGAGAATGTATGTTAATGATGCATGATTCTTTTAAAATGAAAAGGAATGAAATTAGTCTCCCTCTTAACCTTTAAAGAGGCAGTTGCTACCAGTACCCCTTTTGTAACTTTTCAGAGACTGAGCATATATAAGCATGGTGTTATGTGAGTGTTGGATATAAATATTACAAATATATTTTTTACCAGGAAAATTTTTGCCTTATTTCTTGCACTCCAAAGCACTGGCTCTTAACCAGGAGAAATTTAGCTCCCCCAAAGATACTTGGCGATATCTGTAGATGTTTGTGGTTGTCAGAAGTGTGTGTATGGGTATGATACTGACATCTAGGAGGAAGTAGCCAGACATGCTGCCAAATATCCTATAGAATAACCCATCTCCCACCCTCCCACCCCCGCCGACAATGACTTAATCTGGTTCCGAATGCCAAGGTTGGGAAACTGGGCTGTAAGGATCAGAAGGCTTTTTTCCAAGATGCTGATTTAGATGGAATTACCAGGCTTCACTGCTGACTTTTGTATTAGGAACATCACTGTTTGTCCTCTTCTGTCTCCACGATGAGCCATAATTGTGTATCTCACCAGCAAGAGTGATGGCTCCACTGACGTTCATTATGCTCAATTGTCCTTGTTAGGATGACTACAAATATGGTGCCCAGATTTTGCCTGTATTTCCCCGTGTGTTCTCATTTCCTGGGTCATTCTTATGTTGATGGAGCATACTCTCTGCTAGTTTGCTGAGAAAGGGTAAATGAAAGGCAAATTTGAAGGAGCCTTGAATGTCTAAAAATGTTTTTATTCTGCTCTCTCACCTGATTGATATTCTGTGTGGAATTTAAGGAGGAAATATTTTAACTTCAGAAAATTTGAGGCTATTTCTCCCTTGTCATAGAGTTTCTGGTTTTGTTTTTTAGAGATACTGAGGCATTTTGATCATTGTATGTAACCTTCTTCCTGTACGTTCTGAAATTCCCCCACTGATGTGTGTGATGTGATATGAAGCTAATTTCATTTGGTATGTTGGGTTCTCAGTGTGGTCTCTTAATCTGGAAACATCCTTTGGTCCTGGAAAATTTTTTGAGCAACTTAACGGACTTGTCTATTTCTTAGTTCCATCCTAGCACTCCTATTTGGATGTTGGAATTCGTAGACACTTTGTTTTCTCATATTTCACTTTATCTTTTTGTGTTGCTCTCTAGGAGACTGCCTCAAGTTTTCACTCTAACTCTTCTATAATTTTTCTCATTTCTATCAGTGTTTCCATTTTTAAGACCCCTTTTTTTGGTCTTCTAATTGTTCTTTTTATTCTGTTACTGTTTCGAGATGGAATTTCTGTTCTCTCTGACGATTAATAATTGGAGTATGCCTTTTAAAATTTTTCCTCTGCTTAGTCTGTTTGTTTTGTCTGGTATCTGTCTTCTACTTTAGAGACCTCATCATCTGTCTTAGAATCTTTGCCAGTTTCTGGTTAAGTGGATTGGACACTTGGAGTGGATGAATCAGGCTTGTTGACTTTGAACTTCATCACTGAGTAGTCCAGGGGAGCCCTGTAGGGAACCTTAGTGTTTTCTTTAAATTCCTCCTCTTGAACTGATCGACTTCCTCAAAGAAGGAACTTCTAGCCTCTTTCCCAGAGGGCTATAGGTGTTCTGGAAGCCCCATGGGGAGAAGAGTGGAGTTCTCAGAGGGCCTATGATCTGATCTCTTAATCTCTCTGTTGGGGCTCCTCAGCCACTCCTGGCTATCCTCTGCTTTATCCATCTCCAGAGAATAAACCTCCAGGACTCTTACTTCCACAGAAGTGGTCTTGGCAGCTAGAGCAGGCATCTAATTGCTTCTCAAATAGCTCTCATACAATCCTTGTTTTATCTACTCACTTCTCTCCAATACCGTGTTGTCTCCTAGTTCCGCAGGTCACTGGCACTCCATTTCTTAAACCATCTGTGTGTGGCCTTTATGGTAGATTGGGCTGTGTTTTAGCTTTCCATACTATTGCCTTGGAATCCTCGGTCTCAGTGCTGCTAACTCAGTTGCAGACGCTGCTATTTCATCTTCTTAATGTTTAGAAAAAAATTTAAGGCTGCTATCTCTTCTGTTTTCCCTATTCTTAGGTGTTCATGTCTTTAAAAAAGTACTCTTTCCTGTAGTTTTTGTGTGGAATCAGGTGAGAGCATTCAGTGTGGGTCCAGGCTGCAATCTTAACACAGAGTTCTTTGTTGTACAAATCTCATTTAGAGATTCCATTATGGAAGAGTATCGGTGGACTTGGCCCTCTCTCTTCCCGTTAGCAGCGGCTACCTCCTAATTGGGATTTTCACTGTAGCTCCTGGAGCCCGGGTAGTAAGCTGCTAGAGCTATTTCTAAAGTAAAGCCAGGTCTCCAATTCACAGCATTGACAGCTGTGCTGATGGATGTGGCACCACTGTGGGTGTAAGATTAGTGGGCCCTTCACGAGTTTGCTGTTGCTTTATGCTCCTGACTACACTTTTCCTTAACTCACCTTTGATCCTAAAGAATGTGTGCATAATCTTTTTCAAAATGTTTGCTATGTCAATATCCTAGATTAATGTCTGTGAGCATTTAATAGTCGGAAGCTGAGTTGAGGCCCATCGACCAGATGTCTCCTGCTGCTTCCTGGTTTATAGGCCACCTTTACACAGGGACACGTGCTTACTGACTCCTTTTTATGACAAAGAGGCCACTGTTATTTGTGAAGCCACTTTCACTGATCTTGAAGGCTTCAATGAATCCAAAACTTCTCATCTTTTCAGGATGCTAAGAATGTTGATTCCATATAGAGGGAATAAATGCTGAAAAAAATCCCCCTAACCTAAAATAGAATGACATCAGTCATTTCTGTTCCCTTCAGAAAATGGTCACAGGACTCTTGATTCTGCTTCCGCTTCATGACAATTAGTTACATGCAAGATGGTGACAAAGTCATTAGGTATTTTGATATTGTCATTTTATGGAAAATTCTAGGAGCTGCTGTCAGGAGACCTTTGAAGGGCCCTACCCAGGGTTTTCTACCTCGAGTTTTGCCTTTTAGATTAGTATAGTCAGTTTGGATATGTGCAATTGATTTGTTTTTCTGATCAAGCTTTCCGTCTTCCAGTGAATAACTTTATTTATGGACACTGCAGTTTGGATTTCATATAATTTTCCCATGCCATAAAATACTCCGTTGATTTTTTTTTTTGTAACTGCTTAACAATGTAAAAAACCATGTTTAGCTCACAGATAGACAAAAACTGGTGGTGAGCCAGGTTTGGCCCACAGGACAGTTTGTGCTGAGTCTGGTTTAAAACTCGCCTTGGGATGAGTGTGGTTCCCCTTGTGCCAAATTTCAGCCATTGTCTATTGGTCTAAAAACACTATTTGGAATTGGGGTAGCCATGCTCAAATTTTTCCTTTGATGGGAGAATTTTTCAAAGCCAATTCAAACCCCTCTTTGTACCCTCTTTTTTGTCTTCTTCCTTACCATTTTTCTTCTAGGATTTTACTTTTCTCCCGTGTGCTTTCACACAGTTCAATATTTTTTTTTTCTTTTTGAGTACAGATTATGTATAATACAGCGTGCTGGTTGCTTAAGAGATGTAAGCAAGTATCTTGGTAGATAAACACAGTCGCAGGAGAGATTTTTTATTTCTGCCAAAATTCAGCAAACTCATCTGAGGTATAGGAGCGAGGTCTGATCTAAAGGTGTGTGTGCTGGCAGATACCGTGGAGGTATTTTTTTCCTGACCTCATGTTGTAGAAGACAAATGCACATGTATTCTGCAAATATTTATTTCTATTTTGGGGGATGCCCATGATATCAAAATGGTGATGACAGTGCTTTGTTTAAAATTCTGTAATATTCTCCTATTTTTGCTACTGCAAAGAGACTTCTTTCTCTCTCTTCAGATATCCTCTGGTAATTTATTCATTAATTTAAACGTCTTTAAAAAAACTTCTTTGGAAAGGTGTGTTTCTTTGGCAAGGATAGATCTCTACTTAGTAAAGATTTATGATTGAATGAGCAAAGAGCAAGGGGGAGGTCTAGGTGATGAAGTCCCTGCATTGAAAATAATAAAAATAGGAACATTAAAAATGAAGGAAACCAGTCAAAGGCTGTAGAATCAAAGAACAACACAATTATAGATTTCATGGTAGCTATAGTAAGTAATATAGTCTCAAATGAATACTCCTATATTTCATAGAGGGGATTGGCATTTGTGCAATATTCTTTAGTTAAATTTCAATTTATTGGATTTTTGCATCACTGCAGATTGATCTATTGAATTTGTCACAGTGGCCTTGTTTTTACCTTGATGTGTTTAATACCTGCTGGATCAGAATGCCAATCAATTTAGGTTAATTTCATTAAGTTTACTAAAGCTTTTTAAATTAAAGTCACTGCTGACATTACCAGTAACAAAGTGTGGGTAACATATTCTTACATATTATTGTTCTAGAAAAGAAATTGGTAATATATATTCTCTCTAACATTTCCTTACTCGGATTTTTAAATTCCCTTAATTATTTACAAGACGATAAATCATTTAACATATAAAATTTTAATTATCTGCGTGATCATTGCTTAGTATTCTGTGCCAAACTTTAAACTCAGCATAGATTTAAGTCCTCACTAAATAGATTTCGATTAAACTCCTTCCATCTTTTCTAGGAAAGAAATGGATTGTGTTTAAAAACTTGTATTGTGCTTTGTATTAGCAAATATAAACTGGGGAGTGGTTCATGGCAAGTAGCCTTTTAATTCTCTTGTGCATTTAAGTTTTCAGAGAAGTCACAGTACACTTGGCATTTATATGAAATATAATCCTGGTTAAGATTTTTTGAGTAATATATTTTGCAAAGAGCTCCGTAATGTGCAATTATGGAACTCAGCTTGCATTATTAACTGATTTTATTAACTATCATTAATGCAGTATTTATAAATATTGCTTGGAGAACTGTAGTTAAATTTATTAAAGATAGAATCAAGAAGAAAACTGGTAAAGTACTAGTGCCCTAGAACTCCTTAAGAAAAGAACAGGCAACATTGTTTATAAAATCACTAGCAAATTCAGAAAGGAAAGAAAAAACCCTCAACCCACCAAAAATCAGTTGATTATTTTTTATTCCTTCACAGCAGTGGTATGTGGGCATGACTACAGTTTTCTATGGGGAAATTGAGCAAGCAAAAGTTCGTTCTAGCATATGCTCCTCTAGAATTAAAGAGATTTTGGTTACGTAGGGTTCAAGTTATCTTTGACACATTTTGCAGGTTACTTACAAATTCCTGCCTAAACATAGGAATCTTCTTTATCAGAGAGCCTAACATCAGATTTTAATCATATCTTAGACCCACAGGGTTTTAGGTTTCCAACAGGCCACCTGTCTCAGACATTTAAAAATTCACAGGACAGATGGGAAGGTGAAAGAACTTGTCCTTGGATAAAGAAATTCTTGCATTGCAGGAACGTTCACAGGCAGGGTTAGCCAATACATCGTACACATATCCTGTATTTGTCTAGCATTAAGTTACCGTAATCCTGTGTTTCCCTTTAGTAGTATAAATACAGAATTCACTTATCTCCTTTTCTTACGGTGGGCAAGAGAGAGAAAAATCATGGCTCGTAAAACCTGCTGTTCAGCTGATCTGGGAATCAGGAAGACCATATTTTATATTAACTTTCCCAAATCCATTTGTGGAACGTGTACCCTGATTAAGACTGTGCACCCTCATATTTGGGAAATTGGGAGATGGAGCTGGTTTGTCTGGGTTTAAATTTCTTAACAGCCATTTACAAATGATCTTGGCAAGTTACCTGGTGTCCCTGTGCTTTAGTTGTCTCATCTGTAAAATGGGGAATATGCCTAGCCCTTTCTAGAGTTTTGGGAAACATGGCATGAAAATAATATATAAAAACACCTAAAATCGTGCTTTGAACTGAGAGTCTGTTTTCACTAAATGTTAGCTCTTAGAAAAAATGCTGATTACAGGTAAAAACTAAAAGAGGGACTTAATGCTTATACTTGGAAGTTTTCTGAAAATAAATTCTTTAAAAAGTTCACACTGACATTTACCTCTTTAGGAGAGTCTGTTACGTCACGTGGCTGAAGCATAGCATTCTAAATCCTTAAGCGGTTGAAGCATCAGTGGGTTATGCTGTGGACTGTGGTTGGTCATGACTTAGGAGCATGTTAGAAAAATGAATCCTCAGGCCCAACCTCAAAACTACTAGATCATAAACTTGGGTGGGATGGAGAAATCTGTCTTTTAACAAGTCCTCTGGATGATTTTTGATGCATGTTGAAGTTGAGGACTACTGGCTTAGATACGTAGATTTGTTGAAGACCCACTATATTTGTTCTGGGGGAGAGAGACCGAGAACCTGACCGTGAGAGATGAGGTCCCTGCTCCAGTGGACATTCCTGTTGGAGTTGAGCAGACAAGGGATCTGTAAAGAAGTATAAAACCCAAGAATTTCAGGTGATACAAGTTTAAAAAACCAAGTAAGCAGTGTTGCTGAATGATCTTTGGTACTGCGAGGAGCACTGAGATAGGGTGTTCTTGGGCGACCTGAAGGTAGGAAGTCTGAGGGGAAACCTGAATTATGAGAACATTAGGTAATACATTGGTTAAAGAGCAATTCTGAGGGCTCTATTCTTAGTCTATTAGTAAACACTATTGGTAATACTAATTAACGGGGATAAATTTGATTATTGTAGACAATAACGAAAGGGGTTCATGGCTAAGTTTTTGATAGCTTCTTTAAGAAAATTACCAGAATACCTCATATTATTTCACATATAGACCTAACCTAAGTCTATGGGTTGTACAGTTTCAATCCATTCTTTGATTAAGGCCACAAAATCACTTCGTGAGTTTTAAATTTTTTTTTTTTTTTATTTGACGGAGAGAGAGAGATCATAAGTAGGCAGAGAGAGAGAGAGGGAAGCAGGCTCCCCGCTGAGCAGAGAGCCCGATGCGGGGCCTTGATCCCAGGACCCTGAGATCATGATCTGAGCCGAAGGCAGACTTTAACCCACTGAACCACCCAGGCGCCCCACTTTGTGAGTTCTAAACATTGCATTGGGTTAACAGTAATTTGTGATACATCTAATAATTTGGGGCTTCAGATTTTTCTTGTTCAGAACTTATATCCGTGTCTTCTATTTTTTATTGCTCCTACATATGTAAATTAATGTATATAATGACTAATATTAAATGAATATCAACCCTTTTTGACTACTTAGCTATTAACTATAACTTTCACAAGAAAAATCATCTTAAGCATAGGATAAAGACAATATTAACTTGCAATTTTAAGTGCAAGGGATAAGTTTTTCTAAATTAAAAACAAGCTCAATGATTTTAGATTTTAAAAAAGGAAATTATTGCAATATTGTGCTTACTGTAAGAATTGTAGTTAGTTAAATTGAACTCACACTGTGGCAAAACTAAGAATAGTAAGTATAAAACTTGATTTTTTCAGTCACCTGTATAACATGAAAGAGTCACCTATATAACATGAAAGAACATAATTTTTAGATTTAAGAAGACCTGTGTTTTAATCCAAGTTTCTCCATTTGTTAGTGAAAGTGTGATCTGGCCAGTTTCATTTTTTTGTGTATATGTTTACCTTACTCTTATTGTCTGTAAAATGGGAATATATATAATTTATCTTTCTGGGCTTAGTAACCCAGTCTTGAGATACTAAAACTATTTAAAGAAGGAAATAGATGATCAAAAAATAGTAACTATTTTATTTCAGATTTAATGAAAACTGAGTTAATAGTTTGATTAATTGTTGAGCCAAGGAGGTCTGTGGCTCTGTCCATCTTTCAAGTATAGACTTTATTCTTTTTAAAGGTTATCCTATTTTTTTAGATTTCTGCGTTTATGTATTATTTATTTATAAAGATTTATTTATTTGAGAAAGAGAGAACATGGGGGTGTGTGCTGAGGGGGAGTTGAAGCAGACTCCCTGCTGAGTGCAGAGCTCAACATGGGGCTCCATCTCACAACCCTGAGATCATGACCTGAGCCGAAACCAAGAGTCAAGGACTTAACCGAGTGCGTGACCCAGGCACTCCTTTAGTTTTATTTATTTATTTTAAATTTTATTTTATTTTTTCAGTGTTCCAAGATTCATTGTTTATGCACCACACTCAGTGCTCCACGCAATACATGCCCTCCTTAATACTCACCCCTCTCCCCTCCAAAACGTTCAGTTTCTCAGAGTCCACAGTCTCTCATGCTTTGTCTCCCCCTCGGATTTACCCCAATTCACTTTTCCTTTAAGAGCCACAGAACCTTAGGAACTTTTCTTGAAGTCTGCCTCCCACAATAATTTCCTCCCATGGTTTTGGGTTTCTTTGCTGTTCCACAGTGTAGCCATTGGCTGGCTAGCATGTGCCCTTTGAGGCATTTCTAGTTTCTCTGATATGTTCAGTTCACTCACCCTCCTGGCTACTGTTCGTTGTAGTCTTGTTGAAGGAATATATCCTTGAGCATATTTTGGACAAATCTGAAGTTGAGTTAAATACACATAATTCAAAAACAGTGAAGCATAATGAAAGACAACAAACATTTCCCTGCATGTTTATGTGACATTGGTGACAACTTTTCCTTAGCAAGTTTGGGAATGTTAAGAAAATTTAAATGTACTTTCCAAATCTAAAGGCTTAAGTCATCTCCCCAGGTTACACTTTTAATATTTCCTGTTTGAGTTTTCCTGAAAGTATCATAAGGGGGGGAATACTATGGGTGTAATGAGTACATTTATTGAATGCCTACTATGTACCAGGCACTATCCCAAATGTTATATAATTATATGTTAATTGTATGTGTGTGTGTATATATGTGTGTATGTATATATACACACACATACATATGTACTAAGTACACATATATACATATATGCGTATATATATGTATAGGTTCTAAGATATGTGTATATATATGTAAGATATAGGTTCTAAGATATGTGTGTGTGTGTGTGTGTGTGTGTGTGTGTTTGTATATATATATATTCTTAGAACCTTGAGTTATATAATAGCCATTTTATACATGAAGAGAGCAAGGATCAGACATAATAGGTAACTTACCCACATTTACAGCTAGTAGATGATAGTTAAAACCCAGGAATGCCCAAAAGCTCAAATTCTCTACCACTGTCTTCTAAAGAGCAAATGTTTTATACTTAAGAAAATAAAAGTTAAGAACGAGGATACTAGGGGTGCCTGGGTGGCTCAGTGGGTTAAAGCGTCTGCCTTCGGCTCAGGTCATGATCTCAGGGTCCTGGGATTGAGCCCCACATCTGGCTCTCTGCTCAGCAGGGAGACTGCTTCCCCCTCTCTCTCTGCCTGCCTCTCTGCCTACTTGTGATCTCTCTCTGTCAAATAAGTAAATAAAATCTTAAAACAAAAAAAAGAACGAGGATACTACTAGTAACACACTGATGTGTCTCTTGCCTTAGTACTTTGATATATAGCAGTTTAACTTGGAGGTAGGTGGTGGAGTGGAATCAGTAGTTGTTAGCCCTTTAGCCAAGGACTATAGAGGAGAACCAGAAAAATGGGGTTCCTGTTGGCTCTGTAGTGATGGAGCCACGCAATGAGGGAATAGACAAGGAAGGTAAACACAAATGTTCCCATGTACTCTGAAGGAAGCAAGCAGGGACTGAGATAGAGACCAAGGTACGGAGACTAGGAATGGATGCTTGAGGAGGTAATATTTAACCGAGCCCCACAGGCTGAAGAGCCAGGTCCTAGAGCCGATTGCTTCCCCCAGTTATCAGGGGAAGCCTGAGTGAGTCAACCTTCTGCAGAGATGGGCATAGAACCCCATGTTTCCTTATCACTGGTGGAGATTAGATACCCTGCCTGTCTCACAGTGGGTCCTTAGTTGATATTTGGTGGTTGAACTTTGCACAGCCCTGAAAAGAGCCTTTTCTTAAGTACCAGCTTGTATTTGTATTAGTCTAGAACTATTAGGCATTTATGTTCTTTGAAAAGTAAACCTTTTATTACAGAAACTTTCAAACATACCAAGAAGAGTATAGAGTAATGGATCTCCATATATCCATATCTGGATTCAACAAATCATATTTTTCCAAGCTTATTTTATCTAATCTCCACTCTTTTTTTGTCTTCTTTGGTACTTTCCAGAAAATTCCAGCTACCATTTCTACACAATTGTAAATACCTTAGTCAGTATGCATCTCTCACTGATAAGGGCACTTTTATCTACATAGTCTTAGATAATTATCATATTTAGAATTAACCGTGACTAATCTTTTGTTCTTTAAGAAAGTTTAATAAAGAAGGGTAGATATGACTCATAAAATTATGATGTAATTGGCATCCATAAACATATGTACCTGGATCTGTTTGGATTCCTCCCTCCCTCCCTCCTTCCTTCTTTCCTTCCTTTCTTCCTCCCATCCCTCCCTCCTTCCCTCCTTCCCTCTTTCCTTCTTTTTTAGACTTTTCTTATGCTTGTGACCTGACTATCCAGAGGCTGCAATTTTTCTTACTAAAGCCAGCAAGCAAACATCATCAACTTGTTTAAAAAAAGAAAAAAAAAAAAGGCCCAAGAGGAGTGTCTACACTGAAACAGTGTTAGAAAGTTGCTTGACAGAACCTGTCTTTATTGGTCCCTGTGGTGGCAGATGGTATTAAATCTGTACATATGTCAGAAACATTATTTTTCAAAAGTTTACTCTGATAGTGTTCACCCAGACATCATTGGATGTTTGGCCTGTCCTTAGAAAATGCAAGTGGACCGGAGCGTTGGGTAGACTTTGGACAGACTTCCATCACCCAGACTTCCTTATTACTACTTTCTCTTCCTTGAAACACTAGAACTGGCCGCTCCACGCCCTACTCCCCAAATCTAGAGAAATATCTATCTTTGGAATAATTTCTGTTGACAGAAAAAGAGGAAGTCCCAGTGACACCTCTTAAAACCACAAAGACCTGACTTACCAACTATTTCCATTTAAAACAACAACAACAACAAAAAAAAACCACACACACACACACAGCCCTTGCAGTATTAGTTTGGCTTGAAATTCTCTGCACTTCTCATTCATTATTTAATCTTATTTTACTTTGTTCAGACAAGCTATCTGGCCTATTGTGAAGCTTCACACAGCCAATTACCTCAAGGTGTTTAGTTCATTTATTATTTACAGCATAAATCTTGTACAGGTTGTCCATTGACGGCCCTCAGAGTAGATGTAGTAAATGCCTTTCATCCTTGTGGCCTCAGTCAGTGCTCACAGACCTACCTGCTGAGCTTGGCAGGCCAGGCAAGGCACTGGAACATGTACAATACCAGAGGTAATTGCACTTTACTTTCTGTTTAAAGGCGCATGTGAAAAATGTGCACACAGGAGCAGATTCGGCCTTGAAATTTAAAGGAAAAGAATCTCTACTTTTCAATGCATTCTTCCCTTCTGTAGAGACCGTGTTAGACATTTTATGTGAGAGGCTGGATATTGAATTTAGGAGTTTGTTGAGAGTAGAGCACAGTGACATCATACTTGACAATATTTATAGGGAAATATCCCCTTTCAAATTTGTGGTGTGTGTCCTTGAGCCATTTTCCTTTCCTGGCTTCTTTTCCATCTTGTGTTTTGATACCAATATGAGCCAGTATGAATGACTTGGAGAAAGCTTAAGTCATGTGCTGATTCTGCTGATGGGCTTCGATGCCATTAAGGGTCTCTATCCTACACCGAATGTGCCAGGTATTTAACCGGGGACTGGTACTAATTTCAGAGCTAATACCGAACTGTTCCACATCAATGCTTTCAGCAGGTGGCTTGAACTGACAGTGTAAAGAAAAAAGTGAGAGAAAATTACCATTGTACTTGAGAATTTCTCTGATTGAATTGACTGATTATACTGTCAGAGGAGCATTGGGAAGCTGGCAGGGTTATGGGGAGTGAAGAAATGGCAGAATTCTTTTAGAAGGAGCTTGTCTGTTTTTGCACAGCCAAATATTTCAAAATGATAATACGGTTTGATGGGAGGTTTGAATTCAGTACTTGTAAAAGTCCATGTGTTCCCCGGTTTGCTTTTTTAAAACCTGTATGTTGCGTAAGGAGAGCCAATGGTTTCCTTATTACTACTTTCTCTTATAAGACAAAATATTAAAATACTTCTTTAAATTCTATCAGGAAATGTTAAACTTTTTATATTGGCAAAATGGTTTTATAAAGACCTCAGTTTTGTTCAGTTTTACTTTTTGGGAGATGGAATGGAAAAAATTGTCAAGTGACTTGAGATGAAAACTGTTGTATGTCATCAGTCTTGTATGCTCTTCTTAAATAGATCTTCTGTCTAAAAAGAAATTCTTATCAGTCACAAATATTCTCGGATGTCTCTTACATTCATGTTTATTATAAATCTTAAATATTGAAAAAACCATTTAAATGGATCAATGAAAAATTAGAGATATAGTATCATGGCTATTAACAGAATAATAATAGTAGCTAGTATTTATTGAATAGTTGCCACATTCCAGGTACTTCACTACATGCTTTATGTTGTCTCCCTTAATCCTCACAATAACTACATAAGGTAATTTGCCTTTGTATCCCCATTTTACTGATGAGTAAGTCGAGGTGCAGAGAGGTTAGGTAACTTGTTGGATAACCAGAGCTGGTAAAATGGGGTGCTGGCTCCCAGAACCCTAGTGCTCATCCTCTATTGTACAACAGACAAGAGAAACTAGTTACAGTTGATTTTTTTTTTTTTTTTTTTTTTTAGCTGTCAGTGCGCTGATTGCCTTCTGTACTAGCGACAGGGAATTAATAAAATAATTTCCCTTTTCATAGCTATCCCATTATGAATTTAATAGAACTTTTGATAAAGAGTTGTGAGAATCCTTAATGGAATGATTTTGTGGATACAGACGTATCGAAGTGTTCCATAAAAGGTATAAGAGGCAAATGTAGTGAAGGCGAAGCTAGATTTGGGGTGGAAAAAATCACTCAGGATAAATGGGCCAGCATGCATCATTTATTCAACAAATACTCATTGTACTGGGTGCCAAGCATTGGGCTCAGCCTATAGGAAAGCACTGGGTGATTTATTTTTGTTGGATTGACTCCCTGGTGGGATTATTCACAAACAACCTTTCGATGTAAATAGGAAGCTTTAATTGCAGAAAAGAAGGGTTAAAGTCTTTCTGGGTGGACCCTGGTGCTGGAGTTTTGTTTCATTGCATAATCTAGTAGGCGATCCTCGTATTCTCATTATTCTGATGCAGTGTAACAAACCAGCAGGAAACTGCATTCCATGGGATTTCTATGGGGACTACAGAGAATTCATTCCAATGCTTACAGAGCAGCCGCTTGTAGCCTAAAGTAGCTCCAGGGCTAATGTGAGGAGCTGTGCAGCTCTACTTGCTACTGAACTGTAAAACTGAAAGCATGTGTAGTGTAAATAAAACAATGTCAGTCGAATTGCTTCTAATCTGGAGGCCTTATCAGAGCATTGGTTGACAATCTGTTATTGTTGAGTGAGGGGGGGGGAAAGGCGGGGCGTTTGAAATATTACAGCATGCTGAAAATGTGAATACCTGCTTCTTCATTTGGCTTAAAACTTACTCCCTCTAATTGTTCTGTATTTCCACTGGAGGTAAATCTGAAAGAAAGAGAAAATGCTCTTCATTCCCCCAACCCCTCCCTCCAATACAAAATAACTGCCAAGCCGGGAACAAACTTCCTTAGCCTTGCCTTATAGACGATAAAGGAATCTGTATTCCGGGATGTATTTGATTTCTATATTGTCTGTATTCCATGAGCACCTAGGTTCTGCCATCCCCAAAGTGTGCCTCATTTTCGTTCAGAGAAGACTTCTCCACTCTTCTTTAGCACGTGATCTATTTAGTGGTGGCAGATGTCGCTGGGCCCCCTCCCCAGCAGGACTGCTGAGGTCCGGTCCCCCTGGGGCCCCTCGCCCTTCTCTCTCTGCACTCCCCCCCCCCCCCCATTCTACAGCGATGCCTGTCTAGGGCCTGCAACCTGTGACTCTCACGGGGCCCCCACACTTGGTATGATCTTCTGCTGTCATGCTTCTGAAATTCTTCCTAATGTGAAGTCAGGGAGCCTCACGCTGTCATTTTGCACAGGGTTCTACAGATCACGTGGCTGTCCTGTTTGCTCAATGAACCTCCTCCGGCAGAGAGTAGCTCTGGCTCCTCAGTAGACAGGAGGATCTCTTCCCTTTGTGCACACCTCAGTTCTAACCTGCCTTCCACCCTGCCTTGACCTCAGGGTGTGCACCTCTGTCTCCTTTCATACAGGAGGCTCTGGGGCGGGGGGAAGGGCAGGCGCCCTCCAAGAATCTTTGTATTCTTCTCCCTCCATATCCTTGCCCATTGGCTTTCAGGGATCCATAAATGCTTGTTGAATTGAAGTGAATTAAATAATTTGCCCTTTTATCTGAAAGAGTAAAGAAATTTACATTTAATATAAGGCCCCTTTGATAGACATATTGCCTTCATTTCAGTTCTCTTCTGATGCAGAATTATGGTGCTGGCTTCCATCAAATGGCAAATGTGATGAGATGGTACACATTGGATTCTGCCTCACTTAGAAATTTGGGGTGGAGAAAATATAAATGAAATCATTTCACTAATTTTAAGACATTTAAAGAGTATGGAAATTGAGCTTTGGAGGAAAAGGTTAACTAAGGTTAAAGCGAATGCTTTTCATTTCACTTAGCATATTACAAGTGGAGATTTAGAGTCAGTGCTCCCTTCTTAGCAGACTTTCCCATACTGCTCCTGGATTTCTTTCTAGTTCAATTTAAGTAAGATGTTGTCTTAGTTTCAATCATTTTAATTTGGCATGTTTCACAAGTGCTGTTTTCATATAGGGAACACTTCATCGTATGGTTCCTTAAATTTCTTAGAAAAAGAGCATTTGCCACGCTTGTTGTCTATATGGGCGGTGGAACCCTAGCAGTTCAATAACCTGTTGATTAGGTGTAAAACACGATTAGCAGTCCCCCAGACATTTTCAGCAGAGGGGCGGTGATCTTCAGTCCTTGAGAGGTTATGTAAACTCCCTCAAATGGTAGGCACGGTATGTTTCGGGAGGGTTCAAATGTCCTTCAGGAGAGGGGGTTTCCAAAGCATCTTCTCAAAGTGTACCAGAGAAGTTAAGAACCAGTTAGTTAGCAGGAATGGAAAATGGAATGAACATACAACATACAGACACACATGCACATTATAAAGTTAAATTTAAAAATCCGTCTGTTAGGGGCACCTGGGTGACTCCGTCATTGGGCATCTGCTTTCGGCTCTGATGCTGATCCCCGGGTCCTGGGATCAAGCCCTGCATGCGGCTCCCTGCTCAGCAGGAAGCCTGCTTCTCTCTCTTCCTCTCCCCCTGCTCGCGTTCCCTCTCTTGCTGTCTCTGTCAAATAAATAAATAAAATCTTTAAAAAACCCACAAAAACCCATCTGTTACATGCATGTCGAACATTCATTTTTATATTGAAATCTGAAATCTCTGGGCTATAAAATGTATCATTGAATATCTTATTATTATTTTGAAAATAGAATACTAATCTAAGTAGAGATATATGTGTTTAGGTGTAAGTTTAGGGTCTTGGGTCCTTGTTCATCCCTCTTTGCGTATTTGTGAGCAACGTGACACTAAGAAGCAGAGGAATTAGGCAGAACACAATTCCTATCCTGCCTCATGGTAAAAAAAAGGAGAATAACTAATTGCTACATTTGAAGGAAAACCCCAACTTTTAGGCACCGTTATTCTTGAATATGAGTAGTCAAAGACCACGCTTGTGGCATCCACTAATGAAAATTCCTGCTTAGAAGTAAGTGGAATAGCTCTGGTGAGATGCCACACCCCGGGAGGTGTGTCTGACCTACCCAGGCTTTGCACATGGCCTCTGAGGGTCTTGTCCCTCTCTCAGAGGTGGGCTGGAGGTCGAAGACAGCCTCACTTCATTCTCGTGGCTTGCTTTTCCATTTGGCCTTCTATTCCTTAGGTGTTTCCTGTCCTCCCTGACTGGCCGGTCTGCAGGCCAAGCACACTTACAAGCAGTACGGCCTGTGAGATGGCTTCCAGAAACTCCGGTCGTTCTCAAGTGTTCATTTGGGACTTGTCTGCTCCAAAATACACAAATACCGAGGTCGGGATGAGCTCTGAAATCAGGAACCCGGGGTGGTTGCAGTTTTCTTCAGTGCATTTTAGAGACCACTTACTGTGTGCAAGACACAGCCTTGAGCCTTAAGGGCATTCAGAAATGACTAAGACTGGCCCTTGCCTTGAGGGACAGAGAGGGCCATGGGGGAAACCAGGCATCCCACTGTGCATGGGCTCAGAGGCAACAGCCCAACCAAGACTCTGAGAAGCACATTCTTCCAAGGACCCCGGGCCTCACCTGGGAAGTGAAACAGTGTATCATTTTTAAGAAGGGTTAGGAGTTGGAGTCATTTCCAAGATGGACTCCCAATTAGTAAACAGCAGTGAATCTAAAGATCTTGCAACCTTGTAGAATGGATTTCAAGCTGCCCTGAGGCTTATTTCTCTGTTCTCTCTGTGCATTTTGGTCTAGAGTGTCCTGGTGGGAACTAGCCAGCGCTAGGGGCTGCTTTCTGACTGCACCCAGCTCTGCGGGTCCCCTCCTTTGGGTCGATGCTTTTCCCCTCCCCCATCCACACCCACACCCTGCTACCCTCTTCCAACCATTTACCTTTTTCTTCCTCTTGCTCCCCCCCAATCATGATTTCCCTGTGGTATCTTTAACTCTTATGCAGTCTCAAGATCTAAAAAAAAGTTGAAATGGGTCCACCTCAAAGAGGGTTCAGAGAAATGCTTAACTTCTTATTGTGCGCTGTGAAGACACATTGTAATGAGATGTCTTACTTAAAAGATAGGTTTCTGTTTGTTTTCCTTTTGTTTTGTTCTTTTCCTTCAAAATCATGCTTTGAGAAAAGCTAAGTATAGTAATACTTATAATCTATAGTTGAAAACTGAAACTTTATGAGAGCATTTTGGGAGTTTGGTAGCCCTCTGGTGGAGTGTGAAGAGAATCCATAATGGAAATATTTGATGACTTGGATTTGAACTATTTTCTATATGACTGAATAATTGACTTAATTTTTTTTTTTTTTAGAACACTCTTTTATTTGAGTGCAGCCATTTTGTTCACAGATCTGTAGCTGAGTATCTCAACATTTATTTTTAATACTTACATGTTTCCATTGACGTGAGCAACCATTTCATTTAGAATTAAGAGTGGGTAAAGTAGACAGTATTTCAATGAAATCGTGTCTATGCTTTTCATTTTTGTTAGGATTTTATTATGTGATTAATCAGAAATTTAAAACTGGGGGGAGAGCGAGGAAGACAGTCTTTGGGCTATGAATCCAGAAAGGCTGCCAGGTTTTGAGTGCTGTTTTGCATCTATGTTATGTAAATGAGCAGTCAGAAGCCTTTGTATGAAAGCAATTTGACATTGAGGAGGGAGCACTGAATTGAAGTCAGACCTGAGTTTTAGCCTCAATTCTCTTATTCTCTAGAAACAGTATTCTGGAGACGTCAAAGCACCTATTTGGAAGATTATTTTTCACATTAGTGAAAGGTAGCATAAGTCATAACTTCCAATATGTCTTGCAATTGTGTGGTTTGGGGGTTTTTGATATCATTACAAATCCTGGAGAGCCACGCTCTGTGGAATCTTTGGGGGGAAATGCACATTGATGATTGTACTAAAAATATGATTAGATAAATTAATAAAAATAAAGCTTACTAGCCTACTGAGAGTTAATTGGGGGTAGAAGTATTTTCATTTTTGTAGTTCTAGTCTGACCTAAAGGTCTAGTGTGACCTCTCATCCAGAAATTGAAAATTGCACCCAGACTAGATTTAACTAGAGTTCATGTTGTTTCAAGAAATGTCTTCTTAAGTAAGTCTATAAATAATTTTGTTAGCGTAGACTATTTGCCTAATAGGCCTTAGGTAATACTTGAGGTCATAAGTGATTACTTACTTTTTTTTTTAAAGGAAATTGATTACTAATCCTGTAATTTTAGTAAGAGAAAAAGTATATTTTCCTAACAAAAATATTTTTCTGAATAATATGGGGAGTTTTAATGTTTTCAAAATTGCTTGCTTTGATTTTTCTATAAACTGGACAAAAGATGGAGGAAACGAAATTAGCCTAATAACTCATAGCTGTTGTATGTTTAATAACTTCAAGTGTGTATGAAAACCAGTCAGAAGTATTTCAGTTATCTCGGATTTGGTAATTATTAGGTGGCATTTTATTTTTTCTCTTGAACAGTTAACTCTGAAACTAGGTTGTTAGCAAGTTAGGTTTCATAACCATCATTTAGCAAGTTTTACGTGCCAAGTTATGAACTCCCAGATATTAGTTTAAAAAAACAGTGATGCCACTATAATATTAATGATAGATGGCATACATTTGAACCATTTAGAAATGATCATAGCCTTAAAGCCAAAACGAGCCAGAAAATATTAATGGTATAGGAACCGTTTTATGTGGATCTGAATTATGTATAGCAGAGAGAGAGAGAAAGAGATAAATTGCATAATAAATCAAAGTTCACATGGTGTATTGTTTATTTTTTTTTAAAAAAAACTACACAAACTTTGTTTATGCAGCATGTCAGCTTATTTGAAAAAAAGATGAATAGTTCCAGATTCAGATTTATTCCAAGAATGAATATTTAGCACCCAATAGTGTCATACTGAATGTAGGAAAATAATTACAGTGTATGTTTTATCATGAAGAATTCTAGGAAAGCATTGACTTTTTATACTTTGAATGTGCTTTTATTCTCTGATTAATTTGTATCTTTTGTGTCTTTCTGATTTATAAAAGTCGGGTGTTTTAACCTTCCATTCAAAACCTGTAGCAGTAATATTCAGAAGCATGCATAAGGTTATATTAAGACAATAATTAACAGGAAATGTTTCTTCTTGATAAATTTGTTGTATTAAAACACGATGATTGCAGAGCATTACAAACATTGGAAAATGTTATTTGATGAAAACACCTATAGAAATTACTTGCAGGATATACTGGTGACCAGAAAAAAATTTGGTGGACTTTCCTAGTATTTTAAGACTCTAAAGAGGTGCCTCCGTGAGGGAGATTTCAGTGATTTGTATCATTTTTGCAGCATGGTTTATTAGAGAAATACTATGTTATGCACTTTTTAAGAGTTTATAACTAGTAAATTTAATTAATACTTTTGTAAAGAGCCCTGGAGTACTTCTGCCCTGATTTTGGCCAGTGTTCTGTGGGTTTCTGTTCATTTGACATCTAGGTCCAGGTGCTATTAGCCATCAATATGTTTTATCCCATTTATTATGCATCAGTGTGCCCCTAACCAAAAGAATCACAGAACTACTGTAACACTAGCTTAGGATTCAAATATGGAACTTGAAGAACTGCAGTGTCTCATGGTACAGGTGCCCCTGGTATGGTTATGGCTATGGTGATTATTTCCCTCTGAAGCATGTGTGCCAAGTCACTTATTCCTGGAACGATTTTGAAAATGGTACCTTAGATCATTCGTGCATACTTTCATTTATTCAACATTTACTACCCCATAGTTACCCAAGGGGTTAGACAAATGGAAGTGTAAATGTTCATGTCTATCATCTGTCATCTTTCCATGTGGGTCTTGTTAAGTCTTCTGCTCCTGCTGATGTCCTGACATGCCCACTCACTGTCTTGTTCAGTGGGCCCCATCAACTTGTTTGTTGCTTACTTGGTTCAGGAGTCTGTTGACATCTGTCAAGTAGGTCTTGACAGAAAAAGGAGAGGCTGAATGGAAGTTTTAGAAGTAAGGTAGGGAAATGGTTCAAGCTTTTGAACAAGAGAGGGGAAGCAAAGAAGAATGTCCCCAGTGAAGTGGAGATGAAGAGGTCCTTAAAGACAGCTGGGAGAGCCATATGGAAAGATGGGAAGTTAGCAGTCATGGTAGAATTGGATTGAGTGTCCGATCTTCCATGGAAAAGAGATGCAAGGGTGGGGGGGCGGGGGGGAGGGAGGGGGCGTGGTCATCTGACTATCATGGCCACAACCATTAAGCAACCTCACAGGGGCTGTTGGTCCTTTCTCAGGCCATTCAAATCTGACTCATGTAGATTGATGTGGAAAAGGATACGACAATAAACATTCGGGAAAAGGATTGTCTTTGTAGATATTTTAGTGATACAGGTATAGTCCTAGGATTAGTGAAGTTTTTCTTTGATATTTATGCAAAGATTTTTATGTCTAAGAATCAGAACACTGTAATTGAGCTGATATGTTTGACACATATTGATTGGGTTAATTTAAAGTAGATTGCAAAGGCAAAATGCTTGTATGAGAATATGCCAAAAAAACCATTTTTAACAAAAATTCTTGTTAAGCTTTTTTAGAATTTGAAGTGTTTCTATCAGGTATTTGGTGCCGAAATTTTCAGAGCTTTGGAGTTTCTGTTTTGTTTATTCTTGAAAATAATGTCATTAAAAAACTTTGTTTGGGGGCACCTGGGTGGATCAATCTGTTAAGTGTCTGCCTTTGGCTCAGGTCATGATCTTAGGGTCCTGGGATCGAGCCCCATGTCAGGCTCTGTGCTCAGTGGGGATCCTGATTCTCCCTGTGCCTCTCCCTCTGCTGATGTTCTCTCTCTCTCTCTCAAATAAATAAAATCTTGATGAAAAAAACGTGTTTGTACAAAAACTATTCTTAATTTTTTTTAACACTACACTGACCAAATTAAAAACTGAAGTTTCGGACCATTCAGAGATTGTTTTCCCCCCTTAGGAAGCATGTCTACTTGTTTCGATGGGAAACAAAATAAAATGGAAGAGATGTTTAAATGCTTTTTATTCATAGTGTTAAAAATGGTTAGAGGAAGGATTCACATTTTTCCTTAACACAGTGTAACAAGCAATTAACTTTTTGGCATAGTGATAAATCTGCTTCTCTAAGAAGGTGTTTTGTGTTTTAATAAGTAGCAATACATGCTAGTATATTCATTTTTATTAAATAGTTGAGAAAAAAAGTGAATTTAATTCATAAGGTATTGCCTTGGGCTTATTGAGATTTTACTGCAACATCCCAATGGAATGGCATCACATTCAACAGAATATTATTAAAAAAAAATAATTAGCAACAAAACATGTTGAAGTATCCTAGTATTTGTGACATGTTAACATCTTTGATCTATTCAGTCTCTAAAATAAACTTAAAAACAAGTTTTTTGGTAATGCTGAATCAGTAATAATGGAATATGATTTTAAAACAATCAAAGATGAGTTACCTAGAGACAGCACTTAAAAAATTATTGTCATGTATTCAATTCATTCATGTATTCATGAATTTGCCCATTTGTTGATTTAATTTTATTATCTGTTCTGTTTTTAGAGAGAATATAGGCCTTAATATTATCTATCTAGATAGAAACTTACCAACATAGTTGTGATTTATATACTATTAGTGAAGACAAGTGGTACTTGCAGAGTAAATTATGCCAAACAACAACAAAAAAGTATTCTTAGCTGTATAACATTTTTTTGAAGATTTTTTTTTTTTTTTTTTTTTTTGAGGGAGAGCATGCACATGAGCGAGCATGCATGAACGGGGGAGGGGCAGTGGGAGAGGGAGCGAATCCTCAAGCAGACTCCCCACTGAGCACAGAGTCTGAAGCGGGGCTGGATCCCAGGACGCTGAGATCCTGACCTGAGCTGAAATCAAGAGTCTGGCGCCTAACCGACTGAGCCACCCAGGTGCCCCATAGCTATATAAATTTTTTAAAGTTGTGGTAAAATAGATATAAAATCGGTAATCTTAACTTTTTTTTTTTTTTTAAAGATTTTTTTATTTGTCAGAGAGAAAGCGAGCACAAGCAGGAGTAACGGCAGGCAGAGGGAGAAGCAGGCTCCCCGCTGAGCAAGCAGGGAGCCCGATGTGAGACTCGATCCCAGGACCCTGGGATCATGACCCGAGCCGAAGGCAGCCGCTTAACAGACTGAGCCACCCAGGCATCCCAATCTTAACCATTTTTAAATGTACAGCTCAGTGGCATTAATTAAATTTGCAACGTTGTGCAGCTGTATCCACTATTTTCTTTTCTTTTTTTTTTTTTTTTAAGATTTTATTTATTTGACAGAGACACAGCGAGAGAGGGAACACAAGCAGGGCGAGTAGGAGAGGGAGAAGCAGGCCTCCCGCCGAGCAGGGAGCCCCATGCGGGGCCCAATCCCAGAACCCCAGGATCCTGACCCGAGCCGAGGGCAGACGCCTAATGACTGAGCCACCCAGGTGCCCCTGTATCCACTATTTTCAAAACTTTGTCTTACACCCAAACAGAAACTCTGTACTTGTTAGACAATGTCTCCCCACTTCCTCCCCCTTTCTTTATCCCCTGGTAATCTCTAAGCTCTTTTTTTGTCTCTACTAATTTGTTTATTCTATATATTTTGTAAAATGGAATCATACTTGTTCTTGTGTGTGTGGCTTATTTCACTTAGCATAATGTTTTCAAGGTACATCCATGTTGTAGCATGTATCAAAATGTCATTGCTTTTTAAAAAAAATATTTGAGAGAGAGATGTGAGAGAGAGCAGGAGAAGGGAACGGGGAGAGGGAGAAGCAGACTGCCTGCTGAGCTAGGAGCCTGACGCAAGGCTTAATCCCAGGACCCCAGGATGATGACCTGAACCAAGGCAGACACTTAACCGACTGAGCTACCAAGCCGCCCCAAAACTTCGCTTTTTATGGCTGGCTAGATTCCACTATATGCATATACCACATTTTGCTTTTTCATTTATCTTTTGATAGATACTTGGGTTGTTTCCAGCTTTTGACTATTGTGAATAATGCTGGAGTTGAACATTTGTGTACAAGTATCTGTTTGAGTCCCTGTTTTTAATTCCTTTAGGTATATACTTTAGAGTGGAATTGCTGGGTCTTAGGGTTCTATTTTAAGATTTTTTGGGAACTGCCCAACTGTTTCCACAGCAGCTCCTGATGTGTGATGCTTCCAGTTTCTTCACATCCTCACCAACACTTTTTATTTCCTTTTTTTTTTTTTTAAATTACAGCCATCTAACTGGATGTGGAATGATACCATATTGTGGTTTGAATTTACATTTCCCTTTTGTAATTCCCTAAGACTAATGATCTTATGCAACTTCTCATGGGCTTATTGGTTATTTTTATATCTTTTTTATAGAAATGTCTATTAAGGGGTGCTTGGGTGGCTCAGTGGGTTAAAGTCTCTGCCTTCGGCTCAGGTCATGATCTCAGGGTCTTGGGATCGAGCCTCGCATCGGCTCTCTGCTCAGCAGGGAGCCTGCTTCCCCGTCCCTGCCTACTTGTGATCTCTCTCTGTCAAATAAATAAATACAATCTTTGAAAAAATAAAGTCTATTAAGTT
>CM052896.1:70728124-70751049 GCA_028534135.1 Potos flavus
TGTTATCTGCTATTTTCTCCCTGAGATTCAGGTTGTTTGTGACTTTAATGGAGGTCTGACATGGATACTCAGATTTTGTGTTATCCATGTTAATATTCAGATACTGAAAAATGGCTATAGTCTTAAAATCTAAGTAGTACTGCTTTCTGCAAGGTACACTTACCCACAGAAAATAAGTCATGCTTTTCAGAGTGCATCCAACTGGGTCTCATTTTCCCCCTGTATTTATATCCAGTTTGGAGTTAATCTGGCACTGTCTCTAGATATTATAAAGGAAAAGTGGTCAGGATTCTTTTGCAAAATAACAGTGCCCAAAAGATAGCAAATGTGTTTTTGAGTGAACGGAGAATTTCTTGGGAAATCACAGGCACGTACCATCCCCTGCCCTCATGTAAGGGTCATGTTGGACTGTGTTATAATGCTGGCCAAGGAAAATCTTTGGAAGAGGGCCACTGGGGAACAGCAGATGTTCTTTTTGGTTCCGTTGGCAGTGAGGGGCACTGTGAGTCAAGGTTAAGGCTTGGGAGCTAAATAATAGAACTGAACTAGGGTGTGTGTTTTTTTTTTTTTTTTTTCTTTTTTTCTTTTTTTCTTTTTTCCCCTTCCAGCAAGCAATCCCCAAGGTCATGGACTCTGTCTTCAGAAATTCTAGAGATCTGGAGTGATTAAGAGTTGAACTTTCTTATGTTTATCATACACCACTAGGGAAGAAATCAAGTGAATCTGAGCTCTGATGAGGAATGCTTGGGTCTCAGTTAAGGTAGCTGCAATCAGAATATAATTCAAGATGCTGGGATAGGAGATCACTGATTTCTGTAAAAAGACAAGTAGAGACCAAAAAAAAAAGTCACTCTTGATCTTCATTTTAACTTTGCTTTGCAAATTAAGCCTCTAAAAAAGCATCCTTGATTGAGGTGAACCATGCATACTTTTAAGTTACATTTCGCTTAACTCTCTCTCTCTCTCTCTATCTCACTCTCCAGTATAAGTACACTCTGGTTGTGCCTGTGCACTTGGAGATGTTTGGCTGAAAATACTGCAATAATTTTGTAAGATGTTATCTTACAGCATTGAAGGGTTTTGATGATTTTACTGTAGAGATGCTCTGGTCTCCCGCAATGAAATAATAGAATTTAAGTGGTTTTTTTTTTGTTATGCGAAACTTTTTTAAAAAGATTTTATGTATTTATTTGAGATAGGGTGAGAGCGAGAGTGTGTGCGCACGAATGAGGGGTTAGGGGAGTGGGGTTGGGGGCACAGAAAGAGGGAGAAGCAGACTTCACGCTGAGCAGGGAGCCTGGGGCTCCAGCCCAGGACCCTGAGATCATGACCTCAGCTGAAGGCGGCCGCTTAACTTACCCACCCAGGCACCTCTACGTGAAACTTTTTGACATACGCACCTTTAATTATGATCTCTATACTCCTGACTCTCAGAGTATTTCATCCTTTCACTAGATTTCCTCTCCAACCTTCAGTCTGAATATCAAAGTTCATATGTAACATTGGGACCCCCCGCCCATGTCATGGTGATAGCTTCAATTCTGCAGGTCTCCAATTGACCTCATGCTTTGCTGGTCAAGTCTGATCCAGTTGCAGCATTTCCTGTGTCTCTGTCGTGGTGTCTGTACCTACTGAAGTGACACAGTCAGAAACCTCCGGCAGGAAGGTATCCTTGCCCCTGGCCTCTCCTTCCTCTCATATCCAATTCATCAATTCCTGTTGATTTTTTTTCTTTAATGTTTGTGGAATCTAGCTCCCTCTCTGCAATTCCTTGAGATCACCCTGGTCCTATGGTTTTCAGCTAGGGGCAGTTTTCTCTCCAGGTAGACATTTAGCAATATCTGGAATCATTTTTGTGGTTACATCCTGGGGATGGCTACCGGTGACCAGTGGGTAGAAACCTAGGATGCTGCTAAAAATCATACAACACACAGGAAAGCCTCGCAACCAAGAATTATCCATCCCAACATGTCAGTCATACTGAGGTTGAGAACCCTTGCTCTAGGCCAAGGCAGCATCTTCTTATTTTTAGATTATCCAAGTAGCCTTTGAAATGGCCTTGGATTGGTCTCCAGCAGTGCAAATCCAGCACCGGGACCCTTCTTGGCTTCTCACTCCTGGCAAAGGTGACACTTTCTCAGGATGGTCTGGAAGGCCCCGCATGTTC
This sequence comes from Potos flavus, assembly GCA_028534135.1. Lineage (NCBI taxonomy): Eukaryota > Metazoa > Chordata > Mammalia > Carnivora > Procyonidae > Potos > Potos flavus. The sequence goes on from CM052896.1 coordinate 70,730,292, forward strand.
CTGCTGTGGCCACTCCTCCAGCCTTCCTGCCTCTTGCTCCCAGTTTGCTCTCATTCCTCTAGCTGTATTGGTTTCTTTCTCATCTTTGTACTGCTTTGTTCTTCCTGCCTATGGCTTTCATACCCACTGCCCTAGACCATTATTCTCCACAACTTTGATCTGGATAATTCTTCTGTTTGTAACTCAGACATCACTCCTTGAGTAGCACTTTCCAAACCGTTCTCTAGATTAATCTTAGGATATAAATTCTCATAGGCTTGGACTTCTTTTGGTATCATTTAAGTTTGCTGTAAACTTGTTTCCTTTTTAAAAAAATGGATATACTTAAAAGAATAGTTACTAGTATTTGTTAAATACTTAGGCCACCTACCCTACTGGGTTCTCTGTTTGTATTTTCTTTAATCATCACAACAAACACGTGTGATGGGTGATCTTTTACATTATTACTTAGTAGAGTCTAAGATGGATATTCCCCAACATCTCTGAAATTAGTATAAATCTTATGACGGGTGGCACCTTAAATTTGGCATTAATCTTAAATTTGGTCTTGATCTCCTGTTGCACATGAGAAAGCCGAGGCACAGAGGGCTTAGGTCACTTGGTCAGGATCCCATAACTAACAAGGGATGGTGTCAGGATTCCAACCCAGGCAGTCTTAGGACCGTATCGGCTTCAATTCCGTGCCTTCTGGCATCATTACATTGCCATGAGGGTTCTCGAGGTTATACATGTCAAGCATTTAGCCCACTGATGTTTAGTAAGCACTGAATGAAGATCAGTTATGATTATTATTGTGTATTATTTCTCTTATTGTGTAATTATTTTACACTGTGTCTTCCACAGAAAGATTTCAGAAGGGCAAGGCCTCTGTCTCTTCTGCTACTGAGGGTATCTGTTTTTCTTAGCACTGAGCTGGATAATAAGTGTTTTTGGAATGAATAAATGAATGCTTGAATGAAGAGAGGACCATTAAGGAGAATTGGAATTCTATCATTTGATGACACAAATGTTCATCTTGAGTGATTGGTTTGTGCCTCTCTTATGGTACTTACCCCATTCTGTGTTGTAACATTTATTTGTGTAATGGTCTTTTATCTCCTCAGCAGATTATAAACTCTCTATACATGCAGCTTTGCATCTCCGGTACCTACCACAGTTTTATTGTAAAGCGGACACTCAGTACATACATTGGACTGATGGGCTCTTGCATAACCCTATGCTTCCAGTTTGGGACCCCGCATTGTTTTGGAGGAAGCTTATCTCTGGGGATTTTTTTTAAACAACATAATAAAACTTTTTGCTACTGAGATACACTCATTTCCAAATTGTCTTCAGGAGGATGTCAACCAAATATTCCTGCATTTCGTTATAGACTTACTGTGAGTTATGACGGAAATAGTCATGATACTCATTTGAAAAGAAGAGATGGGGAATAGGTATTTGGGGGAAAATTCTCCTTTTTTTGTTTCTGGTTTAATGTGTTTAAGTAAGAATTCACAAAAAATTTTTCAGAGAGGGTTTTTCAGAGGGACCGTTCCTCAAATAGCCTTTATTTGCTGGCCTTAAGAATTAAAGACGGAGAAGATGGGTTTTTAAGCATTGGAGGTTGTTTATCTGAATTACTCACTGTGTTGTGGAATAATGCATTTATAGCCTTTCCAATTGGCTACATTTATTGGAAGGTTAAGGAGTGGATCTCTTTATGCCAAGGAGAATGTTAGGTCAAGGGCCTAAACAATTTACCTGGCTTCCTCCTTTTGGATCGGGCTTCATGTCTTTGGCAGCTGAATGCAAGGAATATTGCGTTCTGCCCTGTCGATGCCAAAAGTTCACAGAAGAGAGCATTTTTGGCAGATTGTTCTTGTTTTAAGGACAAAGGTGTTTGAATTTCACACTTTAATTTTCAGGGACTTGTTCGTACACTATAGGTGAGAGGTTCATAAAATCACGTATTGTGTACTAAGCACTTGGGGATATAGCACGTGTTTCACCTTGATTGGCTGCTCAGAAAGTTCCACAGCCGCCTTTGTTTCTTAGACTATACACTAAGCAAGGCCCAAGAGGGAGCATTGAGTGGAATGGAAATCAATTATTGTTGTGTAGCTTCAGAATTTAAATACCTTACACAAAAGGGAGGATATTTTACCAAGTGCAATGACTTTTTTTGATTACTAACAGAACTACTAACCTCAGAAAATGGTGCACATAGGTTGATACTTGTAGGCCAAAAACCAAATGAGTATCTCTGGGTCACCAGCGAGCAGTCTGTACATATATCTGCACTCACATTATGTGTTACTTACTCTGTAGAAAAGAAACTAGGGTAGAGCAGGATCCTGTAACACATGGTCATTTTTATGCATTTGGAAGTATGTCATACCTTTGCAACATTCCTGTAAATTACCTTGTAGATCTAAATATTTGGAGGAGTATTCCAATTACACATAATTGCAAAAATGTTAAAATTAATGTGTGGACTTCTGTTATACCACAAAGCAAAAGACAACACAAACATAACTTCTTTTTGTTATCTGTATACACAGGTGGATTCATGGACCAATGTGATTTTTATCATTGTCAAATAACTGAATCAAAAGATTTTCTTCTCACAAATGGAGATGAAGGATTTGCTTTTTTTGAGCCAACAGCTCACGCTACTATAGACTTATTTTTTTAATGTGCGGTTTTTTGTCCTAATGAACTTGTACAAACACATCAAGAAAATATGTAGAAATGCTTATTTCAGTATTAATGTCAAAAAGTTGGAAACAAATATTCTTCTGCAGGCAACTGGACAAATAAATTACTACATCCATCCAATGAAATGCTGGGCAGAATTTAAACAGATTTATGTGTGCTGAAGTTCAAGACATATATTTGCAAGTTTCAGAACAATATCAAGAAGGTGATTTTATTCATGTAAGGAAGGTGAAATTAATATATATAGTCTTTTAAGTGTATATATCCCTTTTAGAAAAATATATAAGAAACAACTCATAATGATCACTTGTAAGGATGAAAAGACTTAGAGGCTGGGGAACTTTGACATTTGCCTTTCTATTCCTCTATACCTTTAACACTTAAAAAAAAACCTCATAAAGTAGTTATATTTTAATGTAGAAGCAGAATAGTTTGAATTGAATCCTTAACTCTTTGGTTGGCTGTTTCTCAGATTGGATGCCATTTGATGAACCAACTGAGTGGTAAGAAGAAAATGTGAAGAAAATAGAGTGTTTTCATTTTGCTTGTGGCAGAAGTAACTGACCCATAGTCCACATGCCTTCCTGAACCCCCACCCCCCAGAAGACACATGTGGGGGACTCTGTCCAGCACGCGGAATGCTGCAGCCCCTGCACTTAGGATGTTGTTCTGGCGCCCCCCTACCCCCCAAACTGGCATTCGTGAGACACTTCTTTAGAGCTCATTCTTACAGAGCCTTTTCTTAGTCTGAAGAGGGGTGCTCTGTTGACAGGGCCAAATTATAGCTTGGATAATTACTTTTGTTCACTTCCCTCTCCTCTCTTTCTAATAGATAGCAATGCTATTTTTGTTATGATAATAATGGATACTTAGGGTTTTTCCCTCCAAATTCTTTGTTGTCTTTCTATAATTCACATAATGCATTCAGAATATTGGTGAGTCTTTGATCTTTTCATTTTGTAAATGGTCAAAATGAAATTTTGTGAAAGCAACTGACTCTTTTTGGAGACAATGGCTGAATTAAGACACACAAAGAATAACTGATCAACTCTCAAATACGTGCTTTGTACTGTATCTGAAGAGAGTTGCTGCTTTTAACCCAAAAAATGAGCTCTTTTTGAGAAACTACTTTTAAAAAAAGGCATTTATCAGCAGAAATCATAAAATATCCTTGGACGGAAGAAAATGCTGGGAAGAAATATTAATTTAAAGCTATATATCATGTGCTTTTGCACATTGTAGCCAAACAAACTTTAAGCCATATAAATTTCTTGAGGAAGATGTAGCCACTTATATAATTAGAAGTGTGGGAAGCGTAGATAATTGTGATTATGTGACAGGATAGGATAATAATAAAGATAGAAAGATGGTCCCAATGCTTATGGGATAATCCTCTATGCAACGTCACAGGTCATGCCTACACTGCACTTGGAAAACCACTTTAACTTATGTGGGTCTTGGGATCAACACTAGATATGTGGCAGAAAATAGCTGGATCATGTTTTAATCTGAAAGATTTCAGAATGCCAATCAAACCTTTGGCTTGCTCTAGTTTTCAGAAATACTATGTGAAATGTGGATCATAAAGCAGAATTTGGCTCTAAAACACTGAATTAAAATTATTCTTAGGAAGGCTTCAATTAACTCCATAGCAAAACTACCAGTATTCTCAATTTTGTAGCTAGAGATGCTCATGAGAGTGGCAGATGGCCACACAAAGCAACCATGTTATTTTATTTCCAAATTTATGTAAACTGAACTCATAAATTTTTATAAAAATAAGACTTCTCAAATTTACCACAGCAGTCCTAGGTCCCAGAATCAAATTCTGGGATTTTAAAAAGTTCTCTAAATTTGCTGATGAGGTAAACTCATCGTAGATTTTTTTTTTTTTTTTTTTTTAAATAGTAACTTGTGATTTAAAAAGGTTAGAACTTCTGCATCTTTTCTTCCCAGGCAGCTCACCTGCCAGGTGTTGACCATGGTCGTTGAACATGAGTACCTTGTAGATAGTTCAATGTGGGATTGACCCGGACCTGGGAATGACTAGCTGGGAGACTTGACACAAATGATGTGACTGCTTTAACGTCCCTGTCCGCATCTGTAAATACATAACCATGTGGTTGTTTAAGGAGTCAGTGGGAGAAACCATAGGAAGCAGTTAATTAGCATAGCACTAAGAACATAGTAAGTGCTTAATTATTAGCCATTTTTATCTAAATTCTTTTTGATTTTTAACATAGGCCAGTTGGAAATAGATGGAATGTCCTACAATTTTTTTAAGTTCTTCCAGTATTTGAACAGTTTACACACTTAGTGTAGTGAATGGGAAGCATTCACTTGAACTAGGCACCTGTAGACAGGTGGATCTTGCCAGAATGTGCCAACGACGCACTGATCAGGCCTTTGGAAGCCCTTCTCGCAGGTGATGCTTGCATTGTTATCACACGACGGATGAGGAAATATGACATCTCACATAGTGACGTTTTAGTTGGTCCTGAATTAGGCAAAATATTTTTGTTGTAATCCACTTGGAGAAATTCTTGGATTCCAAACAATTTTGGAACTTAGCAGGCGGGGAGGCTAGACACCTTGCAAATGAGAAAACTGAGGCCCTGGGAGAAGAAAGCACATGCTTAAGCTTCTGACCGTTTACTGTCCCCTCCCCCCCCTTCTCTGCTGCTTTCGAGGAATCCTTATGTGCCAATGCGTTGATAAGAACGTGATCCTCATAGAGACTAGGTCTTTTCTTGATTATTCACATGTTTGCCAAGACTCAATTCATTCTTTGTTTCTGAACCAAGTCAGTCATTATAGAATGGAGATATGGACAGTGTAGGAAATGGGGGTTAATGTGTGTCCGCTTTACAGAACATCTGAGAGCTCGTGGTTAGTGGAAAAAGAAAAAATTGTTGCCATTTGCTGCTGTTGGCGATTTCTCTGTGTTTTCTCCACCGAAGAAGTCAAGGGTACGAAAATCATTTTGATTAGTTGAAAGTTCCAACTGGGTTCTAATAACTTGAGTTACACCTTGACAAAGAAGTAGCATTAATGTCTCTGTCCTCTTTACACAGTCATCATACTCTTGAGACTCAGACCATTCTATCACAAGCAGAGCATCCCCTCAATTGAAATCTTACCTAAATCTCATTTGCTACTCAGCGGTAGAATTTCTTCTTAAGTGTGTCCTCTGGGGCCTGTATTTTAGCTTCACATATTAACTGTCCAGAGGGAAGGGAACAGATGAGGGTTTCCTATGCTTAGAACCTTAAAACACATACTTTAAGTGTGATCAAGTTGCTACTATCTTTCCTCATTTTAGAATCTTATCCTTAGCCATCTCTTTCATATTTAAAAATGACCACTTTTTTTGGCCCTTCATATTTTTTACTCAAAATGTATCTGGAAATTTTTACTTTTTACTCATTTGAAGTATCTCAGTTTTTCTTAGAATCGACATTTTTGGTTTTTTTACTATAAAAACTTTGAGATGTAGTATATACTCAAGCAATTGTGTCAAGTAAACAATGTTGTAAAGGATGCTTTCTGAATGCACACTCTAGAAAATCCCAGCTAGTAAGGTAGGCAACGTTGTAGTGATTATCGTAGAAAGAGTATGTTCTCACTGTATCAATAAACAAAGGCCCAGAGGGGCAGCAACGAAGCAAATATCTCCAGTTTTTGAAAAAATAATTTACCTTTAAAAATGTGCAGGCTGCATGATAGAGATAAAGATCTCCATCCCAGAGGACGACACAGCGAGTAGAAGCAGTTATAGTCCAGGCATGTTAAATTCCAGCCAAAAAGTCTTCAATAACAAGATGTTTCTTCTAAGACTTTATTACCACCTCTGCTGTCCTAACCTTTTGCTAGCTACAGCAAAGGTGCTACAACGTCTCTCTTGACATAAATAGGGTTTTCACATTTGTTTTCAGATAGTAGTGTTTTAAAATCATGAACTTCACACAATCTCTTTGTGTTCCAGTAGGAAAAACGATCAGCACGGGCATTTGCTTCATTTAGCGTTGGGGAGTAGATGCAAGAATCGGAGCTTTCTACTTATTTGGTCCTCACCATCTATTTTTTTTTTTTTGGTTGTTTCATTTCTTTTGATACTACATCTATTTCTTATCTCTTCATTTCGTAGTAATCGAAGAAGCCTTAACAGTTGCAAGATTACATATTTATATCAGGGTTCAGACTGTGAATTCATTCTTTTCTAGGGAAGCAGAAAGCTCATGTAAAAATGGTGACCACATGTTGACAGAATGCATGATTTAACAAAACCAAAGGCAATCATTTCAAAGAAAAATGTTTTATTTTCTGCCAGCAGAGTATAATGGAGAGAAATTGGCTGGTATTATTTTAAAAAATTGCCCAAATCACTGTAGTTAGTGTAAAATTGTCTCTGGAACTATTTCCTGTAAGTTAACCAGACATATGATTGTATCCTTTCTATTTTGAATACTGAAGCTCACATTTCAACTGTCTTGTATGGAGCCTATCAGGCATAATAGCTCTTTGTAAAGGTGCTTCTTTCTTTCTTAGTCTAGCCCATTTAAGCTTACACCTTCATTCACCCCAAATGCACAATACTTATGGCTTGGGGCTTTCTCAAACTTTGAGCTAAATATTCACTAACCAATCAAGATCCTAAGCTACTCAAAACGTGCTTTGCCAGCCTGCAAAAGCTCAGGTGAAATTAATGTAACATTGTTTATCATATTAAAAATTCTCTACACATTTCAGTTGAAAGGAGATTTAATTTTTATTTAACATGTGGTTCATAGGGCTTGCTGATTTTACGTAGTACTTAAAGTAATTTCAGACATGACACACTGGGGCCTGCCTATGTTTGTACGGTAAGTATTATTAACAACAAATCAGATTTATGTGTCAATGAAAGAATAATGCAGTCTGATGTGATTCCAGTAGTCACATATGTCTGAGCAAGTCAAAAAGGCATGAGCCACATGCTGGAATGTTGGTGGTAGTATTGCCACTTTGACCAGCGTTGTTTTCTTTGGCTTAATTAGGTGTTGGAGGTGGTGTGTGGTTGCTTTCAGGTCAGTTGCAGATCAAACCGTCTCCTGAAATCTAACCCTATTTTGGAAGAATTATGGAGTCAGCCATGGGAACAGGTTGAAAAATAGTATAAATATTACTCACTTTTTATAATACTTGCCCAATTAACTCACCTCACCTTGGAGACAGGAGTATTGCATTTGTGTCTGTGCAATGCCAGAAATGCTGGTGTTCACAAAATATAGATTATTGATTGATTTGGATTTAGCCTGATGCTAGTAGACAGCAACCAACCTGTGTTGTTTAATGACTTGATCCAGAGGGTTGACATTCTCTAGTAATGTTTCAGGGCGTTATACTATGCATAGAGGGTAACAGGTATACTTTACAAATGTAAGTTTTGCCATCATTGGAACCTCTCCCACCCACCAATGGAAAAGGGGTTTAATTTATGTTTAAAACAGAGGCATAGCTCTTACATTAACCCCATGCTTCTCTACTTAGCCGATACTCATTATTACCTATTACTCAAGGATAACTCTTTTATGCTCTGCTTTGTCTGTTCTGGGGAGACCCAGATTTTCTTTTGGGAAAGTGGAGATAAGACTATTTCATTATTATTAGTCAGAAATTTTAGTTAGGACAGTTTTCATGTATCATGTATGAGTTTAATAACCATGCAATTTCACTGAATCCTATATAAAAGTAAGGTTGCATATTTCCTTATTGGAGGTTCTGTGATTGTATTAGATACTAACATCTGAGCAGTGGGAGAGGGAGGTGGATGGGGGAGGACACACCACTTTAAAACTGTAGGGAAAATGGGCTATAACTTTAGTGCACTTTAGACATCTCCCCGAGTAGTTCATTAATGTTATGTGACAGACACATAAAGGAAAATAGGATCTTGAAGGGGAAAGATGTACTGGAGAACAATCTTTGTTTTTCCAGTGACAAAGCACAGAGCCAGAGAAATTAAATGTCTTGTCTAAAATCATACAGTTAATAGTGGCAGAGGTTGGCTTCTTATAGATCAGTTTTCGATTGTAGTGAATAGCTGTGATTTTTCTCATATTTTTCCTTATATTGAATAGCTTCCTTATGTGGACCACCTGTACCTACCCAATTAACTCAACTTACCTTCCAGATCTGTCTTTCAATTGCTTTAGTATAGAACTGCTTAAACCTACTGGTTCCATCCAGGACCTCCCACGGTCAGCATGAACTAACTGCTAGGTTCAACCTGTCTTGGATGGCTCAGTTAGCCTCCTTCTGCCTAGGAATGCAAGTTATTCCAAGCACAGAGAGGAAGGAAACTTGACTTCTCAGCCAGAACTCCCTCTTTCTTGGGAATAGTAGGATTTCCTTAACATAGACATTTCCATATGACCTCCACCCCTTTATGGGTCTGTTAAATTGATGCTTTGAAAGTGCATAGATGGGTGGATCTTCAGAAGATACAAGCCCTTCACCCAAGTTTATGATGTCCACATGAGGACACACAGTACCTGTTGAGCTCACATGAAAATGGAACACATTGACATGGAGTAAAGAGGGATTCTTTTCCTTACTCCTGCTTTTTATGCACAATTTGTCCAGGAGTTTATGCGAGTTTTTTGGTAAAGTATGCTATGAAAGACCTAAAGTTGGTTTTATGTGTAAAGATCTAAATCTACATTTAGCACATAGTCGCATGTAAATGAATACTTACGGAAATCTTGATGAAATGAGTCAAATTTGCTCTCATTTTCTGCTTGCCAGCTCTCTCACAATTTGTATAGAATTTTGTAAAATCAGGAGTTGTCCTTGTGAGCTCGAAGAGTTTGGGGTTATTTTCTCTGTAGGCTTTGGCTCGATGTTTTTTTCCTCCCTCTCTTGTCATCATGGTCCAAATACAGATATTGATAACCATGCATCATGACTGATTAAAAATAAAGTTCCAAAAAGGCTTCTAAATGAAAGCTGTATTTTGTATTGGATTTCTAGTGACATGAGCAAATCACTTGCTCTTTGCCCTTATGGATTTTATAATGTCATCAGAGTCTATCAATAAAATTATAACCTACAGTCAAGCATACACCATTCCTTACTGTATGGCATATGCAAGGGGCGGGGAGGGGGTGAGGGGGTTGTGCACAAATTGTAGCATGTCTGCCCTGGGATGCACATCAGCCGACTGTGTGTGTGTGTGTGTGTGTGTGTGTTTGCTTTTTCAGTGGAGATCTACTGTACAATTGGTCCTGGAAGCTGCAGATGAAAAGCAGTGGCTGACTTTTACATAGGAATGTTCTCTTGCTTCCACCTACTGTGAGTGAAATTGACTAGAATGTGCCATTCCGATCAACTTCGTAAAGCAGCAGACTCTACATATAGACATGATGGCTGTCCCTTCCACCTGAGCTGTCAGCCTTTCCCCCAGAGGGAAAAGGACACTGCCAGAGACTAGGAGCATGTAGCCAGAAGGAAGGGAGAAGGCCACAGCTGCTCCAGTAAGCAAAGCAGATGCACAAACTCGTAAACACACTTTTAAAATAAATAAGGCCCAAAACCCTGCAAAACGCAAAAACTCATACCCAGAAGCAGAGGAGATTCAACTGTAGGAAAACAGAGGTTCCAGAACTTTGTTGAATTTCATAAGGCCTCTCTAGATGGCTGTTGTACTCAGTCATTCTGAAATTTATAAGGATTTAGTATCTCATTTTAATTTGTAGGTACCCTGTCAGGTTAAATCATTTTCTCTGTGATCTCTTATATGTTCTCTTTGGAGCATTGACTCTGTCCACTTTTATTGTATTTCTTATTACACATACACACACAGACCTAGCAAAGGGTTACAATAATTATGTGAAGATCTAGGATTTCCCCTTAGAAATGCTTCTCTTATTCCTTATTGTTGTATGTCTACCTGATTTGCGGGAAAGCTTTATGGTGATTTGGTATTCTGAGTAAGACTGTCTTTGGTTAACAAAGGAGGCTAGACAGGCTCTTGACTTCTCTTTTTCCTTCTTGACTCAGTTTGGAGGTCACTATACCATCCTCTCCAGAATGTAGAAAGGGGATGAGGCTGTTGTTTGAGATTTGAATACTTTTGATGGGGAAGAATTTATCAGTATCCAGGTTTGGTGGGGAGGAGGTAATATCTGTGTTTCTTCCCTCTTTCCCTTCATTTTTCATTGTAATACCATTCCAATGACTGATTTACTGGGTAAATTTAATTTCAGTAGCACTACTACTAGATGTCTTTGTTTACTAATTTTAATCATAACTTCTAAGGACATTTAGATCATCAGCATAATCATCTTTCGGCAAATACTTATTGAGGACATACATAGCAGGACACTGTCTTAACAATGACTTAATAACAACAAAGTCTTATTTAGCATGTACTTTTAAAAATCGTTACCATAATTTAATCACTAATTTTTCAGGGACTGCACTCTAATGACTCATTGTGAAAGGGCTACTTTAATTTTTATAAAAGATTTTTGCACAGGATACTTCCATGGTGAACTGATTGAACTTTTAGTTGTTACTAAATGTTTGAAACTGTAGCTTATATGCTGTAAATGGACCTATGCACACATATACTTTATCAGTATTTTTAATTTTCTGAGCTACTTTTAATAATAGGTTAAGCCCTGTGGAATAGTCTATCTAACTCTATCTAACTTTTCCAGATTATTTTTAGGAAATTTATAAAACAGAGTAAAGAAAAAGCAGAAATTCAATCACTCAGGAAAGTCACTTTAATAATTAATTTCTTCCAAATTTAACTTTGCTCATGTCCATTCATTTTATGCCTCTTTCTGATTTTTTCAATGTCACCTGACTGCTACACATCTTCATATCCTACACCTTATGTACCCGGTAATTACATCCTACTCTCAGGAAAGGTTATTAATGGCATTAAACCACAGATTGCTAACTGCCACAGGCCAAATGAAGCCTATAGGAGCCTGCATAGAGTTCCATTTTTTAAATGAGATGCTAATATTTTCACAAAATGGAAGATTTTATGTTTTTAAAAAGCCCTAGATTTCCAACTACTGTTAAAAAGGAAAACCTGGCAACTTTGGGTCCATATTCCCATCTAGTAACAGTAGTTTTCATTTGTTTGTGTGTTTGTTTTTCTCTGAATAACGAATGCCCCCTGTTGGCTGGGTACGTGCTCTTCAGTTTGCCGTAGTCCCCACCGCTCCCTGTTACATGTTCAACAATGAGGTCCAATTGGCATTGTCAGGTTTGCATTGCTCTCTTATACTTAATCCTCCCTATTAACTTGTATAATTTTGTTAGGTCCTGCAGGTGTTTAAGTGTGTGACCCCTGATGTAAATGTACTTATGCTAGATTCATAATTCATAAAACCAAAAAAACAAAACAAACAAAAAAAAACTACTCTTCCTGGATATGTGAGTTTTATTAGATAACATATGACTAAGTCAAGTGAGGGAAATTATATAGAAGAAAATGAGACAAAGTGAGGGGATAATCATGGCATATTTAGTAATTGAGCTAGTAATGCTCAAATACCATGTTTAAGAATTTGGGAAGTGATGAGTAATTGGAGAAGTGATAGCTAGAGGCAGTCACATAGATAACTTAATCCCCTAACAACAGTGGTGTGTTGATGTGAGTGTGTGTGTGTGTGTGTGTGTGTGTGTGTGTCTGTGCGTGCACATGTATGTTTTTGAAAAGTGAGTCAGGTCCGCAACCGTGAGAACATGACAAAGTTGCCCCATTGCTCTTGGTGGCTCATTGATCTGCACACTATTTTTGTAACTGGGCTGTTGGGAAACACCGCTCTTTTCAGAAGTGAAACTTAAGACTAATCTGTTGTTGGCTAATAACTCAAAAGGAGACCTTGAGTGAAAACCCCTTAAGATGAATATCTCAGCCCAAAGAAAACAAAATGAAATACAGGGAGAAGATAGAAGGTAAATGTAAGAATGGGCTCCTGAAAAGTGCTGGTAGGTGAGTAAAAGGGAACAGAATATCCCTTTTGGTCAAAAACTGTATGAGGCTAAAAGGTCAGGGAGCGAGTACTCAACCATGTGTCACACATTTTGTGTGTTTTCATTTTTGGTGTCTTCTAGATTGAGATACTAAGGTTATTTATGGAGGCATTATTTAAGGGGCCAATTGAGAAAATCTCTGGCTTTCATCACCCCATTTCAGTTAATGAGTTTCTTTTATATCAGCTTATAAGCACCCCCCCCCCCCATACTTTCCTGCATCTGAGAATTTGCTAGTAACAGTTTGGATTCATGCTACTATTAAAGTTATGGTAATGATTTGTTCAAAATCAGGAAATTCAGTGCTGACTTTCAATTAATGAGACAGCTGGGTCTTTTTAGTTTCACATACACATATCGTGATAGAATCTTTGGTTTTTCCACGAGCAGCCTGCAAACTTATGAAGAAAATGTGCCTAATTACTTTATTATTTTGTTTTTTAAACCTCCCCTACCTCAATACCTTACCTATCTTTATCATCCTGTTATGTAATCAGATTTGGCTCAGAACAACTGACGTATAGTTCCTCCAAGTCAGCTTTTTAGGAGAGGACTAAACATTTATCAAGGTTTCTCAAAAGAATGTAGGATCCGTGGAGGACTTGGTTTCTGACTGAGTAACGGAAGCCTCGAAATAAACAGGCATTTCCTATGTTGTCCCACTTCCTAAAGCCCCTTCGTGAGGTATCATGACCCCTCAGATTATAGGGAACTCGTGGCACATAATAACATCTTGACTCCTGCATGTATGTCCTCCAGTACCACAGAGCCATCTTCCACCAAGGGTCAAAACCCATTAGAAGTGTGAGGTACAGCAGTCAATGGAAAAACAATGAATGACCCTGGTTATAATGGGTTGGTCAGTGTTACAGAGCTCGGAGATCTCAAAATAGCCTGCGGGGCAGCTTCTTACACTAGACTTGAGTTACGATCAGAGAATGTGCTTCAAGAAGCCCGTTCCATGCATTATTTTGTGTGTGTGTGTTGTTTCCTGGGTGAGAATCGAAGGTTGCCCTCACCCACCAAGCCAGTCACCACGTGGTAACATACTGCATCTCCAACCAAGCAGCTGGCATAGTGTATACTGAGTAAAGCACTGCTTTTGGGGCTAGGGGAACTCGGGCTGTGTGGCTAATGGACTCAGTCTTTTGGTTGGAGACAAGTGGGGGATAACTTAGGATGGAATGAAGACCTTGTCCAGCTTTGCATTTTCTTATAGACGAATGATCAAGCTGAGCATTTTCTCCAAATATTTAGGCCCTTCTATTGCAAGAAATGGTGACAGGCTGGCATTTGGTAGCACCATCAGGTAAATCTTTATTAAATGAAAAATGCCTTTGAGCATCAGGGCACTTCTGGGGTTCAACTTGGACTCCAAAAAGTAAGTTACTTTTTTAAAGTAATTTTTATATAAAAATACATGCTTATTAAAGATACTCCGAAAATTAGGGTTCTCTCCACCTCCTCCATGAGGAATTTCTACCACGTAGAAATAACCAGTCTTAATATTTTGGTTTATGGGAATTAATCTAGATTTGGATATTTTTTATCTGTATATTCAGTATATGTATATATATATATATATATATATATATATATATATATATGTATATATATATATATAACTGCAGTTGTTTGATCCCACTATACTTGCTGCTTTATAAACTGCCTTTTATTGCTCAATATATTGTAAAGAAAAATTTTCCAAGCCATTGAAGATTTTTTTCAACATCCATGTTTGAGCTCTTGAATATTCCGTAATAGGTTTCCAAAGTTTATCAGAGACAGTGAATATTCTCTTAGCAATATATTCACATCCTTAGCTTTGGTCAAAAAAAAGACAAATTTCTCATCCTTTGGATATGTATTTGCTAAAGCGTTCTCTAGAAATTGTGACAATTTACATCCCTGGCAACCATATGCTGTGCTTTGGGGAATCTTGATGAAAGATTAAATAAAAATATGTCTTAAGCAGATAGGTAGGGGATAGAATATATAGTTTCTTAAGACCTGTTTTCTCCGTTGTGGTGTTTAAAGAAAGGGTGACCCATTTTACTTAATTATCTCTATTTCACAAAGGAATGCAGGCAGTTACAGTATAATGGTGTGTTCATTGATGTCAAGTAAAAGTATGTGCTGTTTGCAGTGTTCACATGACCATAACTTTCATTTTTCATACTTAAAGATCGTCAAACTTGTCAAAGCATGCTTTATCCTTTCCAAGTTTCTCCTATCATGCTTGAAAGTTTTCAAAAGCTTTCTTCCACTTGGTTGTGCTTTCAAAAGTGTTTGAAATCACACTTAAAGAAAATTAAAGGAAAAAGTGAATTTTCCCTCTAGAAAAGGTCATTTGAATTTGAATTCCAAAGCAATTTAGTGTGGGACTTACGGCAATTAACAGCAGATCTATCTACTTCAAATTGCAGTGTTGGTAAGCCTGAAAAACAGGGTTTTGTTGGACATTTCATTAAGAAATTAATGTTTTCATAACACTTATGGGATTTATATAGGTGATTATGAATTAAGGAAAACTAGATCAGTGACTTAATTGTCCTATAAATATGATCAGGAAAGGGGGTATCGTGAGGACTTTATTCCTATAGAGGCAATGTACTGTGGAGGTGGAAGGGCCTTCCGTGAATCATCTTCCCAGGGTTCTCACTGGTTCTGGCCAAGTGACTTTCCCTCTCTGTGCTTTGAACTTCTTATCTGTGAGATGGAGGCAGTAATGCTTCTGGAGTGACCAGCTCTCCTGGTTTGCCCAGGATTGTCCTGCTTTAGCACCCGAAGTCCAAGATCTGGGGAAAGCCGTTCCCTGAGACAAGGAATCTCCTAGTTTCAGGGGCATCAGGGTAGCTCAGTCAATGAGGTGTCCAACTCTTGATTTCAGCTCAGGTTATGATCTCAGGGTCCTGGGATGGAGCCCCACATGGCATCAGGGTCTGTGCTTGGTAAGGCGTCTGCTTCTGTCCTTCTCCCTCCCCTTTGGTGTCTCCTCCCTCTCCCCTGACCTTGCACTTGAGCCCTAAAATTAATAAATCTTAAAAAAAAAATCTTCTAGTTTTGCGGTGAAGGATGTGGCAAGTTTGAGGGGAAGTACAAAACCCGTGCAGGGGCCCCCAAAAGAGGGAGTGAAAGCAGCCCCGTTTTTTAGCGTCCAAGTGTCCAGAGATTGTCTTCCCATAGTTGCTGTTACCCTTTTCCCCTTTATGGCTGATATTGGCAACCATGAATTAAATGAGATGATATTTAAAACCTTTAGACTGTGGCCAAAATAGAGTAAGTGTCCAAACGTGTCTGCTTTTATTATTCCGTTAAGGTTCACGCTGTTCTTTGGTGGTACTGAATAATCTCAAAGCAGAAATATCCTGTGTACTTTCCTTCAGTAGATACTATGGAAATCAGTACTACAGCTCCTAGGAGTAATAGCAATTCCAGCAATTGCCCTTTGCATGGTCAGTAAAATGTCCTGGTGTCACAGGATGCCCACCTTTCCCTCTCATTCTGCCTTTCAGCAGAGATGCTCTGACCCTTTGAAATATTTAGCAGTAGACTTTCCTCTCAATGTGTGCTCACGACTCCTGTTACTGTTAATGGAAGTTACACATGTGTGCTCACCAGGATGAGAAAGCCTTTATCCCATGTCGGGCAAAGACCCGTGATCCTGAATCTCTTTCTAAACTTCAGACCTGAAGAGAACGGTGCAGGGAATTGCTGCTTTCTCACTATATTAGCTTCTTCAATTTCCTTTTAATTGGAGGCTGCAATCCAGATTCTTGTAACTTCAGGAGGACGAACAATACAAATTAAGATCTGGATGCTTTCCAGGAAGGGCTTGGCTCAAAGAACACTTTTTTTTTTTCTTTTAACACAGTTGTGGCTATTCACAAATCGCATGCGGTTGCCTAATGAGTCCATATTTGCTTCTGAGGTTTCGCATTTGCAAACTACACTGCTGAGAAAGTAAGTGAAGTGTTCACCCACCTCGGGTGTGGGCTGACTGATTGAATGTACAGGACAGATAAATACTAGAATAGTCAAAATTCTAAACCGGTAGCACGGAGCCTTCAAATACAATATCTTACCCTTGTTCAGGACATTCATTTCTCCCTAAGAATTCTTTTTAATGTATAAGACTTCAATTTATGTTTAAGAACTAGTAAACTATAGCAGTTTGACAGTCATTCACACTTAATTCTGTGCATTAAACCAACAGCATTCTTTTCCACAAACATCCATTGTTAGGACAATGCTCTCAGACAGAATTTATGAGAAATGGAATTATGTTACCAAGGAGATAGCATTTACTATAATGAAGAGTAGATCCTAGAAAATGGCCCCTTTTACAGCAGCTCAGAGCAGAGCCACAAAAGCAATTGATTGGTCTTGGCATTTAGTCTTATATCAGCTGTGTCATCCATAGCTTCAGGAGTGAGAACACTAATCTAAAGTGACATTTCTGTTCTGGCGGGCTTTTCTGCCCTGATGAAAGCAATTACTTCATTCCTAAATGATAATTTGCAGGAGTTTCAACCACTTTAATTGATAAATTTTTTTTTTTTTTTTTTTTTTTGTTCTGAGTTCAATTGTGAAGTGATTAGCTGATTTGGTAAATAGAAATTTAAGGTGTGAAATATACAAGTTGCTCCAAGGTAAAGTGCTCTTTATTGGGTGGAGAGAAATTACTTGATAAAGCCACAGTTTTTCCATTATTATGGAACTGCCAGTTGTACAGCTTAAAGTTCTGGGGGAAAATGAAGAACAAAACACTCTGATTCATGAGGTTTTTGGCAGACACCAAAGCATACAATGAATAGTTTGGTCTTGCTGTGGTTCATTCAGGGATTATTTGAATCAAGGTGAACATTGGTTGAAAAGGATTGTGCAAACCTCTCAGCTTTCTTTATTACTATTCTAATGACTCATTCTGGAATTAAATCCTCTTATTTAAAGTGTTAAGAATAAAAACGCTCATTGGCTAAAACCAATTAATTTAATTATTAAGTTCAAACATACACAAGGCATTTTCTGAAGATGAGGGAAGGCACTGAGTTGAATGGCTCTAATTACTCTTTTGATCTATTCTCCTACAAGTCAAAAATGGGTCATGATTATTCAACCAGAATCTATCTTAGTTAAAAATTTTAAGGATGCATCTTCATTTTGATACTTTATCAAATGTTAGCAGTTGCAGATGTTTTGGACACTTTTTTTTTTAAAGCCATTGATTTCATGATATTTTCTCACATGGGGAAAAATAATGGTCATTTCACATGTTAAATGAGAAAAATAAAGCAAGAATGAAGGTCAAACTGATTTAGCACATCAAACAGTCTTTGTCAGCCAAGCTTAATATATCCTGAGTTTGTGGAACAAATGAAATTTTGCTGCTATGTTACACTTTGCTTCCAAACAACCATTACAACTGGTTTTATATATTGTGTGAGCATCAGACCATCAAACAGTGCATCTTTTTACTGACGTGTTGCTGCCGCGATGATCTACAGCAGCAATCTGCCATTTATATAAGGGCAAAATGTGCATCTATATTTAGTTGTGAAATTGGCCTATTATACTCTTGATGTTTACAGAGGCTAACATAAATTAATGATGACAGCTATGAGCAGTGCATTAGTTAAGCAGCAGTGTTCTTACCTTGAACTTGAAGGTTCCAGTTTTAACTTCCAGCATGTACTCTACTCTTTCCTTCACACATTAAAGCAGGGTTTCTGAAATTATTACCTTTTCTTGGAGAGCATTAAAAGACTCCAATTTGTGAGCTATGTAGTGTATAATCCTACTAGATCATAGCTGTTTATGCATTTCTCAATTATATTGCCTTGTGAGAAAGCCGATATTTACAATCATGAGGCAAAAATACTCTTGTAAGATTTTTTTTTTCTTTGCAGTAGGTTGATTTGATTGACTTTGAACTCTCTGTGATGCCAATGTGTATTGGGCCGTTTTATTGAAAGTAATGAAAGAAGGGCAAGCAGTGCTTATAGAATCTTTACTTTTTCCCTGGGAATCCTCCTCATTCTGCTCATGTCGGGGCAGGAGTTAGGTACTGGAGTAACTATAGATTTCACCGTTAACTATGACCAGAGATCTGACAAGTATGCAGGTGTTCAAAGGTTCATGAGTTAAAATGCTGAAACCTTTGATGAATTTTTGATGGCTGCATTTTTAATACAGGCCGACCTTCTTCCTTTGAGGCTGCATGCCAGATTAATTGATAAATAGAAGTCTGTAGTGCTGGGTTCTCCTAAGCAAAACAAGTAGGAAAATCCATAAAAACCTGCCTTTCTGCCTCCTTAGAAGTACTTTAAAAAGGCAAAATTTAAAGTGGTTCTGACTCTACCTTTTCTTTCTCCTCCAGTTAGAGGACCCAAATCTGCTATGGTCTTCTATAGAAACGAGTTATTGTATTCTAAAAGTTTACACGAAGGTGTTAAAACTGAGGCTGGGAGAGAGGATGTTCACATAGACATAGTTTGAATCTATTGATGATGTCCTACCAGGAGCTGGTCCCCACACACAATTATTAATTATATGAGAAGAACTGGTAAAAATCTGGCTAGGAAGAAGTCATCGGAGGGGAAGAAACTTTTAAGTTGACTGACTTTTGTTGTTCCTCTGTGACAATTACTTTACTCCTTGTTATCCTCAGTAGATCTCCAGCTATGTTATTTCCATAATCATCATAACTATTTCTGCGAAGTAGGAAATCAAAGTAATCAATTTTGCAAAGCTAAATTTGATAAGCCACAAAGGATAACTTACCTCTTTTAATTTAATGAGTCATCAAGTGCAAAGTTATCTGTTTTTTGCCACCATGGACAAGTGGCCCAATAAATAATTGACATCTTTATCCGATTCCATGGCAGCTTCAGAGAGATTGTAAATACCGAGTCAATTTCGTAATATTGGCTTTGTGATAGTGGCAGTGCCTGTTCTTTAACTTTTTACTTTTTTCCCCCCGTTGTTATCTTGTGCTTGTTTCTGTTTCAAGTAGAATTTCATTATTTGGCCTTGCCCACACCCCCCTCCCGCCCCCACCCCATCCCCCCAGAAGCTAAAGCAGCAAATGCTGCTGATGCCCATTTCCCCACACACCAGACAATGTGAGTGAGCTCTCCATGGTCCTGGATTTGGGATTTTGTTTGACATCAAGGAGAATTTCTATTTTTGTGAGGTTTTGAAAGATCACCTTTCTGCCAGGAGTACTCATAAGATGATTCGGACCAATTTTCACTGCAATTTCGAAGTTTTTTACAGAAGTTTTCACAATTCTCCTGAGTAATTCATTCCCTTAACAAGTGTTTGGATGTTCATATATATATATATATATATATATATATATATATATATATATATATATGAATGTTCATATATATATATATGGATGTATATACACACACACACATACATATTATATACATATATACACATATATATAATATACACATACACACACAGTTGCTTGCCTTGCAATTGAGTGAGATTTTTTTCTGCTTTAGTGAACTAAAAAATGGTCACTTATTACTCCTAGTAAGAAAGTCATTGATTTACGAATCTTTAATCATTCATTAATGGAATATGTTTTATTTGAAAACTTATTAAATATAGCTGTGGTATACAACAAACTATAGGCATAAGGAATACTCTAATGAAAAATCAGTATCTTTGCAGTAAAGTTTTATTTTGCTTTAAGTATGCAATGTGATCTGACAGAACCAGTGACTAGAAATCATACTGGTGAGAGCAGTGTACACTTTTTAAATGAGTATTGTGTACCTCAAACCACAGACTAATCAGTGTGAAGCAAGTTTAGGTTTTTATTTAATATATCTTATATAGTATTACTATGTGTCAGGCACCATTTAAATATTTTATAAAAATTAACTCATTTCAACAATAACCTTTTTTTTTTAAGGTTTTATTTATTTATTTGACAGAGAGATAGAGAGAGCAGGAACACAAGCAGAGGGAGTGGGAGCGGAAGCGGGAGAGGGAGAAG
>CM052896.1:70751549-70801323 GCA_028534135.1 Potos flavus
CACACTACAAGTGGTAGAGAAAACATGTCAAAGGACATAGTTCTTTCGGCACAGCTGACCTAAATGGGGTTAGATAGATTGCCTTTACTATATAAAGGGAGGGGTATGAATGGCTCTTTTATCCTAAGATGTTAACCTTAGATCCTGGTTATACTCAAACTCTGTCAGATTTTAAGGCGTCTCTCACTTTATTTACATAATTTTCAACAAGCCAGAATTGGCTGTTTATAAAATTGCATGAAGGTCAGCCACGATTTGGGGAAATAAGTGGCATCACCATGCCTCTTGTAAATGAGTGATGTTTCTGCCTGAGGTTAACACTTGAGACATTAAGTGACAAAGGTTTGTTGTCTGAAACTGCCGTGATGCTGAAAATGATAACAGTAACTTGTCTAGTTCTGTGAAATAGGTTAGTTAGCTAATGGAGAATATTTTTTAAAAGATTTTATTTATTTATTTACCAGAGAGAGTGTGTGTGTGCGAAAGAGGGAGAGACAGAGCACGAGAGTACAAGCAGGGGGAAGGGCAGCAGGCAGAGGGAGAAGCAGGCTCTTTGCTGAGCAGGGAGCCTGATGTGGGACTTGATCCCAGAACCCTGGGATCATGACCTGAGCCGAAGGCAAACATTTAACCGACTGAGCCACCCAGGTGTCCCTAGGATATTTTATTAATACAGTGAAACCAGTTGGGATATTAGGTTAGCAAGTATTTGACCAGAGTATGATGGCATTACTTAAATTATGTAGATACTCAATAAGACATTCTAAGAGTCTGAAATGAATACAATATTTCTACCACAAAAAACATCAGGTATGCTGTAATGTAATATGAAGTGTTATTGTCCATCTTGTACTAATAGAAATTGTAGCCACATTGCTGAACTCATTTTGATCTATTGCTCTGGTCTTGCTTCCTTGTTTGTTTCTCTCTTTCTTGTTATTTTATAATGGGAAAGCAGAAAGCTACATTCAAAGATTTTAAAATGCCTACAGAGTTCCATCAAATGGATACTTAAAATGATTTTAATAGCACCTTGATACTGTAAATATTGCCCAATTACTTATCATCAGGGTCTGATTTGGGTTTTATTTCCTGTCAGACATAAAACAGAACAATTCACAATAGGTGGAATTCTGTCAGATGCTCAAACACAACTTCAGTTGTGCCAGATTCTGCCCTCAGCAATGTGAACAAACTTCAAACAGAAATGCACATGAATAGTTAAAGGAAAATGCTAGATCCCACCTGTTGCATCTTCTGTGAAGTAATATGTCTATAATGTTGATAAATTTTAATAACCTATATGGGGCTTTATCTTTTAACATAAATTTATATTAAAGTTGGACTTTTCTGGGCAATGTATTTTATTCTCCAGTATCTTAGAGAATCTATCCATCTACTAAGGTATATTCATTAATAAAGAATTAAAGCTTTCTCTTATCAACCAATTACCAGCGCATTTATAAAGCTACATTGGAATCTTCATTTTCAGTGGGATGTTTTCTTTATCCGACTTAAGGTCGTGATCCTTACTAAGGGCTGGAAGCACATGAACACAATTCACAGAATCAACAAAAAAATGTTGATGTTTACCCTTTGTTCCCCAAGATGATAATTGAAATACATTTTTAAAAATGGGTGCTTTTGATGGCTTAAGATCCCATAGTGATAACACTTAAATTAACAAAATCATTAGCCTGAGAATAGATATATCAATACTAGCCTCCTCTTTTCCATTGCTTATAGCTGATAACATCAAACTTCACCTGTAAATCTTAGGTCTTAGAAACAAAGAATATATCTCAATGCATGGCCACATAGAGGAAAAAAACCTAATAAGCAAACTACTTTTAATCATTGCACATAAGTTTGTGGTGTGTAAGTTCAGAGGTAGAATTTGTGGTTTTAGTGGACATGGTCTAGAATTTACTTTACCGTGGTCCTAGAATTTAGAAGAAGATTTTGGCAGATTTTTGCAGGAGGAAGAAGGGAAATAAAAACGAAATAATTTCTATCTGATGTCAGGAGCACATGTTCTAAAGAACACTTCTTCACTCTTATGATTACAGTTTACAAGCATTGAGAAAGGAGAAATCCCGAGATGCTGCTCGATCCCGCCGGGGAAAAGAAAATTTTGAGTTCTATGAATTGGCCAAGCTGTTGCCTCTTCCTGCAGCCATCACTAGCCAGCTTGACAAGGCATCCATCATTCGACTTACAATTAGCTATCTGAAAATGAGGGACTTTGCTAACCAGGGGGACCCTCCGTGGAACTTGCGAATGGAAGGCCCTCCACCTAACACATCAGTCAAAGGTAAGTTTTAAGCCCCTGTTTATTCTGGAATATGGTGGTCTGTAGGTGTCTCTAAGATGAAATGTTTACCATCATCCTTTCTTCTTTTCCTGCATATCAAATCCTTTAAAGGGATACAAATGTGGAAATCTGAACTCTGCATGAGAAAGACACCATGTGAAGGTGAAATAAACCTCTTCTATTTCTTTTTTATTTTCCAAAAGTCTGTCAGCCTAAAATATTCTATCACTTTATATAAGGTTTCAGAGAAATGAGAATGAGATGACTTACATTAAAGTGCTTCTTGGGTTTAATTTGTGTTATGCTAATACGTGCAAGTTATTGTTGATGGGTGGAGTACAAGAATATTTGTTAGAGGGTAGAACTAATATTTCCTGTCTTTAGTAACCACAGAGAGGAAGGGGGCCAACTCCAACTGTGGTGGGCATTTTGAGTAATGATTTTATTGGCTGATAAACAATTCACGTATTAATGTTTCAAGTCTCTACACATATTGCCTAAAAACTGCTTAAATATAAACATTTTTTGTCCTCCAAATCCTTGGTGCAGTCATTCTTAAAAGTCATTAATTAAAGCCTTTTAGGCCTTCTTCACTCTGATACATAAGAGAGGTATTTTCTTTTGTGTTAGTGCAACTTCTAGTAATTTATAGCATGTTTAGCATATGAATATGCATGCATATGTTTATTGATGAATATGTGGCATTGGCCATTGATTTTCTGCCTTTAAGGGTGTGTTATTCAGGGCATTAGACTTAAGGGACCTGCTAGTTTCTTGTGCATCTAGACCCTTGGCGGGCATAAAGCTGGACGTTTGGCAAAATTGTAGGTAACTCTGGGGGAAGGAATTAGGTTCTTTAGTTAAGTGATTACACCTTGACAACTACCCTTGAAGTCCTGGTACTCCTGGCTATTGGAGAAATGGGTTCTGGTGGGGAGCTGTAACCTCTTAGAGGATTCAAATTAAAATGAAGGATCAAAAGCAGTGACTACAACTGAGGGCTAAGAGGTGTAATCACTTATATATGCATGTGTGAATCTGTTCATAGCTCTACATGGGTACTTAAAAACTGTGTTCCTTAGGCTTAGGAGAGAAGGAAAATTAGAATTTAAATTGTGACAGGTTATTTTCCTCTAGAGCAGAGCAAACATTTTCTGTAATGGGCTATCTGGGAACTGTGGTAGGCTTTGAGAGGCTCTCAGCTGTGCCATTGTAGCATGAACTCAGCCATAGACAATATGTAAACAAGAGGGTGTGGCTGTCTTCCCATAAAACCGTACTTAACACAGGCAGCTGCCACCAGACTTGGCCCACAAGCCATAGTTCACGGATTCTTGCTCTAGAGCAGAAGAATGACACTGAGAGGTTGACAAGAACGTACAACAGAGTTAGCCTTTAAGGGCAGGATGTTGTTATAAGGTAGCAAAGTGCGAATAAACCAAAGCACCTCATGCTGTCCTTTTACAACCCTTCTGCCCTTAAAAATACAGATGTCGAGTTGGAAATGTACCAATCTATGTTCCAGATGCTAAAGTTGTAGCTGGTTTTCCCAAGCTAAAGATGTGAATATCATCTTAGGAAGTATGTTGTATCCATAAGAGTTTATTCAGTAGACTGTCATCATGTTAGTTTCAAATCATACGAGATGATAAGGGTAGGTGTAACAAACAGGTCAGAAGTCACAGAAGGTGCAAAATAGATCCTTGGGTCTCACTTTGAAATACACTGGTTGAGGGACTGGACTTGGCTTACCCTGTTTAACACAGTTTTCCTTTATTTCCATTTTTCAATTTAAAGGGGTTGGCAGTGGATAGGTAGTGGTGGTTACCAAAGTAGAAAAATGATTCCATGGTCTGTCCATTCTTCTGTGAGGTGATAACCCTGCTAAGTTTCAGAATCCTGACCTCTAAGAGATGCAAAATTCCAGCTCATGTAGAACCATGCCCTCATTTCCAGATGAGAGAAATGATCTAAAAACAATTTAAAATGAGTATTAGATTTAAAACAAGAATCCATTGTCTTGCCTTTCTGTCTAGTGCTTGATCACATCGTGTTGTTTCTAGAAATACTTGATTCGCCTCCCCTTCATCGAACATTCCAGGTCAGGATTCTCACAGCTTTTGACAAGGACTGATAAATCATTTTTACTTTGTGGACTTCAATCAATTAAACTCTATAACTGTTTATGCTAAAGATGGATACAAAAGATAAAATACGATCTCTGCTGTCATGGACATTTTGGCCTATGGAAGGACATGGTGATGTCAGTGAGAGAAATGGGAAGGCCGAGATGGGTATTTAGGAGGCTAGAAGGAGATAACAGATGTGATTATTTTGAAACTTCCGTGCGGACGATGGCAGAACATCCAGTTTGATGCATGTGTACTCCCACTGCTATAAACGGGTGATAGTGAAGGCGTAAGCACAGTGACTCTCTCCAGTTGACCGTGGCTCTCTAAAGTTGCTAGGAATGCAGTGGGCACTTTCTGTAAGCTGGTTCTGCTGTAGGATATATGTATATTTTATTGCTCTCCTCCCATTCTTTAATGCAAACCTGTTACTCATTCTGATCAAACATTCATGAAACAACATCAAAAGAAATTCGTTTTAATTTATTAAGGTCTTCAATGTTGTGCCCTTGAAGAAGTTCATGTGGATAAACAAGCTTATATAAATAGCCCGCAGCATCATGTGAAGTGCAGTTCATAATCCAACAATAAAACGATAGACATTATACTTTGTGCTTCTCCAAGCAGTCTCTCGAATAAACCTCAAGGCATTTGGAAATTTATATGAAAAGTACTTACACGATGTAGGCAATGTTTTTTTTTTTTTTTTTTTTTTTTTAATGTGATGAGTTGTTCATGTTAATAATTAAATTTCAAAGCTTGAATTTAAATTTGTCCCACACAACTATATAGAAACTTAATCATTTTAATTCACTGCTTCAGAAAGGTCCTTCACTCTGCCCTGTATTCATCACATCTTTTCTTAAAAGTCTATAAAGGTTGACGAGTTTGTTTTGTGATGCCCATTGTGTATAGATTATTACAAGTCATGCTTGCAGAAAGAACACTCAGGTGACAGTGTGTAATGTGTCCTGAGTCAATTACTTCATGGAAATGATATGTTAAGCAATTGGAAGGTAACAGATAGTTTTTTCCATTATTTTAGAAATATCTGTATTGTTATAATACAGATCAAATCTACAATGAACATTATGCATTATTCAAGAAATGACCAGGCATTCTCAGCAGTGTTTCAGCTAAATAACTGATGATTGTAACCTTTAAAGAAATCTCATTGTGGTGACTGTTGGTAAATCACTTCTCCATTCATAGTAATCTCTATTTAGAGGCTATCTAGAAACCATTATATCTTTTATTAATTTTAAAAGCAATAGCTGCTGATTTGACATTTGCTAAAACTAGATAAATTTTCTGTCTTTTTAATATCACAGACTTCAGTCAATTTTTGGTTTATATCTGCTACAACTCTATTAATCCAGGAATATTTACCACTGTAAGCATAAGTTTTATTTCAATTTAAGTATCGCAGCTTTTAAACAACGATTTGTGTATATGTGTGACAGGCAACAATGCTACGATATGTAAAATATAAGACATTTTTAGCCTTTCAAAGGAAACCGTTGAAAAATATTGCAAGACAACTGATTAAAATGGACTGAACGCATTAGGGAAGAACTTTAATATTTTCATAGAATTTTCCTTCACTGTTTAACGTTCCTATTGTGAAGGAAGTGGTAGATATTTCTTTTCTATTTCTCTTTAATGAGAGCAGTTATTTTTTTTTAAAGATTTTATTTTTTTGTTTGACAGAAAGAGAGCACAAGTAGGGAGAGGGAGAAGCAGGCTCTCCGCTGAGCGGGGAGCCCGATGTGGGGCTCGATCATGACCTGAGCCAAAGGCAGATGCTTAACCGACTGCGCCACCCAGGCACCCCAGAAGTGGTAGATATTTCTGAGAGGAGAGACCTGCAGGTCTTTATTTAAGGAATCCATGATCTGTCCATAGCCAAAGACCAGACTGTTACTTGAGCAATCATGTCTAAGGGATCTGTTTAAAATGGTCATGTATAGCAAGTGAGCGTAGGACAGCTTTCAGAGTAACACTGAATTACTACTATATTCATGGTTCCCCAAGCTTAGATAACATTTTATAAAAATGGTTCTGCTTCCAGAGAAGGTAGAGAATCCAAGACTGTCTGCCTCATTGTTCTTCTTGGTCTGAGCAGCTCACAGCTCTTCCAGTTCCTGTTGGGCATTTTACGGTGTGCTGACACACATGTACTTCTAGCAACTGACATTCATACTTGGGGGCAAGTGTCCCTGTCCTCATCATTAAAAACAAAACAAAACAAAAATACGTGAAATGCAATTTCTGCATGACATGTACATCAACCTGTGCTATTCTTTTTTTTTTACGCAGGCAAATGGTGGTTCGTAGACTAAGCCCTTAGGTTCTGAACGAAAGCTTCCCCACAGGGTAGGAAAGCAGGATAAAAGACAGCGACTTGATTCTTATTTGGTTCCTATTCTTGCCTCCACCACCTTCAGTAGACTGGGCGCCCAATTCCCTGCTTTAGTCTTCGTTTCACTTAACCCAATCTGAAGTCAGGGGTGGCACCATGGGGCACCTCCATGGGTCCTTTGGTTCAGTGTCCGAATCTTGGTTTCAGCTCAGGTCATGATCTCAGGGTTGTGGGATCAGCCCATGCATCAGGCTCTGTGCCCAGTATGGAGTCGGCTTCTCCCTTTTCCTCTGCTCCTCCTCGCGCTCGTGCTCTCTCTGTCTCTCTCTCAAATAAATAAATACATACATAAAATCTTCAAAGTCAGAGGTGGCACTCAGTGGAAATGGGGCCATCCAAATGCTGAGCTGCCAATGTTCACTCCTGTTTATTTTGGTAGCAAGTGCTAGATTTTACTACTACACGGAAATATGATGGGATATGATTGCCTTTCTTAGGAATGCTTCCAGGAAGGCATTTTAATTACATGTTGTTATCCCTTTAGATCTCTCTAGTGAACTTATGACTTTTGAAGGAAGTCCACGGAAGAACTGGCCTTGAGAGGACAAGCCTTGTTTATGTCCCCATGCTTCCCCAGGATTGTCATCTCTGAGCCTGGGCATGAAGGGCTTTCTGACAAATGTGGACTTGATGGTGGCAGAGTACTTCTCTGAGACTAATTCTGTGCAGTTCTGAGTTTTCTCAGGAAAACTCCCCTCTCTACAGAGGGGGACCCCAGTCCACCTTCGGCACGAAGCCCGGAAAGGCACTGCTGGTTCTCTGCCTCATGCCCTTGTCAGAGAGAGCTGGGCTGTTACCATTACCTTCAGTACACCCGGCACTGTGCATATCCAGAGCTACCCTCAACTCCAAACGCTGATTCAGGGGGAGCCTGGTTGGGAGTGTGATGGCCGAGAACATGTGCATACTCTCATGGGCTAGTCAGCCATGGCCAGGGCGGTGAGCCATCAGAGCGTGTCAGTGGCATGCCGCAAGGCTTTGACTCCTCGAGTTGCTCTGGATCATTCTGGGGGTGGGCAGATTTAGGCTGAGCCGAGCTGGCTGCTTTACTTCTTGACACAGCTCTGGCTGGGCTTGCCTCCTTCCTCGGGGGTCAGCTCAGATCTCCCCCCTGTCAGGGGACAGCAGAGATGTGGGAGAGGCTCTTTTCATGGTGAAGGCAAAGGTGTAAGAAGGATAAGCAAAGAACAGAAGACTTCATCCAGAGATTTTTGTGGAGACTTTTGGAAATGTGGCCGGAGGAGTGCACAAGTACTTTTGTATTCTGTGTGTGTGTCGGTCTGTCCCTCTATCTGCTGTCATCTTCTTTGTCCCTAGCAATACTGAATACCTCAAACCACATGTTTGTACCTTTGTACATCCCATCAACTAACCAGAATGCTCCTTTCCTTCTTCTGGTTTTGCTGGATCCTTGTTCATCCTTAAAAACCCAGCTCACATGTCACTTTCTCAAGTACATTCTTTCTTCTTCCCCAGAACGTTAATCATTTGTTCCCTATGTTGAGAGTCTTTTGTTGCTTTAGTATCCATTCATAATTCATTTCTTACTATACCTGTCTCTATCTTTAGACTGTGAGCTATTTGAGGGAACAGTCTGGGACATCTTATGCATGTCCATATCTCCACGTACAGGGCCCAGGAAAGGAAGTATTTAACCGTGTTTTTAAACTAACTTACATGGGATCACATTCTATCTTGGGATAGCTATTAGCAAGCTGAATACACTGATGAGAACTGTGGGTGGGTCTAAGTCATAGGCTAGGATGAAGAAAGAAAAGGGTAAAAAAGGAAGGGCCGAAGAAAAATGGAGGGAGAATAATGGGAATAGTGTGAAACCAAAGGGAAAATAAACAATGTAGGGTGGTATCCCCACCCCACGATGAGCTGCCTTCTCCTGCCACCCTTTTTCTTTCATGTAATGTACAGGCTAAGGAGTTGACAGTTAAAAACAATAGTCTCAAGCAACCCATGTCTTGGGTGTATGAATTCAAGTTTATTCAACCAATAGTTGAGTATTTTCTCTTGGTCCCCTGAGTCCTCTGTTCGCTATTATGAGGGCATATAGAGAAAGTATAAGGCATAGTCCTGGCTTTGGAGGTATTTACCATTTATTGAGAAATAAAAGCGGAAGGGAGGGAGGAAAGAAGTAAGATGAGAGCTTTCGATAAAATTAAATAAACTATATGACCTGGGTTAGAGTGTCCTCCCTAGTCCTCAGTTTCTCCCGAATTTTCTTTCTGTGAGTTGTTCTGGTCTGAGTAATTACTGACTGTCTAATCCCAAACCCCAATTTTTTAGAAAGGATTTAGCAATTATTGTCTCAAATTAGCTTCTCCTGAGGCCCTTGGGGGTTTTAAAGCTGTTATTTAGTAATTTCAAAAGCCACACGCTCTAACTTCTCCGATTCTGCTAGTATTTTTGTTTTCCTGCTCTTTTACTTAATTCTTTACAGGAAGGTATCACATCTCCCTGGTGCTTTGGGTTCAAAAATACATGATATAGTTCCTTCTCTTAACAGATTTTATCTGTTGATTATCAAGATTTGCATACATAAAATCATTATAAATAAAAAGAGGAAACTAAAACAGAATACAATGAAAGTTTAAAGTAAATCAGCCAAGTGCCAAATATATGATATAGACAAAATATGAATCTAAAACTTTATATATTTTCTATTTGCCTTTTACTCTTGGCAGAAATCCTAGGGGACATCCTTGACATTTCATGTCACATTCAGCTTATTTTAAGAAGTTCTTGGTAATGTAATATTTTAGTCTGGCATTGCCTTCTACTACATTGTACTCACTTATTAGGACTTTGAAGTTTATGTGCCCTGTTCTTTAGGGCCGGACTTCTTGAACGTGTTTTTGTTAGCCCTATCACCTCTCACGAAGCACGATATATAGTTTCAGTACTCTGCAGATAACAATATTTCATGGGGATAGCAAAGAAGGAGTCACCTCTGACTGCTTTATATGATTGAAATTGTACTATGGCTTTAATTTTCAGAAACAGCTTTCTAGATACTGTGCATAACTCTTGGCTGTGCCTTAATAAACATGTGGTGACCTCCACCTGTAAAACGAATGTGGCTTTGAATACTGATCGACTGCAGCTTTTCACATCCTTCCTGGGCCCATAATATGTCAGCAAATGTCAGCGCCTGGGCAGGAGAAGAAGGCCAAAAGAATTTGGGGCTTAAAGATTGTACAGATCATCTGTTTCAGTCCCCCTGCCATTGTGTTGAGAAAACTGATAAAGAACTTTAGTGATACAAACAAAGTCAATAGAAGACTTGGAACTAGGACTTGGACCTCTGGAATTCCAATTCACACCTTTTCCTCCATAATAGAGAACATTTCCTTTCTCAGTTCAGCTCATGTCACCAGCTGTCCGTAGGCAGCCCCTACCCCACTTGTATTGCACATGAGCATAAGTGCACATACATGGCTCATGTGTAGAGGCCAGCTACACATTTTAGATCCAGTGTTACTGTATTCAAATTCACAAAAGATTTGGAGGCTATTTAAAGGCAAAGGAGTCATAATTAAATGAAAACAAATCCTTTAAGGCATTAAATGCTAAAATTAGGGGAGACCGCGTGAAGGGTGTATTGGAACTTTCTGTCCTAACTTGGCAACAATTCTGTGAATCTAAAATTCTTCCAAGATAAAAAGATTCTTTTTTCTTTTGTTTTTAAAAAGCACTATACTGTACTCTAATGGCAGAAACATAAGAAAAACAGACTGCTTCCCAAATGGAAACTTGTTCAGTCCCGGGTTCCCACTTTTTCACCTGGTCGCTGTTGAGTGAGTACGTATAGGCTCACCCTTCTCTAGGGCTTTGTTACTGGTCATATTACTTAAGAAATGTGGTTAACTGACAACTGCAATGTCAATCGGGATATGGAAGAAAGAGAATTGATTGAGCTGTTTACACAGTTTTCTTAAAAAGTTTATAAACAACCTGTTCCCATTAAGAAGGAGTCACGTGAGCACAATAGTACACCCTGGTTATTCTCCCTCCCCTCCTTTCTTCACCGAAAGTTATAACTAGTGTTAAATTGTCTAGTCTTCCCACTCTGCCCAAAGATCACCCAAAAGGGGAAGTTAGAAAACCAAGACAGAAACTAGTGAAGAGATTCTAGGACGGGGATCGGGAAATGTGTTCTGGAAAGGACCAGGTAGTAAATACTTTAGCCTTCGCGGGCCATGGAGTCTCTGTTACCCAGCTCCACTGTTAGAGGGTAAAAGCAGCCACAGACTGTCCGGGTCCAGCCGAGTATGTTTGTATTTCAATAAAACTTTATTTGTGAATGCTGAACTCTCTAATTAGGACATACCATGAAATCTCAAGAGTTTTTTTTAATCGTTTAATTTTTTTTTTTTTTAATTCTTAGTTTACGGGTTGTGTAGAGACAGATAGCAGCCTGGATTTGACCTGCGCACTATAGTTTGCCAAGCCCTGTGAAGAGCTTTAGGACTCGAAGGGAATTAGGGACTTTTTTAGAATCTACATGGTAATCAACATATTACTAATAGTAAAGCGTTGAGCCTTGTGTTTGTTTTAAAAGTGTAT
Organism: Potos flavus; assembly: GCA_028534135.1. Taxonomy (NCBI): domain Eukaryota; kingdom Metazoa; phylum Chordata; class Mammalia; order Carnivora; family Procyonidae; genus Potos; species Potos flavus. The sequence goes on from CM052896.1 coordinate 70,762,993, forward strand.
TGATAACAATAAATGGTGGGTAACATGCTTTCTGAAAAAATTTGTTTTTGTTTTTATCTTCAGAGCTAATGTGTGTTCATGTAATCCACTTACTGTGATCACCAGGATAACTAAACCGTATGCCAGCCAGGGGTGTGGTGGTGAAATAATTGGCTAGGTTTCCATGGATGTATATTGTTTTCTGCATTGTGCTTATGGCTGAAAAACTAAGTGTACAGTCCTACGAAGTCATTGGCTTGGTTTGGCTTATTATTTTTGCCTGGTTTCTCAAATTAATTTAGCAAATGATCCAAAATAGGGCTATTCAATGTCTTCTATAGACGAAGGGTCTTATTAAAGAGAAACATAATTAAAGCTTTGTCTACACAAGACTGTTGTTCAGCCATTTTGACTTGACTAATCAAACAACTGGCCAGTTCAGTTAAATAATTGTTTTGATCGACTTCCCCACATAATATTTTAGGTGTCTCTCTGATTCAAATGGGGGCTTAAGGCATCGTATGGCTATAACCATCATGACAGAAATCATTAGAAGTAAGAAATTTGGGATTTGCATATAAGAAATCCAACATTACTCTGAACATTGGAATGAATAAGGTTGGATTTAAAGCTGAATTAGGGGCGCCTGGGTGGCTCAGTGGGTTAAAGCCTCTGCCTTCGGCTCAGGTCATGATCTCAGGGTCCTGGGATTGAGCTCTGCATTGGGCTCTCTGCTCAGCGGGGAGCTTGCTTCCCCTTCTTTCTCTGCCTATCTCTCTGCCTACTTGTGATCTCTCTCTCTGTCAAATAAATAAATAAAATCTTAAAAAAAAAAAATAAAGCTGAATTAGTTATTTGAAGGTAGAATTGAATCTATCTCCAAAACCATATGTACCTAAAATGGAAAAATATGACTAGACTGTACAGAATCGTCTCATTTTGACCACTTACTAAAGTGAACAGGTTACTAAGTACTAAAGCATAGTCATTAGGAAGTACTGTTGTGCTCTTCTGCCACTGTCCCTTGAGACTGTCAATCACAGAGTGTTGAGCGAGTGCTCAAAGGGTGAATACTACTGTACCAGGAAGTAGAGGAAATTAAAATTCGTGAGTTGATCATCCTCACTTCCCAAAGCACTACAGAGACTTAAAAATATATTTTTCAGTAGTGTTTTGTAATTAAAGCACATCACTCATATATAATTTTACAGTTTGGGAAATAAGGCTGTGTTGAATATCAGCACTGATGATGAAAACAGACTGTGTACACAGTTTGGGTTTTATATAAATACTTTAAAATATTGGCTTTCTTCAATAAAAATAGATGAATAGTATCCAGGTTTTTACAAGAATTTTAGCATAAAAGCGAAATTGCTATCATTTTCTATTTTGAAAAGAGACGTGAAGATGGCACAACAAAATGTGTAAAATGCAGTATGTTCTAGCTAGCTATGATAGAAAATGAGGCTGCAGATGCAGGTAAGCCTCCCTCTGGGCATACCAAGGACCTTTTGTAAAGCAGTGCAGCGATGTTTTCTTAGTTGAGCCCCGACCTGACACGCCCTTCATTATCTCTCCTACGGACACTGAACTCCCAAAGTTGCAGAACAATCTGGGTCAAGTTGTTCAGCCTGTGCTACTGTGTGATTTACATCCAGCAGGTAGTCAGAGTGAAGCTTTCTGTTGTGAGTCACTATATAGTTTTCCACACAAATACCTGCTGGAAAAGTTTGCAGAGATGAGAGAAGGGGACTCTTGCAGGGAATTCTGACAACGTATAACAAAGGTACGGTGCGTGTAAACAAGGTCAGCGAGGCCAGCAAAATGTGTGAATGCTAATCTCCATCATTTCAGTGTGTCTTCAGAGCCTTACTAAGAATATGCTCTTGGTCAGCGCAGTTGCACTCTTCCAAGTTCAAATCTCTGTGACTATGAACACGTAACAGTTCTTTGACCTCAGTTTGCCTAGAAGAGGGGGTAGTTGGACTTAAGAATTCAGCTGGTCTTACACGGCAGTGAGCCTAGATTTTATTGGAGGCTTAAGTTTAGAAACGAACAAAGACATGATAGGATTCCTTTTTAGGATTTTTATCATGTCAGAGCTAACTTGTGTTTTTCTTTTGTTTTGCTTGGTAAGATTGTATTTCCGAAATGATGTTAGTCAGGAAGAAGAGATGGTCAATATGCAACATTTATTTAAAAATATAGTTGGAGATTCTAACATGCCAAAAGTCTTGACTCATCCTATGACAGAGCAGAGGAAATTTAGAGTGTTGCTTAAAGTACATAGGTGACTTGGGGATATTAAGGCAACTTAATGTTAAACTAATGCTTAAAATAATGAGATCGAAAAGTTGAGATAAATTTTTAATATGTGGATATTTCATTGAGATAAAAAGACAAAGGCATTCTTAAAATAGGTTGTATCTGAAATGGAAGGCTGATTCATTGAAAATGGATATAATCGATACTTTCCTTAGAATTTTGGTTTTATAGAATATAATCTAACTATATTACATAAATTCTTAGGTTCTAGGGTGCCATTTCGTTGTTGTCATTAGAGATCAGAAATGAGTCCTGTTTCTCTGTCATTTTACTCACTTGTCCTTGCTCTGAGTATTCAAGTGCTTATTACATTGCCAGACTTCCTAGGCTGTGTGTGGAATGCAAAGAGGGAAAGAAACTGAACCCTCTAGGAGTTTATAATCTAGCAGGAGTGACACACATGCTCACATGGTAATAAGGCAAGGTGTTATTCATGTTGAGAGAGGTTGAAGCAAAATGTTGGATCATCTGTTATGCATAAATAAAGTTACCGCCATAAACATGGTGACATTTAATGAGAATTGTGGTTGCTGAGATGTCAAGTAAGCTTATGACGGTTTTTCTTTTCAGAAGAGTATCTTAAACAGAATACCCAAGTGGCACGTAGGACACAGAATACTTGGGTGTACTGCTATTATCCGACGATAATTTCAAAAAACCAGGAGCATGAATCACATACCACACTTAAAACCAACGGCTTAAGCAAATATCATCTTCTAGTACCTTTTCTCTACAATCTTAGCATTTCACAGAGATGGAGGAAAGGCTAGAAAGAGCTGTGTTTTTAAATCTCACAATTCTAATGGATCCAGTTCGCAGAAAATCGCTCAGCATCAGAGGCATGAATGTAGAAAGGGTCAGATCAGATGAGAAGCGGCTGTCCCAGGAACCTCACAGTAGAATGGCCCAAGTTCAAGCACGCCACTGGGGCAGTGATGGGAGAGTCCCTTGCTTCCCTTGGCTCCCGGCTCACACACACCCCACCAAAGCCCGTCATTGGGAGGGAAGACTAGACGGCGTGGAAGAAAATGTTTTGTACTTTCATTTAAATGAGCACAAAGGGAACAGTTTTGCTTCACATGTGAAGTCAGTCATTTCTTGGGTTGCTAGCTCAATGTTTTAGCAGAACAGCTGTGCAGTACAATGTGGCTTTCTACAAGCAATATTTCTACTGCGAGAAAAGTGGCAGTCTGCCAAAGAGAGTGCCCAGACCAACCCCTAAACAAAAAAAATCTTTTGTCAACGACTCTAATAATTTGTACAATTCAGGAAAGGGGGGGTTGCACGGTCTTTGCAGATGTGCATTTATGATGCTATTTTTAAGCAGAGCAGCATGGAAGAATAGATTCAGACGAATCGTAAGTTGATCATTCATTTTAAGCATTTGGCTTCTGCTCCTTCTAAAATTTCTCTCTGTGGAAAGAAAACACAGCCAGCCTTGAAAGGAGGTAAGGCAGGGTGTGACAACAAGATGAAAACCTTCATTTCCCAACCTGTGATGCTTGCTTAAAACCGAAAAGCTTTGGGGTGGTTTCTTCCCCCCCCCCCCCCCCGTGAAAGAAATAAATGTGGTTTTTCTGATCCCTCACAGAAGAAACTTGCTATCCTTCAGCATTTTGAGGAAATAAAGTCTTAATGAGCCTGCATTCTTTTACAGCAGTCCATTCTCTGAAAATGAGTTTAAGTGCTGAAGGAAATGCCAGAAGCATTTACGCAACCAGCGCCAAATTAACGTGTGTTAATTCTCGGTATTTGAACATCACAGACGCCGTGCAATTTTTCTGGTGTGAAACTGGATTTAGTCTCCGACGTGTCCTCTGCACTCTGGTTATCCAGACTCTCCAGCACTGGATTCTGCTGGCTTTGATGCTGGCGATGGAGTTAAGCAGAGAATTTTTATAAGTTGCAATTCCCTGGGAAAGCACCCTCAAACTTCTCCTAACAGTAGAGGATAAAATCTGATGGAATCCTCATCTTGTATTTTTTTTTTTATTCAACCATCTACTTGATATGGACATAAGAGGGAATTAGACTACTTAAAATATGAAATCAGATCTTTAAAATGACATAAAATTAATACGGACTCATCCGCTAGAGGTGATTCTAGAGCAGAGACAACCATAGAAGTTTCCCTGACTTGATCAAAGGCTTCCTCTAATTTAGACAATTGGGATCTTTGTTACTGTTTTCTTTTTCAAAAATCCAATCTTTGCATATCCCGTATAGGTGTAAAACTGCTCAGTGAAATGGAATTGCATGTATTACTACACCAGGAGTATTTTGCTCCACTTAGAATGCAATCCACCTATAGGATGCTGTCCCCTCAAGTTTTAGCATTTATATATACTAATGTAAAAGTACTAACGGTGATGATGGGATATTACTCAGGTTATTTTACGTGGCTAATGAAGATATATTTTTAAAATTGTCCTGGTGAGCTATTTCATCATCCTTCAAGTTGTTACTCAAGTGTTTTTCAGGTGTTTTCTGAGTTTAATAAGGATTTACAGTAACAATTACAATTGATTACTTCGGTGTGGCCCCGAGGGGAGGGGTACTGTATTTTGTCAAATGACGAGTGCCAGACAAATTGTTTCTAAAATGTTCTCTTACACGTTAACAAAAACACTTTTTTTTTTTTTTTTTTACATATTAGAGAAATTTTCTAGGTGTAGGATTTCTGCAGCAGTTCATATTAAAAACTGAGTTCCTTCAATAAAGCAAGTGATGATTCTCCCAAATATGTATTTTACATTCACGTCTTCAGCTTTTAAGATTTCTCAAAGTGAGGGAATGGAAATACAAAAAATAAATTTGGGTTACGGACTTCTGTCTAATGGCAGTATATTTCAGGAACGTGTTGGGAGGCACAAAATTATGCACGCTGCATTCCTGTTGCTTTACTCATGCCAGCTAGTACTTCAGGGACTTAAAGAGTCCACACTTGTTGGATGTGCAAGTGTAAAGTTATATGATCACTTTTTACACCAATCATTATCTTTTCCAAAAATCATAGGAACAGCATGCCAGTCATTATTGAGTGCAGTGTTTGCTGGTATGAGTTGGATAGAAAAACATGCAGAGATACTGTCTATCCCTGATCACATTTCATATTTATAAAACTGCATGAGATGAGATCCTTTTTCCTTCTGCATATAGAGTTATTTTTAATTACTCCAGCTCTCTAGGTGCAAAAGATACCTAAGTAAGAAAAAGGGATGTTCAAACATGGTTTCTTTAGTGAACTTAGATGCTTTGCACACCGAGCAGTTGTACCCAGTGAAAGTCATTTAGTTTGGCCCAAGAGGCCCTAATCCATTAATAATAGTCTCTGTATAAAACACAAGAAAGAATAAAAATAATATTCTGTCAATTCGTATCTGTCACAATGCAGGTAAAACTCCTATAGAAACAATTGGTATGCGTTTAATAACCATACAGTCTTGTCTTATCAAGGTAATGGTTGCATTCCAGCCCATTTCTCGCCAATACCCCCAAAACAGATGGAGTGAGATTGGCAGGTAGACTGTTGATTAGATTGTGGTCCCACTGATGTCAGCACCATTGTTTTTGTTAGCATGTGGGTGAGTTAACTCAGCGTGCAGCAAATACTCAGACCTCTCACTAGACGTTATTCCTAGCGAACTTGCTTGACCGCAGTGGACTCAGGCAGTGAGACGGTGAGCGCTGGAAGAACCCACCCCACTACAGAGCATGTTCTGTTGGTGTAACAAATGACTAAATTACACTCACACACTTCTTCCTCACAGCTCTTTGTAAGATGAAACCGTATTAGGAGGTTAGAATTTCAGAGCACATTAAATTTTTTCTCCTGGTTTTCCACAGTGACATTATCCTATGAAATAGTGGGACAACTTGCCCAGTGTCAGGTTTATAATCCCCTGCTCTCATTAGCTCTTTGCTGAACCCTTTCTCCTCTTCTGCATTGCTCTCTTTTGAATTATGTCCGTGGCAAACCTCACCCTTCGTATGATTAATAGAAGTTGATATGTTAGTGTAATCTGAGTTCTCACTTTGTTCTGCAGTCACCTCTTTCTCCCTTCCACTTCCAGTATTCTTTTCCCCTTCTTTTTTTTTTTTTTTTTCCCTTCCCTATCTAAACTGTTCCTTGGAGGTACTGCGTTTCATGATCTTGTTCAAAGAATTGCAGAGCAAAATTGTGAAACGTTGGTAACATTTTAGGTAATGATTAAGCAGTGCTAGGAGCAACTGGTCCAAATGAGGTATTTCAGTACAGGTTTCTCAGATTTTCATATTCCACTTCAGTTTCTGGGGCGTGTAATACTGGATTGTGGATTTGGGGGGAAGAAAACTCCCCATTGCCTTGTGTGTCACTTACACTCCACATGTACAACCTTATATCCATATTGATTGTATGCTATGGATCTCTGCTGCTAATGTTAGTCATCTGATTTGCAGAGAACTAGAACTAATAACCTTTTCAAATGTTATCAAATTATGGCAAATCCTAGACCAATCAAATTACTTAAGTGATCATTGATCATTTATTTGATATTTTAATTTTGAATGAGTCTACCTCAAGGACTTCTTGATATTTCCATTAGTTTGAGTAAGACCACAAATGCCAAACAGTAACAAAGTTCATAAATTTCACCAACAGTGAACCCAGAATGCTGTAAATTAGCTTTATCTAAAATGACCTTAAGAGAAATGAATGGCCTTTAGCATAATTATAGACATAGCAGACACAGTGGAAATCGGGGGAAAGCACCTGATTAGGAAGTATATCTGACTATATTATGTGTCTGTTTGGGGTGTGAAGGGATCTGATTAGATTTCTCAGTAGTGAAGGAGACAGAAGCTTTTGCATTTAGGTCGCCCCACATTTTAGGTTGCTAATGATTTCATTTTAATGTCACCGTTTAGTTTCATACTGATCATTTATACTGACAAAAAGGAAGAAAAGAAAACAAGGAACCTGTCATCAATCATTCATTTAATCAAGTAGCAAAAGTAGATAAATAAACATACTGAGTTAATTATTCTGTATGTAGTGATTGACAATAAAGTTAATTTATGCCTATTTTAACCCTTCGATATTGTGTGCCATTAGGAATAATAGCTATTAGCCGTTGTAGAGAGGACTTGGGGGTGACCTTTTTCTTCCTAAAGGGTCTTAAGAAAATTCAGTCTTCATACTTAAGGTATTTATTCACTTGAAATCTATTTCGCTAAAGAGTTGTAGTTATTTGCATCTAAGCATATTAACTCCGTGCTACCAAATATAATGAAAAACAATTACGTTATGTTAGTCTGCTTCCTTTGTTGTATTCCTATTCAGACTCTTTAATGAAGATCTTTTTCTTAGCAACGTGCATTTTTAATGTGTAAAAGGATTTGTCACCAGATACAAATACACTATAAATTCGAATGTGTATTAGATACCGCACTAACGGCAAAAAAGTCTTAGTGACAGCAAAACACTAACATATATTCGAGTTAAAAGAGCTTTTGTAAGTTCTAAAAACGTATTTTTGGTTTGTCAGCACTTTTCTACAATTTTCCAGACAATTTTTTTTTTTTTCTGGTGGCTATTCTTATTAAAATATCAGTGATTACTTTTATTTAGATCTTCCATAAACTAGTGTGTTCTTCTGGTGAGTGTGGTAGTGAAGCTTCATTGTCTAAAGATGTCCTCTGGAATCTTTCTGGCACTCTCCTCTAAATCAGTCTGCAGACAAGAAACGGGGCAGCAAGAAGCAGACTTAATGGATTTGGGGTTGGAAATAGGAATTTAATTGGTGATTAAAATTGTGCAAAGATTGGAGGCTTCAAGAAACCATGGGTGCCTTTATGACTAGAGATACGCTTCTTCTAGACGTATTTTACTAAATGATTCTTCCCTTGTCATATGTAGCATAGCTGAATTCTACCCACTCACTGTTTTGACTTCTTGCCCAGCTCTTGTGTTTGCTTCAATTCTCACAAACTAGAACTGGAATCTGAGAGAGTTGGTGGGCAAGCCCAGAGTACATTTCACACAGAAGCCACGCTTTGTGTTGACTGTCTTCTTTGCGATAATGGGGGTGGGGGAAGTGGGAAAGCTTGCCTATCTTTGCTTGGCCTGTTTAGGAAATTATCAGGTTTAGCATCGGTCCCAAAATCTATGATCATAAATAGCACCTAAATTTTGAGCTTGTGTCAGTATTATGAGATTCCTGTATTGGGTTCTTGATTGCTCATGTTGAAATTTGCTCTCGGCAAACATTCCGCTTAAGGAAGAGGTTTTGCTCATAAGGCTTTCTGAGCACCAGAACAGATAAGGTATTGTGTGTAGTTCGATCTTTAATGGTGAAGTAAAATTTGGAAAACACACACAGTTTAAATTGGTCACTATAAACTAGGTAAAACAACATACAGAAAATAATTCACCCCATCAAGCCAATGTGTAAGTAAATGAAGAACGATGCATTGATCATGAAATGTTTTTAAAAATAAAGATTGTCCATGTTTTTTAAGTTTAGAGTAATTCTATTTGGTGAATGAATCCATCAGCCTCCTCACCCCCATTCCTGCCATGGACACCTCGAAACTTCATTAATTTCTGCATAAATGTATTAAAGAGAAACCTTTTTATTCTTTTTTGTTAGTCCTTTGTTTGGCCTCCTTTTACCTGCATGCATTAATTAAGCAGCGGTATGAATGAGGAGTGGGAATTTGTGGCCTTTTTGTTCACAGAAATAATGGTTAATCTCTTCAGCTTTGTCCACTTTATGACTTTGCTTTTTTCATTCACTTAACAATCTGCAGCTAGCAAGTTAAGCATAATACAGCTTGTAATCACTGTGGTAACAGTAAAATCAACAACTCTGTGTTTGCTTCCTGGCATAAACTTTCAAAGTTCTTTTTTGACTTACATTTGAGAGAGAGCATAAAAACTGGGGGGAAAGACGCCAAAGAATCTCTAAGTAGATGGTAGACAGATGCCCATCTCTAGGACCAAATACAAACACAGTCTTAAAAAGAAATATTTGAATTTGAACTGAAACGTTTGGTCAAAATCTACTTCATGAGAAAATAAATTTTAAATGTGGATTTCTGATCACTTTCAAACACTAGGCAAAATGAATCTTTTAGGCACAAGTATATCTTTAATAATGGCAAAATGAATATTTTCTTGGTGTAATTCTTAGAGCTACTTTGCATCTATTTGATGTATCTTTTAGTTGTTTTAATCAGTGGGTTCCTTTCTCCAGCCCCAGGGTTTTTTTTTTTTTAAGATTTCATTTATTTGAGAAAGAGAGAGCGCTAGTGGGGGTGGGATGTGGGCAGAGGGAGAGGGAGAAGCAGACTCCCTACAGAGCAGGGAACCCGATGTGGGGCTCGATCCCTGGACTCTGGGATCATGACCTGAGCGGAAAGCAGACGCTTAAACAACTGAGCCACCCTTAAAGTGATAAAGCAAATAGGCTGGTCTGGTTTACTGTCTGTCCTTCCTGAATTTCATCACGCTCTCTCTGCCCTGAAAGAGAATCAAAGAAGAAAGGATTTTTAGGTGCTCAGAAATGATGTGGTGAAGCTAATGCTCTGTACCTGATCATCCGATTCTTTTATTTTGTTCTACCACAAGTTCTTGGTTGCCCCCGTGTGTCACTTAGAGAACAGAATGCCAGTTAAGTCTTTCAGTTATTAGCAGTTTCTCTACTTGAAATTACTTATTGTGGTTTTATTTATCCTTTGAGAGTAAGAAGTATATTTTAATCACCTATGATTTGTTCTCCTTGCTTAGAGATAGAAAAGACCTAGAAGATGCATTTCTGCTCTTGAAACATTTGGAATTTATTTGTAGGAAGGAGGCTTTTGATATAAAAAAAAATTAGAAACCATCTTTGAGAGAATTCAGTAGCAGCAAAGGTCTTGTTTAACTAAAGAACGATCCTGGACAGTGCCCTTCTCAGAAGCCAGAGGGCTAAAGGAGTACATTTTGGAACCATGGTGTCTACATGGAGAAAGTTCTTGTCTTTTTTAGTGTGCCTTCATAATCTTTGTCTTCCTTGAGCTGCTCAGGGATCTATGAAAACAGACAGGTACTCTTCAGTTTTATAGATGAGAAAACTGGGGCACAAAGGCACCGAGTGACTTGTTCAAGATTAGATGGGCTCTAATTGTGAAGCATATTATTACATTTTCCTGAGGTTGAGATGCCCTGAGATTCAGGGCTGGCTTTGAAGCCAACTCCCTGTGATTTTGGCTGATGGAGATCCCCAGGTCTGGCCTAAACACTTTAGTCTGTGAAGTGAGACTCCACAGTCGTCTTATTTTGATTTTCCGTGAATCTGAAGAGACTAACTACAAATGGTATATTCAGAAATAGAGTCAAAGAATGCTCTAAGTTTCTCTGAGGGTATTTCTGCTCATAGTTATCCCGGCAACATTATACCTACCATTAGTTAGCTTTTAAGTTTTCAGTCTTCATAAGAAATAGATTTTTCCTTTACCTTTTTTTTTTTTTTAAGATTTTATTTATGTGTGAGAGAGAGAGAGGGTGTGCGTGTGGACACGCGCAGGTGTCCTCACAAGCAGGGGGAGGGGGCAGAGAGAGAAGGACAAGCTGACTCCCTGCTGAGTAGAGAGACCGATGCGGGGCTCGATCCCAGACCCCGAGATCATGACCTGAGCTGGAGTCGGAATCTTAACCCACTGAGCCACCCAGGCACCCTGATTTTACCATTTGTTAGTGAAATTAAACTGAAGTATCCAACTAGTGAGCTAGATTTAGACTTTTTCAGTGGGTTTTCAGAAAACTGTATTGTGATTGAAAACTTTCTTAGGCTTTGGTTACCTTTTAGAAGAAACACTGTAATTTTAACAGAGCAGGTCACTGGCTACGGATACCTGTGCCTGTGTTCATGTCCCCTTCCCTATAGAAAGGAAGTGCTATTATTTACCATTCTAAATGCTTGTCACGATATCACAGACTTTAGATTTCTCAGATTTTGGAGTACTCGTTGATGAAGTCTTACTCTTCTGGCAGCTTCGTGTTCCCTCTCTACTAGACGGCATTTCTTGGAATTTGGAATGCCATTTTTCTTGGCATTTTAGCGGGCAGCTTATGCACTCAAGGCATCACCTAAGTACCAGCAACACATTCTTGACTGAATAATGATGTATGTAGAATGTTACTTTTTTTGCCTTATAAATGGATAGCAATTTACACAGCTGTGGATGTGGGATGTTTCAATCCCAGACCATGTTGTAAGAAAAATTGAATGACAGTGAGCAAAACAGCAGTAATTATAAAACTAATTACTAAATGCTGATGATGCCCATAGGCTTTGCATAACTAAAATTAGAAAAGGAAATTGCTTTCGGCTTCAGAGAGGCAACATGCTAGTTATTTCACTGTTTCAGTCAAAATGGAGGGTAGTATATAAAGTTCAATCAGGAAAATATACATGCATACATATCTATAGATTTGCATATACATATATTTCTCTATGTTGAAATGTTATTCACTCTATCTTACAATTTTATTTATAGAACGTTATGCATAGATATTTACATAAAGAAGATAAGTATATTAAAATATTTGAATGCAGTATATATACTGTGCATTTCGCATACACTATAATTACAACATTAAAATGCATATCTTTACAATATATTTATACATGTTGGGTTTCTCTCATGTACATTTTCACAGCAGAATGTAGTGTACATTTCCACCCTTGCATAAAGAATCTAATCTTGTGATTCATAGCACATTCTTCAAAATGAAATATCAAAAAATTAAAACATAGATCGGCTCATAGAAAATGAATTATCATGTTTTGAGAAGACAAATGATTGATAAATCAGCAGTCTGTAAGGCGCACCTTTGTTCCTGTTCAATTTGGAGCTCAGAAATATGTGATATTAACCCCACAGAAATTACTGAGATTGTAAACCTATTAGCTGCAGACCCCAGACAATTCTAGAATTATAAATACTAGAGCTGATATTGATAATACTCAAGTAGGAAGTACAGCGAAGTGAATTATGTCAGTATGCATATAAATGGAAAATGATTAAATGAGTTAAAAATGTGAACATTTTATTAAAAATGTTTTCTTGTTCCTTAACAATGCGTTGATTTCTATTTCTGTCCCGTCTGTAGTCCTACAGACAAATGTTATAAAACATAAACTCTCCTGAATAAACTATTAATGGTTATGTTTAAGTTTCGGATTAAATAGATCATGGATCAGGAAGATGAATCATTGTTGATACAGAGGGAAAGTGATTCCTGCATTTAAAAAATTCGAGTAGTTTGAATGACCTAAAATGTAATGTTTTATTTAATTTTCTGCCACATGTTATTTCAAAAGTCCTAAGAAATTAAAATGACAAAAGATGATACTGTCTGTAGACATATATTATTGAAATGAAATCCAAGTATAATTGAATCAAGGCTGTAATGAAATTCTTCTTGTAACTTTTACCTAGTGGGGCAGTGCAATGAGTTAGTTCTTCCCATTTGTGTTAGTGAATTTAGTAATTAGCTCTTTTACTAAGGCAAATGGTCTAATAATGGAGGAATAAATCACAGAATGGCATATAAAATGAATATGGAAAGTCTTGCTTCATGTGTAATGTCTGGTAACTTAGTCAGCTGTAACTAATACGTATACAAGTTGGGGTAAAGTCTCAACTTTTGCAAGTTATACAAGGTCCCAAGAGTCATAACCAATCATTGCTGCTCATCAGACGTCCTTCAGATGTGAGGTGACGTCAGTCGTGAAAGTAAGTATGTGATCAAGAATTCAGAGAGCTTAGGGTGAACTAAAGGGGTATTAATAGGTTTATATCTGTAAAAAAAAAAAAAAAAAAGGCATATGTTTGGCCTCACATTTATTATGTTACGGTTCGTTCTTCCAGGGGCTTTGAGGAGAGATGGTAGGACAGTACCTCTCAGTGTGCTGGTGCTGAGAAATACAGGTTTTCCTTGAAGTAAGTGACATGGGGGAGTTTCAGGAGAAGGAGGGGATGGCCAGGTAGAAAGAGAGGTGTGAGCTTATAGAGAACCAATTCATCCATATATTTCACATGTGATGACTGAGAACCCAATGTGTGCCAAGCTCGCCGCCATCTTGAGGGAAAATAAAAACTTGTCTCTAGGCAATGTTTGAACTCAAAACTTGGTCACTTTACGTGTGAATAGAAGTTTGGGAGAAGACAGATAACAACCAAACCATTTTTTCAAGGCTCTCTGTTCAACATTCATTGTCATTTAACTCATTAAGAAAACACACAGTGTCCTGTGAGGTACTGTTTTTATCAACCAGTACCAGCAGGCAAGCCTTGCTTACAGACAAGTTCATTTTCTACAAATTTTCTGTCATGTTTCACCTTGGTAATCTCCATCTCTTGTGTGCAAAAAGAAACAATTTATTTTCAACACTTGAGGGATATAGAACATCTGACTGCTGTCATAACCTATTGTTTTTAACATAAACATTATAGCTGCATTTGCCTTGAAATATTTGCCCATGATTGCGTAAATCTGAGCCAGGTACACGAGTGTCACCTTGTGCTCTCCAGCATCAAAATTGAGACCTTTCGCCTAGAAAGTGTAATTTGCTCCCTTCACAAGCATTTACTTCAACAAAATTAGAAATAGATTTCCTTTTCATAATTGAGTTAAACAGTGCAGTAACTGAAGAAAAACTTATGAGAGAATGCATTGCTTTTAGCCAGAGCATACAGAACCCCTCAAATGTGGCCAAGGGCCTACTATATTTTCCTTTATCAAAAGATGGTTGATTGCTTAATGGTTGAAGCACTACTAAATAGCTTATATCACATTACTGGAGAAAATGTGCTTTACGTCAATTGCACAATGTAATTCTTTCTATTATTTTGGTAGAATTGTTTTACCTTGCATGGAAGCATGCATATAAGAGAGAGAATGATTTGATAATCTTGTGATATACAGGATGTCTAAAATATGTTATTCAGGAATTATGTCGGTTCACTTGGAAAGCTGGAGCCCTTTGATATTTCTTCTGATCACTCATTTGTTGAATAATATAGCTTGCCACTCAACATTTATCGGGTTTAAAACCAAAATAGATATTTATATTTAGTTAATTCCTGGCTCCGTTTTGCATGCCTACTACTATTTTTCTTTCTTTCTCATCCATCTCTAATTTTATATTTCATATGCCCCTGTCAGCCTTATTAAATAAATTTTAGAGCATTATGAGGCATATAAAAAGAATCACTGTCTAATTTCATTACGTGAAATGAAGGTTTCCTTTGTATTGATACCCTTGGCTATGAAATTTTCATTCATCTTTGAACTAGGATAAACACTTACTTATTCTAAAAGTATTTTATCCTTTTTTTTTTTCCTGGTTAACACTCTTCTTTGATAATTTGATTGACTGTTGTAGAAGTCAAGGGAACATTTGTTTTTCCCCATGACTTCTCTGAGTTGATGGCTCTGCTTTTTCCTCTCTTGAGGGACTGCATAGCCGCCCCCATCCCCCAAAACACATACCTTTTTGAGCTTTATTTTGAACCGTTTACAGCTGGTTTCTAGTCTGACATCATTTTGTGATCTTTTACAATGTTTCCAAGCACCTCTTTGGGACTTACTATTTCTGCTCTGCCGTAGACTTTTAATGGACTGATGAGTTGCCTTTTTAGAAGTTTTTTCTGTGGGTTTGGCCTCTCCAACCCTCTTTGTGTTCTTTTTCATTTTTATACTAATAATTACAACACTTCTCAATTAATTGCCATTTGTGAACATAATTGATGTGTTTCCTTCCTCTCCAGACCACTAATGAAGATGTTAAATAAGTCTTAGCGTGAGGCTTAACCTCTGCAGAATTCCCTTGGACCATGGGTATACTAGAGTTTACTATAGCTTTATTTTTCCTGCCTTTAAGAGTCCTTCTGCTTGAGACATTTCAATTCCTTTTCTAGGATTTCACAATCAGGGAGCTCTGCACGCAGTGTCTGTCCAGATATACAGTGCCTACTGAACTCCCTCTGATTTCTGCACACGAGGATCATTGGTTTACTTGCATAGCCGAGATTCTCAGAAGCAGTGTTTGCATTCAAGACGGTGAAAACAAAATGCTTTTGTGAATTTAACGTGTGAAATACTATCACTCTGAGATAAATCCATCTGATTTCTCCCTGTTTGGCAGTGTCGGCACAAGGGAATGCATCAAAAGTGTTTAATACGAGTTTACTATGTGCTGTCTTAGAAGAGAGTGTGCTTCCATTCCAACCCAACGATATTGGGTCCACTTTCTCTATGATCAGAATATTACAAAGGGAGTGGAGCATAATTTATATCAGAGGTTCTGTGACGGAATGAAATGGAACTCTTTTGAAGTATGATCTCTGAAAGCACAGCATGAAGCTCAAATAAAGTGAAGGACATTCGCTATTACAAGTAATGTCCTTAATAATCTTGTTAGTCTAGTCTCCCTCTGTACGAGACAAATGGAACATTATTGGCTTATGGGCTGTAGTAAATAATTTAGTTTCCAATATTCAGGCTGCTTTGACAGTAAATTAAAATGACATGAAAGGGGCTTGTTGAATAAAGAAAGTATCCAATCAAATTTAATTGGCATGACTAAGGCAGTAGAAATATGTTTTATAATTAAACCATGTTGTCTTGGAGCTTTATAAGTATGTATGAATCAAAATGTCAAAAATTATTCTTTGATACTGTGCATTTAAAACTTTGCATGGTGAATAGTTTCCTTAAACAAGCTTCTAGACATGCATATTGATGTAACATGAAAATAGTTTCATGTTTTAAATAATAAGTGATAAACTTCTCCATTTGTAAACCCTTGCAAGTAGCAATTCTGATAACAGACCACTTAGAACTCTCTTTTACAGGATTTTGTTTTCAAATTGATGCACTAATAACTCAGAGGAAGCTATAATTTTGTGCTCATATTAGGGTATTTCAATGCTCAATCTTTTGGCAAGGAAAAAAAATGAGATCCAGACTCACCGAGCAGAACAAAGAAAAGAAATAGTATTGAGGATTAAAAAAAGAATAATACAAGGTATATTTTGGTTTACTGTAACCTTCTCAAATTCAAGATGAATTGGATTTTCTACATTTCACAGCAAACGTGTCAAATGCTTCTGCTATAAAAGACAGGAAGCCATGGGAATTTCAGATTTTTGTATGACCACCTGTCCTCTTTTTTTCTTCCCTGAAAGTGGTGCATAAGTAAGTGCCTATTTGTAATAAAATTTCTAATGATGGTTCTTTCCACAACTCAGGTGGAAAATATATGGTGGTGTCTGAGTCTGCAGAGATTGCTTATAAAAACTGAAAAGAGCTTAGTGAATCATTTTTCATTCTTAGCCTTTTCCACCACCCTAGTCAAAGTAAGCTAAAGATTAAAGAAGGTAAGCAAGGAAGGGCGAGAGGGTCAGCTACATCAACAATATTCAAAATGTGACTTTTTCTTAGAGTATTATTTTCTAATCTGATAACTTCTCAAGGAATGTTTTTAGCTAATAGTCACTCTATTTTCCAGACTAGGCCCAAATCTAAGGAGCTGTTTCAGAGATAACAGAGTTTTGGTGTACCCTGCTCCAAGATGGCTCAAAAGCAATATGCTACAAATGTAGTTTCTCTAATATTTTGTACTTTGGGCAAAACTGTGGCCTCAGCTGATGTAGAGATACGCGAAGCATTTCCTTGGGGTGAAAAAACCGACCCAAATGAATATTCTTAAAATCTGCTCTCTGCAGTTTATATTCTTCTCCCCTTGAAGACTTGAAAACTTTAAGTATCTTGTGATTAAAATTTTGACATAGGAACAAATTAAGGAGGCTGTTTTATTTTTTTCTTTCACTTTTTTTTCTTAGTGTTCGTCAGGTGACCTCTATAGGCATTCAAATGATAAATGCTCATTTTTCTTTTTTTGTTTTTTAAACCATGTTACTAGCAAAAATCATTACTAACAGACTGTTTTCTGTGCCACTGTGACCCCAAAGGAGAAAACTAAATGAATGACTTCATCATGAAAGTAGAAAAGCCTCATCAGAGAGCATTTCTGGAGAGAATAATGCAAACTGGGATATCTCTTTAGTCGTAATAGCTCTGTCTGAGAATGCTGTTCTTTTTTTTTTTTGAGTACCTGCTCCTTTGTTTCTCACGCTTCAGTATGCATCAGAGTCACTGGGTGGGCTTGTTAGAACAGGTGGCTGGACCCTTCTTCCTGAGTTTCTGATTCAGCAGGTCTGGGGCGGGGTCCAAGAATTTGCATTTTTAACTAACCTCCAGGTGATGCTGTGGTTGCTGGGCAGAAACCATTTGAGAACCGTTCATTTCTACTATAAACATGGAATTATCAATCTTCTCCTGTGAGTTAGGAATTGGAGTCCCGCCTCTGCCATCTAGGAGCTGACGGTCTGTCCTTTGGGAAGCTAGCGCTGTGTGTGGACTTTAAGTAAAGCACCTATCCTACCTTGCATATAGGCTCAGAGCACCGTGGCCGCTTAGGGTAGAGCACCTAGGAAGCTTTGGGTGTTGAGAGATGCCTTCTGGAAGATCTAAAGTTCAAGCTGAAGCTTGAGAAAATAGGTGGAGAGGAGAAAAATAGATACTTTGAAGAAAACTTTATTTTTTATTTATTTTTAATTTTTTATTTATTTATATTTTTTTGGCATCGGTATTATCCTAAAACACATTAATGTTAGTTCTCTAAAGGGAAAATTACTTGCCTTTAAAAACTTACTTAGAAAGGAATAAAAGAATGGGAAAACTGCTTTTCCTAGAAGGTTTCTCAGTTCAAAAAACTTCACTTCTGTGCACGTAGGTTTATTTGAATTTGTATGTGTGTTGCAGTTACTTTTGCACTAGGGCCTTCTCTTCAGAAAATCTTCTGACTTTATTGACACCTACATTCATTTACAAAATTAACCACCAAAGTAAAGTAATCACATGAGGATTTTCACCATTTGGGGTTGGTGCCCATTGCTTTCATTAGCATTTGACTTCCCAGTTAATTGGAGGCTTATGCCTTCTACTATCTTCCAAGCTTATAGAGGGTGCTTGATAAATACATTGGAAGTTTAAAAAATAGTTTCTATTTTTAAGTAGTGCGTTTCATTTTTTTAGATATGAATATTTGTTTAATTCCTCCGTGCACAGTTTCTAAGTTTAAGTTAAAAACTGTTTAAGAAAAACTGAATAATCTGATTGAAGAAATAAACCCTACGTCTCAAGAAATATTAAATGCAAATGAGAAAAACTGAGAAAACTATTTTCAGTAAACATTTATAAACAGTGTTAATAACTTTTTGTAATTTTTTTCTTATGTTCAGTTAGCAACTGTATAGTACATAATTGGTTTTTGATGTAGTGTTCAAGGATCCATTTTTTTTTCTTTCTCAGATCTAGAGTTGATGCAGCTCAAAAAGCATGTGGTTATCTGGATTGTGTGATGCTTCTAGAAATGAAAATCTTAAAATGACAGTGACAGTGAAATGCCTGTAGTTTCTGCCGTTTTGGACCTTACGTCTTAGGGGTACAATGTAAAAATAAAACCATTCTTAATTCAATTGTAGCCAACTTTTTTGAATACCCTACTCTCTTTTAATTTTGTTTCCTACAAACTCTGGTATATCGTGATCTCTATTTTACAAATGAAACGGGCCAGGAGGAGTGACCCTGGAGCCACACGGCCGCTATGCAGTACAGACAATATTAAAATACTCTATTCTGATCAGATCGGTACTGTTTCTACGATACCACATTACCAGAGAACGTTTAACTGCTTACGCTTGCCTGGTCTGGCAGGACTCAGCAGTCCATGAGGAAAGGCTACCCTGTGCTTGTCAGCTTGAGTGGGCATCCCTTCCCTGCATGGTTTCTGCTGACCTTGCCTTGGTACTTGCTTTGGAGGCAAGTGATTTTCCTGTGGGCTGATGGTTTCCAGCTTTTTAAATTTTTTTCCTTTTTGGTCTGAGGACATTTTCCTTTGACATACAAATAAGTGCATAGGAGGCTATTTGAACACCTAGCTCTAGGCTAGTGGTTCCTAACCTTTGCAGCTCCTGATTTAGCTGAAAAGCTTTTAGGAAGGGAGTGTTCTGAGTCTCCCTCAGACTACTTGATTCAGAATATCCATTAGAAATCTACTAGGCAGTTGTGATGTGATCAGCCTGTTTTGAGAGTAATGATAACCACCATTAGGAAGTCTTGATTCCTGCATACCAGATTGCTTTACGTGTAATTCATGGGTTATCTCATTTAATCTTGATGATACAGAACTAGCCATTGGAAAACCACAATTCAAAATCAGATGATCAGTTTTCAGACATAGAACACTTCACTGCTCTGCTGTAGGTCTCTGGCCTGTGTCGGCATTTCATGCTGGTTCTTCTTCCTGCCTTCCACCTCCGACCAGATATGTGCACCTCAGCTGGTTCTGCAATAGGAGATGCCTGTTGCCAAGATACTAGGTTCCTTGAAAGAGCCTGCAGAAAAGTAGGTTATTTAAAAATGTTTGATAATGGAAATTTCTACCAGGAATAAGATACCAGACCAAAAAAAAAAAAAAAAGAAAAAACAACATGAGACGGGTATGCTCTATCTACTCTTAATCATTCATGAGAAATGTTCTTGAGTAAGGCAGTAAGCAGAATTTGCAAACCAGATTTAAATTTTCTGGAGGGAAACAGGAGGTTCGAGGACCCATTATAGTTTCCTTTAAGCCCTGCCTGGTTGTCTGTCAAAGTAAATATTTTCCTGACACCGTGTTAGTGAGGAATTTCAAAACTCTCTTATGCTCTGATGAATTTCTTTTTAAGATTTTATTTATTTATTTGACAGAGAGGTACAGCAAGAGAGGGAACACAAGCAGGGGGAGTGTGAGAGGGAGAAGTAGGCTTCCCGCCGAGTAGGGAGCCTGATGTGGGGCTCGATTCCAGGACCCTGGGATCATGACCTGAGCCGAAGGCAGACACTTAATGGCTGAGCCACCCAGGTGCCCCATCTGATGAATTTTTAAAAAATAGTCGGGCAAGTCATGCTGTCAAGCTTTCTAGACAATGTATAATATCAGCGCAAGCCAAATTTTAATTTTTTATCAATAGTAAACTTTTTTTCTTTGGTTGACCTTTATTTTCTTTTTCAAATTTTTATTTAAATTCTAGTTAGTTAACACACAGTGCAATAATGTTTCCAGGAGTAGAATTCAGTGATTCATCACTTACATATAACACCCAGTGCTCATCACAAGTGGCCTCCTCAGTCCCCATCACCCATCTAGCCCATCCTCCCACCAGCCTCCCCTCCAGCAACCCTCAGTTTGTTCTCTATCTTTAACAGTCCCTTGTGGTTTATTTCCCTCTCTTTTTCTCCCCCCCACCCCCATATGTTCACATTTTGTTTCTTAAATTCCACATATGACTGAAATCATACGGTATTTGTCTTTCTCTGACCGACTTATTTTGCTTAGCGTAATATATTCATGCTCCATCCACATCGTTGCAAATGGCAAGATTTCATTCTTTTTGATGGCTGAGTAGTATTCCACTGTGTGTGTGTGTACACATGTGTGCGTGCAGCAGCTGTATAGTCGGCAGGGACGACATGGATTTGGAAGTCAGCTGACTTGAGATCAGAGCTTGGCTCTGCCACTAACTGGCTCTGTGACCTTGGGCAAGTTGATGAAATGCTCTGAGCTTTCCTTATCTGTATAACTGGGACAATTCACAGCCCCCGGGGGATGATTTTGGGGAAGACCACCTGGCTAACCGGAGTGGGGGCAGCAGCATAGCACCTGCTTTGTGGGAGGAGCTCAGCACCAGCTCCTTTCTTCTCTACCTGCAGAGCTGTGGTTCTCATCACTGCGGTGTCTACTTCGATCTTGGTCTGCTCAAGTTCTAGGCCTTGGAAAAGAACTGATTCCTGGAATTATAGACTCGTGAACCTAAGATTTGCTAATGAAATCATAGGTGAAGACTGAACTTCCTTGAGCTGTGTTTGTGCACATTTCATTATATTCTAAAAGAAAAATGTTGAATAAATCTTTTACTGCCCATTCTTTAACCCTCCTCCTTAGAACCTGTGTTAATTTGATTTAATCATTTCCTTTTAATTCTGGCTTTCCTTTTTTTGCTTCGTAAA
The DNA here is from genome assembly GCA_028534135.1 of Potos flavus. Lineage (NCBI taxonomy): Eukaryota > Metazoa > Chordata > Mammalia > Carnivora > Procyonidae > Potos > Potos flavus. The sequence continues at coordinate 70,784,444 of CM052896.1, forward strand.
TGCTTCTGTAGATATGGAGGAATTTCAGATTTTAGCTCTGTAGGGAAACCAAACGAACCTTTCAGTAGCTCAGATAAGTCGTTATGAAGAGAGGGCATTGCTTCCTGTTTTACATTATTCTTCTTCTGATGAGATCTTTAGAAATATTCAGAATGGCTTTTTTTTTTTTTTCCTTAAAAATAAGGAGAAGGCTCTGGGCTCATTTATTTTGAAATAGAGACATCGGTTTCCTCAAAAAAATGCTGACAGCGGAAACTCTTTATGATCTTGGTGATTGTAACATGTAATAACAACATGACATTTTGCATTGAAGCAGGTTTTCCCTGTAAATTCTTGCTACTTTTTGGGAAAATTCACTGCAAGTTGGTAAAATAACTACATTCTATTATATATTTGTCACAGCTTCTGTGTAAAAAGTCGTAGTTGAGCTTGAGATGAAACAAGTCCTATTCAAGTTTGAGAGTAAACAATTTAACCTCAAACATGCTTCACTGATGAGAGAAAAGGTACATCATTTCCATAATTTGTTTTTAGAAGGACTCATGTAGAAACTATCATTTTTAGTTAAAACTTATTTGCTGAGAGCACTTTCTTTTTTTAATTTTGTGGAAATTATTCTTAACAGTAAAGTGTGGGTTAGTAGGTAAGAGCTATAGAGAGTATGAATTCACCTTAGAGCCTGCTCTCACGTTCATGATGGGCCTGCAAAGACAAGCATCCCAGAGCCAGAAAAGCACAGTTGCAGAATCCAGAAGTGTTTAAAAAGTGGATTATATTTTCATGATGTAGTTTAGCTAACTAGACAACTTCTGTCACGGTGAAATTGTGATGAAGCCTAAATTCAATCCATGCAGGGCAAGACACATGAGCTACAATGTGTGAAAAATGGCCTCAAGTGATAGGTTTTTACTGAACAAAATTCACAGTGCTACAACTGCTTACCTTTTCACAGTGACACTTATTAGAACTTATGAGAATCATAACAGGTAATCTCTTTCTAAAGGCAACATAACTTTGTATCAGCTGCAGGATCCTGTGTGCTGCTGGCAAGGTGTATAGTCTGTCTTGTTTAGTCTGGACGCTGCCATGTTGGTTGTCATAAAACCAATTTAAAATTCGAAACTGTACATTACACAGTCTCATTTCTTTCCATGATTCATAATTTTAGATGTTCTAATCTTTAATGGAGGGATTTAAAATTGATTATGAGATGTATATATTCATTCTGGTGTTCATTTGGAATAATACAAGTTTTTAGCCTCTTTCAAATTCCCTATTCGGTATTTTGCAGGGTTGAAATATGAGTATAAAAATAGTAGATTTTTTAATGCTTTTGTATAGGCTCAGGAGAGTCCTTCCTGCAATATCTAGCTGCAAAGGTAATGAACTGTAAAATATGTTGAAATGATTGGGGATTAAAAATCTCTGGTGTGTAGTGACAGTGCAATTATATTCCACAGTAAAGGTTTCTTGTATTAAGAGTAATAAATAAAACTTATTTTTTCCCACTGTGATTGGTTGTCACCACCATAATGATAGCTTTGACCTTCTTCCTTTTCAAATGTCGTTAGCCTGTGACCAAGTAGTCAGGCTCTAGTAAAAGGCTGTGGAAACCTAAACACAAAGTGAGAATTCTCACAAACCCACAGTGGTGAGATCTGAGAGTACAGTAGATGCCTTTCAGAATTCTGCCAAAGTGCCGCTTTCTAAGTGTGGCGGGCGTACTTTCTTCTTTTTATTTGTTGACTCCTATTTCTGGGTTTGGAATTCCTGCTTCTGGGCTCAGGCTTACAGCACGGCCTCTCTTTGAATATACATTGTGTGAGGAAATGGACCCTACTGGCTTGCCTTCCCAAGAAGTCAAACTCCTGAATGATACATCTCAGGAAATAAAGTTAAACAAAAATGCAAATCTTTGTTTATGGACTTAAAATTTTAGAAGATCGGAATCCTTCTCATTTTTACTTGGTAAGCAGGGCAAGGGATTTAAGATTATATAAAACTGTTGGTTAATTTTGCCTTTTTTCGAAAGTGAAGCCATTGTCAAAATGACTTCAAAGGGTCAAACTGAAGAACATGGCTTTTGCTGGCTGGTACTCATGGCCTTTATTCTAATTCCTTTAAAAAAAAAAAAAAAAAATTTTTTTTTTTTTTCATCTGAAACGTGAGTGTTGTGGAATGTCTCCAGCGCAGGACTCCTGAATAGTGCTGGGCCATATTTATTCATTAGAATTATGTGCCAGTTTTGTCTCCCTTTCCTATTAAGCCCCATTTGTCTGTCTAGAAGGTCAAAGGAGCAGCTGCCTTGGGGGCCACCTCTATGCACCTCTATTGTTTTGTTCCTGCAAGGGTACTAACTCTTTCCTTCTTCCTGGAGACCTGCAGGATTGTCCTTTCACAGCATTTACCCTTTCTTAGGTCAGGGAGCCAGGGGACAACTGCTTATATGTTCCTGTAATCCCTGCTGCTGTAAGATATAGTTTTGTCGTCAGTTGCCATCTGGATGACTTGATGCTTTCTCTTAATGATCGCACCATTCACAAGTGCAATCGGCCAAAAAAAAAGGACACGTAAATGCAGTACTACTTTAAAAATCTTTATGCTTTTAGAGTGGTAACTGCCTCAAACTCATTCCCTCCATTGTAATGAGTTCCGAAGCAAATGTACCCCTTGTAAGTGTAACTTTGATTGCCCCACCTCCACTTTTAATAAGAAGGAGAGTTTGGTAGAGTGTTCGCTACAAATGAGTGGCCACTTACTCCAAATTTCTGTGAACCTAAGATAATCAGGAAGAAATTCCTTTACTTCACTCGAACTTTGCAGTTGCACTGGGGTAGGTAGATAATGAAAGAGTGAGGCATTGAAATGTGCCTAAATAACATGCTGTTACAAGCCTTATGATAGATTTGTGTTTGACTTAACAGCTTTTGGAACCTAATAAAAAGAACTTAATTGACAATTTCTTGAAATTGCTAAGAAAACCTAGTGATGTTGGTAGGGTGTAATAAGGAGTTTCTCATCACTGTCTTCAAGATTGAGCCTATACAAAAAAAAAAAAAAAAAAAAAAAGGATTTATCTCTGTGGTAACTCTAAGTAATTGATATACAGACAAGGTTTGGTTCCAATTTGCCAGCAATAAAGTTGTAATAGGGTTTTCTCTGCAATTTTAGCCTTAATGTGCTCATTCCAAAGAGCGGTATTTTTCCAAGCGAACAAATAACATCAGTAAAGCTTACGATCAGTAATAGCCCCATACTCATGCTCACATTAAACTTGTTAAATCAATTCACTAGACACTTTCTAAAGTGGACTGTCTGTTTACTTTGACTTGCACCCTATGTGGATGATCCATCAGTTACATTTATTTGAATGATCTTTACATTCGAAATTGGTAATTATTCATGCTTGATTGTGGTTATGAATGAGCCTCTTTTTTTCCTCTTGTTTTGTGGCTGCTCGTTATTCAGTCTTTGGTGTTGGAAGGATATGAATGTTTAGTGGTGCTAATTACTTGAGTGTGGGGCTACTTTTGCCTCTCCAAAAATCCATATGCATCCTTGGTTGCATAAATACTGTAGATGATATCTTCCACTATCCTCCTACCCTTATTCCGAGGCCCTGTTGTTGTTGAAACAGACACAAACACATAGGTACACAGTTATCAAAATGGGTGTGGATTCTAAGTGTGTTACCAAAGGTAGACTATAGTCCAATGGGCGCAGAAGGTGTTAGACCAGGAGAAGAGAGCTGGTGTTCCAGAACACATTTTGGGGAGGTAGGCAATCTACTAACCCTGCTTCATTTTTCACTGGAACAAGCTGAGCCTGCTCCTGCATGCTGCCTTTTGTCAGGAAACACAAAGAGAAATCTGAAGCCATCAATCTTCCTTATCAATACTACTCAGTGTGATTCTTTCCCTAGCCGTTTTCCTTTTTCTTTTCCTGTCCGGAACTTCATTTTTCTCAGTGTCCTTTCAGTTTGGCTGTGAATGAGTTGAGGGTCAGGTAGGTAAAACAAAATTAATATTGCAGATTTGCAGACTTGTGGACTGTTTCGGGTTTGGCGGATGTGCCTCCATATACAGAAGTCAAATGGGGTGAAATGGACGTTTTCTGAACAAATGGAGTTGCCTGTCGATGTCAGCACTGGGGATGGTGATGGCCATTTTGTTGCATTGTGTGGTGGGAACCGTAGTTGCCCCAATGACTAGAAAGCCTGTTCTCCCCCAATTTATCCTATGTGCAGCTTATCTGTGTCCTTAAACCTCGTCTTTATTTTCCATACTTAACTATTTCATAGTCGTTTCTTTTAAATCAGGTACATTACACAGCAAAGACACTGTGTCAGAACAAATGCGAAAAAACCCTTCAGTATAACCTAATAGATGGCTTTAAAAATCTACTAAATCACAAAAACAATATGCCCCTGCTCCAAGTTAATATTAATAATGTTTTCTTTGATCACAAGGAAAACAGTTCCAAGAAGGAGTCTAGTACTAATACGGGTCTTTGACTTGCATTTTAAATTTAAATTTTAAGACTTGCCTCTGCTTTCTTCCTTATTTTAGAGGCAGACCTAGCGCAATTTCTTCTAGTCCTTGGGCTTTGAAATACATTATAATTCATTTGACTGTTTTTGACTACTTTGCTCTATGTACCAGATTCATAATTAACCGGAAAAGTTTATCTCTTCATGGGTATTTGTGCCTCTCTCTTTTTTCTGTAATAAATTCATTAGGTTAACATCTACTTCTATTGTGTTGAAGGCTGTGACAAGCCAGTGTGATTTATCTAGTGTCTATAAGCAAATTGTACATCTCTGTGAGGTGCATAAGGACTTTCCAGGAATCAGGGTATAGTCCGTAGGACTGCATTGCTAAAGGAGATCATTTTATTTCCAGTTGAGTCTGTAGGTTGTTAGTCCGATACAGCTTTGGCTTCTTATAGGATGATATTCAAATTAGGTAGATGGATGAAGACTTGACTCTGGTGGAAGGTTTCTCTCGGTTTGACTGACAGATTTGGATGCATAGCGTGGGCATATCTAACCAAGGACCTAATGTATGGAGGGAGTGTTCTGTGCTGGACATCTTTACATATGTCGTCTTCCTAAATTTAATATGCAAAATGACCATAACGTGGTTATTCTTAGTTCTCTTTAGAGGTAAGGAAACTGAGAGACAGCAATTCAACAGCTTTTCTGTTTACACATAGCTAGTACCTGGAGGACCCACAATTCCAACCTAGGTCTAGCTGATTCTCAAGCCTCTGATTTTTATACATTGCTACTATAGGACCAGTCAGCCTTTAGAGAGCAGGTTATTTGCTATTAGGGGAAGCAACTCACCACATCTGATTTCCCAGCAGAAATCCGGCTTCCTGGGTTCCATTTCCAATGATTGCTTTTCTGCCCTTTATTATGTTTTGCACTCTGCCCCTCTTCACACCGTTTATCACTTTCTTCTTGCTGGTTTTCTCCATTGGCCCCAAATCAGGATTTTTCCTGGTTTATATCTCCATGGTGATTCATTCATTATGCTCCTTAGTGGGTTACATTTCCTCCATTTGCCTTTATATGTAAACGTTTCCCAGGTTCCTATTCCTCTTCCAGACTTAGGCTAGGTGGTCTCAGTTTTTTTGCGGTTTTATCTACTACCTAGCTGCACAAGGCAGTTTTGTACTCCTACCCTACTTTTCTTTCTAGAGTTTCAAGTGCATACGTTCACCTCTGTACTGTGTTTTGTGCCCTGATTTACCATATGCATCTCAAATTCAAAATGTCTAATGGTAAACTCAGTATCATGTAAAACCTATTTTTCCTCTTGTGTTTGCTACCTCAGTAAAAGGAATCACCATCCACTTTTGCCTTTCAATGTCCATTGGGATACTTGGGTGAGATGTCTGACACTCCCCATCCTCATTCCCAAGACTGATGCCGTTCCTTTGTAGTCCCACACCAGTCTGATAAATTTTTATTACCTGTTTACTTGTCACCTTCTTCATGCCTCTTCTCTCTGTATCCTCAAGGCCTAGTATGCTGCCTGGCATACAGTTGGTACTCATTAAGTGAATAATATTGAATAATGGCCTAATGTTTTAGGAGAATCGGTCTTTGAGGCAACCACTCATAAAACCATTTATAAAGCTACATAATACAATAACTTTGTTTAGCTACCTCTTTGCTTTTTTCAAGCAATGGAAAAAACACTGAGCAGCCTACATAATCAGTGACATTTTTTCAGTGGTCAAAGTTCTGGAGGAATTATCAAATATGAAATGATTTGGAACTTGGTTATACTTCATAAATGTCAAATGTATGGAGAAAACTCCTTGTGTTGGATATAAGTCATTGTGAAAACCTATGGAAGCTCTGTATTTATGTATTATGTCAAGAGATGCTGTAATCTTTCTGGGAACTTTGGAGGAATTTTTACAGGAAACCAGTTGTAGACTAACCCAGTCTTTATTTCCCCTCATTTCTGGAAAGATATTAAGAATATGTTGGCCAGGAAAATTCAGATTGGGGAACATGCCAAAAACTGAAATTAATAGGAAGCATGCTTTTGACCTTGTTCTTCTTCACTGATAGGTAAGTTCCTTTTCAACCCTGGTACACTACAGTTGACATAGGGAGTTTGAAAATAACCCTGTTTTGACGTTGCTTAATGCTTGTCTTTAGTTTGAAATTTGGGTACTGAGCAGAATGTCTACCTCGGTTGTTTATGAGAAGATAGTCCTGCTAGTGTTGTTCATAGGTGATACTCCTAAGTATAGTGAAAATTTGGAAATATGTCGTATCTGTGAAACTATTCATTCTCACTTAATTTACCTATCCTGAAATAATAAGGAAGTGAATGCCCAATCTCTTTTTTTAGTAATATCATAATGATCACGGTAGAAACCAGATCAGTCAGACTAGAGTTTTTCTAGATCATGGACTTTTTGAGTTGGGAGGACTCTGTGAAATCATTTAAAGTGTATTTTTTCAAGGCTGTTTTGCCAAGTGGGCTGTTAATTTCCTTCTTTTCCATGATCCCAGTCTTTGTCCTCAACTTTGAGCCAACTTTCTTATCCAGTCGGGGGTGGGAGGGCCTCAGCCCCATCTGCCCATACTACACATAAACACCTTCAAATGTGAATTTCTGAAGATAGTCTGTCCTTCATCTTGGAAGGCCAATTTCACAGTTACAGGTCTTTGTCTCCTACTTCCCCAGTGCCCTGTGTGATATCTCTTGCTAGGTGCCAGCGACTAGATAGAATTCATTAAGGACATGCAGTTGACTGATTAACACAATGCAAGAGGTTTTCATACCTATGGTTTACAAAGTCTCGGGCCAAGGGAGTTACTGTTAGTTGTAAAGAAAATATGATGCCCTCAAAGAGAGCTGCTTTTCAGGCCAAAGGGTAAGTATAAATAATTTGTTTGAGGTAAATCTGTGCTATGGAGATAGGAATAGTTCTGTAAAATCACTCATAAAAAGTAGATTTCCTGTTTCTTTAAAATAAGAACCAATAGATTACTATAGGATTTACTTGTAGATTTCTATTTAACCATTTAACATTTGTCTAAATATAGTTAGGTAAATTTCAGTGAATTTAAATCCCTTAACAACAAAACCTTATCCATTTTGACCATAGAAATTGGTTTAATAAGCAATGCATTTAATCATAGAAAAACTTTCTCTCTTTTGGGGGGTGAGTATAAATAAATAATTTTACTCATTTGAAATGGATTGTAATTATTTTGATTGATTTTGTTTTCATAAATTATGAATGGTAACAGATCCAATTTAAATCTAGGAAATGGTGAATTACCAGTAATTCTACTAATTAGATTTTAAGATCTACCCCAAGTATTATCAATTTCAGTTTGCTTGTAATTTTGTGATGAATTAGGATATAATCCAGGGAGACCCTTTCAAAACAGATTCATTTTGTTTTGCTTCATACTGGCCATTATAATTTTTTGTTTGTTTGTTTGTTTTAGAAAAACACAAACCCGCAGATAAATATGCTGCAATTTGCTTCTGTTCAACCTGAGTGTATATGTTAACTTTATTTCCTTCATTATCAAATGCAATTTAATTTGGACTTAAATATTACTTCATTATACGATACTCTTGGCTTTATTTTTTCTAGCATAATTTTAATGTCAGTTTTGTTTGTAAGGCAGGCACTCTCCAGATTGTATTTTGAAGGAATGAGTGACATGTGAAGCAAAAATTATGGAAATCTGTGGTGGATGTCTTTCAGAGGTCATTTAGCCATTGTCCTTATTTTATAGATAGGAAAGCAGGTCCCTAGAAAATGAGGGGACAAAGAGAATTGAAGGCTGGCTTGAGGTCAGATGGATTCCTCCTCAAACGTAGTGTCAGACATTGGTTTACATCGGGGCTAGAGATCATTTCAGAGGTTCCTAGTCTGCTTTCTCTCTTACCTTGCTGGGCACCATCCCCAAGCATGACCTCTTTCCTTACGCTCTAATCCCCTCCAGCTCACTCTTCCTTCTCCACTAAGGGATGATCTTCCTGATTCCATCTCCTTCCAGAGACTAAGGTGTCAGGCAGGACCACCTCAGCTTCCTGCTTCTACACCTGTGGGTGTAGCTCTGTGTACTCCCACCCTCACACCCACTCTCGTTTTACCACGTTAACCCCTGTGTCCTCCAGGCTTCGTGCCTTGGTCCCCGAGTTAGTCCCCCTCTTCTGTAATTTAGGCTTCCTCTCCCCTCTGGTACCCAACCACAGCACTTAACTATGTCCTTGGGCCACCTCAAGACAATCCTAAAATACTGCTGGTGAAATATTTGTATCCAGTACATCTAAAGACTTAAATTTATTCCTTATTTGACTAAAAGCTGGGTCTACATTCACATGTGCTGATAGAGTTGCTTTTTTGCTCAGATGAAAAATAAACTATGCCATGGGAATAGATCAATTTTGGAAAATGGTGTAAGGAACCATTTTCTCAAGTTCTCCCAAGTTCTCAAAATGTCTTCTGTTGGTTACCACTAAGTGTGGCTCTTTTCTAAAATCTGTCATTAACTGGTCACTCCAGGGAAAGATGGCTTATCACAATTGAAGAAGTTATTCTCCATTTGCTTGTTCCCCAAAATAAAAGTGGTATTTCATCTTTTAATAATTTTTTCTTTCTTTTTCTTTTTTTTTTGCTATTACACTACAAAGGAGGAAGGCCACAATCCTTTGTCAAGGGTAGATTATATGCCAGTGGTCATATAGGAGTCATTTTGGATTATATTTTGGTTTACTTCATATTTTGGAGTGTGAAAGAGATTGTGATAAATTTAGTCGCATTTTTTAGGACTTTCTAATTCCAGCAGAAATCTGAATTACATTTTGATTGGCACTTCTTAAGAGTAGGAAAGCAAATTGAGAACAGTCAGTTCAATATTTTTATTGTTGCTATTAGTAAGGTGCTTAGGAAATCAAGAAGGTTAAACTGACTGGCTAAATGGTATACCAAATTCTTGCAAGAAAGTTGTAGTACTTTCAAGTGGAGATAGTGTTATATTTTAGGACTAGCTTTTATACCTGGCTCTTTGTCCTTCCTATTTGGGTAAAACGAATGTAGGTGGAACTACGATAAACTGAAAACAGAAAATTTCCCAAGTGGTTGATTAGAATTGTACTCTCCATTGATGTGATGAAATGTATACATGAATTACTTCAGTGTTGTGAGTATTCATGGGACCTGACCTGATCAAAACAGGGCATGTTGATCGTATCTTCTCTCTCATCCTAGACCTTTCTGGGTCATCCTCATTTTTCCTCTCTACTTCACTGACTGTCTTTCGTGTCTTATGTGAACGAAGGAAATGCTCCCCTTTCTTGCTCTTTAAATATCTCTGTTCTGTTACCTTCAGGAAAGGATGGCCTGCAGTTTGGGATTGGATTTTTCTGCTAGTTTGTGGAGAATCCTGTCTTTCAATCTCCAGACGCAGAGCGTGAGCTTCGTTGGTTCCTAGTTCAGTTTCTTCTAGACACCGATTCCAATTCTATCTCCTCTTCCCTTCTTTCATTTTTTTACCTCGTAGAAGGGAGTACAATAAAAAGTGACAATGACCACTCATTCCTACTGTTCCAACTTATAAAATGGTGCTCAAATTAAACTACCCACCAGATCTTTGTCTCACCGATGGAATAGAAATATGGTTTTTATTTACATGATTTTACTTAAAAAAAATCCATAATTGCTTCTCTTTATTCCTGCTAGTTCTTAAACAGATGAAATAGGCAAAACACAAGCATGAATTACATTCTCAGTTACTATTCCCAGTCATGCTGATAATTCATGTTAAGGAACACAGGTGCTAGGTAACACTCATGAAATGTTTTGGCGGGGGTGTGGGGGAGGGGCTGGGGGATAAATATTTTAAATGTAAATAATATAAAAAAATTTATTTTTGTTTTTTTTAAAGGGAAGAGTCACACCAAAGTGGGTAGGAATAAGTGAGATCATGAAACCTTGTCTACTGAGTTTCAATGTTAGAATGATCGGTTAATGATGATTCTCAATGTCACAGCAGATTCCTAGCACTAGTTATAAACATAAGAATAAAAACTTTATTAATCAGATAAAACCCAGTTTGACCCTATCTATATATTGATTTTAAGCTACTAAGATAAATAATAAACTGTTCTTAATTAAAAATAAAAAGCTTAAGAAATATATAAATAAGCAGTAGCAACTTAACCATGAAACAGAGTGATGACTGATGGAGTTGGTGAGATACAGGAGCAAAGGAGGAGGAAGCACAGAATAGGAGGGGAGCCTGGACACAGAGCTACTGAACCAAATGGGTCACACAGTCTGAGAGCCAAAAGCCTATTGCATGCATGGTTACTTTGTTGGCCCTGGGAACCTCAGTGCGTGGCCATCTTCCTTGCATATAAATTCTTTCCAAATACTAGTGTCTGACTTTCACATCTCTTTAACCCAAACAGCACTTTCCCCTAAGGAATAACCTTAGTTCTTTTATTATGTGATGAGATCCTTAGATCCTTATGTTTGCACCTTGAGAGAGTGAACTTAGATTTTTGAACATCTGGTTATGATTTGTTGACATGTCCTTGAATGAGCTAAACAAATCTTTAAAAGAAGAAATCATTTCTACCTGTTCAACTTTTGTTGCCATTGGGGAATTGGGGGTTGGAGGGGCCCTGGAGGAGGTTAAGTTCAGCTGACATTCAGGTGCTCTTGTTATTCTAAATTACTATTCAGGTTCCCATCTTGCCCTAAAGTAATGAGAAATCTGCCCACACACTTGTATATGGAGCAGCAGGACTCAAATTAAGTTTATCTTTTCTCTTAAGTTAAATCACTGCTTCAGTTTTCTACCATTCTTTCAATCACTTCAACTTTAAATTTGAGAATCATCATTAGCAGATCACTCTTAGTAACATTTAAACATTGAATTGGTATTTTATCTACATTCAATTTCAGATTTATTCTTCTCTGTCTCTGACCAACAACAGTTTGTCTTGGCCCTCCTATCCATACATACCAAGTACACATCTAATCTCTCTAACTTCTTCCTCCTTCAATTAGTATCCTAACCAATTTCCATTGCCAGGGCGTGGGCAAGGGCGGGGTGGGGCCTGGGTGGAGTTGTCCTTTTCCTTTTCAGAAACCCACCACAGCTGCATTTGCCTGAGTGAAGACAGTTCAGGTTTACTTAGAGTGATAATCCTATGTTTGTAGATATCCATATAGCCTTTTAAAGTTTTAAAGTTTTGTTTTTTTTTTTAATTGAAGTATAATTGAGATACGTTGTATGACTTTCAGGTATACCAAGTGCTTTGGCATTTGTATAGTTGTGAAATGATCATCACAGTAAGTCTGTTTACCATCTGTCACCACACAAAGTTACATTTTTTTTTCTTGTGATAAGAGCTTTTAAGATTTACTTTCTGGGGGCACCCAGGTGGCTCAGTCAGTTAAATGCCTGCCTCTCGAACTCAGTTCAGGTCTTGATCTCAGAATCGTGAGTTCAAGCCCTTGCATTGGGCTCCACGCAGGGTGTGGAGCCTACTTAAAAAAAAAAAAAACAAAAAAAACAAAAAAATTTCTTAGCAACTTGTAAATTGGCGACACAGTATTATTGACTATTGTCCCTTTGCTGGACATTACATCCCTATAACTTAAGTGTTTTGAAACCCATTGCAGGGTGGATAGTACTATTCCTCTTTTAAACATGAAAACACATCTTCATTAGTACAAACACATCTGCTATCAGTCTCCTATATACTTTTCCTCATATGTCTCTTCCCACTTGGAATGCCATCCTTCCTTTCTTGTATTTTTCCCAGCGCTAGCAGTTCTTCAAGAAGCCCCACCAAATGTCACCTCCCTAGTGGAGGGTTTTCTAATTATTCTCTTAGGTAGCAGTCTTCGTTATTCTTCCTGAGTTGGTTGTATTTGCTCAATAAAACGTTGTGTTTAATCAGATGGATTATTTTTTTTTTGAAGAAAACCCAGCTCCCTAGGTTTTTATTTTTAGATTCCTTTATTCCTTCCTTGATGCATTTTTGTTTTGTTTTGGGGGCTTTTGGTTTGTTTATTGGCACTCTGTAAGCTATTCTAATTGTCAAATTGGTGTTAGGAATTGGGACAAAGATTATATTAGGGTCTACTAGATACTCAGACCAACTCTAGTCTCTCATGGTAAGATACATCCATTGTAACATATTTAAGACTGTAACTTTTCTTTTTTTTCTTAAGATTTTATTGATTTATTTGAGAGAGAGAGAGAGAGAACAAGCAGTGGGGAGGGGCGGAGGGAGGGAGCGAGAGAGAGAGAGAGAGAGAGAGAGAGAGAGAGAGAGACACCCTACTGAGCAGGAAGCCCAATTAGAGGCTTGATCCCAGGACCTGGAGATCATGACCTTCATCAAAGGCACGTGCTTACTTGACTGAGCCACCCAAGTGCCGCTAAGACAGTAACTTTTCAAAGAAGCAATTGTGCCAGTAAAACATTGCTTGTTTGTTTGTTTCTTTAAGTAGGCTCCGTGCCCAATGTGGAGCCCAGTGTGGGGCTTGAACTCATGACCTCGAGGTCAAGACTGAGCTGAGATCAAGAGTCGGACACTTAACTGAGCTGCGCAGGCATCACAAATAATGTTTGTTTTTTTATGTTCACTATTCACAGTTTTAATATTGCATTTAAGCATTTTCCTCAGTTTAATATAAAGTTAGAGGTGGTATTTTGAGGCTTTCAGGTATTCAGAATCTAAACCTGGTTGGTAACTGGGAAGTTAACATTTCAGACCATCATAATACCAAGTTTGACATAACAGTTTTGTGTGTCAAAGTAATTTTCCTGCAATATACTTTTTCCCATGTAAGAAGTTAGGTAGTTTTAGTTCTAAAGTAATGGACTTTTGAAATTCAGACATCATTTTATCCTAAAGCAGTGCTGGGAAATAGTGGTGGTATCTATCTTATTAAAGGAATTCTTGGCTCGTGGGCTTAGCAACAATCATGAGGAGTTCCTGCTTGCCTTGAGAGCAAAGAGAGAACTTTTGGAAATGTGCAGTATTTGGTACCAGGTAATGAAGCAGAAAGTTCAGCTCATCTGGAGTTGAAAATAAACTACCTGCTAGTGGTTTGACAGAAGGAAGAAGGATTGGCTTTAAAAATGGCTGTGTCCTCTGCTTTGTTTTAAGCTGGATGTATTCTAAAGGTCTAAGTAAAGAGAATAATTTTTAACAAGTTGAAGAAAGGCATCTTTCCTTTTAGAGAGCAGCATGTGTTAAGACCTTCGTGGTCATGGGGCACCTGTGTGGCTCAGTTGATTAAGCATCTGACTCTTGATTTCGGCTCAGGTCATGATCTCAGGGTCTTGAGATCAAGCCCTGCATTGGGCTCCATGTTCGGTGTGGAGCTGGCTTAAGATTCTCTCTCCCCCTCTCCCTCTGCCCCTCCATCCCTCCATCTCTTAAAAAAAAAAAAAAAAAAAAATCTTCAGGGTGTTGGTATTCTTGCCTCTCCTCTTATCATCCTAGATGTTGTAATTAGAAATTAATCCTGGGAGAAGCTTTTTGCCTAATTTAGTGTTAATTGTTTCATAGTTAAATTGTACAGACACATTGTGCTTCCTAAGCCAAGAAATAGAAGTATAGTGAGTACGATTCCTCTTTTTATGCCATTGTTTTAGATTTCCTTCAAGTTCAATATAGAACCAGATGGATTACACGCAGAGCATGATAAAGTTGATTGATTGAGCAGCTTGCCAGGACCTGAAAGGTCATATTTTCACCTTGATTCATTGAAATTAGGTAGGCACACAATTTAAGTGATTTCAATCAAATCATGATGAAATGTTAAAATTGTTACCTTGGACATATTTAGTGACAGTAAAACATTGCCCATTTTCACTTTGCCACGGTCATTCATGGCATTTTGTTAGATTTTTTTTTTTTTAATTTACAGATTCATCAACTCAATAAAAATGTTCTTCTAATTTGTAAGGGAAATATCCTAAGGAAACCAAAACAAAAATTTTAGTCTTTAAATGGAAGAATGGAGCGTGGTTTGTTAAAAACTGATTTGAAGAGGTAACCGATTTGAGAATGACATAAGGCACACGAGAGAGCTGTTTTTAAAGAAAATAAACCTGAACGCTTGCATTTAACATGGTACACTATGATGTGTGGCTTATTAATGGCCTGTACACACACACGTATGATTTAACTAGATTTTACTCGAAGAGATAGATTTAATTAGAGGAGTTAGTGTCTGAAAAGGTAATAGGAGTATTTGAGAAATGGATGAAATTTGTCTTGTGAACTCCCTCTGCGGAGCTGCTGCCCGGTCTCCTTTCTTTTAGCAAATTCCTTTCACACAAGAAGCATGAATGAGAGAAGGTGCTCAACCAAAATTCATTTCCTTCTTTTCCCTTTCCAGCCTTGAGCCACAACGGTGGCTTTCCCCCATGACTCCCCGCTTCATCAGGGCTCTCTGGTCTCCTTTCTCGGGGATTCCCTCAGAGACCCAGGATGGATCCTTCAAAATGCAGTAGCCTGGTTCCAACTTTTGTTACCCCTTCCTTGTTCCCAGTGTTTGTCTCCATGTTCTCTCGGTGATTGGTCATTATTGCTTGAGTTAATATGGCAAAGAGCCTAGTGGAATGGCAGACACAGCCTCCATAACCATAGCGGCCATCACCAACGGAGAGCGCTGTATGGACCTCTGGGGTGGCTCCTAGAAACAGGCCCCTCCCTACTGTCAGCTTCAGAGGAGCTGCTCTGATGGGGGAGATACTCAGCCCTCATCCCACGGCCAGCATCTTTAAGGGGATGGAAGCAACAATTTCTAATCAGATGCTGGGATTAGCTTACTGATTCTGGTTTCTGAAGTATAAGCCTCAGATTGTGCCATTGAACTCGTTGGCCTTATTTCAAAGAACTGTAAAGCAGATTTAATAAGTATGGGACTTGACACTACTTACTTCTCAATTTAATAAGAGTATTCACTCCTCCATAGAGCTTTCTTAGGGAATCTTATTCTCCTCATTTTTACAATATAGCCTTCAACCTATGGATGTGGCAGTCTCTTTTCTATGCTAACAAATTTTCCCTTTTCTGTGTTATTTGCTAAAAAGGGATTTCATTATTTTTATAATAGCAAATAAAGTACAAGCAAACGTTGACTGCGCCAGACTTTGCTTAAGGTGTTCGCTCACACATTCTCACAGCAGTCCTAGTGAGGAAGTGCTGTTTTTATATACTTGAGAAAAGTGAGGTACAGAGAGAGCAGTAACTCACCCAAGGTAAATCATGGAGCCATGCAAACTTGAGAAGTATGACTCTGAAGCCCAACTCTCGTATATTCCACCGCTGCCTGTATTTTTTTTCCTACTTGAAATATGAAAAGTAGACCATATGTTGGCTCTCTGATGGTCTGTCATTAGATTCTGTTGTTTGACACCCTGAATTATTTCCTTTATTAATGGCATTTCAAAGAGTGTTGCATTTTAGAGATACATATACACACACACATTAGTGCGTACCTTATAGTATATTATGTCAGAGGCTAACGTGGGGGAATTATAAGGAAAATGTAATGCCTTTTCTGAGAAGTCATTGCATTTCCCATTCTTGAAGCTCATTTTTAAAACATTTGAAATTAAAGAGGTCTACCTGTCTAAAACAATGTAAAAGATGAGTTAAGTACACAGTCTCCTTTTTATATCTGATAGACACCAGTGACAGGATATGTTTTAATTTGTGGACACGAGGACAAGTTCAACAACTTTGAATACCTGAAAATAAGAATTGCTAGGTCAAAATTGTCCTTCCCTACCTTTTTAAAAATTTTTTGGTAGGATTCAAACAGAATAATTCAGACTGAGGGGAGAATCCATCTAGGTTCTAAGTCCTACACCAAAACCTTCATGTAAGGGTCCTCAACAATAAGCTAAAAGCTAGTTTCCACGTCAGCTATCATTGCCATTTTAGAAAGCTTCAGAAAAAAGCAGAGATGAAATAAAACAGTAACTGTAAAAAAAAAAACCCCTACAATTTAATGACTGCCTACCATGAATCTACTATGTTGCTGTGTACCTTTTTTTTTTTTTTTTTTAAAGATTTTATTTATTTCTTTGACACAGAGAGAGAGAGAGATCACAAGTAGGCAGAGAGAGAGGGGGAAGCGGGCTCCCTGCTGAGCAGAGAGCCCGAAGCGGGGCTCGATCCCAGGACCCTGAGATCATGACCTGAGCTGAAGGCAGAGGCTTAACCCACTGAGCCACCCAGGCACCCCTGTTGCTGTGTATCTTATATACAACTGGCCCAGTGACCTCATTTTACAGATGAGATGAGAAAACTGAGGCTCATAGAGGTTAAGTGACTGGACCAAGG
>CM052896.1:70801823-70841823 GCA_028534135.1 Potos flavus
AAGGGAATCTCAACTCTTTCTGCAGAGCACTGTTAATGGATTCTTGTGTGTTATAGACTCTTAGTACTTTGGCCACTACAGATACTTGCATTCCTATTCTGGGGATTGTCAACACTTCTTTTTTTTTTTTTTTTTTTTTGTCAACACTTCTTATTGATCATGTTTAGAGCTAAACATTAGAGGACTGTTAAGAGAGTTAGTTGGTTTAAAAATTCTCTTTTTCTGTCCAAAAGAGACACATTTGTAATATCTGACTTAGGAAGGTAAAGAATTGTTTGGGATGGATAATTGCCAACTTGACATTTGTTATTATGACTTTGTCATTTTTACCCTGTAGTTTATGAAATCTGCTATTGTATATTGCCCAAAGGCTTTACAAAATCAATGGTTGCATTTTAAAGCATATAGAATAAAATAAATTAAATGCCACAATTCACATTGTATAATTTTAAGACTTTGGGGAATCTGAGCATACCAAGGTCAGGCTATTCCTGGGATAGCAAGAACACTAGAAGATATTGCTTCCAGCTCATTGTACTTTCTATATATTTTATGGTGTGAATTTTACTACATAAATGTACAAATGAGAATATATTAAGGGAATATATACAGATAGAAGATTTTTTAAATTTAATGTGCTGAGGTAGTGTCACCAACATTTGAGGGTCTTGACTTATGAGAGGCCCGTAGACATCTGTTGTCCTTTCCATCATCTCATCAAAATGTAGAAAAGAGAATTAAGAACAGGGAGGAGCTATGTTTGTTAGACTTGAAAGATTTTTGTAGGCACTCCAAATGCTTATGAAATCTCAACCATGAAATTAAGCTCTTTTTTATATGCCTTTATAATATAAGCCAACATTCTTCATGAAGGTAAAATAGAATTTATTGACATATTCTACTGGCGTTTGTCTCACTAAATAAAAATTTTCAAAATAAGATGGATATAATTTAGGAGACTTTTTTTTTTTTTTTTTGTATCTAAAAAACTAGATTGTAACCACCCTAAACTGGATTACGGGTTTCCAAAGGCCAAAATCTGCGTGTATAATTCACTTTAATGCCACAAAACACTGTACCCGGTGTTTGACATGCACACAGGAGTGTTAGTGATGCACATTGAGATGAACTGAGCAAACCTGTGTTTCACGATTCTCGGTCACTCTCTGCCTACGTGATCTGGAGCCAGTCATTCTTACTCTACTTTCTTTCATTGCTGTGAAGAATTTAGCATTTACTTCCATTCAAAAAGTTGTGTTTTACTTCCTAGTGTGTGCCTGAATAGCATAAAAAAAATGTAAAACATGACTCTAAAAACAAAACAAAACATAAGGGGCGCCTGAGCGGCTCAGTTGGTTGCGCATCATCTCACTCTTGGTTTCGGCTTAAGTCAGGATCTCATGGGTCCTGGGATCAAGCCTCCCTGCAGTGTAGGATTCTGTGCTCAGTGGGGAGTCTGCTTGAAGATTCTCTCCCTCTGCCCCTCCACCCACTTGTTCTCTCTCGAACTCCCTTTCTCTCTCTCTGAAATAAATAGATCTTTAAAAGTTTTTTAAACATGACTCAATATTTTTTAAAAGATTTTATGTATCAAGAGAATGAGCAAGTGAAAGAGAGAGAGAGCACAAGTGGGGAGGAGGGACAGATGGAGAGAGAGAAGCAGACTCCCTGTTGAGCAGGAAGCCCTATGCAGGACTCAATCCCAGGATCCGGGGATCATGATCCGAGCTGAAGGCAGACCGACTGAGCCACCTGGGTGCCCTGACTCTTAATATTCTTGATGGTTCTTTTCTCCAGCTACTAAGTTTCAGAATGCCTGGGGATAAGAGGCTTGCCCAAAGACATGTGTATCTTAAGTGAACTTGGCCCAGATAGATGATTTAAACTCCCAGTGACTTTTGCAAATCTAGCGCCTTCTCTTCCTTGTCCAAGAGACAAGGGTGCCTGGCCCGAGGACAGCATGCCAACCGTGGGGTAATGCCAAGTGTTTGAATCCACTTGTCTCATTGGTTCTTTTCTTTCTTTTTGCCTTTCTTTTCATGTAGTTGCTTTTATTATTTTTTTTTTTTTAGCTTTGAGTTAAAATTGACAGAATTGTAAGAGTTAAAGTGTACAGTGCTGTCATTTGATATACATTGTGAAAGGATTCCTCCCATTAAATTAACACATCTGTCACCTCACATATTTACGTGTGTGTGTGTGTGAGAGAGGGAGAGAGAGAACATTTTTCTACTCTTGATTTCCATTTTACAAAACCGTGTTATCAACTATAGCCACGATGTTGTACATTAGATCTTTAGACCTTACTTATAACTGAAAGTTTGTACACTTGTACCAACTTCTCCATTTCCTCCACTCCCAGCCCCTTTTCTACTTCATATTTCTTACAAATTCGACTTAATTTTAAAGACTCTACATATAAGTGATACCACACAGTATTGGTCTTTGTCTGGCTTATTTCACTTAGCATAATGCTCTTCGGTTTGTCACAAATGGCAGGTTTTTCTTCTTTTTTAAAGCCTGAATACTATTCCAGTGTGTGTGTGGGTGTGTCTCACGTTTTAAAAATTCATTCGTCCGTCAAGGGACACTTAGGTTGTTTCCATATCTTGGCTATTGTGAATATTGCTGTAATGAACATGAGAGTAGAGATACCCCTTTGAGATAATGGTTTCATTTCCTTTGGATATATACCCAGAAGTGGGATCATTGGATCATATGGCATTTCTATTTTCAATTTCTTGAGGAACCTCCACACTATTGCCTGCACGCTATAGTGACTGTATCAATTTACATTCCCACTCGACAGTGCACAAGTGTTCTCTTATGTCCATATTCTTAGCAGCACTTGCTAGCTCTTTTTTGATACTACCTGTCCTAACAGGCATGAGGCGGTATTTCACTGTAGTTTTGATTTGCATCTCCCTGATGATTAGTGATGTTGAGCACCTTTTCATGTGTCTGTTGGCCAGTTGTATGTCATCTTTGGGAAAATGTCTATTCAGGTCCTTTGTCCATTTGTTATTGCGTTATTCGGGTTTTTGCTTTTGAGTAGTATGAGTTCCTTGTATATTTTGGAATATAATTCTTCTTAGGGGAAATGAGGTTTGCACATATCTTCTCCTATTTTATAGACTGACTTTTCATTTTTTTGATGGTTTCCTTTGTTGTACAAAAGCTTTTTAGTTTATATAGTCCCACTTGCTTATTTTTGCTTTTGTTGCATTGCTTTTGGTTTCATATCCAAAAAACCATTGGCAAGACTGATGTCAACTATTTAGCCCCTGTGTCATCCTCTAGGAGTTTTATGGTTTCGGGTCTCACATTCACATCTTCAATCCATTTTGAGTTGATTTTTGTGTATGGTATAAGATAGTGTGCAGTTTTATTCTTTTGCATGTGGCTGTTCAGTTTTTTCAGCACCGTTCATTGAAGAAACTGCCCCTCATGCCTTGTGTATTCTTAACTCCTTTGCCAAAACTTAATTGACCATATAGATATGAGCTTATTTCTGGACTCTTGATTATGGTCCATTGATCTAGGTGTCTCTTTTTATGCCAATATCATACTGTTTGATTACTACAGTTGTACAATATAGTTTGAAATCAGGAAGTGGGATGCCTCTACCTTTGTTCTTAAGATTGTTTTGGCTACACGAGATGTTTTGTGGTTCCAAAGAAATTTTAAGATTGTTTTTTTCTATTTTCATGAAAAATGTCATTGGAATTTTGATAGGGATTTCACTGAATCTGTAGAGCACTTTGGGTAGTGTGGGAATTTTAACAATATTAATTCTTCCAATCTACAAACACGAACTATCTTTCCATTTAGGTGTATCTTCTTCAATTTCTTTCATCAGCATTTTATAGTTTTTAGTATGCAGATATTTCATCTCTGGGCAAAATTTTTTCCTAAATAGTCTTTTTTATGCTCTTGTTAATGGGGTTATTTTCTTAATTTCTCTTTTATAATCAGTGTATAGAAAGACAACTTTTTTATATTGACTTATATTTACTTTTTTTTATATTATATCCTTCAACTTTACTGACTATATTAGTTCTAAGGCTGTGTGTGTGTGTGTGTGTGTGTGTGGCATTTTGGGGTTTTCTATATATCATGTCATCTATAAAAAGAGAGTTTTATGTTTTCATTTCTGATTTGGATGCCTTTCTGTTTTGTTTGTTTGTTTTTTGCCTACTTGCTCTGGCTAGGACTTCCAGACTACGCTAAATAAGAGGCAAGAGTGAGCATCCTTGTCTTATTCCTGATCTTAGAGGAAAAGCTTTCAGTTCTTCACCATTGAGTATGTTGTTAGCTGTGGTCTTGTCATATATGGCCTTTATTGTGCTATGTTCCCTCTATATCCACTTTATTGAGTTTTTATCATGAAAGAGTGTTGAAATTTCTTTTTGTTCTATTGTGTATACATATATTACTGATGAGTATCATCGTATGCCTGAGATAAAACTTAGTTGTTTGAATCTTCTATGATATTCTTAAATGCAAAAGCCATAGTTTCTCTATTTATTTATTTATTTATTTTGTTAGATGCTTTTTCTGCATCTGTTGAGATATCATATGACCTTTATCCATTTTGTTTATATGGTGTATCACATTGATTTGTGGGTGTTGAGCCATATTTGTATCACTGGAACAGATCTTACCTGATCATTTTAATGTACTATTGAATTCAGTTTGCTGATTTTTGTTAAGGACTTTTGAATTCTCTTCATAGAGCTCTGCATGATCTCTCTTTAGGTGAGACTCTTTGTACTCCTTCCTTCATATATATGTGAGATGCTATCTCTATGCCCAATGTTTTGTAAATAAAACTAATAATATGGTAAGACATAATTATATAAAATTATCAAGTCTTTGAGGTAGAAGGAACCTTTGTTCTTATGATTGCTTATGGTTCATGTTGTCTTCATTGCTACTTAATGAGTGTGTCTTTAATGTTTCCTTGTTATGGATTTGTTTCTCTTTTATTATATATATATATATATATATATATATATATATATATCTCCATCCTATACACACATACACATATATATTTTAACTTTTAATTTTAAAAATATAACCTCTCTTTTACTGGTATACAGATTTGCTTCAGCTTTTTTTTTTTTCTTCTAGGTTTCCATCAGCAATTTATCAGTCAATTATGTTATGCCTATAACTGTAATGGGGCACTGTAGGAAAGCTCCCAAAATATATTTGGTGTAGTCTACCCTCGAGGAGCTCAGGAGATTGAAGAATTTTCTCAGTTTTTTTCCCTTCCAGTCTAGGTCATGGATTTTAGAAAATTAAAGGTGATTAGCATGTATTTAAGTCAAAGGAGAACATTGGTATTCCCTATTAGAATATTTACTATCCTTCTGTGTCTTTCTTCCCCTTATTTCCCTCTGAGAGAGAGAGAGAGATGGGGGAAGAGTCCTGGAAATGCCTATGCCCCTGTAATTTACATCTATGCTTGATATCCTTACTGATTCCCTTAAAGTGAAAGGTCATGACAGACTAATGTTTTCTTGAAGTCATAGTGGTGAACCTGAGATCTATTCCATTCACTCATCCAGTTGCCTAGCCTGGAAATGCCTACTAAGACCTTGATATGTAAACCCCTAGAAAACAGTGACTGATTTTATTTAAAACGTTCTATCATAAAGTGCACTGAAAAATTTCAAAATCAAAAATAACTCAAATCTGTTGAATGCTTATTCACTGTCAAGGTTTAATGAAAGCTCTTTATTTGTGTTGAAGTTTAATCCACTTATTGGTATCTTATTGTTTTCTTCATTTTATAGATGAGGAAACAGAGGCGTGGGCAGGTTATATATCTTTCCCAAGACCTAATTCTAGTGAAGTTTCAGAACTGGAATTTGAATTTGGTCGAGGATGGGTCTTGAGCCCACACTCTGAACCACTCTCCTTTGAGAGGACACTAAACGTTTGGATCAGAGACACACAAACAGATGCCTTGATTCAGAGGGGTTCACATTACTGATCTATAACACTTAGCAGTTTTAAATTCCTGTCTCAGATAATTATTTATGGTAATTGAGGAAATGTGAAAAATATTTAGGCTATTTGGAATGAATCAAGATAAAGAAGGTGCCAGCCCTTGGGCATGACTTAAGAATGGCCTCTGATGTACAAAAGAATCACCTCCAACACCAAAAACTTTATTCATATTTTCATGTCTTTATCTTAAGGCATTAACACCTGTTAAAATGCAAAATATCTTAATATATGGGGAAATATGGTAGAATATCATTCATTCAAGTAGCAACTTGCAGAACTACCTAAGTTACAAAGTGTCAAAGACCTTACCAGAGGTGTCTTAGGTCTGGTTCTCTGGAAGCAGAGCCTGAGATGGGATTCTTGTGCAAGTCATGTGGAGAGAGGGTGCCCTCAGATGAGGCAAGTTGAGGACAGAACAGGGGAAGGACAGCCTTAGTCGGCTCCTATGGGGTTCTCTGGAACAAGAATTCTCCATATGGTTGAGGAAAGGGGGTGGCCTTTTGTATACCAGATAAGTCAGTTAGTGTCTTGTCCCCCAACCACTCATCTCTCCCCCAGCCACTGAGTGTAAACCCAGGCATTTCCGGAAGACTTGACTCCCGGTGGTTGAAAATAATTATCTGAAGTTTGCGCCTGTGAATAATTGGCAGTTACATTTATGGCACCTGGGGAATGAGTGAGTGATTCTATACAGGGAAAGGTGATGGGGATGTAGGCCAATGGCATCTACCACAAAAGAACAAAATATTGAGAGAACAGAGAAGAAGAAGATTAATTTTACCTAGTGGAGATGGAGTTTTTAGTCATTAACAACATAGTATAAATAAGGCACTCAAGAATTAAATTTAATAAAGCAGTCTGTATGTGTATGTCTGTGAGAGAGAGAGAGAGAGATCATTAAACGGGAAAAAAGGGGGATAGATTGGGATTACCTACTTTGAAAATGGGATTTGGGATTTAAAAAGTTTAATTATGTAGATGTTTATAAATCATTCATGAGAGTAGGACTAGTGAATGTTGGTTTGATGGCTAGATAAGTTACATGTTTTTCTCCCTAGAAGACTATAATTTAAAAACAGCTTTGTATCTCTTTGTCGTTGTTGTTTAAATAATAACTTTGTGGCTTTAGCCTATCAAGCACATGCCACAGCCGTGGGTTCTCATTTGACGGCTGCTCTATAGTTGAGATTGTCTTCTCTGTATACACCTCAGGTTAACCAGTTTGAGAGATGAATACCTTCCTGGAGGGCATGGTAGGCAGGGATAGAGGTCATTGGAAATACACACTGGGAAGCTTTCTACCAGCCTTGTAGATAACATGCCTAGGAAAGGATAATCTTTCCACCAGCACTACTGACATAGAACTTTGGAGCCCAGATACTTGTTGAAAAATATCTGATTTAAAAAATTCCTCCATTGTTTGCTAGCTCTACCATCTGGTTCCACACCTACCAGAGCACTATTAACATAATTAGCACTTTCTGATCTCACCTTCCTCTGTTCTGGCATGTACTGTAACTGATAGATCTATTTTGGGGGACAATATTTTTGACAAGGTATTTATAAAATTAAGTAACATTCCTTATTAATTTATTGTGAAATAAAGGATGAGCCCCTTAACGATCCTTAATTATTTTTCAAAGGAAAAGTAGGAAAAAAAAAATCAAGCTGGTTGTTATTACTGTGATGTTCTGTTTTTTCCTTTTTTTCCAAAACACAGATAAATTAAGTGACTGTAAATTCCAACAACAATGAATAAGCTGATGAAGATCAAGGTGACGCCTTCAAGTGCTCATCAGATTCCAGGCTTGGGGCCAGCTTCCTTGTGTAGCACTTGTGATCTGTTTTCTCCTGCCAGAAACCACTTTTTTTTCCCAATCCTATTTTGCTTAGCATCTTAGGCAAATCATGATTTGAATCATACACATTATTTTGTAATATGATAATATTTAGCAGTTCTTTCTGACACTCAGTAGCTTTGCATTTTTTTTTTCCCCACAGAGCACACCAGCTTCTTGATCATAATACCCATAATAATGGCACCACCATATTTAAGACCTTTGTTTCAGTTGACTTGGTTTGGCTAGAGTTTCCGGTTTTGTCCCAGAGTCATAGTCTTAGGTATCTTCTAGAAGAACCAACTAAGAAATGAAAGTGAATTACATTTAATTTTTACAAGTGTTTACTTTGTTTCCTCCAAGAAAACATCACTAGAATTCTGGCAGATGTGACATTGCAAGAAGTGAACAGTATTCATTCAAGGCAATTACTTTGGAGAAAAAAAAAAAGCCCTCTCAAAGATGGTGATAACCGAAAATTTCATAAAAAAAAAATTCAAAATCACTCTACAACTTTATAAAGTAGGATTATTTCCAATTAAACTATCATCTTGACTCTAATTCCTCCTGTTATCATGGGGCAATATTTCTACTTTCCAATTTCTCTGCAATTAAATTACTTCTTATGTTCCTTCAATCACTGTTGCCACTTGCTCAACTCCCATCAGTCCTCCAGTGCTGGGCTCTGATTCTCTCTTCATGCTGTTGATTTTCTTTTTCTTTTTTTTTAAGTTTTTTTTTTTTTTTTTTACTCATTTGAGAGAACAAGCAGAAGCATAGAGGGAAGGGGAGAAGCTAACTTCCCGCTGAGCTGAGAGCCTTCTGCAGGGCTCCATCCCAGGACCCAGAGATCATGACCTTAGCTGGAGGGAGACACTCAATCGACTGAGCCACCCAGCTGCCCCATGCTGTTGATTTTTCAGAAGCTGACTCGGGTGGGTGTTGAGAATGGTGTGCTGCTTGACTCCTTGGGAGCATTTGACCGTGCGGGTTGTCCCATCTTCCTCCTTCCCTAAATGTCCTCAGCCTCTCTCTTCCAGTGGTTTCTGGCTTAATTCCCTTTGCGTTTTAGTCTCCTGCTCCTCCTCCCTTACATGGGTCCTGGGCCAGCTTTAAATTGGCACGTCTCCCAGGCTTCTTCCTGATGTCTCTTCTGTCTTCACTTCACACAGTATAGGAGTTAAAAACTTTATAATCAGAAAAGACAATAGGTTTAAATCCTAACCGTGGCACTTACTAGCTCTGAGACTTGGAGAAAGTTAAATGTTCAGAGACCTTATTTTCTTATTTATAAATGAGAAGTTGTAATACTTATTCCATCCTGAACAGTAACCTGTAGAGCTAAGTGACTTTTTAAGAAAGTTATTTGCACGAGCTGACGTGTAGAATAAACTCATAAAAATGGCAGCTGAGGTTTTTGTCTCTGAATAAATAAATCTATAGTCACAGGTGATGAGTTCATCACGGGGGTGGTCCATGTTTTGTTCTGTCTCAGCACTGGAATAAGTGTTTGGCTCACGGTGCTCTCTGAATGGTTGCCGAATGAATGACTATCCAAAGAAAAAACTTGTGCTGAAATACTGACTCGCAGAATTTACTTGGCTGCTGTAATTTCTCACCTAAGCTCTAAATCTCTCCGGATCTGTTTTTCCAAGCTCTGGCTCTGGATCTCTCTGGACACACCAAGGGGAGCCTGTCCGTGAGTCTGCTCTTTCCCCAGCCTGTACCGTCTGTCCCTGTGGTAGTGAGCGCCCGTGAGCCGGAGGCCATCCTATTCTCCCCTTCTCCGTCACCTCCCCTGTCTAGCTGGTTCCCAAGTTCTAATGATCTCCTCCCCTCCATTTCCACAGACCCTGCCCCAGTTCACACCTGCCCCTCTTCTTTTGCATTATAAGTAGCCCCCTTTCTCAGAGATTTTGCAAACATCCTTACCTCTGCTGTTCCAAGTGCAAGCTTTATGAAACTCACAGTCGTCCAAGTAGTACAAATGAGATAACCGGAGCCTCCATCGATCAAGGGGATTGCACACACTCTGTCAGCTAGCCAGGGGCTGAGTATAGGGTTGAGACCCGGTCTCCTTTTAGGCTTCCTGCTGCAAATGCCTGAGCAGCTTCCGTTGGCCCACAATGCCTCCCCATTAAGATACACATGCCAGGAATCTGGCAACTTTTTTTTTTTTTAAGGGCTGAATTTTGATGTCAGAAAAGTTGGAGGCTCCTTTTCATTACATCAGTTGAAGAAACGGAAACACGGCCCCAAATTGAAGTCCTAGGAGCCCAGCATTGGCAGCGCCTGTGAGAGTTCTCAGATCTGAATCCTGAGTCTGCTGCTTTTCTCTTGACCCTCACTGCTTCTCTTTATTTACAAATGTGCATGCGAGAAAAAAATGCTTCTCTCTAAAGATCAGGGGTAAGAGTGAAAATAAGAATCCAGATAATAAAGTGTAGCTACAAAAGGGAGCCCACTTAGTTTGGAAAAACCATTACTGTATCAGAATGATGTATCTGCAAGTGACTTGCATGAACATATTTTATGAGCCCGCCAGCATGTTTTTTGTGGTTCCCTGCAGCAGATATTGCTCTTTTATTACTCGTTAGCCACTTAAAATCCAGCCCAATTTTAACAGTACTAAAAGAGCAAGAAAATTTATTTTAAAGAAAAAGGCTACATTCTTCTAAACCGGAGTCATAATATTAATACTTAAAATGCATAGCAACATGCTGGGAAAATGGGATAGTTATTTAGATATATTATAAAATGTAGCCCACCACTTTGATGTGATTCACTACTATTTCACCAAACCAATTTAACAGTATCCTGTAGAGAGGGAATAGTGCAATTAAAATTAGTAACAGAGATTTTCACATGCATAGATCTAAATCAAGGTAGGTTGATAATGAATTAAGTAATTTTGCTTCCTTGTGAAGTCTAACCCGAAAGTAATGCAGCCGAGGTAGAATTCATGTTTAAGGGACCTGTCTACAATCAGCATTCTGACTCGAGTGACGGTATTCCCAGTTGTTTTCCTCCTTTTCTTCTTTATTTTCTCCTGCTGGCCTTTGATGAAGGAACTTAGTATGTAGTCACAACAAATGAGTATAATTTGATTATTTGATCAAGGAGCCCCATGTCAGTAAAGGCCAGATCCTTTCAAAATACAATTTCACCAATCTAATTTTTAGGAAATCAAAGCCACAAAACTGCATGGGAATCTTTAGATACTTAGATATTTTCTCACTTTTCAGCGTCAAAGCACACGATAAAGTTATTCTTGTCTTTGTGGTACTTAGTTTCCTATGAAAATACCAAAGGGGGATGCCTAGGTGGCTCAGTCGTTAAGCGTCTGCCTTCGGCTCAGGTCATGATCCCACGGTCCTGGGATCGAGTCCCACAATGAGCTCCTTGCTCAGCAGGGAGCCTGCTTCTCCCTCTGCCTGTCACTCCCCCTGCTTGTGCGTGCTCTCTCTGACAAATAAATAAAATCTTTTAAAAAAACAAAAAAGGGGGGGAAGAAAACACCAAAGATGCCTACACTCTGGTTTCACCCTCGCGGATGGCTGTGTATTGATGCTTGCCCATTTCATGCTTCTCATCCCGAGGCTGGCTGTGCCGGCAGCGGTGAGCAGGGTGCCGGCGCCCTGTATTGATGACTGCATTAGCGCTAGACCTAGGATTCGCTGATATTCATCATTTGCGCACTGAACGTAGGATTAATTTGCCCTGAGGAATTTGATAAAGAGCTATGCCTATGACTTGCAAGAAGTGTTACAGACATGCTGAGGGGAACCCAGAAGGAGCAAGGGTGGGAGTGAATGCAGTTATCACAACGATTAGGGAGAATTAATTTTTCTTTAGTCACCATGGCTATCAGCAAGATTTACGTCCTACATCCGACGGACCTTACCTGAACCAGTGATCTTCTGCCATGTCAGAAGTAACTACAAAACCAAGCAGGTATTCCCGTGCCCTGGTCTCCCTGCTGTGGGCAATAATATTTATTCCCAAGAATGCTATTCTAATTTTAAGCAAGTGGTTTGGTTTATTAGAAAGCTCACGGATTTCCAAGCCAGAGGAACATTGATTCTAGCATGAATCCCAAGTTCATCATTTACTAACTCTGAGATCCTAGATAAGTAACTTTTTGTTAACGATGGGCTTTATGTAGTTTCTTCATCTGTAAAATGAGTATAATAATGGTAGTTAATTTCACAGGTTTATTGTGGGGATCAGAGATAATGAACATAAAGTACTTGGCATATAGAAAGCACTTTTAAATTATTATAAACATAAATTATTATTTTCTCATGCCTTAACGATAAACGATAATATGATAGCAGAATGTCTGTAAACCTATAAATACTCTTCTCACAGAAAGTTTTGTTTGTTCCTTCTAAGTAGAATTCTGGCCTTCGGAAAGAGTAGTTGTTGGAATAGAAGGTGTCCGTGCTCATTCACTCATGGCATGCTTTTAGAAAGCCCACTATGTGCCAGGTATTTGGAATATAGATGCGAAGATAACAAAACCATCCGGCCATCAAGCTTACATTTCTTATTGAGGAGAAAGTAGGAAAATACACATATAATGCCATGATCAATGCTACAAAGAAAAATCAAGCCCCGTAAGGGGGCCAGAGTGCAACATTTAGATAGTGTGCCAAGTGTTTTTTTTTTTTTTTCTTACAGAAAAAAAAATCCAGAAACATAGAAATGCCAGCCATTTAAAAAAGACCTTGTCTGCCATTGTAGAGAATTACTTGATTCTCAAGAGATGTAATCAAGTAGGGAGGCATTGTGGTCAAATGGGAGAGGCATGGATGTTGGAAAGCTGGAAATCTTGTTTCTAGGCACAGCTCTGGCCCTGGTTAGCTGGCTACCATATGCAATTCACCGTATCTGAGCTTCATTTTTGTTGTTGTTGTTGAAATTACCAAGTATTTATTGAATGCCTATTACGTGGCAGGTACTTCGAATAAGAAAATGAACATAACAAATTCCTGCTTTTGTGGAATTTACTTTTTGTCAGAGAACATCAGTGAACAGATAGATCAATGATGAGTGCTACCCAAATAAAAGGCAGGGTGAAGGAGTAGGATGTAATAGTGAGTGACATATTAGATGGTATTCCAAGGGTTTAACGTCTGACAGTTAATATTTACGTAAGAGCCTGTGAAGTGAGGGAGCAAGTTACACAGATCCCTGGTTAGAGAAAGAGGGACCAGCATGCAGAGCCCTCATGGGAGTAGGATGCATGGAATCTAGGAAAGGCAGGGAGGTTGGTGGTGCTGGAGGCAAATAAGAAAGGAGTGAGTGATAGGAGATGAGGTTGGAGCTATAGCCAGTGCCAGAGATAGGCTATGCATTTTATCTAAGAAAGAAGGAAGCCACCGAAGGGTTTCAGATGGTGATACACATGATCTGAGTTACAAAAGGAATCACTTTAGTTGCTATGTAGCATGTATACTAAGTAGGACCAAAGTGGAAGCAGAGAGACTAGTTCAAGAGAATATTTGCAGAGACCTACATGAGGGAGAAGGGTAGCCTACACGAAGGTGTCAGAGAGGAGGTGAGAAGTAATCAGGATGTACGTTGAAGGTTAAGTCCAGTATGATCTGGTGATAGATCGGATGTGGATTTGAGAGAAAGAAAGGAGTCAAGGCTGCTTCAAAGCTTTTGCTTGAGATACAGAGAATAGTGGCAATTTACATATATGTACGTACGTGTGTGTGTGTGTGTGTGTGTGTGTGTGTGTGTGTGTATGGGGTTCCTAGGGAACACATAGGTTTGGAATGGGGAGAATTCAGAATTCAATTTTTTATAAGTTAACCTTAAAGAGCTGTCATGTAAAGACACTTGCATGTGATTCTGTAGGTAGGTAGGAGGTAGGGGCTGGGGATACACATTTTGAGTTATCAGTATATATCTGCTATCTACAGCCAGAGGGCTGGGGGACGGAGCTCTTAGGACTCTCCAATGTTTATAGATGAAAACTTGATGAGGATCTAGCCCATGCCTTCGAGAAGACCCAGACAGTGACTTGGTAGGTAAATCAGGACATTAGAGTGTCCTAGAAGCCAAGTGAAAAAGAAGTATCCCAAGGATATGGGGGAAGAAGAGGACAAGAGGAGAAGAAAAAGAAAGAAGGATGATGTGAAAGTTATAAAAAACTATGAAAATTATGTGAAAGATATGAAAACCACTATTCTAACAATTCTCTTAGCTTACCTTAATTATATAATCTGGTGTAAATAAATGGGTACTCATTCTCTAATTGCCTACAAGATTAAGAATATTACAAAAGTTTGAACAACAAAGGAAGGAGAGTAAGCAGATTTAAAATTAAAGCATCCTAAAATCAGTAATTTTCAACTCAAATATATCATACCACATTTCAAAGTAAATGCTTTTACCTTAAAAAATATAAAGAAGCTCATCATAAAATTTTAATGCAAGTGTGTATGTAATTTAAATGAGCAGGAAGGATGTGAAGATTTCATCTGGAAGAACAGGATGGTAATAGATGTGAAAAGAATCACACACACACAGTTAGATGAGGTCAACTCTGTGAAATAACTTTGCTGTAAATATTTCTATGTTACATAGCTTATTCCTAAGCAAAAGCCTAAGTGCTTCTGAAACTTCCCCATTCATCAAAACCAAGTGGAGAGTTTATTAAACAAAGATTACTGGGTCTTGCACTCAGGGGTACTGATTCATTAGGTCTGAGTTTGGCCCAAGCATCAGCATTTCTAAAAGTTTCTAGGATATCTGGTGCTGGTGGCCCCAACATCGTACTTCAGGAATTCATGTATAAACTACCTCCTAGGAGCAGAGGTCCTCTTTGTTTTGTTTATTACACAAATGATAATATTTGTCTACTTCATTTTGTTCATTTAATAATGTGTCAGGCATTGTGCTAATCATTTTGAGCTCATCATCTCATTTAATATTCAAAACAAGCCTATGAGATAGGTATTATGTATGTGAAAACTGAGGTTCAGGGGGCTTGATTGACTTGCCCAGAGTCATCAGCTGATGACTGATGAAGCTGGTAATAAAAGGTAATGTCTGCCAGAACAATGCAGTCTAGAGCCTTGCTGCTCAAACTGTATACTGACATTGGTGTCACCTGAAAACCCGTTAGAAATGCAGGATATCTCCCGCCTCATCCCAGAACTCCTGAATGAGATATTTTTTTTTAACAAGATCTTTGGATGATTCATGTGCACACTGAAGTTTGAGGACCCTAGGGGTAGAGGGCTTTTTAGAATGATTCTAAGCAGGTAGGCAATCAAGAAAACAATAGGTGGAAGGAAGAGTTGAGAAAAAGGAGCAGTTGGGATTTTGTACGATGTAACCTCAGAAAAACAAAGCATTCTGGGAATGAAATAGTAAAGACGATCAAGGTATGCAGGGTGAACCATGTGACATTGCCAATATTTAACTGTTTTGACCTGTAAAAATAGTGATGTAATAATTATTCAGGAACCCAAATTGAAATGCCTACAGATAGATTGCAAACGAGTAGCACCCATTGGTAGGCTTTATTGAGAACAAATTCAAAGGCCTTGCTTCCTAACACCATGTGTAGGCAGACCTCTATTTCGAATGCATGCGGCCTATTACCTTGCAGTTCTTGAGCAGAGGTTTGGAGTCTCAGCATACAGGAAGCTTCTGAAAGAGAAGCTTCATTAATCGTGGTATGTTACCAACCATAGGTATCACATCCATATGTCCCATTTGCCTGGGATCATTACCTGTTTTCAACTATTTATTCCAGTGTAATTATCAGCAAACCTCCTTTACTCTCAAAAGTGTTTCACTTCGGGTGATAAATTGTGTGGTCACCCAACTAATAAGAAAATAGGAAAAAAGTAATCTTTGGAAACATGTATATTAAAACAGTAGCGAGATTGGGTACGGAATATTTAAAACTTATGCACAATCTAACATAAAAGAAAGGTTTATCCCAATTGGTCCTAAGATTTTTTAATAATCGTGCAAAATAGTGGAAAGAGCATAAGACGCACCTCCGAAGGAACTGGGTTTGGGTCGTCATTTTGTCACTCAGATTCTGGAAAAGTCAGTGACGTTCTCGGAGTCTCTGTTTCCTTATCTATGAGATGGAAATAATAAAGTCGATTCCACTCAAAGGCTTGCTGTGTGGATTATATGATATAACGTAATTGGAAGCATTTTAAAAGCATTAAGGAACTACAGGTAGTGCTACTACTGGGTCAACATTATGCTGTACAGAAGGGAAAAGTAAGGGGGCCAACTGGTGCATTTTCATTAAATACAAAATGGAGATGGTTAATGACTTAAATGAAACTACGAAAGATAACTGTTAGTAACATAGCTAGTTCCTTTCTTCATGGGGGGGATAGCCACTCAGTGAATTGGGCTGGTAGATACTCTGCCTATCATAATGTATCTGAAGTGTGCCCCCCAGTTAACAATTTCAATCAACATGAATTTATAAGAAGCAAAAGTACATACCTAAACTTAATATAAGACCATTATTCCATATATATATATAAAACATGTATATAGCATATGTGTGTGTGTGTGTGTGTGTGTGTGTGTGTGTGTGTATTCCAAATTCTCTTTGAAACAAGGTATTGACTTCTATCTGTAACTGAATTTGTGCCTCTGATTAAGGAGCTAAGCGTTCATTTGATGTCTCGACTCTCCTTTTGATAATGAGACTGGATACATTTCTTGTCTGTGGGTGTTTGGGGACCATTTGTTCGGTAGTCAGTGATACCCTTTCCATTTTTAGACTTACATACAGACTCGCTTTAAGGAAAGATACCAAACCAGGCAAAGACCGGCCATTGGCACCCTATCATGGGACCTGGAGATGGTAGGTTTCCTGAATTTCCTGCTGGCCTTCGGAAATCTATTGACACTAATGTTTAATAAATGCTTTAGAAATAGGTTTTTAAAAATAAATTCTTTTTTATTTGTTTATAATTGGTATAGTTGTGCATAAACCATTAAGTCATGCCTAAGAACATTTTTTCGGGTCACAGTTTTCCTGGTTTCTTTGATATCCAGAATGGTTGCAAAATACCCAGGATGATTGAAAAACATGTCATTACTAAACTGGTTAACTTCAATATCTTTTGAAAGTTCTCTGGCTTTACTACAATTTTATATTGATCTAATATGCTCAGTGTACAGGTACTTTTATTTTACTTGTAAACTTGACAGTGAAAGCATGTGTGTGACCAGAGCTAATTGTTTTAATTTGCCGTTTGTGAGTACAGGGTAATCAAACTTATGACTCATTTATTCTGCTTCTGGGCCAATTCTAGGTAGCTCTGTATTTTCTTTTCCATTAAAAGAGAGCGTTCCAAGCCTGTCAGTGCCCAAATGTTCCTATATTCCACCCAGAAATGACCAGGAAACACAGCGCCTTATGGAAACGGTGATGCTAAAGCCAGTCCATTTGCTTGAATATATTAGAGTCCATAAAAAGCTTACTCACAGTTTAAAAACTGACTTTCTCCTTATTTCCATCTTTTGGATTGTCATTGTTTGCTCAGTTATAAAGTGGCTTGTTGACACCAAATATTTTAATAATTTGCTTCCAAGGCTTTGTGCCTATGCCTTTGAGAGGCTGGTGTAGTAATTAAACTGTCTTTTAGCTGAAATGCTTGCAAAGCGTCCAGTTCTGTGCCTGGCAGCTGGTGATGCATTATAGAGACATTGAGCTAATCGATTAAAACCGCAGAGGCATGGGAGTTGTCTGACAGCACTGTACTAGGATGAAATTAGTTGGAATTGCATGGTGAAATTAAGGGGAATGCAGCTGATTGCAGCCCTTCTGGGAGAATCCTGGGTGAGAGGGACACTGTGCGTTGATCCCTGTGTAATTAGGACAGCCATGTTTTAACAGTATTTCTAAAGTATTAAAATGGACTGGATAAATCAGCAGGGCTGCTTCCAGTGAACTTGGCATCCATCCACTGTGACTGAAATAACATGAAATTTTTCGGCTGCTAGAGAATGTGAAATTGGACTAATTGTCTTTTAACTAGTCTGCCCGACTGCTAGCCTGGAGCGGGACTGAAAAGGGAATAGGCTGGTGGGACTGAGGCTGGGGGAGGGGAAACTTAGATTCACGACTCTTTTTTCAGGCCAGCTGAATGGGTAACATCATCCTGTATTCAGACAAGGCTGATTTGTACTGTCTCATCATGCGGATCCCTTCCTAAATATTTTAAAATCCATTTTAATGTGGGATGCTTTGAATCAAAGAATGCAGAAGTCTAACCCCATCCCCTTGACTTACAATTACTGTTCATCCCATGCTTGAGCATCATTAGAATAGGGGGGACTTAGGAACTTGTAAATCGCTCATCAGCTGTCCACATGTGGCTCTGCCCCACATTCTCTTCTGAGTAGGGCTCATTATGCAGAGAAGGAACATCGATACATATTACTGATTCCATGTGTCAAACAAAGGCTTGTTCCATAATTGCTGAATGTTATGACTGGTTCAAATTCTCACTTTACATGTGATTAAACAGAGATCCGGAGAAATGAATGCCAGGCCCATGGTCACAGAGTTGGGTCACCCAGGGCTCAAGATTATTGTTCTGCTATTCACTTCATCATAGTGAATTGCTAACACCCGATAGGGTTATTTGCTTTAGTATTGTTCTTTTCTATGGACCCATAAATAAAAGTAGAACTACTGTGGTGCAGGCATTACTAAGTCTTGGAGAACTTGGTTTATTCTTCTCTTTTCAGTGTTTTCGAAGTTAGTCAAACTTACTGAAGTGATGTCTACCACTATCCATTTATGTTCTAGAAGGTAAAGTAGGCACACACACACACACACATACACACACACACACACACACACACACACACACACACACAACATTTCAAGAATTCTGAAGTGTAGGAATCATCTGACCACATTTTCTTGCCTTCAGAATGGTACAGGGATGATTCTCTGCAATCTATCAGAAAGCCTCATAGTAGACTGTATCATTTTGATCCATTAGAAAATTTCTTGGGTTGAATTGTGTTGTGGCATTGCATTGAGTCTTAAAGGACATCATACAAAATAGTTAGAAAAAAAGCAAACATTAATCATTGTGCTGACTGCAAGAAAGTTGTGATTGTCATACATCAGATTGCTTTTCTCTCACGATCCATGGGAAAAGTCTCTTTCTGGTACTGCAAGGGAGTAATTATGTTCTCTTGAGTGACTGGTGGATCCCTATGTTCCAGATCTTGCAAACAATGTGGAGATCAGAGTTGTGGCCTCCTTCTGTCAAGTTTAGAGGACTTCATGGCATACACGTGGCTATTTCAGGCCTCTCTTACCTTCCTTTTAATTTCTCCTCCCTTTTCTCCTTTCTTCGGAGTTCTATTTTTTGTTCATTTATTGTATCTCCCTAAATTGTTCCCATCTTTATAAACGTCTTTAATCTTTTTAAATAAAATATGGTATTCAAAAAAGCACTTCTCATACATGTTGCCCCCATCCCAAAGTGTATCCAACAAATACTAGGAGGAAAAAAAGGTACAGTGTTAAATATGCAGGTACAATACGGTTTCCAGGATAGCTCACGTATGCCTTACTGTTCAGCTGGTTTTTTGAGTCACAATTTCAATGACTTAAAAGGCAGTGTTTATTCACAGAGATAGTGTCCAATTTTTAAAAAGAGTTAATTCTATATAATTTCTGTGACTTTCAGGATTATAAATAATTGGAATGTAGAGGCAATGCCAGAAATAGATTGTGCAGAGGTGGAAAGTGCGTGCCAGTAGGATACATGAGAAATATCTATAGGAAACTGTAGATACTGGTCAAATATAATTATGATACTGATGGAAATGAATAACCTCTAGTCCCGTGACTTATAGTAACTCATCCTCTATATTGTATACAGTGCTTATTACTAGGACAAAAATTACTGGAAGAAGACTACTTTTATATTACCTTAAAAATGATTTTTCTCAAGTATTATGATAAAAAAATTAATTTTTAAGTGCAACAGCAAGTTCACATTGAATAGTATGTAACATTTATGAACACTTCCTATGTGCCTGTTGCTCATCTACACGTCAGTATATCATTTATAAATGATAAAAATACTTAATTTTCTCAGCATTCCTCTGTAGTCGGTATGAGCTCTCTCATTTTACAGATGAGGAAGCCAGGGCTTAGAGGGGTGAAGTAACTTGCCCACAGGCATGTAGCTAACAAGGGTCAGGTCTATTTTTGAGTCCACGCCATAACCACTATCCTAGTGGACGCTTTGGAAAGGTCCAAAGAGACGGAGAATATATGACTTCCTAATTGGCGTTCATGCACATTTCTTCTCCAAGATTAATTAAAGGGCTTATGGAGTACTCGTTTCTATTCCTAGCATAGTCGTATGGAGAATAAAAACATACTTTAAATAAAATATCCATTTGGCACTCAGAGCAATGTAAGAATCTGATAATCAGAAATAGAGCTCAAACGGCATGGGGAATACAAAACCAACGGATGGTACTTGGGGCTGCCATAGTCAGATGGTTGGCTCCCTTAGTGATTCCAAACATTTTTACACATGCATGGGCGATGATCTTTGTAGTTTCTAATCAAATGGGAACATTAGTGACCATTATTTGGTTTAAGACTTAAGGAATAATTTATTGTGCATTTAAGATGAACTGGATACTCTATGGCCTGCCCCTTAGCTACTGAGCAAACTGTTTTCTTACCCTCATTCATCTGGATCATCCAAATGAAATCACCTATGCCTAAGATACAGCCAACAGTAAACTGAGAAAGAAATAGGAATGGTATTCCTATAATTCCTGTAATGGGAAGAAATGTTCCATCTCAAACATGATCTAGTAGAAAGTTCTTTTTTTTTTTTTTATTTGTTATTTATTTATCTGATAGGGAGAGAATGAGAGAGAAAGCACAAGCTGGGGGAGAGAGGCAGAGGGAGAGGGAGAAGCAGGCTCCCCGCTGAGCAGGGAACCCAAGTCCAAGCTCGCTCCCAGGACCCTGGAATCATGACCTGAGCAAAAGCTTAACTGCTTAATCCACTGAGCCACCAGGTGCCCGTAGTGAAAAGTTCTTGAATAGATTTCTTTCTCCTTCCCCATTTCTATTCTATGCTGGGAGACTATTCTCCCTTTCTCTGAGTCAGATTTGAGATAATTTTAAAGATGTTAGATAGCGATTAGGATAACTCTTCCAGGATTTGGCATCAGACAAAGCATAATATCAAGTCTTCAGGATCCATTCTACCTTCTTCGAACTGAGCCTATGCGGATTGCCTTTAGACAAAAAGGAGAGGAAGGGATGGAAGTTAATAGGGAGCATCTGCTGTTGTTCTTTAAGAACAGAATCTTTTTATGGCAGGAATCTTCAAGGCGTTGTAAGTAAATACTACATAAACTCTTATGTGATAGTAGAAATGAGAGGGAAGTGAGGGGAGTCTTGCTCATCTTTGACAGGTCCTCCCTGGTCAAGATCTGCCTTTCCCTGCAGGGCCGTCTTTCCCACAGCCCTGTATACTCTCACCTCACACTCTTGCCCTTCGCCGTGCCAGCCTCTTTCGCTCCTGTCTTCCGGGGGTTGTGCTGATGGTGCCTCTTACCTCCGTTGTTCCCCATCTCCCACCTCTGCCACTCCTGTCTAAAAGCCTCAGCCTGCCGAGAGTAGAATTTAAATCTTTAGGCATACCACCCTTTCCACCATTCCACACAAGTCAAGACTGAATTAGGTGCTCTCTCCGACGAGCTCTTGTGGAGCCCTGTGTTCTGTCTCATCCCATCCCTAGGTCTGTCATAGAACTTACTGCGCCGTTTTATGGGATGTCTTCATTAGTGTGTCTCCATTCCCCAGGCCGGTGCACACTTGAAAGCAGGGACTATTACGCTCTCCCCGAAACAGTCAATTGAGCTCCAAAGATCAGGCAGCCAGTTAAATGGTTGGCCCGGGGCTCACCTCCAGCCTCCTAACCCTGGGGCTCTTCGTGCTACTTCTGCAAAGCCTCTCAGGATCAGTATTTATATCCCATACTTGGTGGGATTTCTTTGATTTAATTAAACACCATCTGGAAAGTTAGAAACCTTTGTGTGGCCATTGCTTTTACTCATTCATGATACCGACTATCTGCTAGGTTTTGCGAATATGGAAA
Source organism: Potos flavus (assembly GCA_028534135.1). NCBI lineage: Eukaryota > Metazoa > Chordata > Mammalia > Carnivora > Procyonidae > Potos > Potos flavus. The sequence goes on from CM052896.1 coordinate 70,823,848, forward strand.
TAAATGTAGTTGCTTTTCAAAACTCTGTGAGACAGACATGCAAGTGGATAAGGGGAGTACGAGGTCAGTACTGTGTCGGTGCCCCCAAATGCTTTCTATTAAAGGAATCCTCAGTTAGCAAATGCTTGTGCTTATTCACTGAAGGAGTTGTCTCCTTGTGGGGCCACAGAAACTTGGTATGAATGACCTAATGTGCCTCATCCTCCCTATCGTGGTCTCATGCTATTGTGACCGGAAATAGCAAAGAGGTGAAGGCCTTTCTTGGCACTTCATCATCAAAATTTGGCTTTGTTCTTACTTTTCTATTAGGTAGTTTTTAAGTACACTGCTTTCTTAGAACCTTTTCCACTGTAGGCCGAGGATTGACTTGCTCAGAGAATTACGTTTCTGAAATTGCCACTTTTCCCACTGTGAAGAAGATAGAAAAAGAAACAAAGGAATATCCCTTTGATGCAGTGAAAATAGGATATTTCTCCATCGTGAAATAGCAGCCATGATTTCTTTAAAATCAGCTTCTAAATGGGAGTTGGGCTACTTCCTGTGCTGAGAATGGTGGTTATCCCTGGAGTCATCTGGAAGATACATGGCTAGCGATGCTATTGGGAAAAAATCTAATTTGCAGATAGGATATTTATCTTTAGATAACAAAAGCCTGGAAATGCAATTTGCAATTTTAAAAATAGCTGGTATATGAATATAGGTTAAAAGAAATGAACTTTGCAGTTTTGGAGTTATTGGTGAGGGGGGCAAGTATGTGAAAAATGGTTTTGGAATAACTATCTCATGGACATGCTGTGAAGCTTTCTTTGCTTTTCATTGTATGGGCATCTTGCTGCAAGCTCATTGTGTCGTTAAACATGAAGTTTTACAGTGTAGATTACTCTAAGAATTTTTTAATGGAGCAATTTGGAGCAGCTGCACACTGCTCTGGAATTTCCAGGGATTAGTCGACAGACTTTTTTGTGATTACAGTGAGAAGAGGTGAGGCATGCAGTCCCTAGGAAGGTGGGGGTGGGAGCAAGTGAGCAGGAAGAGAGACTGACAGGGTGCACAGGGATGGACAGACTGCCTGGCTTTTTTCTACCCCGTTGCCTTCCCGGTGACCTAGCCACATTAGCTTTTTCCTGCCACATTAGCTTACTCTGTTCTTTCTGAGTTAACTTCATCCATTCTCTCCATGTTTACCTACTGCATAGTCTCTGAATGTATTTGCCGCTTACCTCCACCTGAATGTCTCTCTCACTACTTGGTGTAAGTCCAAGGCTGCCCTACTCCGTGCTTCATGCCAGACTCAACACTATGCCCTTCATCTGGCTCCCTTTGAACTTGGAGACATGATTCAAGTTTAGAGTTAAAGGGAATTTACTTTCTAGATGAGAAAATGGAAGGTAAAGGAGATTTAAGACGAATGTATGGTTGAAGAACTAGTTAATGGCACATCACACTGGAACTCAGGGCTTCTTGAATTGAGTGCATGTATCTTCCACCAAATTGGCATATTTTGTTCTATGATTTTGTACTTTTCGATGTATTGTTTTATTGTGTTTTCCAATAATTTCATGTGGGCAGAGTTTTTTTTTTTCCTCCTTTCAGAGGAAATCAAAGTTTTGTGAAGGGACTAAACATAACCCTTTGTAACAGTAGCTGCTGTTCACTGATCACTTGTTATGTGTGGGTGACTTTACAGTCATTTCCCGCTTACTCCTTGTAGACTCCCTCCGATGTGGGTTAGCTGAGAACAGGAAACCGGAGGAGAGAGGTTAGCTCACTGCACAGCTCAGCACAGGTGCTTGTGGGAGAGCCAGGCCTGCCTGGTTTGGATGCCCCAGCTCTCAATGACCCTTCCGAGTCCAAGCTCTGTAGCAGTGCCCTACAGTGCCTTCTCATCCGTTTTGGGCCTTGTACATTTTTGATATCTCCTCTGTGCAGTAAATGCTTGCTAAGTCAGGACAGCTTTCCTCGAGTGTCTATCTTTCCCCAGAGAAGTACCCTCTAAGAGTCCACACATCTTCTCATCCAGGTTATGTATGTTGCCCAGGATGGGTGAGATTGTTCAGAGGTAGTTATATGGAAATTACTAATGTGGCAATACAATTTCAAAATTACATTTTATACACTTTGAGTCCTTATAGAACCTGAGTCCAGAATGAATCAACCTGGGGAATGTTGAATGATGAAATAAATACCCCCTAGCACAGTGTCTGGCACATGGAAGGTGGTCAGTTAGTGCTTATTGAATGAACACGTGAAATCAAAGAAGAGTTTTATGAAATTAGGATACCATTCATAGAATATAACTACGTGTCCCAGTTATTGAAGGGGAGAGATAATGATACATAGCCTTTTTTTTTTTTTAATATTGGGGTTGTGCCAGGTGCTGTGGTGTTTCACACAGATTATTGCACTTAATCCTTATAATCTCTTTCATCATTCCTATTTTTCAGATGAGAAACTGGGATGCTAAAGCAGTTAAAACATTTGTACCAAGTATATGCCTAGTAAGTTTTAGAGCCAGGATTGAATGTAGATGCTCTTACTCTAGAACCTCCGTTTTTGACCACAATATTGCTTTTGTGTGTGTGAGTGTATATGTGTGTGTAAGTGTATGCACACATGCATTCCATATAGATATGGACAGACATCTATCTCTGTATCTCTATGTAAATAGAGATCTGTATCTCACTCATATATATAAAATTTGGTGCCACTCCAGCCCTGGAAATCCATAGGGATGACACCCTGGCCTTCATGACACCCAGCATGATGACTTTGATAACCTGCCCTTGCCAATTCCTTATCACGGTACACTGTTGCCTGACATTGGCTGTGGTCCTTCTTGCCGGGTGGTATTTTCCATTAAAATGCCCCCCCAACCCAGGAACTCCTGCCTGACCCATCTGCCCATCACAGCCTTGAGTTTCTCATTGGATGGAGTCCTTCGTACTACTGGGCATCCTCTTAAGGGAGGTGGGGTTTGAGCTCTTTTCCACCGCTCTCTGGGAGCTTGCGTGTTTCATGACCAATCCCATCAGGAAAAGGACAGACTCAATATATGTGTAGTTTTACATTCTAAAAACCTTCAACATAACTATCAGAGCTTTTAAAATTGCCTGCATTCTGTTACCTGCTGAGACTGTCCACTATTAGCCTGAGGGTCTATGTGATATTCACAGTTCAGGTTATCTGAGTAAACCAAAACTCTAGAAAATAGACCCTGGAAATACAAGCATGCTTTCTATTCCAGGATTATATTTGACTTGTCTGGGTGTGGAATGGAACCTAGAGAAGAGCGATCCGAAGCAGGGGTTGGGACCCCTAGGGAAGACAGCAAAGCTAGGGAGCGACTAGTCAGAAGCATGCAGAATCTTCAAGAAAGAGGCATTAGACATGTTTTTCTTCGGTGTGAATGTACGCTTGATGGGATTATTAACAGATTTATTAAGTTCAAATGTATGTATGAATAACTGGACACATAGGCTTAGTGCTAACAGGCACTTGTGTGGGTGTGTGAACAAACTAGGCCCCAGTGCATCTCGACAGTTGCATTTCCTTCCTGCCTGTTGGATAATCAACTGGTTGTTCGCCCAGGAAATAAGAATAATAACCAAAACCTCCTTGATGGACCGTCCACATTAAAAAAAAAAAAGAGGTTTAAAAAATCGGATTTTTTATAGGTGGCTTGCTTTCTTCCATAAGTGGACACTTTGTCCTCTGAATCTGATTTGCCACAGAGCTCAGGGACTCATTCTGTAGAAACCTCATGTCTCTACTCTGTGCAACAGCGAATAGAATCGAGAAGCGTCTGAATAATCCCTCTGTGATGCAGTAATTTTAAGCTGGTAGGATAGTTGTTGCAGATTTCCAAAGAGATACAAAGAATGAAGTAAAGCGGATTCTTGAGTCCCAGGAACTGTTCGGATCCAGTGCTCTTTTTTATGGCTGTGTTTACAAGTCCTGTGGCCAGTGGAATCTACTAGTGGTGACTAATTACACCTCTTAGTATGTCCAGATCCTGCAATGTGAATGACTTTAATCTGCAAGGTGAATGGAAACAGCCAGTCATTCCAGATTGAACTGTAGGTCCGATTTACCTGCAGAGCTGGAGGGGAAAGTGCAGCCCCTCTGCTTAATTTACTAGGCAGTCTGGCTTCAAGTCCGAGGTTTCAGAGTCTAGCAACTTCTGTATGGACAACAGATGTGGATGCTATAAGAGAAAGGCATTGCTGAGGTATGGTGATACCGAAGATGGGTGCTTGCTCCTGGCTTCCTATATTGTGTTTTTAAAGGCCTCCTATCCCAGCCTGGGCTTTGTGTGGGGATGCCCGGGTCTGAGGTGCATCTGTTTCCTCTGATGCTAATGCAGGGCAGGGCCACGGTAGGCAAGCAGCCTGTTCCTAATGCATTTAAAGTCTCTGAAATCCAACGATGATTTTATAACCGCTGCCTGGATTTATTTTCCTTGAGCCGCAGCCACAAGATGAGGATGAAAGAAATGAAATTTTAATAGAACAAGGTTAGGAGGAAATTCCTAGTTAGTTAAAAATTAAATTAGCTAGAGATTGTGTTTATTGTGAAAGTCATGCAAGATTTGCTGGTTTTATATTTTTGAGGTTATTTCACTTTCTGTTCAGGTACAGGCTGTCAATCAAGGCTAATCAAACTGGCACCGTTAACATGATACATCATAAAATTTCACAATAATGTCAACCTGTAATTCTGTCAATCTGGTTAAGGGAAATGGGCTAAAAACAATATTGTCATTTTGTAATAACACTTGGAAGGTGTTACGGAATAATGTTGCCATCATCTCCCTTAACTCTGTGCCTGACTTCTGCTAGAGGCAGCCCTTGCTCACAAATGGCCAGGTGGTCAAAGCTTTCCCTTGCTCTAGCTCCTCCTCAGATTTGGACGAGGGCCGCCTAAATGAAGGATGGTGCCTCGCAGCATCTGTCCAGTATGGCCCCTCTTTGATACATCAGGAAGGATGCATTTCAGAAAACGGTGCCAGTATTTCGTACCACTTGCCTCATGTAGTATTATATGCATGGGCACCGAGGCATTGAGTATTCTTATTTATTCAGGCAGCATGCTTATTATACATATGCTCTCTTTTTATGAACTTACATTCTGGAGTATTTCAAAAGCATCCATTTGAAAAAGCACTGGGCTTAACAGTAAAACACAGGCTGCCCATTACACAGAGAGATAAAGCATGGCTCCCTCTGCAGACTTTATGCTTTGCTTTTCAGCCAGAAGACATGATGGTTCTTTGTTGAATTAGGGAGGATAATAGACTCTGTCCACTCAGGAAGCCTTTAGACTTAGGCTCTGTTGAACCTTGATGTTGCCTGGGAATCCTTGCCTGGATATGTGGACTCCCTTCAGTTGGCAGATCTTCCTTGTGGCCAGTATGGTTGGATTTTTATTCGTAAATATTCCTTTCTGTCATCAGAAAACACACACACACACACACACACACACACAACAACAACAACACAACTATAGATAACCCTGTGATTTGTTACACAGATGTTTTCTATTTATTTTAAATATGCCCTGAATTTTTTTTTTTTTTTTACAGAAAAAAATTTTTTGTAAAAAGAAAAGGTTTGGTCCGTTGCTGGTTTTCTTTTCTTTTCTTTTTTTTAAGATTTTATTTATTTATTTAACAGAGAGAGATCACAAGTAGGCAGAGAGGCAGGCAGAGAGAGAGAGAGAAGCAGGCTCCCCGCTGAGCAGAGAGCCCAACGCGGGGCTCGATCCCAGGAACCCGAGATCATGACCTCAGCCGAAGGCAGAGGCTTTAACCCACTGAGCCACCCAGGCGCCCCAGGTGGTTTTCAGTTTGTGTTTTTTATTATCGTATTAAAGCTGAAGAGACTTCTTGCAAAAATGTCTTGCCCAAAAGCGTAAACAAATAACCCCAAGTAGATCTGTGTTATTTGATTGACATCAGAGTAGAGGTCTGGACACAACTCCTTCTTACTCTCCCTTTCATGGGGGTATATTTTGTAAATAGCTGAAGTATGTAAATTCTGGTAATCCCAGTCTAAGGCTCCTCATGCATTTTCTAGAATATATTTTGTTGCAAGACAGACTACTTTGGGGTTCGAGAGTGAGAAATTTTCAGCTTACCACAATTAGTGGGGATATATTTAAAAATGCAGAGGAATATAAGGAAGACCAAGAAGTCATCTTAGCGATACCGCTGCTGTGCTTGGTAGGTGGCATTCAGAATGCAACTGTGATGCCCCTTGTTTCAGGAGCAGCTCTGGTGATCCATCAGATATTCTACTAGTTGTTTCCTCCAAGTTGAACATCTCTTGCTGGGGGCCATGGCCATGTTCTCGTTCTTGACCAGCTCTCATTTCTCCTGCACGCTTCCTACTCTTCTTACTCTCTCTTTAATGGTTAAAAACCTTAGGATGTAGAAAAGAAAACTGGGATCCAATGGATTAGAGAACATATTTTTTAAAATTCAAAAGTGTGGGCAAGAGTTACTGTAAAACTTACTGTAAGGCGACAAAAGCTGAAGGTGGATGTGGAAGAGATGCTGAAATCCCGCCCTCCTTCTTTGCCTTCTTTCCTTTTTTTCTCAGTAAACATTTACTGAGCATCTATCTAGGCTGAAAAATGTTGATGTCATTTAATACTGTCACATTATTCTAAAAGTATTAAAATAGTTTTTATTTTGTATTAAATACAAATTAATAGTATTAAAATAGTAAATATTTTAATTTATTTAAATTATTAAATTTAATTAATATATTAATTTAGTATTAAATTGTGACAGTACTAAAATATTCTAAAAAGTTTTTGAAAACAACGATTATTCAAGTGATGATTTAATGAATATAATGATGAAAAAACAAAACAGAAAATGCTTAGGATGGCAACCAGCTTTTCCTTAATCAGTCTTTTAAAAATTTTAATGCCAGCGTAGTTAACGTCCAGTGTTATATTAGTTTCAGGTGTACAATATAGTGACTCAGCATTTCCATACATTACTCAGTGCTCATCATGATTAGTGTACTCTTAATCCCCTTCACTTTATTCACCACCCCACTGGCAACTATCATTTGTTCTCTATAGTTAACAGCCTGTTTCTTGGTCTCTCTTTTTCCCTTTATTCATTTTTTTGTTGTCGTTGCAGTGGTGGTTTCTTAAATTCCACATATGAATGAGATCATATGGTATTTGTCTTCCTCCGACTGGCTTATTTTGTTTAGCATCATACTCTCTAGATCCATCCATGTTCTCGCAAATGGCAAGATTTTGTTCTTTTTTGTGGCTGGATAATCTTCCATGGTACATATATACCACATATTTTTCCTTTCATCTGTTAATAGACACTTGGACTGCTTCCGTAGTTTGGCTATTGTAAATAATGCTTCCTTGATCAGTTTTGATAAAGGATGTTAAATAATATGGAAAGCTTAATAGAAACTGAGTAATACATGCAAAGGGAAGATTTAGGGTGAGTAGTAAAGTTACCGTGAAAAGGGTAAGAGGAAAGGATCTAATGATTACGAAAGGATAAAATTAACTGAAGAGAGAGATGCAAAACTCCACATCCTAAAGTGCTGTAATTTGCTTTATGGTCAAGTGCAAGAGGTAAAAATAATTTGCTTCCAGCAATAGTTAAGCGTTCAGGATTAAGAAGTTACAGTGTTAAGGCAATATATGAGAAAACCAGGTTTGTTAGTCATCAGATGGTTTGAGGTTAAAGAATCTCTGATCATTAAACTGTGGATCACTAATCCAGTGAGGTGACATTTACTGAACAGTTGTGGGCAGCACGTTGTACAGGTGCCAAGTAAAGAAAAATGTGTAAAGGGATGTGTTCCCAATTAACCGCAAAACAAGGTAGAAGGTGATGGTGCCGTTCAGAAGGATGAAAATTTTGTGCAACTGAAGTTCAAAGGACAGAAAGCCTATGTGTAGCCCGGGGAGCAGGAAGGAGCTTCATGGAAAAGGTTTCAGCAGTTTCTCTTTGCACGGAAGCTATGGTTGTCTAAAATCTTTACCTTGAAAGCATGGTCCGATCCTGCCCTACTGCTGTAGCTTCTACTTTGTTTCTGTTCTTCACCCCTATAGGCCTCCTTTTTAGGGTTGTGAACTCTCCATGGGTTTTCCTCCACTGCCTTCAGATATAGGTCCTTCTGTCTGGAATACTCTGTCCCAGTGCCCCATTCTTTGACGTTGTTTCTTTGATCATTACTTCCCATCTCATCTACAGCGTAACTTCCACAGGAAAGCCTTTTTGATGCCCCATTTTAGTTCTGGTTCCTTCGTTGTAAACTCTCAAGAGTGCACCTCTTTCCCTCCATAGTCCTTATAATTATACAACCGTTAACATGATGGACTGTTTAATATCTGTCTCTTCCACTGACCGTAAGCTCTGCGAAGGAAAGTGTAGTGTCTGTTTTGCTTGACTTTTCATTCCTAGTTTCTTGTAATTGACAGTAAAGACATCTGCATTTGTTGAATAAAGGAGTTCCTATGCTGGGCCTTGAAGATGATCAGGAATTGCAACTGCCAAGACTGGGAATTGAGGGAAGGGTATCAGCACACATCAGTGAGGAGCAGGCCCTTGAAATGGCAAGGGACTGGCGAGGTGTACCTGTGCCGAAGCCACCTGGAAGGAGAGGGAGGCCAGATCCTGGAGTACCTTGCCCTTGATTTGATGCTGTGGTATTGGAGTCCTGGAATTGTGACTGTTAGAGAGTGACTTTTTAGGACCTCAGGAAGGAAAGATAACATCACCGTTTTATTTATTACAGGCTAAGGTTTTTATTATTTTTTATTATTTTTATTTTTTAAAAGATTTTATTTATTTGACAGAGAGAGAAACAGAGAGAGGGAACACAAGCAGGGGGAGTGGGAGAAGGAGAAGCAGCCTTCCCGCCGAGCAGGGAGCCTGATGTGGGACTTGATCCCAGGACCCTGGGATCATGACCTGAGCCGAAGGCAGCCACTTAATGACTGCTACCCAGGTTCCCCCAGGCTAAGGTTTTTAAAAAATTTTTAGCAAACTAAGTCATTGAGATCACAAAAAAACAGTTACAAAAATGATATTTTTTACACAAGAACAAATTTGAAGCCTTAGTATCACTATGTGTAAGACACCATTCTGCCTACCAGGCAGACAAGTATCAAATATGGACCTTGTGCTCTTCCTGATGAGATGGGAGAGGGAAGACAGTGGAGTTAACTACAGTGTACAAAGAAGAAGAAGAAAAAAAAAAACCAGTAGACTTTCCCAAATCAAGCCTATGATGGAGCCACGCTGTGAGGACCAAGAGCAGGATAAACACCTCATGGCTCTTATAAAAAGTAATGACTTAAGGGGAAGTTCTAAAGTCGATGCCTTCCATTCCCACTATTCCGAGAGGAGATGTTAATAAAGACTTCATTTTAAAAGCCCCTCTTCCAAAATAAAATAAAACAAAGCCCCTTCCAGATACTAAAAGGGTGACACTGTGTGACACCGTGGATAACACTGAAGGCTGGCTGTCATTCCCATCCAGCTCCACCCTGGCCTCCCACAGCTTTAGAGATAGCATTCTGAAAGTTCCCAAAATAAGGCAAACCTCCTCTTAGAATAAAGGACTCAGCAAAGTAGTTAAATACAAAGAGGAGCCTGCTCGTTGCTGGCCTTGTCAATTTCACAGACCAACCTCAGGCTCACTTGCCTAGGTAAAGCGTACAGACTTGTTCTAAATCAGCATTATAACTTATGAATAATTGAGACTTGAAATATTACTCAAGGTGCATATGAGACATATTTTTTTAAATACAGAAGTATTCATAAAATCGATACGGAGTGACATTGGTTCAGACTTTTGTCCCAGAAAGAGTAAAAGCTGCTTTTGCCGCCTCAAAGTTCAGGATACCCTTTTGGTGAAGAATAGTATTGCTTAGAAAACAATAGTCATTCAGAATGCAGTGAAATGAAATAAAAAATCCTATCTGTTTTGGCAAGCAAAGGCTTTACTACAGTACCCCTGTACAAATGAAGGGATGCTAACCCGTTAGATCACGTATACTGCGGTGCTTTGCAAATGCTCAAGTCTTCAAGTAAAGTAAGACATAACGTGGATTGTACCCTTTTAAATTACTGGAAGATGAGGACTCTTAGTTCCCTCCATCCCTGATGTTTCCCTGAAATAATACAGTAAAAAATGGAAGCTTTGATTAAGAACTGGGGAATTAGACTTGATCTTTATGCTATTTTATTCTCAGAGTTGAGTCAAACCTTCATTTCCCAAGTAGAGGACATACACAAAAACTTCAATTCCTATAATACTTTTTCTCCATCGAAGATGTTATTTCAATCCCTCCTCTTACATATATGTACATTATTCAGTGTTTGTACGTGTAGACACATAGACCCCCATAAACGCACACATGCCTTCCTTGATAGTGAAAATTTCCCCTAAGAGATTGTATTTCATAAATGCAGGCTCTTCCGTGTCTCCCTATCTGTGTCTTGACAACATTCCTTTCCCGGTGTTAATTCAGGGTTTTGATTTGAATCTTTTCAGCCCAGTGGAGTTCTGTGTATCTTTAGTAATGTAGTCCTAACAGAGAGGGAGTGTGGGGTAGAGTCCCAAACCACCGCCATGTCACAATTATGTCTGGGTGTGGATGTTCTACCTAGATCACAGACACCTGTATCCAGATTTGCAAAATCTGGAAAACAAACAAACAAATGGTGTTTTATGGTAGCTACAGAGTTCTGAGTAGAAATTTTCTCAATTTCATTTTTTTTGGGGTTCATATATAAACTAAAATAAAGTTGTAGTCTATAGATGAATTGAGAAGATTTGGTTTGAAATACATGTTGCCTGCTTCTAATCCTAGTAGGGCTTAGTGTTACCTGAGCCAGTTACTCGACTGACTCTCATGGCCTCCATTTGCTTATCTACCTCTGGGTTGTTGAGAGCATAAACACACCAATACACACAAAGCACTTAGATTTATGCCATATGTATCATAAGTTCCCAATAAGTAACATTTATTTTCTGGAAATGGTTACACTGTTACTCAGAACATAACGAAAAACCGTAGAATAAAAGTCCCTATTTCCCATTATGAATAAAGGAAGATTTTTATTTCCTTCCTATCTCTCCCCTTTCGTCTCATTTATCATTCCTTTACACTTGGAAATGCTAGCTATATATTCCACGAAAAACACCGCTCAGGGTTAAGCCAAATTCTAACCATGATCTTCAGTAATTTGGCTGGTGGCTCTTACGGGCAAATAAACAAAAAAACACACCAACAGCAACCTACTAAAATATTTTGGGTTCTCCTCCGTCCTGCTGTCAGGAACCCTGCTGCTGGCATATAGAAAGAATCTTCTTTCCATTAGGAGGAAATGGGAGCATTGACATTTCCAACTCTTTCAGGAGAGCCTTTCTGAGTTCGCTAGTTCGCTCATGTTGGAGCCTTGTGCCTGCCGCCACTGCTGCAAGAGGGACGTTATTTATCATCGCAGGGAATGTCATGTCAACTGTCCCAAGGTTCTGGGGGCTTTCGAGCCATTCCTTCCTGCCCCCCTTTCACGCTGGCTTTGTAATAGTGCGCATACTGGGGCTTTAAACGCACACTGTGGGGTGGAGGGAGCAATTGGTTATTAATATTTTTGAAGCACTTCCTGCAGTAAAAGGTCTGTTGTGGTTTCCACTAAACCACCCAGATGTTCATTTTTTTTCCCCCCAATTAGCTCTTTCAGATGAAGTTTCAGGGAAAGCTTCCCAGACTGCTCTTTAGCGACATTTTTGCCTGCTCAAGACTGATCAACTTTGTACCAGTTTTAGAAATTACTATAACTTCGCTCTCCAATTTACTTTATATGAATAAATCAATATATTCAGAACAAAGAAATGTTGATTTCTCCCTCTCGTTCATTAACCCCTTTCCTCTTGACAAGCTCTGTCCTATCCTTTTTTTTTTTTTTTTACCCTCTCCATCTGGTCTTTGGGTATGTGCTAAATGCAGAGTTGCAACACACTCTTTATTTTAAAGGATTCTGGGGAGATAGCGTACAGGCAGAAATGTAGCTTAATAGTCATTTGTCTGAGCTGTGAAGCTTTTTTCCATATAAATGAACAAAGGCAATAAATATTAATTATAATCCGAATGCATTTCTTAACTATGCATGATACCTAGAATTTGAAAAACCAGAAAAACAGAAACAGAAATGATCCTTCCTATTTACCAATCTTAACCACGTCCTGGAATGGTGACTACTTCAAGGGATGGCCTGGGGACCTGTATTCCTTTTGTAAACTGCATCCTCCCAGGTACCCCAAGTTAGTATGCAATTTAAGTAAAAACAGTGGGCTTTCTATGCAAATGAAAATTTATGACAGGGCCACTCCTATCCTTCGTGGTGGATTGATACCCTTAAGGCCCAAATACAGAATTTCTCTAGCTGCCATAGTTCTGTATGCATAATCCGATGTTAAACTGGAGAATTGGAGTGAATATGTTACTTTGACCACTCAATGTGCATCCACTTTCCTCATAACATCAGTATCACAATTTTCCTCTGTGGTGCTATGCTTATCCTACATCTAAGCTCCTTCGTTTAGGTGGAGTTGTTTCCACATATGATCTTGGGAATAGAATAGACCTGTGATTTAGTTTTTGCAGGTAGTGCTCTGGACGCCCCTGACTATGTCTTGTTGGATGGTTTAGCAATACACTTATGTGCTCTTTGCTGAGCCTATTAGAAGAAAAGCACACTCTTTTCTCTGGATTTGAACCTGAGAAGATAAGGCTTTTGCAGGGTCGTTAGCCATCTTACCACTTCATGGAGTCTGAGCTTGAAGCCCATCAAGTGGAAGGCAAAACCTGAAGGCAGAGAGAAGTTTGATCTTACTGGTATTATTTGAATCCCTGAATAAAACATTGAGATTCCAGGTGCCAGGCTGGTCTGCCAGCCGACCTGCTGTCCCGCCTTCCCCTCTTCCTCCCTCCCTCCCTTCCTTCCTTCCTTTTAATGTACTTAAATATGAGCTGAGTTGGATTGTGTGTGTATGCTTAATTTTGTTTTGAGTTGAATCTTCTATTTCAGTTAGAAGAGTTTTAATGCCAGAAAGGGAGAGAGAAGTGGCAGGGGTGGGGATGTGAGAGGGAAGCAAATATAAAATATATGGGATTCTAAAGCATGTTTTCCTTACAAGTAGAATAAAATTAAGATCTAGGAAAATATTTGGAACATGATTCAATGCCATTCAATGAATTGTTGCAATTGTTCAGTTCAATATAGTGGTTTCTGAGTAGGAAATAATTTTGGTAGCACCAAGAACATGAGTCACAGGTCACGCAAAAGATGTAGGTTTAGGATAGATGTGGGTCATCCTTAAGATAATTCAGAACCATAGGACAGAGGTTAACTTTTAAATTTGAAGAAAGACAAGATTTGCCGTTATTTTAGGTAAACTTGCAAGACCACTCACAATATCTTAATTAAAATGGACTTTGGAAATCTGTGTGTGTGTGTGTGTGTGTGTGTGTGTGTGTGTGTGTGTGATTAAAAAGCTTTTGAGGATTTGAGTGTAAATTTGATTAGAAGCTCGAGCATCTTTAAGAATGTCTAGGATAGTATTCTGTATGTGGAAAATGTCGTTTGATAGTTTGGATCACCGTAAAAGTCTTACTTCCAAATACATTTAGGAAAGAATTCAAAACTGCATTCGAACTTGAAGAGTCTGAGGTCTGTATGTGATGCTAATTATTGCTTTTCCTCTTTTGAAGTTGGGCTAGTAAAACAAAGCTTGCTTTCAACAACTACTGTGTGATATCAGCCTACCATAGTGAATGTTGGTTGTTGAGATTTAATAAAGCTATTGGTATCTAAAACATTATTCCTTAAATTACCACAGTGTGACCTCTGTTGCATGCTACTTGAAGCTTACAAAGTACATTCAACTTTAAAGTTTGAGAAACTTTAAAATTCTACCATCATGTTAATGAACACAGTTTATAGTGGAAAGCCTCGTGAGGCTTTCTAGTCAGTGTTGTGCTCCATCAGATCTCCCGAAGCTGAGCTTGGTGGGTGCTCTCGGACAACTTGAACGTTCGCATGTCCTTTGGGTTTGAATTCAACTACGTGAACGTTTATGAACAAGTTTACATGCATTTGTAGTATTATTAAAACACTCAGGTTAAGAAATTTAGATATTTCAAAGTATAAGAATAATAACAGAGAGGAAACATCAGCAGTATAATCTATTAGTTCTCCAAGTACCATAGTAGTGTTAACACGTGAGAGAATTCATTTTCTTAAGTCATAAATCAATAGGCATGTTCTATTTTAGTGGTTGAATGCTCATCATTGTTTTTCTTATGACATATTGATAGGTACTAACTTGGTTATAACTACGTGAATAGCTTATCCTATAATCTAAAGGAAATGGGCTAACAGTTGTTTCGAGTGCACATTGATCTATTTCCAACATAATTTGTAAATGAACATAGGTGTGCTCTCCTGTTCGTGCACTGCCTATTGGCTATATGAAAGCAGGCACTGTGTGTGTTTTAGTCACCAACTTATTCTCAGGATCCAACTGGATTCTCAGTAAATGTTTTTGAATAAATGAATAATGATTTAATTAATGAACAGAATAGATTTTTGAAGAGGCCTTAGGAGGGGAAGATTTGGATGTAGCAACTGGTATGTAGGTTGATGCAAAACCAATTTTTTTTTTGTACTAGCAAGTGTCATTATTAAGGAATTAAGAATGGGGAAAAACACTGAAGAGAAACACTCAACAGAAACCAATAAAACACTAAACGGAAATCTTGGAGCATAGTGAATGGAATAGGTTAAGGTCTGAAAGAGTGATGATGTATCTAGTCCTGCAATTGGAAACTGAGTGGAACTCAAAAAAATGATGGATGGGAATTCAGAAATTAACAAGGGTCAGTGGTAGTCAGAATAAAGTTGGAATGAATTGTAACATGTGGAAAAATGGTGAAATTCAATGATCGTTTTGAGTCTATGCATCAAACTGTAGAAAGAAGTTGATGAAAGAAACCGAAAGGGAGAATTATTTTTAGATTTTAGAAGGGATAGTTGGAAATACAGTAGGAAGTCATAAAAATAAAACATAGACCTAAACTTTTATGAGACTAATGTACTCCAAAGTTAAGTAGAGTTCCAGAGAGATACCTTTATTATCACTAATGATCTGCATTACTACATAGGCTATTAGTGATAGTGGTAACTGATGCTAGTTCCTACACAGTGATGATCTGGTTAGTTCAGAAATTTCTATGGTAGGCAAAAAACAAACAAAAAAACACTTGGGTTATCATGACTTCTTTCCCATTTCATATTTCCACATAGGGCAGTCATCCTCCATACGACAGAGTCCTGAGATGGTATGGTAGTGCTTCAAAGTGCTTGTAATCTTCCTCATATTTATTACTACCTCTATATATTCTTTGCTATCAGGATCGGAAAAATGGTCAGCATCTAAGACCTTCATCAAGCTGGCCACCTCTAAAAATGGCTTCTTCCAACTATTGTGTCTGGAAAAGCTATTTATATTTGATGACTTTTGGCCATTAAGAATTGTCCTTAACTGTGCAAGATATACTTTGGAACTTAATCCTTAGATACTTTTCCTCTTTTTAATCCTCAAAGTAGTGTGCTGAAATTTAGAACCTTCACTCCAGATATTAACTTGGGACTTTTTAATGGTGAGTAGGATATTGTGCACCAACAGAGAGAGTACCAAGGTAACTGTCACGACAATTAATGTAAAAGAATAGCCAATTACAGATTTATAATTTACAGAGAAAAAGTAGGACTTACCTGGAAGTTCATCTACTTGAAGAAATCTGTTATGAATCTTAGAGTATTTGAAACCCTATTATCGAATATTATAAAACATTTACCGTGTAAGTTTCTAACTCTTATGCACACTATAAAAGATGAGGGCTCAGCCTACATCTAGGCTGTAAAGGCCTAGGTTTGTAGAGAAACATTACTGTGCAATATTATCAAATCAGAACTGATCTACAGTGCTTTCATCTCTAGATTCTTTTCTGGATTTTTCCAAGACCTTTTGGGAATAATGAAAGGTGGCAGTTGCTGAATATAGCAAAAGTAGATTGGTGTTCTAAAATAATAAATAATAGAAAACCAAATAAAAGCCGTTGTCTCAAAGTAGCTATTCATAGCATTAGGGGACAGATGCTTTGGGAAAAGGAAGTGATACATCCTGTGGGTATCGCCATACTGTTTTTGGAAGAACAGTAGTCATGCTGAATAAACAAGGTAACAAAATAACCTCCAATTCCAGTAACTGGTCTTGTGCTTTTGTTGTCGATTAAAAACAGTAATTAATTAATTAATTTATTTATTTACTCTGGATATATATTAATTTTTTATTCAGTTAGCCTACATATAGTACATCATTAGTTTTTGGTGTAGTGTTCAACGATTCATCAGTTGTATACAAGACCCAGTGCTCATCACAGTTATTTATTGAACAGAAATACAGGAATTTACCAGAGTTTTGATTCACACTTTTACTTATGACTCATTTCAAGGTATTGAGAGAACCCCTCAGCTGCTCTGCTTCAGAGTTTGCTATTGGGAACCTTTCATAAGATTTAATGTGGAACTTGAAGCTCAGCTAATGATAGTCCATACTTGATGAGATGATTGGAACCCTCTATGGCAGTTGAATTCAGTTATTCTTTTAAACTATTTTTAAGTTGTTTCAAATATAGGGGATAAATTATTCAAATGATTTTATTCAAACTGTTATTCAAAGTATTCTAGTTTGAGTCCTGTTTTACAAAGTCATCTTAATCTTAGAGCAAGTCCTCAAACACAACCCTTGTCTCCTTATATTAGTACCTATGGAATTTGGCAAGTGTTCAAAATGGCGGGATGTGGATGTGTGATTGAATAATATCTAGTGGCTTGGATTTTTATGTTTACATACCTTTTATTCCATGTCACCTTTTAACCATAAAGCATTTGGACCAAAAACAAAACATGGTATGTTTTCTCAGAACTACATATAAAACATTGACCCTATTAATTTTTGAGCTTTTGCTCAGAGAAATTATTGGTACTATTACTATTTTAGCTTAAAATACTCATTTCTAAGTAGCAAAATGGTATTAACTGGGCTTATTTAGTATAATAATAAGCAATGAGGAAATACTTTAATGTTAGAGATTACGTGTGTGTTGATTTCAATTTGCATAATAACACCTCCCCATATTTGGAAATAACTCTTTTAACAAATGTTCCCAGGCTTGATAAAATCATTATGTAAATTGCACATATATGCAGACACTAAGTAAGAAGGAATCCTCACTGTCTCATTTGGAATTAACAGAATATCAGACATCCTGGACAGCTACAAATATTTAGTTCCCATTACATATATAGTTATCTGATTTATTGAACTGGATAGATATAATGGACCTAAAACATGGTGTAAGTTTAAGGGGTACAGTGTGTTGATTTGATACACTTATATATTGCAAAATTATTACCACCGAAGTGTTACCTAACACCTCCATCACATCACATGATTCCCATTTCCTTAACAGTTATCTTTTAATGTCCAGAAATTGGTGTGGATGTGTCTTGAAGTAGAAGTAGACAAAAGGCAATAAGTAACTAGCCAAATAATCACATTGCCCTGGAGAAAGGGAAGGATTTAAGAGCTAGAGAGAACTGTGATAAGGAGGTATCTGTTTTTAAAATGTGGCATTAAGGCTAATCCAATGGATGAAGTGGAGGGAAGGAATTCTTTCTTCTTGAATCATTATTATATTCCAAATAAATAATACTGTAATTACTTTTTTCATAAATGATCACTTAGTCGCTTTGCCTCCTGAATTAGCTATATTTACTCAATCAGAGAAGAAAGTAATTAGAATAACTTACTTGCCAAATTTGCCTGAATCTTCTAAGGCAGTTATGGTTTT